>CM062817.1:570551704-571751704 GCA_031772625.1 Pinus tabuliformis | reverse complement strand
TCCCCAGAAAGCCTGTGCGGTTGATGGACCTGCAGTCACTGCCTTCAATTCCGTTAAATGTCCAAGCAATAAACATGGAAGAACTGAAGGGTTGAACAAATTTCGGAATAGGAAAACTCTCTGCGGAGAATTGATAGCCCGAGCGAGGAGAAAAGCCCATGTTGAACTACTCTCCCAAGCTGCTGGTAGCTGCCTTCTGCGGAGAATTGATAGCCCGAGCGAGAGACATCTGGCACTGGTTGCATGCAAGGCGCTCATGCAGGGCACGGAGAAGAACATGCAGGAAAGGAAAATAGGCACCCTGAACATAAAACTTACGGTAAAATAATTTGTCCCCGCTGAAATAACATCGGGGCACGTGAAGCGTGCAATAAGACCTCCAATTCACAACTTTGGTTATAAATTTCTTACACCGATATTTGCAGAGATAAACTTTGGTTAAACTTTGATAGTGCACAAATTTTTTTGGTCAAAGGACCGGTTAATGTATGGTCAACGATCGATCGATCGCTATTAATCCCAGACAGGCACTAACAAAACATATAGTAAATAAACAATTATATATATATATATAATAAAATTATTTATCTCTATATATATTAAAAACATGGAAATAGATGATTTGTGCTTCAACCTCAACTCTATAATTACTTCATTAATATAATCACAATTCTACCCTGTTATATGCATGCCTTCTCGTTGTCAAAGTGAATTAAATCATAAAAATTATACATTATATTTATTACTAAATTTTAGCATTAATTTCCCACTTCATGATTACTTCATTAATGTAATCACAATTCTATATGTCTTCTCGTTGTCAAATCATAAAAATTATACATTATATTTATTACTAAATTTTAGCATTAATTTCCCACTTCATGATTACTTCATTAATGTAATCACAATTATACCTTATTATATGTATGTCTTCTCGTTGTCGAAATGAATTAAATCATTGAAATTATACATTATATTTATTACTAAATTTTAGCATGCTTTTCCCTTGCAAGTTTTTGATGGGTCTATTCTTCTGGACAATACGTTGACTTTTATAGGTTTTTGAGAAGTTTGGAGTTCATTGAAGAGAAATTTGGAGAGACATAATTTTAACATGTTTTTCCCCTTGCAGGTTTTTGATGGGTCTATTCTTATGGACAATACGTTGACTTTTATAGGCTTTTGAGAGGTTTTGAGTTCATTGAAGAGAAATTTGGAGAGATATTTTTTATCTTGATTAAATTGTGAGATATTTATGGAATTCCACGTATAGTTATCCATATAATCAATAAAAATAAAAAATTAAAAGTCAAAGCATTTTTATGTCATAACAAGTATTTGATGATCACTTGGATTTCAGAATATCCTCAAACCTATAATTTAAATAAAAACCTAAAGATAAAAACTTATAATAAATCTTTATCGTATATTAATAAATAATTTAACAATGGTCACTCAATTTTTTTGTAACCATAATTTCATAGCTTCTATTGTAACCATAAATTCATAGGGTAGATATTTTTCGCAAAGGAACATTCACTCATATATAATGTATCAAAGTCTATCCATCATAAATTCATAGCGTAGATATATTTTTCTGAAAGAAAGTGTTGGACACCTAATCCTCTATGGGTTGGTGTAGAATGTGAACAACCATGAGCATCCGAGAGACCTTGTGATGTGGAACCCAACAATCACACAAATGTACAATAAATGCATATCCTTGTCAATAATAAATACACACTCATGTTTATCATTCATCTTTTGTGTTTGTCATGTATGTGTCTTAACATGGTATGAGAGTGGGTGTTTTCTTGCCCTACTTCGTTTTGAGCCACTTGTTTTGTGGCCTTTCTGTGCATGTCAGTTATGCATTTCATGAATGTTTTCTTAGTTAAACTCTAGCTATGATCTCTTCCATGTAACTGCCATTTTCTCCGCTCCTGCAAACCAATAGAAGTTGTGTGATCTTTCTCCACTACTCACTCAAACATTAGCTCTGTATTTTAGTTGTGTGTTAATTCCAAGTCCATCCTAAGAAATGCGTTGAAGCCTCACCAACTGTAACGCTGATTATAACGTTCTTCCATTGAAATTGAAATGGTTGCTTGACCATAATCACACACATGTGGAAGCCTCATTGATTTATTTGTTGCTTAAACCACTCGACATGTGTGCTCTGTCTCACAACTGTTCTGCAGGTTTTCCCCTCTCTAGAAACTATTGCAGAGCTGCGACTATGTCTTGCAATGACTCCATAATTGTGACTATGTTTTGCAATACTTTGTCTTGCAACTGCCGCACAATGGGTATGTCGCTAGTTATGTGAGGCAACTGCTCCACAGGCACAGTTGTGTCTGCATCGAATACCCATATCAATCCCACTCCTGATTTTTACAATGCGTTGAATAATATTCTGCTCACAATACATTGAATCTTCTCCTCCCTTTTGGTTATGTTTTCTATCCTTTACTACACGACAATGCTCTGGCACAATCCCTTCGATTTGTAGATCCTCATTTCTTAGACGAATCTTCAGATATTTTACCAGTCTTCTTAAAACGGACAAAAAATATTTGAAGCTTGTCTAATATTCCTAAGTAGAAGAGGATTAACAATCCATGTGTCTGAGATAGGAAAATCTGAGCATTGAGCTAATCCCTCCACAATCCTATTATATTCTACTTGTAGTGTGTTTTCATCTAATGCCTTGAACCTTATTCTCAACAATTTTCATCATCTTTGTAATGTTTTGGGTGGCTGCAATAAGTGTTTGGTGATTCATCTTGTTGAAGCTGAGTGAATCAATGCATGTCTAGTCAATACATATAACGCATAATGTGGCCTGACAACTCTCCTCCTCTCGACTTCGCTCTATCAATCCAGTGGTATCTAGTTTTATATCTAATTACCCAGTTGCTCAATACATACGCTCTTTTGGTGGCACAATGCTCATGGGTCCATGACTATTGTGGATTACTACTCTCCTCCCATCTGTTTCCTATATAACATATACCACATAGCTAATACCACACAATTAATACGAGTGGTATCACACCATACCAATTATACTTCACAATCATACATTGAAGTGGAAGCGTGGTGGCCCATGCATAGTGGAAATGTGTGAAAACTGCCCTTCGTGGATCTCCATACGTTTTGAAAGGCCATGAATGCATGAATAGAATTGGTTGTTTTGTTATATACTCTTGTGTTGACCATCGAAAGGACATATAGAATTGGATGGTGTGTTAGACTGAGGATGGTGTAGGACTGGCATTCGAGCTTAGCCAGGTTTATCTCATCAGTGGAGCCAAGATTGATGGGCGCATATACATAACAGGAGGAAATTGGGGAATATGGTTGTAAACCAAGGCCTACCACTCAAGGGCAGTTGTAGAGACCACTGTAGATTTGGGAGCTTCTGGTGTCATACATATAGTTTGTGGGACTGTAAAGGTAGGAGGAAAGAGAGTAGTTGAGGATGGTGTGTTGGTGACTTCATATTTTTTGTTGAAGGTTGAGGTATGTACATGTGCATTAGTCATTGTATATGGCGTGTTAAATTATTATGTTTTGGTTATGGTGGGTATGAAAACCTGCATACTCCTTATATGGCGTTCATTAATATATATATTGATGTTATTTCATATGTGTTGAGTGCGAAGCATGTATGGTTAATATGTAATGGAATATGAAGCTTAAATATGTTGAGGGATAAGTTTCCATTGCTTATCTATTGGAACAAATGGTGTTGGTTGAAATCTTGACATGAAACCAAACACAACTGAAATCAAGAGCCATCACTATTTTTGAAGACAATTGCAACCTGTTGTAAAATCCAATTGTAGTGACATTGTATTGCGAGTGAGTGTTGATTATTCTCTACAAGTTCATAGTTGTTATCAGTTTTAAGTGTAATTTTGACAATGAATAAAATAACCAGAATTGGTGAAATATTGGAGTTCTTAAAAACTATGATACATTCCTTTGATCATGGTACAGTAAGAATCAACAAATATTCTCTTGTTGACATTAGAACCTATTTACATAATGTACAAGAGAATATTGATTTTTTGTAGCTTGAGACAAAGCCATAGCAAGAGGAGTTACAACAGAAAAGACATCCTTCTGAACTTGTTCAGAACAATCCCTTATTTGACTTTGAAATAGGATCCTATCAACAACCAACAAGTCATCAAGTCAGTAATGTTGAGTTTGATCCCCATCAAGTGTCAATTTCAAGAGAAGTTTCGCATAAAGATGCAGAAATTCAGTTTGCACTTCCCAATTCAGTCATTAGACCTTGGGAAGAGCTTGTCCACAACAAGCACAGAACTGGTCTTGGATATGACAAGGATTTTTCCTTTCATATTCCAGATTACTCAAAGCCCATTCAGTTTCAGAGTGTTGGATTCCTTCACGACAGTCCACATTCAGCTGTTCAAGATTCTGCTCCTTCACATTCGCAGTCAAAAGTTGTTAAATGCCAACATTGTGATTGAGTTGTTCATCTGAAAGATCACTGTTTTGATCTTCATCCATGTAAGCACTGTCATAAAACCAGTCATTCTTCAAACAGATGCTTCAGAAACAAAACTCTTGCAAGAACAAAGATTCATTTTGGATGGATTGGTTCTTGGAAATGGGCTTCAATAGCTAAGAAGATATTTCACTCATACAACAGGATTTGTTCTCAAATATTGAAAAGTCTTGCAGTTGAGATCTCTTCATCTTCTCACCTTGTATCTGACAGGGGGAAATGATGGTCATCTACAAGCTTCAAAGCCACATCAAGCAAGCCTAAGCCACAACCTGCCATATCAGATTTAGAGTTGTAGCCAGAGACAAATATGCCCCTGAGAATGTCTTCAATCAGTGATATCTATTCAAAGAATTGGGGACACTTCCTCTAGAAGAAGACTTCAGCTTCTTTCCAGTTTTGTAAGAGTTCTAGGAATTTCATTAAGCATTCCAAAGTTGTTGGTCATACTTAAACCATCATAGGTTGAGACCTCCATTTAGGTTGAGGATCTCCCTTTTATGCGGTGTGTGACCTCCCTTTATTGGTTGAAGGTTTCCCTCTTCAAAACATCAGGAGCACTTCCTCTAGCAGAAGACCTGAGCTTCATGCCAGACTTAGAAGAGTTATGGGAACTGCACTAGGCATTACAGTGTCGGTGGTCATCCTTAAACCACCTGCCTTATACCAACATTTCAGAGAGCAGATTCAGCCTAGTGTTGCCATGCATTTTTGCACGTTTTGTATTATAGCTCTCTTCTTGGAATCATACATAAACCTTTAGATTAAGGGGGGAATGTTGGACACCTAATCCTCTATGGGTTGATGTAGAATGTGAACAGCCATGAGAGTCCAAGATACCTTGGGATGTGGAACCCAATGGAGACACAAATGTACTATAAATGCATATCCTTGTCAATAATAGATACACACTGATGTTTATCATTCATCTTTTGTGTTTGCCATGTATGTGTCTTAACGAAAAAATTCACTCGTATTTAATGTGTCAAAGTCGATCCATCACTTTTCAGGCTTTCCCCGAGATGTTATGCAAGAAAACTCATTGTTTTTGATATTTTGCAACCTATGCCCTCTCAAAGTTTATCCTAAATTGAAATATTATAATACAGTGACCAAATATTATGATATGGTGACTACGGATGGAATTTGAGGACAATTTGCATGTTAAATACAATACTTTGTCAATGAAAGTGATATCAAATTTTATTGAAAGAGTATAAAGATTATGATACAGTGACCAAAGATTATGATATGGCGACTACAGATGGAATTTGAGGATAATCTGCATGTTAAATACAATACTCTGTCAATGAAAGTGATATCAAATTTTAACAATAAAAGTAATCATAATTGAAATTTTTGGTTCATTTATTTTTTAAAAATATTATTTTATGATAATGATTTTATTATATTTGAAACTGTTTATAATTTAATAAAAAAATACGGGTATGGAGTATGTCTTAAAATTATTTCTTTTTGGTTAATATCTCGTTTTTTTCAGATGTAAGGAAACAAGTTAATGACCCAAGACCCAGAGGCATATGGCAGGAGTGAAAGCTTGCCCTCTTATGAACCACCAACGGGTTATTCCAGGTGGCGTGGTTTTCCTTGAATAACGATGATGAGTGAGATTGCATTCGAGGATAACAACCAGAGATGGTTGTCTTTACTACTAGTTTGACAACTGAGTTATGATAGATTTTCATACCCTATGTAAAAAACTAATAAAAAATATTAACATTTAATTTTCACTAATAATAAGACAATTTTTAATATAATAAACAATAAAAATGTATATTTGTCATAATTTAATATAATATATATATATATATATATATATATATATATATATATATATTAGTATTAAGAAATATTATACATAACTTTATTTTAAAATTTTAATTTTATAATAGGTTAAATAATATATATATATATATATATATATATATATAGATATTAAAATTTTATATGTTAGTAATGTATTTTACAATTACTAATGAAGATTTAAAAAGAGTATTGTTATAAAGATAAGAAATAAATATGTGTTTAAAAATTAAGACATGAAATGTACATTATTATAGAATGAAGTAGAACATTTTTTAGGATTAAGAGAAAATGTAGTGAATAGGAATTATTAATGTTCAATTTTATTTATATAATATTGGATTTTTTTTATTAGAGTAATCAATTTTTTTGTCAAGATTGTTTTTAAATTTTTATTTTTATTTTTATTTTCTTAGTTTTTTGTGAAATAAAAAGACTTTAGAATCTTTGAAGTTATCCAAATATTAGGAAAATTTAAAATCATATGTATCAAACTTTATGTAAATAAAAAGGTCATGAGATAGATAACACTAAGTAAAGAAAATTATTTTCAATCCAGAAGAAGAACCAGAGGCAATTTTTTGATGCATAATCATACATTATTTAATGAAACTAGATATTAAAATGTGGAAAAGCAAATAACAATGAAAAATAACAATGCATTAATCTATAACTTAATTTATATTAAAAACACATTAGCACAATAATAAGATATTAGCAATACATTAATTTACACATTAATACATTCATGACATATTAATTGTACATTAACACATGTCAAATATGGTTAAAATGGTCAACCTTAGTTAGCATAGGTGTCATGGTGAACCACAATCACCATAGGCAACAAGGTAAACACTTACAATATAAAGTCAACCATAGTCAACTTCATTGAGTGTTGTTGACTATGGTTGACTATCGTTAACATGGTCAACCATGACCAATGTGTGGGTCATGTTCAACCATAGTTAATTACGCGCATCACGTTTAACATGTCCATAATAAACCATAGGCATCATGCCCAACATACCCATAGGCATCATGCCCAACATACCCATAGGCATCATGTTCAACATGTGCATAGGCATCTGTAGTCAATAATGTCGACCATAATCAACATAGGCATCACATTCATGTTCAACATGCCCATGGTCAACCATATGCATCATGTCTAATATGTCAATAATAAACTATAAGCTCATGCATATAATTAGCATAGGCATAGATATTACTATAGTCATTAAAGTGTGTAAATTTATATGATATATTTAATACTCAATATTAAATATAATTTTTTACTATTTAACTTGTTAATGTTTAATCTTTAATATAACTTATAACATTAATAATTTTCGTAACACTAATCATTGTATTGTAACTTAGTAATATGAATTTGATAACACTTTAAGTTTATATTGTTCAAAATATGATTTCAATATTATTCTTAATGTTATAAAGATAAAACAAAGTTGTAATGTGATGAACAACAAACAATGTTGTAATGTGATGAACAACAAACAATGTTGAGATGTGATGAACAACAAATAATGTCATAATTTGACAAAACAATGGCATCACGATGTGATGATAAAAAATAACATCACAACTTTACGAACAAGAAATGAACAAAAGTCAACATTGTAATTTGATGAACTAAAAATAACGTTGTAATGTGAAGAACAATATTCATTGTCACAATCTGATGAACAAAAGTTGACTTGCAATGTAATTAACAAATATTGATGATCTAATGTGATACAAAAAAGTCAACATTACAATATGATAAACAAATATTAATGTCAAAATATGATGAAAAATATCAACATCACAATGTGTCAAATATAAAGTGCATGTGATCAACTAAAATCAACATCACAATATGATGAAGAAAACTCATTATCACAATGTGATGAACAAAAACTGAGATTGAAATGTAATGAAAAAAAATGGCATCACATGTGATGTGCAATAATTGAATTCATAGTATGACAAATAATAACCAATGTCATAATGTAACAAACAAAAATCAATATCGCAAGATGGAAAACAAAAATCAACACTGCATTGTGATGGATATCGAAAACATGCACTACCACATGAAAAACTCAATATCCTTGTTGGTCAATTATAGTCATCTTGGTTAATGATGCTCAACCATGTTTACCCACGGTTTACCATGACCAAACTTGGTCAACATGTTTATCCATGGTCAACCATAATCAACTATAGACATCAAGGTCAACCGTGATGAACTTGGTCAAACAAGCCTACCAATGGATAACATAAGCAACATAATCAACCCCTGTCAAACTTGGTTAAGTGGTCTACATGATCAACCATGGTAAAGCAGGATGAATCATAATTAATATGGTTAACCATATTAATATATAGTTAAACATTAACAACAATGTTAATCAATAGTAAACCATAGGTGACCATAGTCAACCATGGTCAAACATGATCAACATGTTCAAACATAGGCAACAAGTTCAATGATAATCAACCATATCAAACTAGCACAACTATAGTTAACCATGGTCACTATGACCATAAATACTTTAGTTGGTCAACTATCGTTAGTCATGATTGAATATGGTTAAACATGATCAATGTGTTCATCCACTATCAACCATAAATAACCATTTTTGACTAGTCAACCACAATGAATTTGGTCAAATGATGTTTGTTCGTGGTCAACATGGCTAACATAATTAACCATGGTCGCCAATAGTTCACCGTAGTTAATCTTTTACAAACAAATTCAACCATAGCCAAAAAAGCTCAACCATGGTCATAATGGTCAAACAACATCACCAAGTTCACCCATAATCAACCATGTTCAACCATAGTCAAAATAGTTAAACAATGGTCAATCATGGTGACCATGCTCATCTGTGGCCAACCTTAGTAAGTTCTCAAATTATACTTATCCGTGGCCAATAACGACAAACCATGGCTAGCATGGGCATCCATGGTTGTGCTTAGCCCACCATAATCTATCCTCTTCATCCCTAGTCAACCTCAGTAATCATTGTCAACCATGGTTGACCATGGTCAACCATCAACAACCATCAACAACTATAATGAAACCCTCGTCAATTTTTAACAATATTCAATAAACATGAACCATGGTCAACCATGGTCTATGAATATGCCCGAAGCACATCTACTGTCAACTAGCAAAACTACATTAATAAACGTGATTGATATGTTGTCAATGTCATTTTCCACTTTTTATATACTAATTGGTATATAAAATTAAGGTCAATCAATATACATAAACTGCATTTACTAATTAATTATATTGGTAATATAAAAATAAAATTAAACTAATTATTTTATTGATATAAAAGAAATTAATTTTAAATAATTTTAATGATATACAGAAATTAAAAAGACCAACCTTTTTCAAAATATTGCACACGCATTGTCTAAATATTTCGATCCACATATTAGACCAATTTTTAGTTATATAATAATATTTGCTTATATGAATTTGAATCATAAAATACCTCCACACCTCGCTTTTCTTACTAACCCAGGGTTAGAATTTGGATTAATTTAATATTATATTTGTTTTTTCTCCTTTTACTTTAATAATGATGTGACATTTTAAATATGATATATATGTCTACATCGGAACAGATCTAGCACACCCCATTTTTAAAATAATAGTGTTGGCCATATATGTCGAGTATACCCTCAAAAAGCATTCAGCTTCTCATGTGTTTTTAACAAGTGGACGTGCTTTACTACATAAAGGTGGGCGCTTCTTTCGCACACAAAGCAGTACACGGCTAATCTCATTTAGTGGCGGCCGGGTGAATGTTATCTTTTGCTTTTTACTTAAAAGCAAAAAGGCAAGCCTTCATTAGGATTCACATTCACACGTAAAGCAGTTTCGAAGGCACACAAATATTTACGAACTATTAAATTTGACACCCGTATATTCGTCTTTTGCTTTTTTATACCTTAAATACTATTGTTTTCTAAATCTACACGTTATTGTTGACTGGCGAATAATTTTTGAAAATGTCATATTGACGTGCGTATTGAAAATTGACCGGTTTTATATATATATATACTGCAGTGACGGTATGATGGACCATATTACTTGGGTGAGAATCATCACACCTTGGTACAAAGAAACGAAAGAAACTGGAGCTATTAATGGCACGCCGCATGGATGATGAGGGTGGTAATGCGGAATGGTCTTGTTAGCGAATAAAAATTAATTTCAAATATTTGTTTGGTACATCGTATGATTTCCAAATCCAAAAAAATTTATTACTTCACAACTTTGAAATCCAAATAGATCTTCTTCCCACGAAACTTTGCCTAGTGAAATATGCCGTGAAATATGGTTTGCGCTCTAATTTTTCTTCAGAAACTCCAAGTTATACACGTGTTACAATGATAACCTTAATAACAACCAAAGAAATGGCCATTTGAGTATGTATCCTTAGTTATCAATGAAATTAACTTTAGTTGTTTTGAATTGTGAATTGTATGGCAAATTCTTCAAGTTTGTTTCACGGTAAAGGATTCAAAGAAATCCAAATCATTGGCCAATTCTTCAAGTTTGTTGTAGAGTAAAGGATTCAGAGAAATACAAATCATTTCTTCAGCGCAAAAATTCTTATCATTTGAAAGCACGGTCTATGATAATTGCATTCAAATCCATATAATTACCTTAATACCCAATTCAGGCTCTGCAGAGAGGACCTGTTGGCACCTTATAGAGAAGCGGCACCTTACGGAGAAGCCCTGCAGAAAATGAGAAGTAATTCCAGGTTGCAAAAACAAAGAAACTATGTCGGCATGAGAGTAGGTCGCAAATTATGTACCATTAACAGCTCGAGTTTCTCGTTTCCTTGTATCTGCTTCCCCAGGCTCTCAGCTAGTAGCTACCGCCCTACCGGTTATGTTCACAGTCTCCAAATTCCAATTCAAGTTCCAAATTCTAGCCATTTTAACCATCATAGTTTGAGAAAAGATTGCAGACCACTCACACAGTTTGAGAACAGGAATTTGTTCGGTTGTCCTCCAGTTCAAGTTCCAAATTCTAGCCATTTTAGCCATCACAGTTTGAGAAAAGATTGCAGACCACTCGCACAGTTTGAGAACAAGAATCTGTTCGGTTGTCCTTAAGCTTCTTGCCGGTAGATTTCGCGCCACAGGTAAGTGGTTTCTGCGCACAATTCTTTTGTGTTTTTGTCTAAAAATTCTTCTGAGTTTTTGTTTGAAAATTTTGAATTAGTAACTCCATTGAATATATTTACATTCTTGATCAAACATGATTTTAATATATGAACAGAATCTTCTTGTGCTTGTTCTTGCCAGACTTTTTCTCTATTCACATGGATTATTAAAAAAATTATTTACAATTGTAACAAATGAAAGACTATTGATTAGAAGTAAAAATCAATTTATAAAATTCAAGGTCTTATCGATGAGTAGGAAAAATTAACTTGTCTGGTTGGCTCAAAGAGAATTTTTTTGTACATTTTATTTCGGTAAATAATGGGTTTTTCCAATTCATATATTAGGAATTATGCATTCATCACCCAAAAATAAACTTCTTCGCCACTTAAAACAACCAAGAACGCAATTCTGAAATACAACTTTCTTAAACCCAATTCAGAAATACAACTTTCTGAAACTAATTTTAATTAGAAACCTACAACAATAATCAATACACTAGATTAAAACGACATGGTAGTTGTAGAATGGTAACTAATTTGCCATAATTTATGATCCATCAAAAGCTAAAAAGCAATACAGCCGATTACAATAGAAAAGGGTAAAAATGGCCATCTGTTTCACTATTTCCACAATTATAAGTCGTCAACCATTTACATTTAGGACTACCCAGTACCATGTCTTTGCCACAAGGGCTCTAGCCTCTACAGTACCATCTCAAAACCCAAACAAGGCTGTAGATACATATTTTCCATTTATTTTCTCACTATTTCCATCTTAAAGAAAAAAAGGCTAAACATTTTAACTATCTGGAAAAATCACAGAAATATCATCAACAAGTCTCAAATGAAAGTGTAGCAATGACACTTGAGTTGATTGGTACAACACAGCATGGAAATTTTGCAACAATTATAAATACAATTTGCAGAAATTAAATGAAACTTGTACAAATAAATATTACAAGTCATGTGATGGGCAATTTAAAAGTAAAACCGTCATAAAAATATTCTCCCATGGGCAGGGGCACCCGTCAAATTTAACCCCTGGGTTAGAGTTGGATTTACACAAGAGCCATCGCTGTAGACAGAAAGTGGTCCTTCAATGTTGTAGGTATGTTGTGTTATCGTCTTTGTATATTTTGTTTGGCTTTTTTGTTATGGGTTTTTATTAATAAATTTTATTTAGGGGTTAATATTTTAAAGGTGGATTAATTTTTCATGATTTTTTCAAAAATAAATTGTCAATTTTAATTTTTATAAAAATGATTTATTTAAATTTTATCAAATTATTTTACCTTAAAAATAGCCAACATTATATAAGTACATAAAAAAATCATTATATATTTAAATAATTTAAAAAATACATCAATAAACATTTTATAGCTTCCATATTAGAAACTAATGAAATTTCCTAATGTTTTTAAATTTCAAAATAATTTTCCATCTTTAAATTTTTCCCAGAACTTATAAATGAATAAAATGTTCCAATCTCTTATTATACTTACTATCAACCTTAATCAACTACAAGTTAAATAATTATATACTAATCCACTTATCGCTCGCTTACATGTGCATTTTCTTTAATCATTCTATAACTTATAATGAGAGAGATGTGTAAGTTTGTCAGTCTTTCAGTTTTCCTTGAAAATAAAATTAAAAGTTACAAATTATGTTCTAAATAGAAAAATGATATCAGCTATAATAAACAAAATGAATATGTTGTAAAGTAATTAGAAGTAAAAAAATGTGTGAATAAGATGTTTAAATCTTATAATTTGGTTATTGATAAAATATTTTAATACTAATTAATATTGAAATATACTTAAAAATATGTTAATAATAAAATATCATTTTAATTTGCCTCATAAAATGTACATGTTATGTAAAAAAAATTTGATGTCAATTAGGTATACATTATATATCATTTAAAAAAAAAATGTTTATATCATTAACAAATTATGTTTTTATGGTTAAAACGTTTATTTGGTTCTATATATAATTTATTTAGTATTTAAAAATTCAATTTAAACAATGAAAAATAACATATTGTATTTTACACTTTAAAGAAGTTTACATGTGAAGAAATTTGATCCCTCTCTACTTATATTAGATTTGTACTTAAAATAGAGTCTATGCTAGTGATTAAAAATGTCAAATCATATTAAGAAATTAATATATGATTAAAATCACTTCGGATTTTTATATATGTAAATAATTCTTTTTGAAAAAATTGTACATATATTTTATGTGGATATGGTTCAATGCACTTTATCTATCTATTACATGAAAATTTACTCAAAAATTTCTTCTCAGAAGAAAAGTAGCTACTTTCGAGCTATATAATATAGTCAAGAAGATATTTCAGAAATACTATTGCTTAAGAAGTTATTCTTTATATATTAGAGAAACATAGAAGCCCTCTAAGTCTCCTTGTTAATTTTTATGTGAAAATTAAAATGTTAAAGGTATTTGAATAAATTTTAGCTTCAATTATTTATTGATGTTTATAGCTATTGGATTACAGTTACTGGATATTGATGTTTATTGGTAATGGATTATGTTCATATCTTCTTATTATTTTAATACTAATAAAATATTGTTAGTGTAATTGAGTTTTTTTTTCTTTGAGTTCTCTCTGTTGTTTCCCTCACACATTTGTTCAACTCAATGGTCTCATATTTGATCTTAGATAGCAAGGAGGCTTTTGTATTCATACTTTTTTCACATGGATTTAACTAAGGGCACTCCACTCTTCTTTTAAAGTTTCTTTGTTATTCATTAGGAATAAAAAAAAGAGAACATACATATATTGTTTATTGTGAGGTAAATTCATTACACAAAATTGTCAAAAACACAAGACAACATTTTCAAGCAAAGTTAAAAATAGATTTTTCAAAAAATTAGGAATGTAATTAGCAGGAAATTGTCCATATAGAAAGCTACATTAAAGGGTTGAAAAATAGAAAAATAACTTCCATAACTTGAGTGATTCAAAGTAGCAAAGTAAGGTATTCACAAAATTGAGAGAATCTAATCCAAGACATAGAATTTGCTGAAAATAGTTGAGTACTCATATTAGTATAAAACCACAGAATGTCCAATTTGAAGAAAATTTCCAACATATTATTCATAAACTAATAAGCTAAGTTTAAGACCTCCAACTTTAATTTTTTTAACAACCAATCTATTAGACTTCTGAAATCTCTAAAAAATTGCAAACATCTTATAATTTTCAATTTTGCAAGATACGAAAGAGGCCAACAATAAATAATTATGTTTTTGTATTTGTTCCCTACTCTATACCAATTCTAAACTAAAAATACTTGCTTCCTATCATTTTAATTATTTTCTCACATCCACATCTATCCCCTTGTGCAACGCCATCAAAGAAACCCACTAGGTGGCATTGCAATAATCTAGGGAGATTGATCCTTCTTTGATTTTCTCCTTTCTGCATCAGATTATATTCCCTGAATGTGCCACAGTCCTAGATGTTTGAATAATTTTATTAATACCTGAGTTTTTTAAGATAACCCTATTTCTCAATAATCACATTCCTCAAGCCACAAAGATTGGAAGGAAGTAATTTTTTTGAGCTTATCATTCCAAATTTGAAGAGCATCCTTAAAGAAGATCTAATCTATCTTCTCTTTAAAGCCTAAAAATTATAATACATAGACACATATTTCTTGTGTAATTTCGTGGTAGAAAAAATGATGATCCACCAATTCTTCATGGTTCTTGCAAAGGCTACAAAATTTAGGGCCTCATAAACCTCTTTTCTAAAGGTTTCCCTAGGTTAGGATTTTATTTTGTAAAACTAGACATGTGATACATTTCACCTTGCTTGGAATGTTTTGTCTCCAAATTGAATTGGTCCACCAAAAAAATCTCTATTCAACAATAGTGTGTTCTATGGCTTCATAAGCACATTTTTCTCTCATGTTGCTAAAATAATTATCCCAGCTCCAGACAGGTGAATCATTTGTGTTAGATAATCTGCTACCATTGTTATATAAATCATTTATGAAATATTCAATTCTTCAATGAGATTACTAACTAACCCCAATAGACAGTAGCCATCTAGTAACCAATTAAGAAATGTGTGATCTCCATTTTATTGATATTGTTTATAAAAAGATAACATTTAGAGTTTAGGATAGCAACTCTTAAGATAATTTATAGCAACTAGCTCCTCCTACAATGGGGTCCTTACCAAGGATCACTTGTTTTCCATCCCCAACTTTCCAGGCTAACTAATTAAAGAGGAAAGGAAAGGGGTCCATAAGGTCCTTCAAAACAATAGATCCTCTGGAGATTGGCTTAACAATAACATTTCTACGCTAATCAAATAAAAACATCTTTATGAGATAATTATTCCTTATTAATTGACTCCATAAACTTTCACCAAATATTCCTCTCCGTGATATTTTTAGAGTGAATGCCTTACCAAACCAAAATAAGTTCTTAAAACCCCACCTCCAAGCCTCTTTGGCCTCAATAATAATTCCTAGTTGACAAGGTGTATCCCTTCATTACTTTTCTTACTTGTTTGCAAAAAACTAAACATCCTTTTCCTTAATTTATTCAGAATTGATTTGAGAATCTTAGATAAAGACATCCATAAGACTAGAATATTTTCTAGTACACATTTACTAATATCATCCTTCCTCCTAGTGATAGCCAGTTATAACACCGTAAAATTATATACTTCTCAACTTTTCTAAGTAGCCACATCTAGTCTTCTTTTTTATAACCATTTGTTTTAAGCTATAATCCCAAATATTTGAATCCTTTGAATACTTGAATACTTGAAGCCATTTGATTTGAAAAATCCACAACTTCAACATTATCACCAAGAGGCACTCAAATTGGTATTGGAAAAGGACAAGGACAAGGAACAAAAGGAATATTAGTTTACTCTGCTAAAATTAGAGGTGTCTCATGATTTTCAAAAGTTAAGGAAGAAAAAACATCCGGGTGTTGAGATTCACCATGTTAAGGGATATGAACCAGGCACTCAAACATTCCTTTAAATAAATCTCAATTTGTATCTTCCCTAGGAAACTCGTAACATAGGTAAAGGAATTGATTAGAAAAATCCTCAATTTAGTCAGCAAGGTTCATTCTTAGTTGATCCATCCTTTTAAGGACATCCTAGTAATCTTGCTTATTGAAGGCTAAATGAAGCTCCTTGATGAAGTGTTCAAAAGAATGAATGCAAGTGGTTGGTAGGGTGTGACTCCATCAGTTAACTTGACATACAAGGGTGAGGAAGAAAAGTATAAGAACAACATCTTAAAAAATGTTTACATAAAATTCACAAAAATAGAGAATATTAAAAATGTGCCCAGCTATGGGTATTTCACCCTCACCATCAGATTTTAATTGAGACAAGTAATAAAGATGTTCGTTGGGGATAAAATTTTTACCATTGGTTCTATTAGAAAAACACCCCTTGAGTATGGTTTGGGGATGAGACATTTAAGATAAGATGTCCAAAATAGACTCAATGGGCACAAATTTTGATCTTTACCTCCTTCTAGTGCCAACTGTTAATGATGTTGGAAATTCATCAACCAAAGGGTCATCCAATGTGAAGTTCCAATTAGACCTCACACAATTTCAAGTAAGATCCCTATTCGAAGTATCGGCCTGACCACCATAATTCTAAGATTTTTCCTTAGCTGCAATAGAGAACATAAGAGAGTATGCACATCACCTTTGAAATCAACAAGTAAGTTGACACTGTGAAACATTGATTGTAGTGTAAAAGGAGACTTCCATGAGAGGGAAGTAAGAGTGATTCTCTAGAAGGAATTTAATAGTACTATCCTAAGAGAGGCACACAAGAGAAAGGAAATATTCATTAGTTATCTAGTGAAATAGTTCATATAGACAAAAAAAACATTAAAATAATAGAACACAGATTCAACAAGACAAGTACCAAAGCCAATGAAGTAGTTCAATTTCCTTAGTACATATGAACAAAACATATACTGTAAACATCTAAAGAATAGTCTTACAATATTCGCGATATATGCATGAAAATGTGTTGGCTCAACAAGCTTTTGATTGTTAGGTTAAATATTGAAGTACACAGTTACAATGGCAATCCCCTAGCTCCAATGTGGAACATTGAGTCACTGCTTGCTTCTCCAGAGAATGATATTCTCTCCTATGCTGAGCTAGAGAATCCAAGGCTAGTTATCCAAAGGCTAAGCTTACAAAATCCCTTGTCTTGAATTATGAGGTTTCATTTATAACAAGAGGAATGGCCTTTCATATCCCCTATGACTCTTGAGTTACCCTCATTTTCTAATTCTAATGTGACTTTTGGACTTCTCTATGAAGTTTGGAATTTTCCTAAAGACTCTTTTGTCCATATATGACTATGCGACTTTTCATATTCCACATAAAAACCTTGGACTTCCACATATTACATTTTGTCCTTTCCTTTTGATACTTACATCATTATATCCACAAATGATGTGGCAATACACACAGACACACATAGACACTCTGATGTTGTTTGCATAAGTCACAACTTAACAATGGTGACATGGACTTCATGATGAGATGGTGATTCCAATCTATTATTCTTGTTTCATTGTCTTTAATCTTCATGAGAGGTATGTTCAGGTTTTCATATTCATGAAAGATCTACTTTGTTCTTTATCTTCACCTTTCAAGGGG
The DNA here is from genome assembly GCA_031772625.1 of Pinus tabuliformis. Classification (NCBI taxonomy): domain Eukaryota; kingdom Viridiplantae; phylum Streptophyta; class Pinopsida; order Pinales; family Pinaceae; genus Pinus; species Pinus tabuliformis. Next base: position 571,733,440 of record CM062817.1, on the reverse strand, counting down.
ATGAATGATATGGAGTCTTCATGTGGTCTTGATCTTTGGTCTTCCATTGTAAACTAGTGTTGCTTAATCTTCTTGTTAAATGATCATCTTATATTCATAGATCCCCAAGTGTCTTCTATCATAGTTTCCTTCTCATATTCTCTAAGAATCATATCGTCACTTCAAGATGTAATGCCTGTAAGTGAAATCCACTCATGACAAGACGACATTAGTCTGAAAATATCCTAATCTAACTTACATCACGAAAATTACAAATTATGTTAGAACTAGGTACTCGACAGGAAGGAACACTCGGGGATTGTGCAATACACAGTTCTAGAGGCTAGGAATGTAGGATTCATGCTTGAAAATGAACAATGTGTAGTTTTGGATGCCTGTGAAGAAGGATTACACAGTTTAGGGTCACAATGAACAAGGCTTTCCTATGTAGTTGCACAATGCACACTTCTAGAGGGGGGCTGGGAAGTTGGATTACGAATTTGTGTAGTTCAAGGAGCCAGGGAGATAGGATGCAAACTGAGATTATAAAATGAGTAGAAATGGAATGGTTACGATGAAATATTGCATATTTCTAGACATTATGAGGCCAAGATTGAGCATCGTGACTACACAATGCACAATCCTTGTAGGCAGTGACTATGCATTACACAGTTCCAAGAGAGAGGGATGTAGTGTTCAATACTGCAACTGTGCAATGTGTATTTCATAGGGGAAAAGTGAGCTTAGGTTGGTCGGGCATGAAATATTCCAAAATTTGACTAAGTGCGATATTAGTGAGGCAGAGATGAAACCAAGGATGGACTTGAACATGATCTGACACTTAGAACCATTGATGACACAACACAGAACACTCAACATTTAGAAACAACATGATCCCCTTAATGCGATGACAAAACAACATCTCCTCAAAGTGTGACACTCAGGATAGATAAGACCCATTAGTAGAAAAGTTTCCTCTTGAAATGAACCATCACTCCACTTTTACAATGTGCGACACTTCCCATGCTAAAAGATTACACTTACGAAAGTAAGATAAAATTGCAAACGACAGTCGCAAAGGCTTATATGAAGTGAAAGAGACACATGCCTAAGTGAATATAGCATGAAAATGACATTTTTTAAAACCAAATCAAGCCAAAAATGGCAGGTGCGAACGTGAAAGTGACACTTGCAAAAACAAAGGTGCGCCTGAGAGACAGTTGAGAAAACTCACCAAAATAGAAGTACAATTGTAATCGAAGTGAGAAACTCTGTCAATGGAAAGCGAACACAAACTCTTGACATGTGTTGTGTAGTACATTCTACTTATGAATTGCGCAATCACTATCACTAGCAATTGTGCAAGAATTGTTGGAGACAATGTTAATATTGAGAGGGGGTGAATCAATATTAAGGATATTTTTATTTATTTATGCCAATTTAATTTTCTTCTTAAAACTTGGCAACCATCCATCTACTCAGCAACAACACATAATATGGAAACAATATGAAATCAACATAAAATCACACACTATGGGCATCATACACATGAGACAAAGATTTTATGTGGAAACCCTTTCAGGAAAAAACCACCAATGATTTTTGTTTTTATTGATGTAAAATACGAGCACGTACTCTATTACATCAATCTGTTTTGTGATAACCCACTCACAGGAAGAACAAACTCCCTTTGTTTGTTTTCTAGCACCAACTAGCAGGAAGCACCAAATCTCTCATCTTGTAGACACATATCCATCTTACCAGAAGCATCATGTGAATCACCAACTTCACGGATTTGTTGCAAGAATTAACTTGTAGCTCCATGGATTTATGCAAGCACCAATTTATAGGATTCACCAACCCCCAAGCCTTCTCAAGCACCCACTAAAGATGGAAGCACCAAATTTCTGTATGCAGGCTCCAAACCACACTCAAATAGGAACTGAATTTTCTTTGTAATTGGCACCCACTCTGCCTGATCTCATCTCTATTCTCTGCTCACTCTGCTCACTCTATGGCAGCACACTGATATGATAAAAAATAGTCACTCATCAGAGTCCATGCAACTCTCTATTATATTCTCTTCATCAACATACAGTTAGTGCTTGGCCTCTTTTATTCATCAAGACCTATTTGTCTTACACACAATAGCATCTGTTCTTCTGCCTTCTCTCCCTTCACATGAACCTTCGGCCTTTCTTACATAGCAACACAATTTCTATCGGGGTCTCTTACCTCTACATTGACACTCTCATCCCTTCTCTATAGAAAAATCTCATTTAGCCTCACACAACATCGCACTCACATAGAACTTTTCCACTTAGCTCTATAGAAACAATATTGTTTTCCCCCACCTTGCTCATCTGAGCTCGTGGTTTTAGTTCCTCTCTTGCCCACTAATTGATGATGCCACTCCTACCTGTATTCACACTGCCCGAGTGTACTTCAGCATGGATTTTCCATTCTTCTCTTGCATTTGGCTTGGTCTCTGCCAATGCATTAAACATGAGAATGAGAACTTGATAGTTTCTCGATACTGAGAATTAATTCTCAGTCCACTTACACACTCCAACGAGGCATAATCCTCTCTATGAACAATCTCTTATTACTGAGGCTCTTCCATTCTTATTCATAGTTTCACACAACTTAGTTGTACTTCGGCATGGCTTCTCTCTGGACCATTGTCCTCATTTCCTTATCTCAGAGTCTTCTGATGATCCATCTAAATCTATGAACCAACTCCATTGATCTAGAGTTTTTCTTCAGTAGCTGACCCATTTATCAGATTAAGTCACTAAGGTGTGCACAAGAGCATAGAGATGGCTTGTCTCACCTCAAGGCAGAACCAAAACTCTTTCTTGAAGATCATGGACCTTACTACCTTGACCCAGTGATCTTTGATAGTCACCATTAATCTTGAGACCAACTCCTTTATTCCTGCATTCAATCTCGCATCTACCGACCCATACGCCTTTAACTCTCTGTACTGTCTTATCAGAGAAATTCAACATCATTGCCTCACAGTGGTGCAATGTTCCGATACTCCTCACTCCCTTGGCGCTTAGCTACCAGAGCATTTGTTGTCTCATTTGACCGGACCAGTGACCATTGTCTTAGTGCCATGTCAGAGCACCCTTTGAATCAAACCTCTACGAAGTTATGATTGCACCTTAGCTCCTTCTGCTTAGCCCTCAACACATTTCTCGTCATAGGACCGAGAGTTGTTACTTGTCGCTTAACATTAAGGTGTTACACCTTCAAATTCCTGTTGAGGGCCATTCTCCCTTCATTAACTATTCTGCAACCTTGGTTACTTTAACTCTCACGACCATGTGCCAACCCAATATCGGAAGCCCCCTTTATCGGAAATTTTCCAAACTCCAACTATTCTAGAGTTTTGATGTGTTCATCCTCCAATATGCTGACCTCCGATATCACGTCATCACTCCACATGGTGACTCCTTAGTGGTGACACACATCATCTACTTCTATACCATTAATCTACCCAATAAGATTGAATATGCCTACCACATGTCTTGTCATGTTGACATCAGATTCCATTGTAGCTTATCAAAGCCAATCATATACTGCCATGTGTCCTGCTAGAGGAGAGAGAAGAGGGCCCATCAACCTTTTGTTTTGTAGTGAAATCCATTGTTAATATTCTTTTTCATTCCTCGATGCTTATAAAGGCTTATCGACACTTATTAGATATCAAAAATTTTAAAGTTTCCTCACTTTAAGTAGTTGCGATATTCCAATCCCTGATATGCCAATGTTCCAATGTGCTAAGGCTCTAACCTCCGATGTGCCACTTGTGCCAATCCTCCAATGTTCCAGTATCTAGATCTATGATATCTCGATACTCTGATGTCCTGGACTTTAAGCATTGATACGCTGACCTCCAAAATCTTGTTCTCCAATATTCTGATGCATCAATATGTTAGCCTCTGATATTCCGATGTGTCGATATGCTGATCTCTGACATCTTGTTCTCTGATATGTTGTTGCGCTGATATGCTGGTTGTCGATATACTGATCTATCGATATGCTAACCTCTGACATCTTGTTATTCGATATGCTAATGTGTCGATATATCGACCTCTGATATTCCAATACGCCAATATGTTGGACCTCCGATATTCCTATCTCCGATATGATGATATTCCTCCCTTCCTAAGGCTTCAAATCCCTGAACTTTAGCAGACCATAAATTTTGAACCATGAATCTGTTTTTAATCCTCTTCTTATATTGGAAAGCTTGTTTAGAGAACCTTCCATTGGAGGGGGTCTTACGTAGGTTTTGAGCCCATTTACTACCTTTAAGATGGCACCAAATGATCGACATATAGCCTGTGGCTACCATGGAATTTCATCTAGTCTATCAATGCAATCATCATTTTATGGCTTCTCCAATAAGCTTGCTATCATGATGATTCTCTACATAAAGCTTGCAGTTATCATAGGAACCTTTTCGAGCCATGAAAAACCATGGGATTCCTCCTAAGCCATTACTGCCAACATCTACTGCAACAAGCATCCAAGATAGTTTGGTTGAAATCAACGCCAACACTCCTGCAAATAGTTAGGCATTGCCAAATGCCCAACACATCTCCCCAACATGATTATTGATATCAATGCTGACACACTTGCAGATATATTCACTATACCATTGGCCATCAAGATAATGCCAACAACCCAACAATTCCCCCCTTGGCATTGATGGAAACACTTCATCTTTATCTTCATTTTATAGCTAAACTTCATGTTGCTTCCACATATCTCATTGCATGAGACACCAATGGCATATTTTCTTCTGCACAGACCATCACAACTTCTCCACAAATTCTCTCCCCCTTTGACATCAATGACAAGGGGCTACAAGCTGCCTTTTCTTGTCCATGCAATCACTGCATGTGAAGACCAAAGTCTAATTATTGATATGTGAAATATTCTTCATAGACATCTCTTCCATGATTGTCATTGTTTTTTCTCCATAAACTGAGCATATGTGATATGATCCCCCTAAACATACACTTCCTTTGTTTTGAATGCCTCTAGTTTTGGATACCTTGTGGCTGCTAGCTGAGTACTCTCTCTACTATTGCATCTTTTGTACCAAATTTTTTTAAAAATATACCAATTAAACTTCTCATGCACTATTACAAAATGGCTAATTAGTTACTGAAAAAAGACTAAAATTTGCATATAAATGAGCATTTTTCAATGGGTGACCAATAGTAACTAATTTAGAGTATCTTATAGCGCGACCAACTTTTAGTCATTTTTAGCGTAGTCATTAACTGTTTGTCTCAATTTTATCATCTAGTAGTATATTTAGTCATAAATTAGGTCATTAATTTAGTCATTAATGGTCACAATTAATGATCAAATATACAACAAAATATATTACTATATGATTACCCAAGAAAACCAATTGTTGACCAAATAAATATGACCAAAAGGTTGGTTGTGTTATAAGATACTATAAATTAGCTACTAATAGTCACACACACACACATATATACAAAATTTATTCATCCTCTGAAACCAATTAATGACTAAATAAATATGTCTAAATTTTAGTCATGTTATAAGATATTGTAAATTAGCTACTAATAATCGTATATATGCAAAATTTAGTCATCATTTGTAGTAGTCATTTATATTTTTTTCGTAGTTTCATATTCATTATATAAACGATTGATTTAGTAGTTTCTATTCATTTCATTTAATTTCATTCATAATCATTATAAATGACTAATTTAGTCATATATTCATTTTTTTGTGCTCATCATTAATCAATATAAAATACTAATTTCGTAGTTTTAGATTGATTTTATGTGTTCATTATTAATGAACATAAATTAATTAGTATGATTTTGCGACTAAATTAAAAAAAAAAATGTCATACAACATGCATGTTCATCTAATATGATAATGCAAAGTTACATATGTAAATTACAAGACTAAATAATATCAAGTGCAAGTAAAAATAATTTCAACAACATAACTTTTATTATATAAATTGTCAAGTATTACAATATGAACAATTTCCAACTTAATATTGCTTGGACTATAATTTACACATAAAATATTGTTTCATCGTTTCAAAATATTATCACAGTGTTGTTAAGGCATTTCAAGTGAATTCACCAACTCTGAAGACTTGACAATCAGTATCTATGTGTGTGTCTTATCCAATATATTGGCTCTAAGGGTATCACTAGACCAATTTTTTTCTCTCTCATTTTTCATTTGTCTCTCAAGTGTTATTGTTCTCCTCTTTCTTTAACTCCTGCTTCTTACCATCAATATTGAATTCCCCTTCTAAAAATGAAAGAAGATACAATTCAGAGTATAAGACATGAAATACGATGAATACTTGAATATAAACTAAAGTAGACTATAAAATATATATTTGACATATACCTTAACATCAACAATGTCAATGTCATTTTCCCCCATAAAAGCAAGAAACTCGAACAAGTTTTCTTCAGTTGGGGATAGTGGCCATTATGTGGCCATATGAGTTGTATAAAGAAAGCAAATAAAACATCACCATAGAAAATAATACCTTAGTAACTTAATTATATTCAACGTTCAGAGAAAGCTTAGGCACAATCATGCCAGCTAAGTTACATGTCAAAAAGCTCAGGTTGTAGATAACTTGTTAAAACAAATAATCTAAGTTGTGATGTTTAGCCCTTTTTGTTTTATTCACAACAACATTTCATTCTCTGACACATGAACTTGGTTAAGTATATAAACAACCTGTGCTCAAATAACATGAAAGTAAAAAAAAAAAAAAAAAATCATGAAAATATATTAACACAAAACAACTAAAAGGATTTCAATTAATATCATGTAATACTAAACTCATCTTCAAGCTTTGGATGTTTTTTAAATAGACATGATACCAAGCATTTCCAATTTCATAGTTAAAAGAAAAAACAAAATAAAAAGAAACATTCAAAATACAATCAAACAATAAAGAGAGGATATCATGGAATGAACATTGCAATTATAAGAAATTTGTTTACCTTTCCACGAGTGTCTTGTCTAACATTCCTAAAATATTTTCTTGCCCAAAATAACCATGAGGTGAAAGAATCACAACATTAAAAACCATAGGAATCCATACTATAAACATTTCCAAAGTCGATGGCTCAAGTTCCTGAAAGATCTCCAACAACAAATGAATCATATCAAGTACATGCTCTGCACTGTCTCCCCATCGTTTTTCCAATCTTGTTTCCAGTAACCTACCCACACCAGAGTCAAGTAATAATCAAACGAAGGCATTAACATTTTTTTTATATTTTAAATCTATAAAATTTGAATCTAATTAGTTTCATGAACATATTAATTTTGGTATTATGATACATGTGTTGTCCTTAATGGCAATTCACTCAGATGAAATATCACAGTGCAGCATGTCAACAACAAAGAATTACAGATTAGACTACAAAGAATGAAGAAAGAAAGGTATATGTAGGTTCACATTGACTAAGTTGCGTATACATGCAGGTTTGCTGAACAAAAGGAGTGTATATGTATACATGCACTTTCACAGAAGGAAAAGTGTGTATATCTTAGGAAAACAAAGTTTTTGGTCCAAGGTATTTGACCCAAGCTAATTGGTCCGAGGTATTTGGTCCAAGGTGTTGGTCCTAAGTAGTTTTGGTCCATGGTATTGAGAAAGGCCTGAAACCATATAAGGAGGAGAAGATCATTAGGCCATGGTGTGCAAGGATTTGAATATCTTATGAAGTGTTGAATCATATATGTAGGTTAATGAGCTTCTGATGGTTTGCTTGATCTGATCTAAGGATGCACCTATAAGGCTGATGAAGGTTGATGGACCGGGATCATAAAGGCTTAAGAGTATTATCATTATGTGGTTTGATCTTGAATAGTCTAGATCTGAATACTGATGCTTGTTTTATTCTGTAAATGTGATGATCTAGGTATGACTAAAGTTTGGAATAGTTGTGATGTTTAAGTTATCATTTACATGTGTACGTAGGTTCGCTTTAGTAGAAGAGAATATAGACGTTGGTTCTGCATATCAAAGTAGTGTATACATCATAAATTTGAATTTGCAAATCTATAAGCTAGTTCCCTTTGGTAAAAGTGCGTATACATGCTGGTTCGACACATGGAAGTAGTGTATACCTTATGAAGTATGATGTTTAAAGTTTCAGTTGTTTCTGTTTGTTGTTGCAGAGTTTTGGGTTTTGCTTGGTGTTATGGTGACTGTATTCTGGTGACAATATTCTGAATGATCAGATTTATTGATTGTGATTTTCTTCAGTGATGATGGGTTGTCAAGTGATTGATTGATTTAGTTGTGGTTGATTCAGAAAGTGATGATTGGCTTTCAGTGATTGGTTGATGCAGATGTATTTGATGGTTTTATTACAATGATGATTTTCTGAGTTTCAATGTTGTTGATGGGTCTAGTATGAAAATTGGATGAAACATGGCCTTCAAATTGTGGTGTTGTATTCAAGGAGTATCTAGTCTGAAAATTCATGAAATGTGGTCCCTGATGGAAGAGTGGAGTTTTTCTATAGGTTGGCACTTACGTACTAGTAAACATATTGGATAGTACAAGAGCTAGGGGGGTTGTATCTCCCTTTCAGTAGTAGCTGGAGAATGAGAGAAGGTTATAGCCTTCTGTAGGTGGGTGCTTGCATACTGGTATGAGTCTGCACTAGTACAAGATTGTAAACAGATTTTCTTATTATTAAAAATAATACGGAGATGACAACAGCAGGTGGTTTTTATCCACATTGGGTGTCCACCTTATATCTTGGTGTTCATGTGTGTTTCTTATGTGTGATGCTTTATTCTTCTTTTACTGCACTGTCTAATAAATCTTTGATATACTGGTTTAAGCTCAATACATGATAAATTGTCTAAATCAAAATTTCTCTGCATATACGCTGGTTTCTTTAAGTACAGTCGCGTGTACACGCTAGTTCAGTTCACTGAAGTAGCATATATATATCTATTTGGGAGATAAAATTATAGATCTGATAATACTGATTCATCCCCGTCTCAGTATTATTTCCAACAATTGGTATCAGAGCCGGTCATTCAGAAGAAACTTGATCACTTGAAGGGAGATCCATCATCATGAGTAATCAAGAAAGCGTGGGATCCATCATACCGCCAATCTTTGATGGGAGCAATTTTGTTTATTGGAAAATAAGAACCACAACCTATCTACAATCACTTGGAACTGGTGTCTAGGAAATTGTGGAAGGAGGATATACATTTCCAACAACAATTCCTATAGATACGACAGGTAAAAAGCAATATGAAATTAATGCCAGAGTAGTCAATACTTTATTGGGAAGTCTGTCACAATCAGAATTTTTCAAAGTTGTGCAGCTCAAATCAGCCAAAGAAATATGGAACAAAATCATTCTGAGCTATGAAGGAGACTCTCAGGTAAAACGTGCTAAGCTTCAAACTCTTAGAATTCAGTATGAAACTCTTAAGATGCATAGTGATGAAAGTATAGCTAGTTACTTCTTACGTATAGATGAGGTTGTTAGTTGTTTGAAGAATCTGGCTGAAGAAATAAAGGAAGTTACCTTAGTTGAGAAAGTTTTGAGATCCTTGTGTGCTAAATTTGAATCAAAAGTGTCTGCCATAGAAGAAAAATAGGATCTGTAGACTATCACTATGACACAGTTTCACAGAATCTTAATTGCTTTTGAGATGAGAAAAGGAGGACCATAAGATATGAGAGAATCCACATTTAAAGCTTCAGCACAAGGAAAGGAAGAACACAATGAATCAAGACATATTTCAGAAGAAGAAGATGAGGTAAACCTTCTCAAGAAGCTTCAATGGGGTTTCGAAAGATTTAGAGGTAAGCTACCCTTCAAATGCTTTACCTGTGGTAGAGTCGGTCATTATGCTGCCAAATGCCCCCATAAAGATAAACATTCAGAAGGGAAGGAATGTGCAAAATGGAATAGAAAACAAGTTGTAAATAAGAGTTACTCTACTCATGAAGATAGCGATGGTTTATCAAATAGTGATGAAGATGAAAACAATAATGATTATAGACTTCTAATGGATTATGACAATGATAATTTTTGGGATGATTTAGAAGATGATGACCTTCATGAAGAAATCTCTAAACTCAAAATCTTTTTAGAAGAAAAGAATATGATTATAGATATCTTGACATACCAACTTGCTGAAAAAGAAAAACACAATGAAAAACTAGAATGTGAAATTGTGGGCCTAAGAAAGGATCTTGAGAAAATGAAATCTCTCAATATTAGATTTTCTAAACGATCAGAAACCTTAAATGAAATTATCGAAGTGAAACTTTCTCCTCTGAAAAAGGTAGGTCTTGTATATACTGAAGAAGCATCTCAATAACATAAGTCGTCAACCTCCACTAAAATCTATCTTGATGCAGCAAAGAACAGTGAACAATATGACAATCGTTAGCAAAGGCATAAAGCGGATCACTAGGTAAATCAGACTCAATTTACTCCAAGGATGAATAGAAGCCGCAACCAACCTTAGGTAAATCATATTCAATTTTTTCCAAAGATGAAAATCAATAGAAACTACAATCACCAGGTCAATAGATTCGATAGTCGTAGGAACTTCTTTAATGGGCAATTTTTTTCATGTCATAATTTTGGACACAAAGTTGCTCAATGTGTTGCTTACAAAACCATCATGACTAGAGAAGCATGAAATCAAAGGAATGTGACAGGGATCAAGAAAATTTCCTATAATAACTTTTCTCTTCTTGAAAATGTAATAGAATACTCAATCTGTAACAACTTTGGTCATGAAGAATATGAATGCAGGAGAAAATTTTGGCAAACATCTCAAAAGGAGAAAACTCCATTAAATCCCAAGATATGGAGAACGAAATAATCTCAAACAGAAAGATGTGGTATAGCCTTGTATGAAGAAGGACAAGAAAATCAGTGGTACATCGACAGTGGATGCTCAAAACACATGATAGGTGACAAAGAAAAAATTCACTCATATAATGCCTTAGAAAAGGAAAAGAATGTCTCATTTGGAAATGACACTCCTGCTATCATAAAAGGTAAAGGCTCCGTTTTCTTGAAAGAAAAGTTTAAAGCTAGAAATTTTATGTATGTAGACGGTTTAAATCATAACCTGTTGAGTGTCAGTCAAATGTGTGATCAAGGAAATGAAGTGGTATTTCGATCAAACGGATGTGTCGTTCATGAGCTTGATATAGGAGAGGTTGTGATCAAAGGTACAATAACTCCATACAACTTATACATACTCAATGGAGGACAACAATAGTGCTATCTAAGAAAAAATGATGAAAACTGGCTGTGGCATAGAAGATTGGGACATCTAAGATTTTCTCAAATAAGAAAAGCATGGAGATTCAAGGTTGTTTGTGATCTTCCAGATATCAACATCCCTGAAAATACAATATGCAAACCGTGTCAAATCGGTAAGCAAAGTAGAGCTCACTTCATTGAAAAAGAGGGGTCAGCTAGTAAGCCTCTTGAACTTGTCCATACTTATTTATGTGGACCATCAAGGAAAAAGTCACCTTGTGGAGAAGAATAATTTATTTTGTTCATTGATGATTTTTCTAAAATGTGTTGGATAGGTCTTCTAAAGCATAAAGATGAAGCATTTGAAAAGTTCCAAGCCTTCAAAGCTTTGATTGAAAATGAATCAGATCGAAAAACCAAATGCCTCAGATCTGATCGAGGAGGGGAATTTACCTTCAATAAATTATTTGACTTTTGTGAACAACATGGAATAAAAAGGAAATTATCCACCGCAAAGACTCCTCAGCAAAATGGAGTGGTAGAAAGAATGAACATAACTGTTCAACAAATGGCTCGAGCTATGCTAGATGAATCTGGAACTCCTGCAACCTTTAGGGGTGAAGCTTCATTCACTGCGATAACTATTCTCAAACAAGCAAATGTTCGGGTAAATAGCACTCAAACTCCACATGAAATTTGGTATGGTAAGACTCCTACTGTAAAATACTTTAAAGTTTTCGAAAGCAAATGTTATATCAAAAGGACTGATGAAAAACTTGGTAAGTTTTGGCCCAGAGTAGATGAAGGTATTCTTCTTGGTTACTCTTCTCGAAGTAAAGGATATAAATTTTATAATAAAAGACTTGGGAAAATTGTTGAAAGTATTGATGTTGTAGTTGATGAAGCATGCAAAAATCCAAAATAGATAAAAACAAAATATTATAACAATGAAGAAGATGGGGATTATTTTCCCACGTCAAATCACAATGATATTGAAGAATAAACCAATGAAGCACCAAAATAATAGATAACGGTAGAAGAAAAGACTCCGTCCAGGTATGTTTAGAAAAATCATCCAAAAACTCAAATTTTAGGGGAAAAAGAGGTAGATGTACAGACAAGAAGAACTATTACAGAAACCTCAAGCTATATAGCATTACTATCCTCCACCAAACCTCAAAATGTAAATGAAGCATGCAAAGATGAAAGTTGGGTCAAGGTCATGAATGAAGAACTTGAGAAAATTGAAAATAATAATACTTGGGAATTAGTTCCTAGACCTCATGATAAAAATATTATAGGAACTAAATGGATATTCAAAAACAAGCTCAATGAAAATGGAGAAGCCATTAGAAACAAGGCCAGACTTGTTTGTAAAGGGTATTCTCAACAAGAAGGTATAGATTTTGAAGAAACCTTTGCACCTGTTGCTAGACTTGAAGCCATAAGGATGTTTCTTGCTCTTTCTAGCTTTCAGAAATTCAAAGTATACCAAATGGATGTCAAATCTGATTTCGTTAATGGAGATTTAGAAGAAGAAGTTTATATTGAACAACCAAAAGGATTCATTCTTGGACATGATGCAAAACTTGTATGCCAACTCAAAAAGGCTCTCTATGGTCTGAAATGGGCTTCAAGGGCCTAGTATTACTGCTTTGACAAATATCTACACCAACAAGGTTTTACAAAAGGTTCATCAGATAACAACTTATATACAAATATTGGAACCGATAAATTGCTAATTATTGTTGTTTATGTTGATGATATCGTTTTTGGTAGCAATGAAGAATCCATGAGTCAGAACTTTTCTTTAGTAATGTAGCAAGAATTTGAAATGTCCTTGCTTGGTGAACTTACCTATTTTCTTGGTCTACAAGTTCAAAAAAATAAAGATGGTGTTTTTCTTTCACAAACCAAATATCTCAAATAGATCTTGAAAATGTACGACATGGAAGATTCTAAACCTTTATGTACCTCAATGGTAATAGGATGCAGTCTCAACTCAAATGATGAATTAGTAGTAGTACATCAACCAACTTACAGATCCATGATTGGCAGTCTACATTATCTAATAGGTACCCAACCTGACATCATGCATGTAGTAGGAATAGTTGGATGATTCCAAGAAAATCCAAAGGAATCACACCTTCAGGCAGTCAAAAGAATTTTCAAATATCTTCAAGGAACTCAGAACTTTGGTTTATGGTATCCTAGAGATACAGATCTTACTCTTCATGCATATACAGATGTAGATTGGGCAGGAAGTGTTGATGATAGAAAAATAACTAGTGGTGGTGCATTCTCTATGGGTTCCAGGTTAGTGTCTTGGTTTAGTAATAACAAATTTCAATTGCTTTATCTATAGCTGAAGCAGAATATGTGGCAGCTGCATCTTGTTGCACACAACTACTTTGGATGATGCAAACTTTTCAAGACATTCAGATCACATGTAATCCATCCATCTCCATTCTATGTGATAATACAAGTTCCATCAGTATTTCAAAGAATCCAGTCATGCACTCCAAGACCAAGCACATACCCATCAAACACCATTTTTTACATGAACAAGTGCTTGAACAAAAATTCAAATTGGAGTATGTTCCCTCCAAAGATCAGGTTGTTGATGTATTCACTAAACCACTGCCCAGAGAGACATTTGAATATCTTAGACAAAAGCTAGGGGTAGTTGCTGCATCATCTTGCTGTTAAATACAATTTTTCAAAGAAAGGTTATTATACATGTGCTTTATGGAGAATAGTTGCATACACACGCAAGTTTCTATGGATCAAGGAGCGTATATGTTTTTTAGACAAGAAATATAGTGGGGAAGGCTCTGATATGGGTGCTCTGACTAATATTGATGATTAATGTCTATCGATATGCTTCATTCATTAATTTTTATATGACTGACAAAGTTGCCTTGATCATTGACCTGTTAACAAAGCACAGGTAGCATAGGTTCAGGGGAAGCATTAGCCTTCACGTACATTCAACATTGTTGGCATTATGGTTGTTGAGTCCAGCTATGGCTTCAGATATCTATACCATTTGTTGCTTAAGTCATGTAAAAGTCTAGGGTGTGATATGTCTTCTCATACATTTGAATGAGTCCTCTTAGACAAATGATGTAATTTGTATCCCCACTTTACATGGGATGGATGATGTAATGTTTATTGTTTCTGTCATGTATAAAAAAATGGCATATCCCCACTTGGTTGGGCGATGGATGTATGTATGAGTCATTGGTGATAGGAAGGTCATCCTCACATAGTTGAGTCATAAAGTCATTATTTTAGAAAATATTTTTTTTGCAGACTCTGCTTGTGCTCAGGGGGAGCATGGATGGTTTCAGTGCATCTCAGCATGAGCAACATAATGTATGTGAAAGGGAGAAAACATATTGGTCCACCCTTTGCCCTTGATGTCAAAGGGGGAGAGTAACTTGGTGTTGTTGTTGCCATCAATTCCAAAGGGGGAAATTGTTGGCATTATGATACAGGTGTTGTCCTTGATGGAAACTCACTCAGATGAAAGATCACAGTGCAGCATGTCAACAACAAAGAATTACATATCAGAATACAAAGAATGAAGAAAGAAAGGTATATTCAGGTTCACCTTGACCAAGCTATGTATACACGTAGGTTTATAGAACAAAAGGAGCATATACGTACACATGCACTTTCATAGAAGGAAAAGCATGTATGTCTTGGGAAAACAAAGATTTTGGTCCAAGGTATTTGACCCAAGGTAATTGGCCCGAGATAATTGGTCCAAGGTATTGGTCCTAAGTAGTTTTGGTCCATGGTATTGAGAAAGGCCTAAAACTATATAAGGAGGAGAATATGATTAGGCCATGGTGTGCAAGGATTTGAATATCTTATGAAGTGTTGAATCATATATGTAGGTTAATGAGCTTTAGATGGTTTGCTTGATCTGATCTAAGGATGCACCTATAAGGCTAATGAAGGTTGATGGACTGGGATCATAAAGGCTTAAGATTATTATCATTATGTGGTTTGATCTTGAACAATCTAAATCTGAATACTTACGCATGTTTTATTTTGTAAATGTGATGATCTAGGTATGATTGAAGTTTGGAATAGTTGTGATGTTTAAGTTATCATCTACAGATGTGTACGCAGGTTCGCTTTAGTAAAAGAGTGTATACACACTGGTTCTGCATATCAAAGTAGTGTATACATCATAAATTTGAATTTGCAGATCTGTACGTTGGTTCCCTTTGGTAAATGTGTGTATACATGTTGGTTCAGCACATGGAAGTAGCGTATACGTTATGAAGTATGAATTTTAAAGTTTTAGTTGTTTCTGTTTTCTATTGCAGAGTTCCGGGTTTTGCTTTGTGTTCTAGTGACTGTATTCTAGTGACAGTATTCTGAATGATCAGATTGATTGATTGTGATTTTCTTCAGTGATGATGGGTTGTCAAGTGATTGATTGATTTAGTTGTGGTTGATTTAGAAAATGATGATTGGGTTTGAATGATTGGCTGATGTAGATGTATTTGATGGTTGTATTGCAATGATGATTTTCTAAGTTTCAATGTTGTTGATGGGTCCAGTATGAAAATTGGATGAAACGTGGCCTTCAAATTGTGGTGTTGTATTCCTGGACTATCCAGTCTAAAAATTCATGAAACATGGTCCCTGGTGGAAGAGTGGAGTTTTTCTGTAGGCTGGCACCTACGTACTAGTAAACATATTGGCTAGTACAAGAGCTAGGGGGTTGTAGCTCCCTTCCAGTAGTAGTTGGAGAACAAGAGAAGGTTATAGCCTTCTGCAGGTGGGTGCCTACATACTAGTATGAGTCTGCACCAATACAAGATTGTAATTTTTTTTCTTATTATTAAAGAGAAGACAGAGATGACAACAACAAGTGGTTTTTACCCACATTTGGTTTCCACCTTATATCTTGGTGTTCATGTGTGTTTCTTATGTTTGATGCTTTATTTTGATTTTACTGCACTGTCTATAAATCTTTGATATACTGGTTTAAGCTCAATATATGATAAATTATCTAAATCAAAAGTTCTCTACATATACATTGGTTTCTTTAAGTACAGTCGCATACGCTAGTTCACTTCACTGAGTAGAGTATATATATCTTCTAGGGAAATAAAATTATATATCTGATAATATTGATTCACCCCCCTCTCAGTATTATTTCCCACAATTAATTCATATTTAAAACCTTCATGTCATGAGAAGGTATCAATCAAGTAGGACATAAAAAAAAAATCAACCTTAATGAGGTCCTCAAAAAATTCCTACAATATTAATATTTTTCTTCTTATGATATCTTGGGTAGAAAAAATAACATATTTGCAAAAGAAAAATTCGTATATTACTTGTGTTTAAACTTTGTATATGATGTATTCATAGGCAACTTTTTAAGATGTTCTTCTACCTTTACCAAAGCAGACTATAGCTTGGTTAAACTCAATATCATTTAATTCAACATCAATTTCTGCAAGATAAATATCACACATTATTCTTTTACATTTCTTAGCATGCTACAAATGATAAATTGAAAGTCACATAAAACCGAGAGAAATCCATTTTTCTAACCAAAACAAACAAACAAATAGTGCTTCAAATAAAACTTCACACCTCAAAAATTACTCTACCACATGCATGGGATAACGTTGTGGTTATTTGAACCATATTTAGGTCATACTTAATGGGATATTTATATGTTTACTATGATGTCAATTTGGTATTAAAATTAACATATAAATCTAGGTTATTATCAGTGAAATTGAAGTATAATTCAAAAACAATAACATCATTGCAAGGTCATGGAGAGTGAAACATCTTCATAGTTAGGCTTCTCTAATTTAGTTTGATTTGAATTGAGTTTGTATTTGAATATATAATTTTCTCTAATGAAGTGAAATAGAAAAATGAGATTCAAAATATCCCAGATGATCCCAAACCTTCCCTTCCTGGTTATCCATACCTATCTCCTAGCCTTGTTAAAATAATGTTCTTTAAATTATTCAAAGAGTAGAATGAATTTTCTACAAAATAAAATTGTGGTCATCATGATATTAATTATAAGCTCCAAAAAGAAACTTGTCAGTTGGGTTTATCTCTCATGGTTGTGAGAAATGATTGTTATCCTTCCCACCTAGTTTTAATTTCCATAAGTGACGTGTTGAGCTCAAAACAAGCATATTGGTGTAATGACATTGAACCTTTTTGTTGATTGACATTCAACAAGCTAAATCATTTTGTCACCATTCTTTCTAATTCACTCCAAAAAGAACTGGTTAGTTGCCACATAAGTGATGTCATAGCTGCAACTTGTGAATTTTTTCCTAGCATACGGCTTGTTTCATCTGCCTTACAAAAACATTTGACTTCAAAACATATGTGGTATTGACAAAGTCAAATCAATTGAATCACCCATTTTTAGCTTCTCACGAGTCACAAGGATCACTAACGATTATTTGATTGACTTTTGGCCTCAACTCCTCTTGTATTGTAAAACCATAACATGTAAAAAGTGAACTGCAATAAGTTATTTTGTCTAGCAAACCCTTCACAATTGAATTTGGAGATATTTCTTGCACAGTCATATATTTAGCAGCAATAAGCAATCATTAATAAATGAAATTGATATGATGGTAGAAATTTCAAACAACATACATAAAAAATTGTGTAAAATATTAGCAAATGAATTTCAAAGCAAGAAGATTGCAAAGCATCTACAACATAATATGGTGTTTTTAAGAATACCATACTCACTTTATCATCTTCCAACATAATTAGAAGGAGACTATCATTTGTGCCACATAGTGGGTGATGAGCCTCATCATTTGGTAACTATATGGACCTTAATACACCTCCAAGTTTATTAAAATCAACTCTTCTTATAATTCCTTGCATATTTTAATTATATTTTTCTTAATGAGATGAGAAAAAGTAAGATGTTATGTCTAGTGGTCTATTGTGCATTGATTACAGGTTTTTGAGAGATAATCATGGAAATTTTGGCTAATTAAGGGCAAGAAATTGAATAAGACAAGGACAAGATATTATAGGATATTGTGGGGTCCCTATAATACTAGTGATTACCCCATTACTATTGTGGTTATACGACTTATTCATATTGTTGTGCCCCTATTACCCCCATATTGATATTTATGTGCCCCATAGAATCCCTCTATTGTTATTTTTGTGGCTTTATATTATTATTGTTAGGTCGGTTGGATTATATTGTGACTCCTTAGACTCCTATATATAGAAAGGAGGTTTTGTCATTTGAATCATCCAATAATTGTTCATTTATGTAACATAAAGGAGGTTGTCTCCTCGAAGAGGCTAAATTCTAAGGCGTTGATCTATCTTTTCTATCTTTTCTTGAGCTGGTTTCATAACATTTGGTATCAGAGCTTTGGATTCTAGGGTTTCGCTGCTCCAAACAGGTCATCATGGAATTTTCGCTATAACGTTTTTTCTGTGACGTCTCAGAAGTCGCAAAAAAAACCCATTTGATAAGAAATAGGGTTGAACCTTGGGTCCGAATTTTAGAGCTTTTCGCATGATATTTGCGTAGATATGATCTGAGGAATTTGGTCTTTTTGCAGACTCTTGAATTACATTCAAAACAGGTGACCTGGGGAAAATAGTCATAACTTTCTCTCTGGGAATCAGATTGAAATTTCATAAGAAGGCATAGAAAGACGACGGACTGTAGTTTCTTGTGTATCTTTTTCAAAACCAAAGATCGAAAATTGTACATGTGGCACTTCATACAAGTTCACTCTTCTCGAAAGGTCTATAATCAGGTCATCTTGGGAGATTATGCATAACTCTTTCTTGGAGAATCCAATTTGGATCAGACTGGTGGCATTGGAAAGAGGACAGAGAGAGGTACTACAGGTCACAAATTCAGAACTAGATGATTGGAAAGTACAGAGATACATCAGAGGCAATATCGAGCTCCTACAAAGTGAAAAAGGTGTGTAGATTCTTTTAAATTTTTGCTTAAGCTTGGTTTGAAAATTTATTTTCAAGGAATTCAAAGGGCATAGTAGAGCATTATTATTGGTAATTGATGCCCTGAGGAAAGAAAATGCAAACACCTACTAAGGAACCTGAAAGCTCTACTATGAATCATGAAGAAAAGGAAGAAATGCTACATGATATATCAAAATTACAAGAACAAGTGCAACAGATGTCATGCTCACAAAAGTTAACAAAAGCTAAGATAAATGGCGTGGAAGCTAAGATGAATGGCATGGAAGCTAAGATGGACAATTTGAAGATATATTTGAACACAAATTTGAAGACAAGCATGGCAGATTTGAAGACAGATTTGACAAATTTTCTACAAGAAATACTTACTAATGGTGAAAAGGTAGTAAAGGAAACTCATGATGAGAACAAAATAAATGTGAATCATGATTCCATAGATGCTAATGTTGGATTGAAGAATCACCATATTCCAAAAATCGATATGAGGAAGTTTGATGGCAAGGATCCCGCCACATGGATATTACAGATGGAGCAATTCTTCGATCTCAATAATGTGCAAAATGCACAAAAGGTACATATGGCCACTATATATTTGGAACCAAATCAGTTTGTATGGTATCAATGGCTTTGTTCTCGTAAACAATTTATCACTTGGGCAATTTTTACGTAAGAATTGATAGCACATTATGAGGATACAAAAAGCAACACTTTTTTTAGCCAATTGATAAGTCTCAAACAAAAAGGTTCAATAATGGAGCACATTGAGGAGTTCCAAAAATTGAACATAAGGGTAAAAGATATTCCAGAGGAGCATAGGATTGATGTGTTCATAGGGTCTTTAAAGGATAATATCCAACATGGTGTTCACCTTTGGGAGCCTGATTCATTAGAGAAGGCATTCAAGTTAGCAAGAAAAATGGAAAGCAAAATAATGGCAACTAGGAAGCATACCACTCACAACTATAAAGACGGAAGTGTTGTTGCCCCTAGTCTTCCACAACCTACAAGGTTGACACCACAACAATTGGAAGAGAAAATAGAAAAAGGGCTTTGTTACAGTTGTGATAGCAAATACACAAAAGGTTATAAGTGTGCTGAGAAGAAATTATTCTACATAGATTGTGAAGAGGAAGAAGAAAAGGAGCAAGAAAGGTCAAAAGAAGAGGATATACTCCAGGAGCAAAGCCTAGATGAAGAACAAATAAATTCGACCATATATTGTAATGCATTGACGGGAATTACCACTCCTTAAACCATCAAGATAGAAGGACAAATCAAGAAGAAAAAGGTAATAGTGTTGATTGATTCAGGAAGCACCCACAATTTTATTCATTGTACGGTAGCAAAAGAATTGAATTGCTTCCTATATCCAGCACCAAAATGTCAAGTGATGATTGCAAATGGAGGAACAATAAATTTCTCTAAAAAGTGCCATAATATCAAGCTATCCATGGGAAAATATGTATTGACTAGCCCAATGCTTTCCATTCCAATGGCAGGTGCTGATGTTGTACTAGGAGTCCAATGGCTACAATCCTTGGGTACAATAGCTTTTAATTTTCAAGAACTTTTCATCAAATTTTCTATGGAAGGAAGGGAAGTTGAATTAAGGGGCATTGCAGGGAAACCAGGAAAGATAATCAGCTCTAATGGCATGAAAAAGCTTCTAAAAAATGAGCAAAGAGGTGTAATTGCACAATTATGTTCGCTAGATGTTTCCACATTGGAATCATCTATTTCTCCAGTTCTCCAAAAAGTCCTGGACAATCATTCCAAGGTATTTGAGACTCTCAAAGGTCTCCCACCTACGCGTGATCATGATCATGCTATTCATCTGATTCCAGGAAGTGTTCCTCCAAACATCAGGTTGTACAGATATCCCTATGTCCAAAAAAGTAAAATTGAATGTATGGTTGTAGAAATGCTAGAGGCTGGTATAATTCAACCGAGTCAAAGTTCTTTCTCAGCTCCAGTAGTATTGGTGCACAAGAAGGATGGATCATGGCACATGTGTCCGGATTATAGGGAGCTCAAAAAGCTCACTATTAAATATAAGTTCCTCATTCCTATCATTGATGAATTACTAGATGAATTGCATGGATCAATTTACTTCACCAAGTTGGATCTTTGTTCTGGATATCATCAAATCAGAATGAAGATTGAAGACATTCCGAAAACGGCATTTAGAACTCATGAGGGTCATTGTGAATTTTTGGTCATGCCTTTTGGCCTTACCAATGCACCTTCAACATTTCAAGGTTTGATGAATTCAATTTTCAAACCATTCCTTAGAAAATTTGTGTTAGTATTTTTTGATGATATACTAATCTACAACAAGTCTTGGAAGGATCATGTTGAACATGTTGACAGGGTGCTACAACTATTGGAGGAGAAACAATTATATGCATAAAGATCCAAATTTTTCTTTGGAGTCCAGGAGGTGGAATATTTGGGTCATATTGTATCTCATGAAGGAGTTAAGGTAGACCCTAGCAAAATTAAAGCCATTAAGGAATGGAAAATCGCCACATCCATAAAGCATCTGCGAGGATTTCTTGGGTTGACAGGGTATTATTGCAAGTTTGTTAAGAATTATGGGAGAATAGCAGCACCTCTAACAACATTATTGGAGAGAGATTCATTTTCATGGACTCCGGAAGCAACAAAGGCCTTTGAACATCTTAAAGAGGCAATGTGCCAAGCACCAGTCTTAGCTACACCGGACTTCACAAAAACCTTTATTGTGGAATGTGATGCTTCAGGAAATGGAATTGGTGTTGTTCTAATGCAAGATGAAAGACCCATTGCTTTTGAAAGTCATCCAATCAAGGGAAAGTTTTTAAGCAAAGCTATTTATGAGAAGGAAATGTTGGCAATACTCCATGCACTTAAGAAATGGCGACCCTACCTAATGGGAAGACACTTCAAGGTAAAAACGGATCATGATAGCATTAAATACTTTTTAGAACAAAGATTATCCTTTGAAGAGCAACAAAAGTGGGTCACAAAGATGTTGGGTTATGACTTTGAAATCATCTACAAAAAAGGGAAGCAAAATGTGGTGGCAGATGCACTCTCAAGAAAGGATGAGGATGTGGAAGCATTGTTGTGTGCCATTTCTATTATCCAACCAGATTGGATAAACGAAGCAAGGGAGGAATGGAAGAATGATGAAGAAGTGTGGGCACTTATTCGAAAGCTACAACAATATTCCAGTACTTCTGATACATTTAGCTGGAAAAATGATTCGTTATGGTACAAAGATCGCTTATACCTCTGTAAGAATTCCCAGCTAAAACAAAAGATTCTTATGGAATTGCACACTTCTCCCTTAGGAGGGCACTCAGGATTTTTAAAAACTTACCACATGGTTAAGAAGGAATTTTTTTGGGATGGCCTTAAATTAGATATTCAAAAGTTTGTGGCGGAATGTTTGGTTTGCCAACAAAATAAAGTTGAAACAATTAAGACATCGGGTCTATTACAACCTTTATCCATTCCAAGCCAATTAGGAGGAGGTTTCAATGGATTTTATCACAGGTTTACCAAAGTCTGAGGGAAAGAGTGTCATCATGGTGGTAGTTGACAGACTTACCAAGTATGCACACTTTTGTGCATTATCACATCCATTTAAAGCCAGTACAGTTTCTACTGCATTTATGGAAACATTTCGAAAGCTACATGGAAACCCAAAGATTATTGTAAGTGACAGAGATCCCATTTTCATTGGAAATTTTTGGACAGAATTATTTTCTTGTCTTGGTACTCAGTTAGCTCATCTTATCATCCTCAATCTGATGGGCAAACTGAGATAGTAAACGAATGTTTGGAAGGATATCTTCGTTGCTTTGTATCTGATAAATAGACACAATGGGTCAAATGGTTGCCTCTGGCTGAATGGTGGTATAACACTTCCTTCCATACAGCAACAAAAATGACCACATTTATGGCACTCTATGGGTATCAACCACCATCCATCACATCATAGTTAAGAGAAAATTATAAGGTTCAGGTAGTGGAACATCACATCCAACATCAACAACAAGTCCTCCAACTCTTAAAGGATAACCTCGTGTTGGCACAAAATAGAATGAAACAACAGGCAGATCAACATCGCAGTGAAAGAAGTTTTGATGTAGGTGATTGGGTATTCCTACGACTACAACCATATAAGAAAATCTCCCTAAAGCAAGCTAAGAAGGATAATAAATTATCAGCAAAGTATTATGGTCTGTACAAGGTGTTGCAAAAGATTGGTACTATGGCATACAAATTGGAGCTTCCTACAGCTTCTCGATTGCACCCAGTTTTCCATGTTTCATGTCTAAAGAAGGTTATAGGCGACAAGCTCCCAATTCAAACAATATTTCCAGAACTTGACGAGGAAGGAAAAATTATAATTGAACCGGAAGCAGTCACAGAAACAAGAACTCGACAGCTATGAAATCGATCAATTTCAGAGTATCTTATCAAGTGGAAGAACTTATCTGCTGAAGATTCCACATGGGAGGATGATAATTTTATGCAGAAGTATCCAGAACTACTCAAGCGTTGAGGACAACACTTTTTTGAAGGAGAGGGGCATGTTGGGTCCCTATAATACTAGTGATTACCCCATTACTATTGTGGTTATACCCCTTATTTATATTGTTGTGCCCCTATTACCCCCATATTGTTATTTCTGTGCCCCATAGAATCCCTCTATTGTTATTTTTGTGGCTTTATATTATTATTGTTAGGTCGGCTGGATTATATTGTGACTCCTTAGACTCCTATATATAGAAAGGAGGTTTTGTCATTTGAATCATCCAATAATTGTTCATTTATGTAATGTAGAGGAGCTTGCCTCCTCGAAGAGGCTGAATTCTAAGGCGTTGATCTATCTTTTCTATCTTTTCTTGAGCTGGTTTCATAAAAGAGATATATCCTCCTCATTTAATCCTCACTCATTCGAATATTCCTCCATCAAATCACACTAGCTTGGAGTTGGAAGCAGCCGAGTCATGGAGATCATGGGCAACCGAGCCAGTGACAATTAAGAGCCAGTTCATCTTGACTTTGGGAGCCAAGCCTTCCTAGATTTAAAGAAGTTGTTGGAGACTATAGTTTTATAAATTAGGAGGCCTAGAGCCTCATTAGGATTCAGATTTTTGATGTAAGAGCATTAAGCATTTTCGAGTTCAAGTTTTGTGGAAAAACATTCTTATGTAATTTTTCTGATATGATAACGAGAATGAACATTTCCTTGATCCAACACTGAGTTGACTTAGAGGGCTGAAGCTCTTGGATTAGGGCCCAACCCTAGCAGTAAAGGCTCCTATTCTTGTACTTGTATGCTTAGGTGATTTCATAGATTAATGGTTGAATTGGTTTTAGCATTGTTTCATTGCAAGTAGTTGTGAATTTGATTAGTTTGCTTCCATTTGTGCATTGCTTTAGTAGTAGCTTAGAAAGATAAAGGAATACCAAAAAGGATGATAGCAGGTGGATTTGGCTTCACTCCCCTCTTCAGAATCCATGGTTTGAGGAAATAACTCCTATGCAGCCCCAAAAAGATAGAATTCTAATTCCTTACGGAATTTAGGGTTTTCTGCTACTTAGGCCAGCATCTTTTTAGTTTTCAAGAATAGGATTCAATTGTCATTTCTGATATCTTCAGCCTTTTATTAGATATCATAGTGTTTCACATTATTCTGCAAGTATTTCCATGCATGAACTAGGCAACTAGATAATGAAATTATGTTTTCTTAAGTTGATTGAAAATCTTTCTTGTTTGACATGATTCATGAATAAATGCTAGTGATTGATGTAGTGCAAGAGTTTCAATCGTGCAGGAAGATCTCATGACCAACAACCCCAGCCTAACATCATCCATCCATGATCACCAAAAGCCGCTAAGTCCCTCAACCAATGCATCATTCCATAAGAACAACTTTCTAGGTTTGTTGAGCAAATCCAACCATCTCACAAACTCTGTTTTGAGCTCTAAAAACATCCTAGCCACTCCCCTGCCTTATTTATTCCACCATTCACCTTCCCTAAGCCCTATACCACCTTCCAAATCACTCATATTTCTCTTAGCTCGATCCTATAGGAATATAGGGGATCCTCTAGGAGCATTAGGACATCATCTAGGAAGCATTAGAACTTCCTGTAGGACAACCTGTAGTGGCCTGTTTTGAGGCCAATTTGAGGAAAAAGAATCTAGAAGGATAAGAGAAGACCCTTAGTTGTCTCCCAAGCCATCTGACCTTTCACCACCATCTCTAACCCACTTGCCACATCACCAAGAGGGTTTATCATTCACAATTTCACAAAAAAAGGGACAAAAAGAAAAAGAGTTATTATGTTCATTCATATGCACAATAATAGAATGTTTGGTTATTTTAGATTGCATGCCTAGGATAGTTAGGATTACACACATGTTAACTTAGAATTATTTTGAAGAAAAATCTCTTAGAAATTAGTTAGATGAGTGGTATGTTTAAAGCATTTGATTTCAGTCTTCCCCTACTACAGTAGACACTATTCCAATACTCCCAAGTAGTGAAAAATTCTCCTTTCCTCACTAGTAATCAAGCTTCTTTTGAATCAATAGAAGGATTGTTTGAGAAACCATAGTGGTCTATCACCATCTCAGCAGTGACAAAGAGTGGATCCATCACATCTTTTTGTGTATACAACACTTTCACCTCCAAGTTTGTATGAACCCCAGGTTGATAAAGTAAAGTTGGTAGCACCAGGAGTTGCAACATTCTTGTTGCAATACTGGTTCTCATCACTTTTTGGTGCCATTGATGGGGAGGTGTCTGAGAAAGATGTGATTTCTACTTTCTTTCTTCCATTTCTTATCTCTGCATTCTGCTATTAGCTTCATTTCTGCAAAATTAATTTTAAATTGGTTTGCTTTCTTTCCCATTCTGCAAGTGATATTTCATTCAACAGTTAGTTTCCATTCAGTTTTTTATTTCAATTCTACAATTATTCTCAAATCTTGAAAAAACCACAAAAAAAAAACAAAAAAACTTCTTTCATGCCTCGTAGGAATAGGGATAACTTATGAAAATTTCTACCAAATACCCCCACCACTTCAAACAACCAACCTTCCCTCTTCTTTGGTGGCTATGAATTGGAGGACCCCTTAGGTGAACAACCAGAGATTTTTGAAGATCCTACAGGGGGAGAAGAAGAAGGAGAACTGATTCCAACTGACTGAATGTCTAAAAATAGAAATGACAGAGGAGATAGAGAAATAATTGAGGGTGCTTTTCCCATCAGAGAAACTAATGGGGATACCAAGATGAAAAACATAAGCCCCTTTGCTCTTCCTCATTTCCATGGCCTGACTTGAGAAGATCCAGATACTTTCTTGTTTGAGTTTGTTGTCATATGCAAAAATTATGATTATACCACTGATGATCAGAAGTTGAAATTATTCCCGTCCACTCTCAAGGATGTAGCTTTACGCTGGTTCATAGGTTTACCCAGGGATAGCATCACAACCTGGGCTCAGATGCAACAATCCTTAAACAATAAGTATCAGGATTCAGGACTACTGCAAGTCCAAAGACGCTAAAGAGGAAATTTTTAGAATGACATTGGGGCATGATTAATCCTTAGAGGATTATGAAAAAAGATGTCACCTAAGCTACAAAAGGGCCATGTGCACACTTGATGCTGAGTCACTAAAGTTAGTCCTACTCCGGGGGGTAAGGGAAGATATTTTGGATACCCTAAACCTGCTAGCAAGAGAGGGCATCTACTAGCTACCTTATGAAGATATCAAGATTGTATTTAAGAACCATTCTAGGGCAGCTAAGAAAAAGGGTAGGGGTAGTCAACAAATATCCAGCTCATCCTCTTCCAACACATCCATAAAAGGTGAAATTTGAAATATGCTAGAAGATTTCAAGAGTGAAATGATGCAAACCCTTGCCCTACAGATGGACACTATGCACATCAAGAGGAAGCAGGAGGAATCAGAAAGAGCATTAGCCATCTTCTGCCCTAGATGCACGAGGAGGCATCCTAGGAATAAATGTCCATTAAACCTAATAGAAATATGTTCGGTCTATGAAGAAAACCACTCCATAAATAAGTTCCCTTATCTACGTGGACTAAAAGTTGTGTATCAGGGAGCTGAAGGGGTGACTGAACAACTCTGCTACATAAATCAAAGGAGATCTCATGGGTTCGACCATACCAGTAGGGCATGCAAGGGTCATCCTATGCATAATACAACCCTAACCAGAACACATCCTATCCTTTTTGGCCCCTCCTGTTCATCCCTCTCGGTCTACACCTTCTCCTTGGTATTTTGCACCTAAATACCATTCCCAGCCTACCAACCAGTCATTTCAGCCATATGCTCTGCCACAGCCTTAATTTAATGCACCACCCTAGGGGTGGAGGCCCCCATACAACAATGCTCCATATTTATCACCTTCACCTCCTACTCAACCACAACTTTTACACCTTGTTCCACCTAAACAACCTCAGATTCCTGCCCAGCCAAATTCGAACCCGAACAACAGACAGGCACAACAAGTATACAATTGAGAGACATCCTACCTTGCTTATGCTATGGAGATTCAAGAAATCAACCTAAGGTCTAGGAGAGTATTCTTGGACAACCAACCTCCATCTCCACCTAGGGAGAGTGAGGATGAAAGAGAGGAAAGTATGCCTAGAGTGAATCCTCCACCCTTTCCTGAATGATTAACCCAGCCAATGTAGCCTACCCCAGAAGAGAAAGAAAAATTTATGTGTCAAAATTCCACTTCTCCAAGCCATTAAGGATGTACCTATTTACAACAAACCGATTAAAGATAAGTGTTTCAAACATCAAGGGAGGTGAGAAAGAGACACCCCTACCATTAGTGTCATTGGATAGCTGTCTGACTTAATGATGGGACAGGTAATTTTTCCAAAGTATTTAGCCCCTCGAAGCCCTATAGTAGATGTGCACATCAATGGCACCATTGTCCCACATATCCTGATTGATATTGGGGCTGCCATTAATGTAATGACTAAGGACACCATGATCAAGCTCAATCTCTAGGGTTGATATGGATTTAAACAAGAATGCAACAAATTATAGAGATAACCATAAACACAGAGATGCAGTGGAAATAATACTTCATTTCATTAATGTAAAATACTGAAATATGCTTACAAACAGATTGCTAAAAATAGTAAATTGTGCTACAATTAAGGAAACTGAAAAGCTGAAAGAAACAATGGTGGGGGTCCAAGTGGACTTGGCGGGTGGCCACCAATATCCACCTAGATCAAGGGTTCATTAAGAAAGATGACAGTAGTCTTGCAGCTTGTAGACCATTCCACAGTAGCCCCTAAGGGGATTGTTGAGGATGTGATGGTCTTCATCGATTTCGGGGAGTACCCTGCAGAATTCCTAGTTCTCCAATCTAAGGCCAAGCTTAGTGGTTATCATATCATACTTGGGAGACCTTGGTTAACCATTGTTGATGCCTATATCAACTACAGGGCTGGAAATATGAATATAAAAAATGGGCATCTGTCTAAGTAGTTGGTCTTGTACCCTCCTGCTCAACCATCCTTAGAGCATGATTTACCTTTATGGCTAGAAGAGGAGGAAGAAGATGGAGTCTGATCAGCCCAACTCTATACCCTAGAAACTACCATGGGAGGAGGAAAACTAGATGAAGGTGATTTGGTTGAATACATACTACAAAATCCAACTCCCAACACCTTTCCTTAGAGGAAGTAGTAAAGGAAACCAATAGAAACCATCAATTTTATCTATGCTTAGTTGATTCATACCCTACTCGTGTCAAAACAATAGAATTCAGCCCTAAGAGAACTTTGAAAATCAACCCCTCTCTTTCTGTACACCAAGAAGAAGAGTTGTGCAACATGCTAAGGAAGCATCTGGATGCCTTTGCCTAGAGTTACAAAGAAATGAAGGGAGTGCAACCCCTGGTGCGTACTCACCACATTTATATCAAAGAATATTGTAAACCAGTGTGACAACCCCAAAGGAGAATGAATCTAGCTCTCAAGGATATAGTCAAAGACGAACTACCAAAGCTATTGGATTCAGGATTCATTTACCTTATCTCGGACAGTGAGTGGGTTTCTCCTTTGGTGTTGGCTCTAAAGAAAAATGGGAAGTGGAAGATTCGTGTTGAGTACAAAGAGTTAAACAAAGCAACAAAGAAGGATCATTTCCCTCTACCTTTCATTGACTAAGTGTTAGATGGCTTGGTAGGGAAATTTTTTTCTCTTTCCTAGATGGGATCAATGGGTACAATCAAATCCATATCAGCCCATAGGACTAGGATAAAACCACCTTCACTTGTCCTTGGGGAACCTTCACCTATAGGGTCCTTCCTTTTGGCCTATGCAATTCCCTTGCTACTTTCTAGAGGGCAGTTTTCTGAGCTAGTCTGTGATGCAGTAGAAATTTATATGGATGATTTTACACCCTATGGGTATGATTTCCAGGAGGCTCTGTCCAACTTGGGTAAGGTGCTGAACAAATGCATTGAAATGAACTTGTCCCTTTGTCCTGAAAAATGTGAGCTCTTGATAATTACAGGGACTGTTCTAGGTCATTCACTATCTCAGAAATGACTACAGGTGGACCCAAATAAGATAGCCATCATCCAAAGGGTCCCATGTCCACAAAAACAAAGGGATGTTAGAAGTTTTCTAGGTTTAGCTGGATACTATAGTAGATTTATAAAAGACTTCAGCAAGTTAGCTTCTCCTTTATTTGGGTTATTGGCTAAAGACTCTGACTTTTTATGGTCAGAAAGCTGTCAAAGAGGCCTTGGACACCCTAAAGGACAAGTGGACCACTGCACCTATTCTCTGAGGCCCAAATTGGGCCCTTCCTTTCCATGTACACATTGATGCCTCTCACAAAGCCATAGGAGCAGCTCTATGCCAGATATATGACAAGATATCCTATGCCATTTACTTCATCAGTAAGAATTTGTCAAAAGTCGAGCTGAACTACACAATGACTGAAAAGCAACTCCTAGATGTTGTGCATTCATTGAGCAAATTTAGGCATTACATTACAGGTTACGAAACATTTGTACCTACTGACCATGCTGCAACTAAATACTTGATGAATAAACTTGATGTAAATGCTTAGATTATTAGATGGTTACTTTTATTGCAACAATTTGATTTAATTATTATTGATAAGCCTCACAGGGAGAATGTTGTGGTAGATTTTTTTAGCCAGATTGACTTTGCCTATAGGGGAGGAAGGAATGGTTGATTATCAGTTACCGGATGAACACTTATTCTCCATTTCAGTTCTCTCTCCATGGTTTGTTGACATAGAAAATTACTTGGTGTCTTCATAGTTTCAACCAAATTTGTCCTCCAAGGAAAAGAGAAAGATTGCGAGGAAGAGTGCCCCATTCACTTGGATTGGGGGAAACCTGTTCAAACTATGCCCAAATAAAATTCTTAGAAGATGTGTCAGGGAGGAGGAATTCGTTGACATCCTTCTCACCCGTCATGATGGGCCTTGCGAAGGTCACTTTGTAGCCAAAAGGAAAACATTCAAAGTGCTACAAGCTAGTTATTACTGGCCCACTCTTTACGTGGATGCGAGGAGGTATAATAGTCACTGTGATCGGTGCCAAAGGAAGGGGAAACCTACCCCAAGGGATGAAATGCCTTTGCAACCTCAACTGACTTTCGAGCCATTCGAAAAGTGGGGCATGGATTTCATTGGACCCATTGACCCTCCACCCAGGAAAAATCAGTACATCATTGTGTGCACTCACTATTTAACCAAGTAGGCTGAAGCCAAGGCCATCAAATCAACAATAGAAGAGAAAGTGGCTAAGTTCTTAAGGGAAAATGTATTTCATAAGTTTGGGTACCCCAGAGAACTAGCCATTGATCCACTCCTTCCCACCCATAAGCTAATGGGAAAGTGGAGGTAATCAACAGAGCAATGGAAGGCATTCTAACCAAAGTGATTAGTAGCAATAGAAAGGATTGGGCAGATAGATTAGCTAAGGCCACTTGGGCCTACAATACCACCTGTAAGACCACCATTGGATTCACTCCTTATGAGCTGGTCTATGGGAAGAAGGCCTTGTTGTCCATTGAATTTGAATAAAACACCTTAATAATGGTAGCACAACTGGAAATAGATCTCACTAGGGCACAACAAGAAAGATTGCTTCAACTGAATGGGTTAGATGAATTTAGAATGCAGGCCCTTCTACACACAGAGGTGACTCAAGTTCAGAGGAAGATTTGGCATGACAAGAACGTAAAGGACAAACATTTTCAAGAAGGTGGTTGGGCTTTGTTGTATGATTCTAGATAAAAGGATTTTAAAGGCAAGTTAAGGCTTATATGGTTCGGGCCTTATGTCATAGAAAAATGTCATGACGGTAGTTCAGTACAGATAAGAACCATTGATGCATAGGCTATCCCTTTACTTGTCAATGGGTACAGATTGAAGGTCTACAAGAAGCCCTTGTAAAGCAATAATTAATCAATGGCATCAACAAGATAGTGATGGTGGTGGAGCATGTTAGAGTTGGTCTAGTTATCCCTCCATCAGAGATCAGAGCTCTTTTGCATTTCATGATTAGGTGTCCCATCAGTTTTGATCAGTTGCATTTTGTTAGGCATGCCATAACTCTGATGGAGTGGGTTGTGTCACTCATTCCCCTCGTGCTTGGCACTGTTGGTTCAGGCCTGTTTATTAAAATAAGTCTTCAAAGGTCATTTACAATCATGTTTTAAATTTTGAGGTCTTAGGTCTAGGGTTGAGTCAATTTTGTCTTGAAAAGTCTTGGAAGACCAGCAGGCCAGAGGGATGTCTTTGATAGATCATCACTTCAATAATTTTCATCATTGTACAGCTGAATTAGGACTTCTCTTCAAAACTCTATTTTGAAGATAGGTCGCCATCTCATTTTTGTAAAAAAAAATTGTCAAAATTTTCAGTTCTTCAATCATTCAAGTGCAGCCTTGGTCTCCTTTTCCAGAGCATATCATAGCTATCCCTGCAAAAAATTATCAGAGAAAATCATTATTTCAACCAATTTTAAAGGGGAAACCAAAAAGGTCAAAGCCTATTAATTTTCAAAAAGTGTCAACAACCAAACATAAGAAAATGGGTTTTGGTTTAAGCAAAAATCAACAAGGAGTCTATATGAAGATATTTCTCCTCATTTGCAACCCATTCCACATTCCAAGAGCAAAGAGCATTGTTCTAAGACGATTTTGTGAGTTTGTGGGCAAATCGGGCTATTTCCAGGGAGCGCTACGCATCAGGTTGGGCGTGCTACGCACCAGTGGCGCGCTACGCATCAGGCAACAATTTGCAGTGTTATTTTACATGGGTGAGGCGCATCAGGAGCGCGCGGCGCGTTGGGTGAGGCGCGCTACGCGTTGGCGTTTATGCCCGAAACATTGCCTGAAACACATTCAAACACCTCTTCTCACGCATCAAATCACAGGTAGGCTTTTATCCACGGCTCGTTCTTGGTTTTGAAAGATTTATGTAAAGAAATCATGCTATATTTCCCATGAAAAACCAAGTGTAAAAACCCTCATTTTCCATTAGTTTGCTGTGAGGATTTAAATGCCAAGATTGCTGTAGGGTTTTCAAACATAAATGTTGCCAAGGTTTTCCCATTTCTTGTGTTTCCCACCCCCTATATTCACCAATATTTTCCCCAATAATTCCTCATAAAACCCTACACTATTCTCCCTCAAATCCTAACCCCTCCCTTCTACTAAAAACATATTTTTCCTACCCTACCTCATCCCAAACCCTAAAACTTAAAGATTTTCATGTCCCTTCCCTTCCCTAAATTCCTTGTTTAATTTCCATTGTCCCCATTTCCCTAATGTTTCCCCTTTACTAACAATTCCCTTGTATATTTGTGTCCCCTTGGTCATAGCAGTTTGAGGAAAAGAAAAAGTCTACAGTCAATTTTGCACATAGTTGTATATCAGCATATATATATTCGAGCTACCTTGTTTTTAAATAACATGTCAGAGACCGAGTCAGCTTATGAGCAGGATTATGATAGTGATTCTACACAAGAGGTAAGTGTGCCAAGGAGGTATCACAAAGGTGGCAAAGGTGGTCGGCATGTCAGGGAGGAGCCTACTTCTTTGGCTCAATTGCAAGCTTGTCCACTTGCAATGCACTGTTTTCGGTATCAATCATGTTTTGAATACTGTGAGCGGATCTCACAAATCCAGCATCATCGGGAACTAGTCCATTTATTTGTTCTACATTTGCAGGATGGTAATGTAAACCTTGCCGGAGTGAATTTCACCTTGTCACCCGAGATTATTGCTCAGGCCACTAGGATACCAAATGTAGGGGAGGAATGGAGTAAACGCCAGTAGTTAGACAGATTTCACTATGAGCCATATATTAAGCCCGGATATGTGAGACACTTGACTACAGTTTTTCCTTTCAGATTCCTAAGGGATGAGTATGCACCATTGATGAAACTCATCATTCGATATTTCAGTTGTGAGGGCAGATTCTCATGTCTCTATGCATACCATGTCCGTTTGTTGATGCATTTTACCAGGGTACGTATGATGAACATTCCATTTTTCATGTGTCGCAACATAGAGAGGATGATGCCTTTAGTACAAAGGAAAAGCCCAGCACATCAGCATAAGAGCATCTATCATTATGCATTGATTAAAATTGTAGTGATGCATTAGTTGGCACAGCAGGGCATTACTTGGGAAGATTTCATCTCTCGTGATTACTTTGCACCATTATAGCCACCTCCGAGATAGTTCATGATGAGGGAGGACCTTCACACCAGCCAGACATTCCCAAGACTGAGCATATAAGTGCTCCTCCATATGTGACATATCAGCGAGGTCGCAGGGCATTATTTGCATCTACACGACGAGTACTATCTCCACCCGGGGTGGAAGGGGTCTCGTTGACTTCATCGGCACAGCGAGTGTTATCTCCACCTTGTGTGGAAGGGGCCTCGCTTTTGACAGTAGCACCGCAGGTACAAGATAAGGGCAAGAAACCCAAGCATGAGGAGGGACCTTCAGGTGAGCCATCCGGTTTTATTACTATTCATGATGAGACAGCTTCAGAATCAGTGAAGACCCAATATATCAAGTATCTAGAGTAGCGGAATAAACAGCTTGAGGACCAGCACATGATCATAGAGCTACAGAACATCCGTGAGAATTGCCAAGCTGCCCAACATAGGCAAATTGAGTTCACCTCTCTAAAGCAACAGGTAAATGAGGATCGAGAGGCTAATCTCGAGAGGGTCAACATCTACTTGGAGGAATGGCTGAAAAGGGCTGATAGAGATCATGCATTATTAAAACACATGGTTATGCATTACAAGGTCTGGAACCTGGTTTGCAAGGCACGAATTAGGAGTCCTAAGGCAAAATTGAGGAAAATGGTCAAGAAGCAAAAACGACAAAAGGAGCTTGATCGTCTTCAGATTTTGGCCGCAGCCTCTTTGATTGAGCATAGTACTTGATTGGGGACCCCCAGCCCAATTTTCAACAAGTTTGGGGAAAATTTTGTCAATTTTGAATTTTTTGTGTAAAAAACAGGTTTTTGGGCTCAATGCATAGCGCGCCGCGCGCTACCCTTAAAATTGGGAGGTCCAAATCACAAAAGGTTTGCATTTTTGGGTTTTTCATGACGAAATACACCTGCTCAGCCACTACCAAGGAATTTCATCAAGGTTTGGGTCCCCAAAAGGTCAAAAAACATGCAAAAAATGACCTCACTGCCCCTTTTTGGACACACAGGTAGTAGCCTTGGGAGAATGCACTTTTGGAGGGGCAAATGGACATCAAATTGGAAAATTCCACTTAGGTTGGAAAGTAGATATCTAGGGTTTTCCAACAAGACAACCTGAGCTCAATTTGGATGCCAGGAAGTGCCCCAAAATCAGGTGGAAAGGCGCGCTACGCATAGGGCTCAGGCGCGCTACGCATCAGGATTTTTTGCAAAATTTTCATCTTCAGCTCAGGAAACGAAGCCATTTTGACCAGTTTTGACTTGTGATGGATTTTTTCACTCCTATTGATGTAATCAATGCAACATGATGTAATTTTGGCACTTTATTAGTTGTTCTAGAAGATTCATTCACTAAAAAAGTGAAAATTAAATGAATGAATCAGTTTCCTACCTTATAGAGGCAAGTTGTTTTGACTGCCTAGATTGTAGTGCTTTGTTTAGAATTGGTTGAAACAGCTCCTAGGATGATGAGCTCGATCCCTAGAGGCAAGGGAATGTGTTAGCTTGCCTATATTATGTATATTTTCTTAGTCATTTTCAAGGTTGGACTCTTGGGAATAGTTTGATACACTATTGTACATATTTTCTCTGCAATTTTGGCAAAGGATAGACCAGGCTTTTGCAACACTATTTGATTCATGTGGCCTTATGTGTTGATGGTGTGTTTCTCTCAGTACTTGTAAGTTGTGTATGTGTACCACTTTCCTTATTTAATCTTCTGCAATTAAACAAATGAAGTGTTAAGGTAGAATCCATAAATTTGCTATGCTTTGCCTTTAAGTTTGTTTAATTTTCCATGTTTTCTTCAGTTTAAGGAGAATCCTTGAGACTTCCTTGCTCTCCTTAACTCCTCACCTGTCAGGACTATTCATTCACTCACTTTAAAGGCATCAAAACAATCGCCTATCTTGCCCCAAGTAGACCTCTGCAAAAGCTGTGCCTCATCCCCGCATCCAAAATTGCCTTTCCCTTGAATTCAACAAAACTTCAAAAAATAAATTCCATAATCCTTGTACTTCATACCTAGCCTAAAATTAGTCATCAACTTAGTCACCTCGAGCCCCTTTGATTACCTTTTGCCGAGATTGACCGGAGAGAGCCCTCTCCTGTCCTCGTAGGGCCAGCTACGAGGCTGAGCTTGGTTTGATGTTGCCTCGAGTTTTGCCTTCCTCAGCCTAAGGCAAATTCGAACGCTAACATAGTGGCGACCATACTGGGGAAGAAATAGTTCACTGGTTGATGTGTTTTTTTTCATGAGTCTTAGACGGAGTCTGAAGTTATGCCAGGTAGCCTTCGAAATGCTTTTGCTATGCATATGCGAAAGTAGATAAACGCTACTTCAGTCGATCTCCGGTGAGCTTGTGAATGTAGCACTTCATTTGTATTTACCCCAGTACACTTATTTGTTCTAGACATTGGATGGTTGAGTCTAGCAAATTGATAGGCTGAAATTTACTGTGTCCCTTTGATTGTTCCGAACAATTCCACACTGGCTTCTAGAAGATACACGAGATTAAATCCTGATCCAAATCCACCTCCTATTTACGAAAATCCAAACTTGATTCGGAAAATCCTCCGTCAAGAAAGCTCGGTGACTCCCTTGGTTAAATCTCATTCATGTCCTGCAATTTTTGAGTATCTTGAAGAAATTGACTTTGACGAGAAATTTGAATTGTCACTGTTTAAAACTCAATCCGAAAGTGCACTTGATTCTCTCGTTCCAAATCCTGACTTTGCTGCAGCTCTTAACGTTGAAAAACATAATAAATTAATTGAAAATTTTATCTTCAGGCACTTTCAGAGTGACATTCAGGCTGCAAATCTTTCTGATTTCCTAGAAGCTGCAGCTGAGAATATTGGATCTGCTATCACGGCTTCTGCTTCAAAGAATCCCACCGAACCGCCTTTCATTCCCACTATTCCCCTGCAACCTATAATCACATATCAACAGTCCGCAATGAATTCTCCTTCCTCATCTCACGTCGCTTCTCCTCCACATACACCTCCTCATACTCCTCATACTTTGGTTACATCTACTCCACCAACTACTCCTAGACCAAATTCACCTAGAGCAATGGCTGCTCGGTTTGCTCCTCTCGCTCTTCCTCAAGATTTGCATGATATGCCGGCAGATTATCAGAGTAAGATTCCTTTATTTGATGGCACTCCTCAAAGTGTGTCCGCTCAGCAGCACATAGACAAAATGGTAAATTTTTGTGATATATATGAGATTGACGAAGAGGATGTAACTATGCGATTGTTTGTGCAAACATTCGGAGGAGAGGTAAGAAAATGGTTCAGAGGCTTGGGAGCCAGAAGTATACCTACGTTGGCTGAACTTCAGAGACAGTTTCTAGTTTTGGGAACTCAGAAAGGATCCGCTTCAGATCAATGCCGAGTACAATAATATCAAATTCAATCATGGTGAGTCTATCCAAGACTACATTATCAGGTTCAATACAGTTTATAATGCTATTCCGGATGATTTAAGACCATCTAGAAAATCAACTCTTCTCAAATTCCCGGATGGTTTTGATCCGGAGATGGCTTATTCATTACGGGATAGAGATCCACCTACTTTAGAAGATATGCAAAAGATTACTGTTAACGTTGAGGTGAATCTGAATGACAAGAGAGCACGGCTGAAGGCAGAGAAAAGAGTTACTATAAAGGATGAATCTACATCAGAACTGCCTTGGCTTCGTGAGATGGAAAAAATGTTCAAAAGAATGAACCTTGACAAATCAGAACCGCAGATTCGTAATCCAAATTACCGTGGCTAGCAACAACCTCAGTTCAAAATTAAATAGCGTGAACAAAGAGTACAAGAGCCGGCAGCCCAACAATCGATCAAGACTCCTCTTTTGCAGAATTTTGTGAGTCAAGATTCAGATGAAGATGTTGATGTAGTAGGGGACCAAAATCACTTCTTTACTCCTGATGATCTGCCCATTTACATCACTGAAGAAGAAGAGTATGGAGAAAGTTCAGACGCCCAGCAAGATGAAGATTTTATCTTAGCTAATGATGCAGAGTTAAATGATTACCAAAGAGGATATTTGAATGCCTTGTCTGCTCAACAGAAGCAGTATTCGTTGAGAAACCGAGATGTGCCTATCAATTTGATTCTGAAAAGAAAAGAAGCTACAACACCAAAGACGGATTCACCGATACCACGAAAGAAAGGAAAGGAGACAATTGATCCCACAACTAGCAAGATATCAGCAGCAGAAAGGACAAATCAGGCAAATATAATCAAAGATAGGAGAGAAGTTCCGGTCAAAGAAGTCGACAAAGTTTCAGGATTTAGTTTGGAAAATGAAATTTCCAAATTAAAAGTATCTATTCCTTTGACTGAAATCATGAAAAACAGCAGCTACCGAGGTCAAGTCTCTAAAATTCTGAATTTTGATCCCATGTTAGACACGGTGAACGTTGAAGATGATCATCCAGAATTGATATTCGGGCCAGCATTGGATGGTGAGTCCCCTGAAAGTGATGTTCCTCCTTTTTATATCAGTTTGAGATTGCATGAATATGTTTTGCACAATGCTATGTTCGATTCAGGTGCTTCGCACAATTTGATGCCAAAGGCGATCATGGAGAAACTGGCGTTAGACATTACAAGAAAATATCATGATTTGTATTCATTTGATTCTAGCCGTGTAAGATGTATCGGGCTCATCAAAGATTTGGTTGTTATCTTAGACCAAATCCCAGCGAATAATGTCTTGATGGATGTGGTTGTGGCGGACATTCCTCCACGTTTTGGTATGCTACTTTCAAGATTTTGGGGGGGCTAAGTTGAAGGGTACTCTGCAGTTAGACTTTTCTTATGCTACAATTCCAGTCTTCGGTCAAATGAGAAAGCTATATCGAGAAAAAAAGATGAAATACATGATAACCAGCAAAGAGAAGCCAATCAATCATCCTGTAAATTATGTACATACAGATTTGGAGTCATTTGTTTTATTTGATGATAGTTTTAATGATCTAGATAGTCAGTTAGTTCAGGCGGAAGATATACCAGAGATCACTAAAAATTTCAGAGAAGTTTTGCAAAAGGAAATAGGAGAAAAGCTAGCTACTATGGAGCAATCAGGTGAAGATAAGGGACAGCAAACAGAAAAAACAGAGCTAACACAATTTCAACACTTGGAAGAAGATGAGGATGGTCTTTGGACCATGGATTTTGAGGGCGCGGTAGGTAGTGAGGGCGCTGGTATTGGTGTGTGGATTCGAAGTCCCTTTTCCGCTCAAGACAAATTTCCAAGCAAGGTGAGAGTGTGTTCTTATAAACTAGCATTTGACTGTTCAAATAATGAGGCAGAATATGAGGCTCTCATTGCTGGCCTTAAGATTCTTAGAAAGTTGAAAGCGAAGAAGATCGCAGTCTATGGTGATTCCGAGTTGGTGATAAAGCAAGTTAGGGGTGAGTTTCAGGCCAAGCATCCTCGTATGAGGGCCTATCGAAATGCAGTCTTAGATATTTTGAAGTTATTTTCTGATCATACCTTGACATGTGTGCCTCACATACAAAATGGTGTTGCTGATGGACTTGCTAAGGCAGCAAGAAATTTAAAAATTCCGATGAATTCTAGCAACAAGTTTGAGATTCATGTGAAACATCGTCCCACCGTCCCAGACAATCAACAATGTTGGCAAGTCTTTCAAGATGATGAGGAGATCAATCAGTTTCTGCAAAATAAGGGTATGTTCAAAGATACCTCAATAGATACTGAACATGATGATGGTAGTGATAATATACAAGTAAATCAAATGGACGTGCTGCAACTTAAAGACAACATTATTCCTAAGGGATTGATTCCTTTAGAGGAGCTATTCGACCAAGATGATGTGGCCCGCAAACCGACATTAAGACCGATTGAAAAAGGTGTTGAAGAGGTAAACATTGGGACAACTGAGAATCCCAAGCGAGTAAAGCTATCAAAGTCATTGTTACCAAAGGTTAAAGCAAACTATGTGAAATTGTTGTCTTTATGTTCTGATGTTTTTGCATGGGATTATTCAGATCTAAAGACATATGACACAAATATCATTTAGCATACTATTCCTATTAAGCCAAATTAGAAGCCTTTTCGTCAAAAGTTGAGAAGAATCAATCCAAAACTTTTGCCATCAATGGAAAAAGAGGTAAACAGAATGTATAAGTCAGGAATAATTGTGCCTATCCGATTTTCAGATTGGATATCAAACTTGGTACCAGTAAGGAAGAAAACAGGTGAGATTCGTTTATGTATTGACTTCAGAAATTTGAATAAGGTGTCCTTAAAAGACAATTATCCGCTGCCCAAAATGGACCATATATTGCAGCAAGTAGTTGGAGCATCAAGAATGTCATTACTGGACGGTTATTCAGGATACAATCAGATTTTAGTACATGAAGATGATTGTGACAAGATAGCATTCACCACTCCATCGGGAACATTTCATTATGCAAAGATGTCGTTTGGTTTGAAAAATGCAGGAGCCACCATTCAACGAGCAATGGACATGGCTTTCGCCAATGAGAAAGATGTATTTTTAGTTGTTTATCTTGATGACTTAACCGTGTTTTCAAATTCTGATGAGGAACATTTGTATCATTTGAAAATTGTTTTCCAAAAATGCAGAAAATATGGCATTTCGTTGAATCTGAAAAAGAGTCTTTTCGCCATGGATGAGGGAAAACTTCTTGGCCACATCATATCTAAATACGGTATCTGTATTGACCCTGCACGTGTTGAAGCCATTCAGCAAATTGAACAGCCCCGGAACAAGAAAGAAATACAATCCTTCAACGGTAAACTGAATTTTCTGCGTCGCTTCATTCCAAATCTAGCAGAGCATCTTAGAGAAATCACGAGCATGCTAAAAAAGGACAGTCAGGTAAAGTGGACCGAAGACGCGTTGAAATCATTTAATTTAGTGAAGTTAGCTCTTTCTTCAGCTCCTATTTTGATCAGCCCAGATTACACTCAGGATTTTATTTTGTTCTCATTTGCTTCTGAGCACACTTTGGCAGCTGTATTAATGCAGAAGAGGGAAGGTGTTGAAAAGCCCATTGCTTTTTTCAGTCAGATTATAAGAGATGGAGCATTGAAATATAACATCATTGAGAAGCAAGCACTTGCGCTTGTAAAGGCCTTGAAATATTTCCGTGTGTATATATTGCATTCCAATATTCTAGCTTATGTTCCTAATGCAACAGTTAAAGATATTTTAGTACAGGAAGATCCAGAAGGCAGGCGGGGTAAGTGGATTGCTGCATTATTAGAGTATGATATGGAGATTAAACCAACTCAGCTGATCAAAGGTCAAGGACTCGCCAAGTTAATGGCTGAAACGAATTTGCAAGTTCTAGACATAAATTTGATTGCTGCTATGTCTGATGAAGATGAGGAGAATTCATCCGTTCAGGTATCTGAAATGTTTCTTTCTTCTTGTTGGTATGTTGACATTTTATATGTACTTCAACATTTGTCTTCACCTCCCGGGATGCCTAGAAACAAAAGTAGAACATTGAAATTGAAAGCTGCAAAATTCTACATACTAAATTCTGCATTGTATTGGAAAGATCCTAGTGGAATGTTATTGAATTGTTTGGTAGAGGAAGAAGCCAAAAG
Source organism: Pinus tabuliformis (assembly GCA_031772625.1). Lineage (NCBI taxonomy): Eukaryota > Viridiplantae > Streptophyta > Pinopsida > Pinales > Pinaceae > Pinus > Pinus tabuliformis. The sequence continues at coordinate 571,691,729 of CM062817.1, read as the reverse complement.
AGTTGTGGAAGACTTTCATAGAGGTGACTATGGAGGCCATCTGTTTTGGAAAACCACAGCGAACAAGATTCTAAGGGCAGGTTATTATTGGCCTTCATTAGTTTCAGATGTATATAAGGCTGTTAAGAATTGTCATGAATGCCAAATTTTTGAAGGGAAGCAGAAACTACAGTCTTTGCCTCTCAAACCAATTGAAGTCAGCGCACCTTTTCAGTAGTGGGGATTGGATTTCATCGGGGAAATTCATTCAGCATCATCAGGACAACATCGATGGATATTGACAGCCACAGACTACTTCAAAAAATGGATTGAAGCATTCCTACTCGACAAGCCACGGATGCGGTAATTATCTATTTTCTTAAAACCAATATTTTGTCACGTTTTGGATGCCCAAGTAAGTTAATCACAGATAATGCAGCAGCACTTAAGTCAGAAAGGATGGTTGAGTTTTGTTATAAGTACAATATCATCTTGGGACATTCAACCGCATACCATCCTCAAGGAAATGGATTGGCGGAGTCATCTAATAAATCTTTGGTCAATATCATTAAGAAATTGTTGGAAATCAGTAAAAAGGGCTGGCACAAGAAGTTGATAAATGCACTATGGGCTGATAGGGTGAGTCAGAAAAATGTCTATTGGCATGTCTCCTTTCGAGTTGGTGTACGGAACAGACACGGTTTTTCCAACTTCGCTTGTTGTCACAGTAGTCAAATTGCTTCAAGAAGCGGGTAGTGAGGAAGATCCTATGCAGAGAAGGATTAATCAAATGATTCATTTACAGCAGACACGGGAGGAGGTATTTCAAAACACTTGCAAGTTGCAGGAGCACATCAAAAAGATTTATGACAGGAAAGCAAAGGCGGACACATTTCAGTTAGATGAAGTAGTTTTGAGATGGGATGCTCGACATGAAGATAAGGGAAAGCATGGCAAATTTGAAAATTTATGGAAGGGTCCTTACAAGATTGCAGCATATCACGGTCAAAACGCTTTCCTCCTCAAAGAAATGAATGGAGATGAATGTCCTGGAGGGCCGATTAATGGTCGGCTGTTAAAGAGATACTATTTCTGAGTATTTTCTGCTCATTTCATCATCATTGTACATACCATTTCACTTTTATTCTATTGCATATGTAAACTAACTTATCATCTTCAGTCTAGGGCCCGAGGTGAAGGCTATAATTCTGAAAATGAAAGTTAGTTAGTCTAAGTTTGTCAAGTCAGTATCTAAATCTTTTAGTTTTGAGTCTAGTTTGGTCAAAGCGGTTTTTGGTTTTTCAGTCAAATTCTCAAGATTTTGTGTCGGAATAATGACTCCATTGCCCAATGCATGAAGGCACTATCTAGCTCTTATGGAGATCTGCGGTTCTTGGCATCTCCAAGGAGCTACCATCCCCATTGGAGCCAATGTTAGAGTCGGTCTAGTTATCCCTCCATCAAAGATCAAAGCTCTTTTGCATTTCATGATTAGGTGTCCCATCAGTTTTGATCAGTTGCATTTCGTTAGGCATGCCATAACTCTGATGGAGTGGGTTGTGTCACTCATTCCTCTCGTGCTTGGCACTGCTAGTTCAGGCATGTTTATTAAAATAAGTCTTCAAAGGTCATTTACAATCATGTTTTAAATTTTGAGGTCTTAGGTCTAGGGTTGAGTCAATTTTGTCTTGAAAAGTCTTGGAAGACCAGCAGGCCTGAGGGATGTCTTTGATAGATCATCACTTCAATAATTTTCATCATTGTACAGTTGAATTAGGACTTCTCTTCAAAACTCTGTTTTGAAGATAGGTCGCCATCTCATTTTTGTAAAAAAAAAATGTCAAAATTTTCAGTTCTTCAATCGTTCAAGTGCAGCCTTGGTCTCCTTTGCCAGAGCATATCAGAGCTATCCCTGCAAAAAATTATCAGAGAAAATCATTATTTCAACCAATTTTAAAGGGGAAACCAAAAAGGTCAAAGCCTATTAATTTTCAAAAAGTGTCAACAACCAAACATAAGAAAATGGGTTTTGGGTTAAGAAAAAATCAACAAGGAGTCTATATGAAGATATTTTTCCTCATTTGCAACCCATTCCACATTCCGAGAGCAAAGAGCATTGTTCTAAGGTGATTTTGTGAGTTTGTTGGCAAATCGGGCCGTTTCCAGAAGCGCCACACATCAGGTTGGGTGCGCTACGCACCAGTGGCGCGCTACGCATCAGGCAACAATTTGCAGTGTTATTTTACACGTGTGAGGCGCATCAGGAGCGCGCGGCACGTTGGGTGAGGCGCGCTACGCGTTGGAGTTTATGCCCAGGACTTTGCTTGAAACACATTCAAACACCTCTTCTCAGGCATCAAATCACAGGTAGGCTTTTATCCACGGCTCGTTCTTGATTTTGAATGATTTATGTAAAGAAATCATGCTATATTTCCCATGAAAAACCAAGTGTAAAAACCCTCATTTTCCATTAGTTTGCTGTGAGGATTTAAATGCCAAGATTGCTATAGGGTTTTCAAACATAAATGTTGCCAAGGTTTTCCCATTTCTTGTGTTTCCCACCCCCTATATTCACCAATATTTTCCCCAATAATTCCTCATAAAACCCTACACTATTCTCCCTCAAATCCTAACCCCTCCCTTCTACTACAGACATATTTTTCCTACCCTACCTCATCCCAAACCCTAAAACTTAAAGATTTTCATGTCCCTTCCCTTCCCTAAATTCCTTGTTTAATTTCCATTGTCCCCATTTCCTTAATGTTTCCCCTTTCCTAACAATTCCCTTGTATATTTGTGTCCCCTTGGTCACAGCATTTTGAGGAAAATAAAAAGTCTATAGTCAATTTTGCACACAGTTGTATATCAGCATATATATATATTCGAGCTACCTTGTTTTTAAAGAACATGTCAGAGACCGAGTCAGCTTATGAGCAGGATTATGATAGTGATTCTACACCAGAGGTAAGTGTGCCAAGGAGGTATCACAAAGGTGGCAAAGGTGGTCGGCATGTCAGGGAGGAGCCTACTTCTTTGGCTGAATTGCAAGCTTGTCCACTTGCAATGGACTGTTTTCGGTATCAATCATGTTTTGAATACTGTGAGCGGATCTCACAAATCCAGCATCATCGGGAACTAGTCCGTTTATTTGTTCTACATTTGTAGGATGGTCATGTAAACCTTGCCGGAGTGAATTTCACCTTGTCACCCGAGATTATTGCTCAGGCCACTGGGATACCAAATGTAGGGGAGGAATGGAGTAAACGCCAGCAATTAGACAGATTTCACTATGAGCCATATATTAAGCCCGGATGTGTGAGACACTTGACTGCAGTTTTTCCTTTCAGAGTCCTAAGGGATGAGTATGCACCATTGATGAAACTCATCATTCGATATTTCAGTTGCGAGGGCAGATTCTCACGTCTCTATGCGTACCACGTCCATTTGTTGATGCATTTTACCAGGGTACGTATGATGAACATTCCATTTTTCATGTGTCGCAACATAGAGAGGATGGTGCCTCTAGTACAAAGGAAAAGCCCAGCACATCAGCATAAGAGCATCTATCATTATGCATTGATCAAAATTGTAGTGATGCATCAGTTGGCAAAGCAGGGCATTACTTGGGAAGATTTCATCTCCCGTGATTACTTTGCACCATTACAGCCACCTCCCGAGATAGTTCATGATGAGGGAGGACCTTCACACTAGCCAGACATTCCCGAGACTGAGCATATAAGTGCTCCTCCTATATTATGTATTTTCTTAGTCATTTTCAGGGTTGGACTCTTGGGAATAGTTTGATACACTATTGTACATATTTTCTCTGCAATTTTGGCAAACGATAGACCAGGGTTTTGCAGCACTATTTGGGATTCATGTGGCCTTATGTGTTGATGGTGTGTTTCTCTCAGTACTTGTAAGTTGTGGATGTGTACCACTTTCCTTATTTAATCTTCTGCAATTAAACAAATGAAGTGTTAAGGTAGAATCCATAAATTTTCTATGCTCTGCCTTTAAGTTTGTTTAATTTTCCATGTTTTCTTCAGTTTAAGGAGAATCCTTGAGACTTCCTTGCTCTCCTTAGCTCCTCACCTGTCAGGACTATTCATTCACTCACTTTAAAGGCATCAAAACAATCGCCTATCTTGCCCCAAGTAGACCTTTGCAAAAGCTGTGCCTCATCCCCGCACCCAAAATTTCCTTTCCCTTGAATTCAACAAAACTTCAAAAAATAAATTCCATAATCTTTGTACTTCATACCTAGCCTAAAATTAGTCATCAATTCAGTCATCTCGATCCCCTTTGATTTGCATGCCTAACGAAATGCAACTGATCAAAACTGATGGGACACCTAATCATGAAATGCAAAAGAGCTTTGATCTCTGATGGAGGGATAACTAGACCGAATCTAACAGAGCAAGTCTTAGCTTCTACCCCATCAAGTCCCTGAAAAAAGAAATAAAAAAAAAAAAGAGAAAAAATAAAGAGACTCGGGTGAAAACCTATGAGGCACCTGAGTCCCACTGTTGGGTTGAAAACATCTTGAGGCGACCTAATATTGTTGAAAAGAAAAGAAAAAAATAAAAATATCTCTGGTTGAAAACCTCTTTTGAGGGACCCTGGGAAAGCAACTAGGATGAAATCCTCTTGGAGGTAAACTAGTTGTTTTCAAAAAAAAAAAAAGAGAGAGAGAAAAGAAAAAGTTTGAAAATGTTGTTTGCAGGTCAACAGGAGGATGATCAAAGAAACTTGAGAGGAACAAAAGGACCTGCAAAATCCATATTTTCATTCCTCCATCCCATATTCTTCATTATCCCATAAATCCCTCCATTTATGAACTCCTCCATCTTAGTTTACATAGGCCCTGTGTTTTCTACAGGATTCCATGAAAACCTACAGGATTTTCCTGTAGGAATTACAGTGGCTTGTTAATTCCAAGAAAAGTGACCCTAGAGCAAGGGGATGACCAGCCTATGTCAAAAACTAAAATATTTACTCCACCACATCATCACCATGCCTCTCATCACTACGTTACCCCTGCATCCATTCGATAAGTCAATTAATTCTTTTTTACAGTTTTCAAAGAAGAAAAAACAAATAGAAGAGGGCGAGAACATAGGAGAAAAGGAAAATATCTGAAGGCTATACCTCTCACCTACAAATCAATAGAATCCTTCTCTACCCATGTCAACAATCCTCATGCTTCAGAGGTTGTTGGGCCTGGGATCCCCCCAAGGCATGTTTTGGGGCTTAAAGCCCAAGTTTTGACTAAGTCCATTATAAAGACTCTGTGAATTTTGGGCGCGGAGCGCGAATTCATAATAGAGTCATAGGGTTGTTCGCCCTTGCTTTTTTAATGTAATGTTAGCTTGAAAGATCTACCTATGGTCCATGGACCATGGGATTGTATAAATAGAGCGAGGCTCTAAGTGTGGAAATAATCTAAGGAAAGGCATGAATGAATCTAAGGAATTGATGAAGTATTGAGTGTAGAGTTGTGCCTTTGGGTCGTAGAGTAGGAGAAGGTTCTGGAGCTAAGTGTGTAGAGCCCTAGTAGTCCACAGTTGCGTGCCCGGACCCCTGCAGCTGAGTGCATAGGGTAGGTCGATTCTGTAACCATGGGAAGAATTAATAAAAGAGAAGTTTTACCATATTTCTGTGTATATTTTCCTGGTTTATGTATTATTGGGTATTAATTGCAAGTTTATTGTTTATTTACTGCACGAATTCATATGCATGTGTTGAATAAGTAAATATAATATAAGGCATTTGTTTATGCGAAGATAACTAACTGTTATAAGAAGATAAGTAAGATCTCAGGTGTGACTTAGGGAAATAGTGCAAATCACTACTCCAGTAGTGCAAAAGCCCCACAGCCCCCGGTTAGAGCTACACAAAGGCAAATATATCTGTGTGCGAAGGCCAGGGAAGTGTGCAAAGTAACCTGTATGAAGGGACTCTCAGTTGGACCAAATCAACCCCTCAGACATCTCAAGGGTGCACAAACCTGGTTCTAGCACACCCCCCCATACTACTTCGGGTGAGACCTCAGTCCATGCTCCACGGACTGTTGTTGAAAGGGCCAGTAGTACAGGGATTTTTTTGTCTAATTAACTCTGAACTTTGGTCAGGCCCTAAGAAGCCAACGAATGGTTCCGTTGCCGGGACCGGAATCTGCATAGAGATGTCCGATGTCGTATCACTGGAATAAAACTAATAAATGAATTAAAGATTGGTTGGATAGGAAGATTCATGAGTTCACGATGTAGGAGAATAGGAATCCATGACTATCAAAGAAAAAGTGGTTAGACTGCTACCTGTACATGGAAATCCACAAAGTTTTCTTCGCATCTTTCCCTACTGAGTTGTAAGAGTGGATCGTGAAGCTAGTAGATTGCCAAGGAAGGTGGAAACTTGATAATCTTATTGTGTGGACTCCAGAATTGGTGCACAAATTGGAAGCATCGAAGGATAAGATCACACGCAATGTTGATCACTGGCTCGATCGAATTATAGGAGGATTCATTACGGAGTTTTCGATAGATTCTTCAGTCAACTATGGCGAGGCAGAATGACGATTTCTCAAAGGACTACAATGTAAGTACGTTAATTCTCTGAAAACTCATATTAAAATGCTATTGTGTGAAAAGTGGATTATGCGAATATATTGATGTTTGGGGCTACGTGAAGTGGGAGAATTTACAGAAATGAAGGTAGTGTATAACTAGAAACTAGACCCTTGATTTCACCTCTGTGAGGGGATGAGGAAGAGCTCGTGAATGTCTCACCAAGAAGTGCTATCAATTTGATAGGATAGAGGATTCCACACATACCACCCCCACCCACCCCACTTCCAGTTTCACCATCTTCACCCCCATCTTTTCCCATACCACCTCCGCCACCACCACGAGTCAATATGGAAAGCGTGATAAAATTTCAAGTGTTCAAAGGAGTAGGAAATGAAGTTTCGGACCAATTTTGGTTCGTGATAAAAGCTGTATGGGAAGTGTGGGGAGTTAGGGATGACAATATAAAGAGAGTGAAATTAGTCAGTGCTTTGCAGGATCACGCGTTGACTTGGTATATTAACGATTCTAATGACAATCCGAATGTGGGGATCACAAACATCCAAATTGCACTGAACAGAGAGTTTGGCAAGCCGAAGTCAGAGGCACAATCGATCATTGGGTTCAAGGAAATCACGATGCTACCAGGTGAGACTCCTTGGGAATTGGATCAGAGATTGAAGTGCACAATTCGTGAAGCTAATATGACTTTGAAGGATGGACAACACCGCAAATGGTTTGTAGCATTGCTAACGTCACATTTAAGGAACGCGTTGTCACAACAAAGGTTAACAACTCAGGCAGGGGCCTTGGAGATCGTGATAAGACTGCATGAGACCCTGATACAGGATCCAAACTTGGGAGTTCAACAGATTCACGCGCAGTTGAAAAACTTGTGCCTTAATATGCAGAGTATGAAACAGGACAAGCCAACTTGTCCAGAAGTGTGTGATGAGGTATGGTGTGTTAAATGTAAGGGTCAGGGTCATGACAAGGACCATTGCCTAGCGTTCTCGAATTACCTCGCGGGAGGAGGACCGGTGCTGTTTAGACCAGAGGACCAAGTGAGACCCAGCACGATGCCTGTGTTGTGCTACGTGATTTGTCAAATAGGAGGAAATCATGCTACGGACAACTAACATTTGTTGCAGAAGTACACACATAATTCACAACAAATGTTCTGTAATTTCTGTATATCAGTAGGACATGATGAGTACACCTGTAGAAGCTATGGAATGATGATGGATAGGATTCCCACCTATAGAGTCTAGGCTAAAATACGGCCCCTTGACCAGAATGCAGGGATGGTGTGAATCGGATTTCAGGGGTGCGGATGAGGCCGAGGAGGAGGAGGACCTAGAAGAGGTCACGGACAGCTGATATGTTACAATTGTGGAGGGCTAGGACATTATGCCTGTGATTGTATGAATCCGACCCATCCATCATGCTTGTATTTTACATTGTTTGATCATGAGATGGAGGATTGTCCCACACTGATAGTGAGGTTGTGTAAAAAGGGAGCGCTCCGACCTCCCCTGACTGAGAACCCAGAAATGATGAGGTCTGAGCCATGCGAGGAAGACCCTAATGTAAATATTGTGCTCTGAAGTGGGATGATGACGGGGGATGATAAAGGCAAGTAGCGTAAAGATAACACTTGGGTTCACAAGGCTCCGACGAAAGAACCAGAGTTGGATTTGTAGTGCACCAAGGAAACCTTCATGGAGGCCTGGAAGAGCTTTGCTAATGCCTCCACTTCAGGAAGAAAAGACAGACTGGAGCCGGAAATGGACCCATTGATGCTCACGAAGTTCCTGGAAATATGCATGAAGTTGCTGCATGATAGTAAGGCTATAAAAGGATTGCAGGAACACATAAATAAATGTGTTGGGATCACACCAGGCAAACCCCACGTAGTCCGGAAGATTAGAAAGCATGCGATGAGGACGGGAAGAGAAATGAGATTGACCGCATAGATTGGAGAATAGGATATGGACTAAGTGATTCTAGTTTTAGGATTGGATGCAAATGTTATATCGAAGAAAACATGGGAGCGCATGGCAAGGCCTACACTACAATGGTCTCCTATCCAACTACGAATGGCGAGCCAACAAAATATCCTACCTATGGGAATATTGCAGGGAATCATCGTGGATATTGATGGAGCAAGCGCACTGGCAAATTTTGAAGTGATAGAGATTGTTGATGACAACAATCCCTTCCCTATGCTATTAGTAATATATTGGGCCACTGACATGAATGGGGTGATAAATATGAAGAAGCGTAACATGGATTTTTGAGAAAAAGTCTCTCCACGTAGTAGTACCTTTGGGCCCTGCAGAAGGATTGCATTACACGGAACCAGTTCACGATTATGAAAGTGATGATGAATTAGACTGCATCTACAAGATAACTGCATGAGAGAAACACTGGGTAAATCCCACCACGGATGGGTGAATCTCATGGGAGCATGAAAGCTCTTGTACGTAGGATTTGGATGAAGAGATAGAGCGATGGCAGAACCATTTACATGAGGTAACCACGCTGAACTGAAACATGATGACAAGATCATTGTGTTGTGTATGAGCAGAGGTAAGGGATCTGCCTATGTATGATGGGTTAAGTGAGGTAGATGACTTTCTGAATAGATTTGAAATAGAGGTGCCAAAACAGAAACATTTCGAGGCTTTGAAATGGGTACTACATGCTATGCCCACAAGGTGGTGGGGTATGCACCAAGGACATTTTGAGCACTACCGTGAATGGACGAGAATGATACGCATGCATTTTGGGAAGCCTCGGATGTGTCTAAACGACAAGTATGACGGATGGGATGATACGCACGCACACATTGCCAAGTGGACAAAGGTCTATGGGGAAGAGCCACAACCTGAGTGGGTACACATGTTTTGTCATACCTAGATGTTATACCCATGAACTGGTATATAGAGACGGAGCTCCACCATGGAAAGAGTGAATGGGATATCCTACGTGAAGGGCTCCTATTACCCTTCATGTTTGAGGATCGTTGGTGGGACACTTTTGATGATGCACTACAAGCAGTAAAAGAAACTATCTTTAAGATACCCTAGGAGCCAATAGAATTGATTTAGCTTAAATGGGCTACTCAATTGAGCTGAGCATTGGAGTGTTATAATGTAAATACTGAAGAAGATGATGAGGATCTGCGAAAAGTTAACATTCCAAAAACTGAAGGCCATCGCAAGGATCAAGGACCACTGATTGAAGACCGTGACATAACCACGAAAGTAAAGACAAAGCAGGTAAACATTGGTATGAAAGCCAAACCTAAGTATGCAACACTCGGCAACTACTGGGATGATCCAATGATGGATAAGGTCATTGAGTTACTCCATGAATACCAGGACCTATTCTCGACCAAGATCACGAACTTAAAAGGAATTGTAGGAGAATTAGGAATGATGTGGATCACATTAAATCCCAACGGAAAGCTAGTTAAGCAAAGGCCTTACCACTTGAACCTAAAGTACAAAGAGAAGGTCCACGTAGAACTCAACAATATGCTCGTAGCTGGAATCATTGAGCCAATGGAAGAATCCGATTGGGTAAGCCCTATGGTAGTGCAGGAAAAGAAGCAGAAGGGAAATATAAGAATATGCGTGGACCTCAGAAAACTGAATGATGCATGTGTGCATGATCCATTCCCAACTCTGTTCACGGATGAAGTATTGCAAAATTTCAGTGGGCAGGAAGCATATTGTTTCGCTGACAGATTTTCAGGGTACCACCAAATCAAAATCACACTAGAAGATAGGAGTAAGACAACCTTTGCGATTGAGTGGGGCTGCTTTTACTACATTGTTTTGTCCTTTGGATTGAAGAATGCGCCAGCCATCTTTTCACGAATATTTGTTGCAGCACTGAAGAAATATATCCACAAGTTCCTGGAGGTTTATCTGGATGATTGGATTGTATTTGGATTGGTTAAGCACCATGTAACGAGCTTACACTTGATGCTGGATACCTGCCGAAGACACAAAATCGCATTGAACCTAAAGAAGTGTATGTTCATCATTCCTTTTGGAAACCTATTGGGACATGTGATTTTCAAGTAGGGATTGATGGTAGACCTGGCGAAAATTGTGGTGATTCTAAATTTGGAAGCACCGCGAAGTGTCAAACAGCTGCACACTACGTTGGGAAATACAGGGTACTACAATAAGTTCATCAAAAGCTATGCCTAGATCATCGTGCCGATGGAGAACTAGTTCAAAAAATATGTCATGTTCTGTTGGAATGATGACTGCAAGAAAAACCTGGATGTACTAAGAAAAAATGTCCTCCATGCCGATTCTGGTCTTCCTGAAATGGGATGAGGAGTTTCATGTCCATGTTGACGCGTCGTGTATAGTGCTGGGAGCAGTACTAACAAAGGAGGGTGGAGAGGGATTGGATCACCCTACCATGTTCACAAGTCGCAGGTTGTCTAAAGTAGAAAAGAACTATTCCACAACTGAATGTGAAGGATTGGCTATGGTGTACGCGCTCCAAAAATAGCAGCACTATTTGCTAATGGGGCACTTCAAGATGTATACAGATCATTCCGCAATGAAATATTTGGTCAACAAGCCTGTGTTGGGGGGGCACATATGCAGGTGGATTTTATTGTTCCAAGAATATGATTTTGAAGTAGTTGTGAAGCCTGTATGCTTGAACGCGGGACCGAATCACCTATCATGCATTGAGACAGGAAAATATACTACTAGTTTGGAGGAAGAATTACGTGATGCACAACTCTTTGCTATGCGCGTAGCAGATGGACACTTCAAAGACATAATCCACATTCTCGCAGATGTGCATGGGGGTGCTACAGGAGGACATTATGAAGGGCAAGCGATCGCACAAAAGATTTTCTGTGCAGGGTTGTGGTGACCAACCCTTCACCAAAATTCAAAAGCACATTGCAAGGCCTGTGATGTATGTCAAAGAACTAGTAAGCCGTCACGGAGGGACGAGATTCCTTTCAATCCATAAATGACGCTACAACCCTTTGAAAATTCAGTGATCAACTTTGTAGGCCCTATCAAACCTCAAGGAAAGACGGACGCAAGATACATTATTACTGCGACAGAGTACCTGACTCGTTGGGCAGAAGCACAGTTGGTAAAAGATTGCACAGCTGCCATAGCCGCAAAGTTTCTATTTGAACACGTATTGACGTGATTTGGATGTCCGAAGATCTTGATGAGCGATGACCCACAAGCCAATGAGACAGTAGAAGCATTCAACAAAACACTAGAGACTGCACTGACTAAAGTATGCAACACACAAATAAATGATTGGGACTTGCATGTATCTGTAGTATTATGGGCTTATAGGACAACCTGACGAGACAGACACCTTTCTGGTTGGTCTACAGAGTGGAAGCCATAATGGTAATGGATTATATTGTGCCTTGTTTGTGCATAGTCGCGGTCACAGGTATGACGGACCGCAAAGCCCTAGAAGAAAGTCTCACACAGTTGGAGGAACTCGAAGAGGAATGGTTTTTCGATGGATTCCATCAATAGGTACAAAAGTAGCATGAAAAGGCCTGGCATGATCGACATATTAAATTGTGCACCTTCAAGGTAAATGATATGGTGTTACTATATGACAGTATGTGTGATAAATTCACAAGGAAGTTTAGAATGCATTGACTGGGACCATATGTTGTTAAGGAGGTCATCGATGAAGGCACAGTACAACTGGTAAAGCTAAATGGAGAACCTTTCCCAGGCAAACTAAATGGCAGTCAATTGAAGCCATACACGGGTGGTCTGAGTATCTGAATAAATGACACAAGCATAATCTTCGTGCTCCAAGTAGCTGGAAGAAGGCGCGGGACTATGAACAGATGCAAGGGAGCAATTATGACACCACAGTCTTGGAACAACGAGTACAAGAGATTCAACAAACAGTCGTTCAGTGCGTTGCCAACCTTACAGTTCTCTGAGCAGAGTTGGAGGGACTCTATGCGAAGATCTCCACACCGACAAAGTGACTCAAGGGTGAGTCCCAATGTTTGTGTTGGGGGCTTGTTGGGCATGGGATCCCCCCAAGGCATGTTTTGGGGCTTAAAGCCCAAGTTTTGACTAAGTCCATTGTAAAGACTCTGTCAATTGTGGGCACAGTGCACGAAGTTGTAATAGAGTCATAGGGTTGTCTACCCTTTTTTTTGTAATGTAATGTCGGTTTGAAAGATCTACCCATGGTTTGCGGACCATGGGATTGTATAAATAGAGCGAGGCTTTAAGTGTAGAAATAATGTAAGGAAAGTCATGAATGAATCTAAGGATTTGCTGAAGTATTGAGTGTAGATTTATGTCTTTGGGTTGTAGAGTAGAAGAAGGCTCTGCAGCTGAGTGCGCAGAGTCCTAGTAGTTTGCAGATGAGTGCATGGACCCCTGTAGCTGAGTGCACAGGGTAGGTACAGTCTATAACCATGGGAAGAATTAATAAAAGAGAAGTTTTACCATATTTATGTGTATCTTTTCCTGGTTTATGTATTATTGGCTATGAATTGCAAGTTCACTATTTATTTACAGCGCAAACTCATATGCATGTGTTGAATAAGTAAATATAATATAAGGCATATGTTTACACGAAGATAACTAACTGTTATAAGAAGATAAGTAAGATCTTAGGTGTAACTTAGGGAAATAGTGCAGATCGCTGCTCTAGCAGCGTGAAATCCCCACAACCCTTGGTTAGGTCTGTGTGAAGGTGAATATATCAGGGCATGAAGGTCAGGGAAGTGTACAAAGTAACCTACATGAAGGGACTCTTAGTTGGACCAAATCAACGCCTTAGACATCTCAAGGGTGTGAAAACCTGGTTCCAACACCCTCGCATACTACTTCGAGTAAGACCTTAGTCCGCGCTCCATGGACTATTGCCGAAGGGACCAGTAGTACAGGGATTTGTTTGGCTAATTAACTCTGAACCTAGGCAAGGCCCCAAAAAGCCAATATAATTGAAGACAAGTATGAAAAGTTTAGGGGAGAGGCAGCTACAAGACATCTTGTAGGGTACCTGTAGAAAATCCTGTAGCAGCCTATCCCACAAAAGGAAATTTCATAGGGTTGTAGCCATCTTCAACATAGAGATTCCAATGTCAAGGAAGATCCTCCAGAGATCAGCAGTAGCTGTAGGATCATCAACATCACTCTCCAGTACCTGCACATCAAAGGAAACAAGCATCAAAATAGGCCAATACAAAAAAATATGTAGCAAGTACACAGCACTGGGACATCATTCTCCAACAAGCATCATCATCAAATCATTTTACCCCAGGTATGCCTTCTTACTCATGCTCTCTTGTTAGCACGATATGATAAAAAATGTAGGATTATGTAAGAGTTGGTTTTATAAGAAAAGGTGGCGAATTGACTTGGCTACCTTTGGCCAATCGATGAGGAGAAAACAGTTAGACCACTCCACATGTGGTAATAGTAAAATCAGAAGAAAAATGAGATAAGGCCAAAAATGGTTAAATTATAGATGATCTAAGTGGGATATTATTACGAGATAAGGAGGAATGATGGAGTGATAGTGAGACCAACGGTCCAAAAGGAGATGCTCGTACTTAGGAAACCAACACACCATCCCACATGATCACCAATATAAGGAAATAAAACATTGATTTCCATGCAAAGAAAGCATTAGTAATCTCGAGGATTCATCAAAATAAGGTTTCTCTCAGCTCTTGAAGTAGCATCTACAGGAAAGACAATGAGCATTTTGTAGGTTTTAACCCCGTACAGAAATTACCTGCATATGAATTCTAAATCAAAGAAAAATAAACAATGCAAGAGCATAACACATAAAACACATATACACATATACACAGAGATTTTCCCTTGGATCCCAAAACCGGGACTACCAGCTTGATTTTTCATTATATTCCTTTCAATGTTACAATACATATTTATACATGCCAAAGCCTCCAATACCATGGACCGAAAACCATCGCGTCCAAAACCAAGGACTGAAAACCAGAGGTAGGTTCGCCCAACCTAATATAGGGTCCAAAAAAAATTTTCCTGGGGCATTGTCCCAACCCTGTATAGGGGGGATACCCTCCCCCTTCAAACCCCCCATTGCGCAATCGTCGCAACGGAGGTGGGGCTCCGCCCCCCCTCTAACCCCCCGGTTCACTACGTAGGTTAGTCGTGGAAAGAATATAACACAACCCAACAATCTCCCACTTGTTGTTTTCTTTCCACGGGGGGCCACAGGAGAGCTTAGTCATTTTTCCAGCCCTGAAATGCCCATTGTTTCTCTACACCAAGAGAACTTCTCAGAGCTCATAGATTTTGTCAATGCATCTGCAGTATTCTTCAAGGTGTCCACCTTTACCAGCAACACCTTTTGGTCTTCTATCATATCCCTCACAAAATGATATTGAACATCAATGTGCTTTGTATTTGAATGATAAGCAGGGTTCTTTGCCAAGAAAATTGCACTTTGGCTGTCACAGTATATTCTTATAGCTCCCTATACTAACCCCATACTTGAACACAATCTCTGCAACCAAACTACTTCCTTGCTTGCATGAGTGGTTGCCATGTATTTTGCCTCTGTAGTTGATAGTGCCACTACAGATTGTTTCTTACTCATCCAACTGACTGCATCTCCAAATAGGTTAAACACATACCCACTTGTAGATATTCTCTGATCCAGATCTCCAGCCCAGTCTGCATCAACAAAGCCATGAATATCCAACACTCTGTCCAATCCTGGTCTTCCTTGGTAGCACAAACCATAATTACTAGTGCGACGTAAATACTTGAAAACCCGCTTCACTGTTGTCCAGTGCTCCTTCCCTAGTCTTGACATAAACCTGCTCAATACTCCCACTGCATGTGCAATGTCTGGTCTAGTACAGACCATTGCATACATCAGGCTACCGACTGCACTCGCATATGGAACATGGGACATGTCCTCTTCCTCTTCTTGTGTCTTGGGACACTGTTCAGCAGATAACCTCACACCTATAGGAATAGGAACTTTCACTGGTTTACTATCTTGCATATTAAACCTCTGCAGTATTGACTCGACATACTTCCTCTGGTCTAACCAGAGCTTCCTCTTTGCCCGATCTCTTTTAATTTCCATGCCCAAAATATAGTTTACAGCACCAAGATCTTACATGTCAAATTTGGAGGACAATTGGGTTTTCAAATCCTGGATAATTTCTTTGTCATTTCCAACCAGAAACATATCATCCACATACAAGACCAGATAAATAACACGGTCACCAATCAATTTAAAATACACACAGTGATCTTCTTTGCTTCTGGCGGAGCCAAGTCCCCGTATAAATGTATCAAATTTCTGATACCACATCCTTGGTGACTGTTTTAACCCATACAGAGACTTCTTTAACTTGCATACCAGTTCTTTCTTACCCTTCTCCGTAAAGCCTTCAGGTTGCTTCATGTAGATTTCCTCTTCCAAATCCCCGTGAAGAAATGATGTCTTCACATCCATCTGTTCTACCTCAAAATCAAAAGCATCATCAACAGATAAAAGTAGTCTAATAGAAGTTACCTTGGCAACAGGAGAAAAAATATCACCAAAATCAATTCCCGGCACTTGGGAATATCCTTTTGCTACCAACCGAGCTTTGTATTTCTCCACCTTCCCTTCTGCATTTGTCTTCTTTTTGAACACCCATTTGCTGCCAATAGGTTTCCTTCTAGTTGGCAACTCCACCAGTTCCCAAGCCTCATTTTTGTGCAAAGATTCCATTTCATCAACCATGGCCTCTTTCTAGAGTTTTCCATCCTCTGAATCTACTGCTTCCTTTAGAGTTCTGGGATCATCATCAGTAATAGACAAAGCAAAATTTGAACAGAAAGCAGAAGGACTATACCTTTCTGGCTGCCTTCTTTCTCGAACTGATCTTCTCACAGCCGGAGTTTGTGGCTCTTCATGTTTAGATTCCTCCTCTGCTACAGAGTCTGATTCTTCCTCCTTTAGCTCAAACTCTATCTTCTCAGGTTCCTTTGGTTGGACTTCATGTTTAATAACATATTTTACCTCTCTGAACACCACATCTCGGCTGTACACAACCTTCCGCGTGACTGGGTTCCAAAGCTTATAACCTTTTAAACCATCCTTATACCTAATAAAGATGCACTTTTTAGATTTACTATCCAACTTGGTTTGTTTCTCCTTTGGAACATGTACATATGCATTACATCCAAATACCCTCAGATGTGAAAGAGAGGGTTTCTTACCAGTCCATACTTCTTATGGAGTCTTATCCTCCAACGCTGATGAAGGTGACCTGTTGACCAAGTAACATGCAGTATCCACCGCCTCTACCTAGAATTCCTGTCCTAACCCAGCACCACTGAGCATGCTTCTTGCCCTTTCCATCAACGTCTTGTTCATTCTTTCTGCAACTCCATTTTGATGAGGTGTATATGGAGTAGTCTTCTGTCGTGCTATACCACACTGCTTACAAAATTCTTCAAATTCCTTGCTGCAAAACTCTCCACCAGTATTTGTCCTCAACACCTTTATCTTCTTCTCTGTCTGATTTTCCACCAGAGCCTTAAATTCTTTAAACCTGTCAAAGACTTCAGATTTCTTCTTAAGGAAATATATCCATGTATTCCTCAAGAAGTCATCTATAAATGATACATAGTACACAGACTTACCCAGTGATGAAACCTTCACAGGTCCAAACACATCACTCTGCACAAGCTCCAATATCTGTTTCGCCCTCTTAGCACCAGAGGGGAAACTCACCTGATTCTGCTTCCCATATACACAATTTTCACAGAAATCAAAATTTAGAGAGCTATTACTCATACCTTCTACCATACCTTTACCATGAAGTATTCGAAGGCCCTTCTCTCCAATATGTCCAAGCCTTTGATGCCACAACATGGTCTTCTCTCCAGAGACCACTAGATTTTCAGCTCCACTTTCAGGGACCACCGAACTGTTGCACCCATCAACAATAGTGCTACCTTGCATCTTGTACAGAGTTCCAGTCCGAACTCCCCGCATCAATACCAGTGCTCCCGAACCATCTTGCAGGTATCCTTCTCGAACACTGTTTTTACACCTGCATCATCCAACTTGCTTACAAAAATCAGATTTCTAGCCAATGCAGGAATATGCAGAACACCCGAAAGTGTTCTAACCCTTCCACCTTGCAACTTCAACTTTACTTTTCCGCGACCAATGATTCTAGCCTTCCTATCATCTCCTAAGAAGACATCACCACCATCGTATTTCTCATACTCATAGAACCACTCTCTATGGGGAGTGAAGTGAAAGGATGCACTTGAGTCAATCAACCATGCCTCATGATCTACATGTGTACTTGAAGAAGCCAAGTACAAATCCCCACCTTCATCTAAGATGGTTTTCGCCTCTACAAAGGGAGCATCATCAGATCCCTTTCCTTTATTAGGAGCTTTAGATTTACAGTCCCTTTTGAAGTGCCCTTCCTTTCCGCATTTCCAGCACACCACCTTTACAGGTTTTCCTGGAGATTTAGAGCTCCCTCTAGATTTAGATCTCCCACTCGATGACTTATTTTTGTTTCTATTCTGGGACCGTCCTCGTACAAACAAGGCATCACCATTATGGCTCTCCATATTTTTCTGTCTCATCTCCTCCGTCAGCAAGGCTGAGACTATTTCATCAAACTGCAAAGCAGTTGCATTGCTACCTATTGCAATAACCAGACTATCCCACGAATCTGGTAGAGAACACAACAAACTGATGCACTTATCTTCATATGAAATTTTAATATCAACAAATGCTAACTGACTTACCACAGTATTAAATTCGTTCAGATGCTGTATCACTGAGTCTCCATCTTTCATCCTCAGGTTATACAGCTTTTTCCGCAGGAACAGTTTATTCACCAGAGACTTAGGTTGGTACAATGTCCCTAACTTGTCCCACAAAGACTTTGTGGTAGCTTCCCCTGATACATTCAACAATACTGAATCTGAGACACAATCATATTGTGCTCTTTCCCTTCCGATCCAACTTATTCCATTCTTCATCGGTCACTCCCGTTGGTTTAGTACCTGGATCTACCACAATCCACTGATCTTTATCCACCAACAGATCCTCCATCTTGAGTTTCCACAACTCAAAACTCTGACCATTGAACTTCTCGATCTCTATCTTTCCGCTGCTTGCCATCTTCTTTCACCACCAGAATCGATCTCGCCGATATCCCACTGAACAGGGTCTACCACAGGCCCGAGAGAAACCCCTCAGCAATAAAGGCGCCCCCTTGAAGCCAAAATAGCTCTGATACCAAATGTAGGTTTTAACCCTGTACAGAAATTACCTGCATACGAATTCTAAATCACAGAAAAATAAACAATGCGAGAGCATAACACATAAAACACATATACACAGAGATTTTCCCCTGGATCCCAAAACCGGGACTACCAGCTTGATTTTTCATTATATTCCTTTCAATGTTACAATACATATTTCTACATGCCAAAGCATCCAATACCATGGACCGAAAACCATCGCGTCCAAAACCAAGGACCGAAAACCATAGGTAGGTTCGCCCAACCTAATATAGTGTCCAAAAAATTTTTTCCCGGGGTGCTGCCCCAGACCCCGTAGAGGGGGCTACCCGCTCCCCTCAAACCCCCGCAGCGCAATTGGGGCAACGAAGGGGGGGATCTGCCCCCCCTCTAACCCCCCGGTTCACTACGTAGGTTAGTCGTGGAAAGAATATAACACAACCCAACACATTTTGCAGTGCAAGAGCACCTACAGGATCCTACGACAAGACCTATATGATACAAAGAAGTTATCTACAGGATTATCGATGAGCATTGAGGGAGGAGAAATCAAAGGTTTTCCTCATCAGACAATATCTAGTGAGGTACAAGCTATACCTTCCCATATTTTCCAGTTAAAAATAAAGAAAAAAATCCTCCATTTGGTGAAGGAAGTTGAAGTCTAGGGGAATTATATTGCAGAGTTATCATTTAAATCTCTCACCCACTAGAATTATTCAATTATATCCATACAAGCCTCGACAATTACCAAGGGAAAGATGACAGGGGGTTTTAACAAGAGAGAACCCACAAACACAGTAAGAATTCATCAACACCCTCCTGTAGTAGAAATTTTCACAAGGCACAATTGGATGGGTTTCTTTGAAAGAATGAGAGGATACGATGATGAGGTGGCCAAATAATTTTCTCTCTCACTCATAGCCCTTACTAGGACCCATGCCACTACTGTGGTGAAAGGCCTATTAGTAGAAATCACCCCTAAACTGATAAGCATAATCACCACACTCCCTTTAGGGTTACCTTGGAGAAAAGAAGATAAGGGTAACAACACCCTTGTAAAGAAGAAATTCTTTTTTAAAGGGGAGGAGGCAATGGAGGAAAAAAATGGAGTAAGAAGGGAAAGCTTTCCATACCCTTGGAATGAAGTTAGCTACCACCTCATTAAATATATATCATGTGAAGGGAGATATGGTCTGGTGTATGGATACTATTTCAGACTTCTCCAAGAACTACGATTTGGAGCAGACACACCTCCTCAAAACAAACTAGGTATACCCTACTTTATTCTTCAATCAATGATAGATATGAGCATCAAAGTGCAGGAGGGAGAACATCAACAACTAGCTCATGATGGGTTAATCAAACTTATCCTAGAAGATGATCTACAAAACGTAAGACTCCTTATTACATGGACAACTTTCAGAGACATGCAGGCAGAGGGAGAAATTCAAGCACATGAATATGACAAAAGCCCCACTGCTAGTGAGAGGGATGAAGAAACAAAGGGAGAATATGAAAAGGAAACAAAGGAGGAAAAAGATGAAGAAAAGGAAGAGGAAAATGAAGAAGAGATAGAAGAAGAAACAAAAGAAGAGACAAATGATAAGAGTTAGGAACTAGAGGAAGAAGAGAAAGAGAAAGACAAGGATGAAAAGGATAATGGAAAAGAGGAAAAAAAAGGGAAGGAAGAATATAGGTCTACAGTTCAAGGCAAATAAGGGGAATAATCACCAAGGGTATATCCAAAACCCACTGAGAAAGAGGCAGCAACTGCTCTTACTGCCCTAAGTACACCTATCAAGTCAAAAGGGAAGAGACAGAGACAAATCCAATTATACTTTAGGACAAGAAAAAGCACAAGGATTAGGTAAGGAATACCTCAAACACCCACCAAAATTCCTATTGTCATCGAAGACTAACGTAAGAAGCAAGAAAAGGTAGCTCCTCTTGAGAAAAATCAAGGAGAAGGATCATTGGGACAAGCCTCTGCCAAATCTCCCATCACTTATGGTAGGATGCCTATCACAAGTTCTTCCTCATCAAAGGGAAAAGGTCTCCTATAGGATACATAGAAAGACCTATAGGAAGCAGAGGCCATCGTACAGGAAACTCTGCTAAACTTACAGGAAACTCAAAAAATGGACCAAGGTATCACTCAACAATAAAAAAGAAATGAAGACTCAGAACTCAGAGAACCTAGTCCACAACCCAACCTCAACTCTTACTACAAGTTCATTAAAGGGGGTAGGGTCATCCCATAAAATTTTTCCATCCCATTATTTTTTGAGCTTGAGAAAGAAAGGGCAAGGACACACAGGTGGATGCAGATTGGCAAATCAAAAAGAGTGGATGATGTAGGGCACATGGAGGAGAAAATGGAGGAAAGGGGCAAAGAACTAAGAAACATAAGGGTTAGAGAGACAATGATGAAAGCTTATTTGGAGGTAGAGAATGCATGGCTAAGGGGACAACTACAATAAAGGGAAATTCAGTTGGTAGCTATGGCCAGTTTATCCTTAGAGGCAATCCAATGCAAGCTACTAGGAAAGTCTTATGCCTTGTATCTCAAGGAAAAATGTCTACAATTCCAAATTAATACTTTAGCACAGAGAGGCACTATGTCCTTCCAAGACTATAGAAAATTCATTGATCTCTGTGATCAAAGAACTGTGGAAGATAGAGAAAAAAATGTCTGAGTTTTACCTACACAACTTGGCCTTTATAGATTTGAATGTGTGGGACCCAAATTCAAAACTAGGGGACTTGAAATTAATGGCTTTAGAATCATGGATGAATCATGAGGAGGCAAGAGATGTAGAAATGAAAAAGGTAATGGAAACAGAAGAGGAATAACCTCTCATGACAAGAGCTGAGCAATCTAATCCAATGGTTGCCATTAGCACCCATAGCCTGATTGCAAATGATCTTAAGCTTGCACCTAGGTACCTTGCTGCACCAGAGAAATAAATCACACACTTTGAAGACATGTTCAAATTCCTAGGAGATGACAACATGCAAGATTTCCAAAGGAGATGGAACACCTTGCCTTACAGCCTAAAAATTAGAGAGTACCATTCTCCCTAGAGGATGAGAGAGGCACTAAATAGAACACCCATGTACAAGCAAGCTCCATAAAGAATCCAAGTCAATTGGATTGCCTTCAGACTTAGTCCACCACTTCTCTTAGGAATGTTGGAAGGAAGGAAAGAATAAGAAGAAACAAAGCAGTGGGAAGAAATAGAGAGGAAGGCAAGATTTTATTCACAAGAAGAAGAAAGTACATCAGAAGCATGGGATGTCAGGGAGGCCACTAGAGAAATCAAGGATATGGATATAGATTAAGTTGCTCAGATGATGAGAAACACCTTCAATAGGGGGGTGATGATGATCCTCATAATTGGGTAACTATATGGACCTTAATACACCTCCAAGATTTTCAAAATCAACTCTTCTCATAATTCCTTACATATTTTTATTATATTTTTCTTAATGAGATGAGCAACAGTAAGATGTTATGTCTAGTGGTCTAACGTGAATTGATTGCAGGTTTTTGACAGCGAATCGTGGCAGTTTTGGCTAATTAAGGTTAGAAAATCGAATGAGACAAGGAAGAGAGATTATAGGAGATAGATCCTCCTCATTTAATCCTCACTCATTCGAATATTCCTCGATTAAATCACACTAGCTCGGATTTGCAAGCAGCCGAGTCATCGAGATCATCGGCAGCCGAGCCAGTGACAGTTAAGAGCCAGTTCATCTTGAGTTTGGGAGCCCAACATCCCTAGATTTAAGGAATTGTTGGAGTCTTCAGTTTTATAAATAAGGAGGCTTAGAGCCTTATTAGGATTTAGATTTTTTATGTAAGAGAACTAAGCATTTTCGAGTTCAAGTTTTGTGGAAAAACATTGTTATGTAATTTTTCTGATATGTTAATGAGAATGAGCATTTCCTTGATCCGACATAGAGTTGAATCAGAGGGCTGAAGCTCTTGGAATAGGTCCCAACCCTAGCAGAAAAGGCTCCTCTTCTTGTACTTGTATGCTTAGGTGATTTCATAGATTAATGGCTGAATTGGTTTTAGCATTGTTTCATTGCAAATAGTCGTGAATTTGATTAGTTTACTTCCATTTGTGCATTGCTTTAGAAGTAGCTTATAAAGATAAAGGAATAACAAAAAGGATGATAGCGGGTGGATTTGGCTTCACTCCCCCCTTAAGGGACCATGGTTTGAGGAAAGAACTCCTATGCAGCCCCAAAAAGACAAAATTCTGATTTCTTATGGAATTTAGGGTTTTTTGCTACTTAGGCCAGCATCTTTTCAGTTTGCAAGAATGGGATTCAATTTTCATTTATGATATCTTTAGCCTTGTATTAGATCTCATAGTGTTTCACATTATTCTACAAGTATTTCCATGCATGAACTAGGCAACTAGATAATGAAATTCCATTTTATTAAGTTGATTGAAAATGTTTCTTGTTTGACATGATTCATGAAAAAATTCCAATGATTGATGCAGTGCAGAAGTTTCGATAGTGCAGGAAGATCTCCTAACTAGAAACCCCAATCTAACCTCATCCATCCATGATCACCAAAAGCCATTAAGTCCCTCAACCAATTCATGATTCCATAAGAACAACTTTCCAAGTTTGTTGAGCAAATCCAACCATCTCACGAGCTCTGTTTTGAGCTCTGAAAAACTCCTAGCCACTCCCCTACCTTATTTCTTTCACCATTCACCTTCCCTAAGCCCTAGACCACCTTCCAAATCACTCATATTTCTCTCAGCTAGATCCTGTAGGAATACAGGGGATCGTGTAGAAAGCATTAGGACATCATGTAGGATGACCTGTAATGGCCTGTTTTGAGGCCGATTTGTGGAAAAGGTATCTTGAAGGATAGGAGCAGACCCCTACCTGCCTCCCAAGCCATCTGACCTTTCACAACAATCTCTAACCCACCTTCCACATCACCAAGAGGGTTTAGAATTCACAATTTCACAAAAAAAGGGACAAAAGGAAAAAGAGTTATTGTGTTCATTCATATGCATAACAGTAGAATGTTTGGTTATTTCATATTGCATGCCTAGGATAGTTGGGATTACACATATGTTAACTTAGAATTCTTTTGAAGAAAATTCTCTTAGCAATTAGTTAGATGAGTGGTGTGTTTAAAGCATTTGATTTCAGTCCTTCCTTACTACAGTAGACACTATTCCAATACTCCCAAGTAGTGAAAAATTCCCCTTTCCTCATGATCCAAAATGGATCTTATATCAAACCTCTAAGACTAAGTCTTCAAATATTGGAAACAGAGTATCATAGAGAAACATTAAAGGAATGGCGGAAAATAGAGATAAACAAAGAGCGAAGTCTCGTTGCACTAGATCCGTTGGATCAGCCAGATCAACAGCCCAGATTAAATCGGGATATCGCATCGAAACAGGCCAGCGAAGTGTATTAGAGGTAGCCCTATAGGAAGCGCAATTAGTGACCCAGCGACATAACGTGAGCCATCGAATCGAGTGCGTAGATCCAATGGTGGAGATCACATTATCGCATCACAATTTTTCCAAAGAGAGGACTTCACACAGGTGGACCCAAAGGAGTTATGAAATGAAACAACGAAGGTTTTGAGTTTCGTGGTTAGCAGTATTTCAGGCGGGCTTCAGGCAGTAAGTAGTATTCGAGAGGCTTTTCCTGATTCCATACACCGTCCGACACGTAGCACACCGCAGGAGAGAGAAAACACTTTTTTGGGCGGGTAACCTCCATGCAAGTGGGTCGCCCAAAATGATCGTCAGTCATGGATTATCGATCACTGATCGGATGGTGGATGATGAAGGAGTTGTTTTACGGAACCAAAAGGATTATAGAGGCGACTTATATATTTTGAGTTCCGATAATCAGTTTTGTTGTCGGGATTTCTAAGTATTTCTTTGTATTCCAATAATATCGTATATTAACCAAATATGCGTTATAATGGGGATTTGTGCAAAAGAAGATCGAACGGTTAGTTTCACCACACCTGTCGATCCTTTTGTTTCTAAAAGAAAATTGTTCTTGTTCCTTAAGCGTTTTTAACAAAATGTGTCTAGTGCCGAAAGGAAGGTGAATGGATAGAAGAGGAATACAAAGAGGCTGAAGAGGGAAGGCGAATAGACAGGACTGATAGGCTTAAAAGGCCATCCCACAACATAATAGAAACAAGTTAGAGTTAAGAGGAGTAGTGGCTCAGAGATAAAGAGTCAGAGGAAATGCAACTATGAACAGTTGATCAGAGGCACTAAGAGGGAGAGTCTGTGTGCTCTTTAAACTCGAGGTTTTCAAGTGAAATCCTTGTGTAATATCACTATTGTTGTGTCATGGCTATGATTGAGCTCACACCTATAAAATATATTCTTGAAGACATAATATAGATGTCGACACTAAAAGCTGGACCAGGAGACATAGCCAGGAAGTATGGTGAACTCCTTGATTATTCATTGTGTTGATGTGTTGAATTGTTATGTTTTTTGTTGTTAATTGTCTATATTATTTGCAATCTTTTCGATTCGTTGCACTAAGTAATATAGGCATTCCTACACATAAGTTTGTAATACCTTAATATTGATTTAAGATCTCATTTTCAGATCAAATGGTATCAGAGCATTTGGTTTTGTTAAGGTTAGACAAGCTTGTGCTGGATTTTGAATGCTAACTAGATTAAAGCTCAGACTAGGAGAAGGAGAATTTGTTGAGGCTAATCCAGAGATTGGAAGAGTCTATTCTCAGAGGAGAATGGCTGAAGAAACTCCATTTGGACCAAAATCTCAATTTATAGAAAGTTTTAAGGCACTCCAAGTCATGGTGGAAGAGATGTATTTGGAATTTAAGAAGGGTCGAGGTGAAAGCACTTCAACACCTAAACCAGACAAAGGAGCAGAGGAAATTTTCTAGTTTCCCATCCAGAAGGTAAAGGGGGGAAATGCCTCCTCCACCATCTCCTCCATCATCACCTTCATCATCCTCATCATCTTCTAGCTCTTTTAAGAAAAATAATAAAACTTCCTTAATCATATTAGATGTGAAGCTTGATTTGCCAATTTATGATGGAGAACTCAGTGCAGAAAAGCTAGATAATTGGATAAGACAAATTGATGTATATTCCAGGGTATAGAATGTTGATTCAGAAAGGAAGAAGATTTAGCTAGCTAGCCTTCCACTTGGAGAAACTGCATTAGTATGGTGGGAAGGCAAGACACAAGTTGATCTGCAAAAACATGGTAAAATCATTTCTACCTGGAATGAATTTTTTTCTGCTATCAAAAAGTAATTCTATCCTTTAGCTTACATGCAGTAGGCAATGATGAGTTGGCAAACTCTTCATCAGTTGAAGGGTAAAAGTGTAACAAGAATTTAGAAAGAGAGTTTTAACTCTAGATATATCATTAGATTCACTTGAGACTTTATTGAAGTATATAAGTGGTATTCATAGCTACTTAAAGCATACTATTCTCATGTTTAATCCCAATAACTTAGATGATGTATCAGTTCAAGCCACACATCTAGAAGCTAGAGGTAAGAATGTAAACCCAGAGGTTGGGGGAACATCTAAATATTCTGTAAGCAAGAGTAAGGAAAAGAAAAAACTAAAATGGAAGAAAAGGAAAACAAACACTCTAAAGAAGGATAAAACTTCATGCACTCATTGCAAGAAAGAAGGACATGATGAGGCACACTGCTGGTTTTTGCATCCAGAATAGAGACCTAAGAAGTTTGGTGGAAGGAAGAAAAATAATGATGTAGCTATTCAGCAGGACTTGGGATTAGATTCAGGCGATGAAACGACAGTTACAGCCACAGGTATTAAAGGTAAAGATTCTGAAGCATCCACACGTAATTCTGCACAATCTGTTGATAATGAAAATAATGAGAGGGAAAGAAATGAGCTTTTTCGTATTAGAGTAATTTCCAAGAAAAATAAGATTGATACTTTGTTTGATAGTGGATCACAAGTAAATTTGATTTCTGAAATAATTGTAAAGAAGTTGGGATTAAAAACAAAACATCATGAGAAACCATATCCATTAGGTTGGGTGTGTGATAAAGCAAAGCTACAAGTAATGAGACAATGTAAACTTAGGTTTGCTATTGGATCAACATTTTTAGATGAGGTTGAGTTAGATATAGTTCCATTGGATATATGTGGTATTATTTTGGGAAGTCCATACTTGTATGATAGGAAATCTATTTTCTATAGAGCTGAAAATAAGTGTCAACTCACTAAAGATGGAATGGAATATATTGTAAGAGCTCATAAACTCAATGATAACTATTCTCTCATAAATTTAGGATAGATGAAAAGAATTGTGAATTCAAGTAAACAATTTTTACTAATGGTTGTAAAGGCAAAGGACCCTGAAAAATCCAATGCATTTGAAGGCTGTGATTGTAAACAAAAAATTGATTTAGTTAATGTTGTTTTAGAGTATGATGTTCTATTTCAAGAACCAAAAGGTCTGCCATCCAAGCGAGAAATAGTACATGATATTTATTTGCAGCAAGATGCTCCATTACCTAACACTGGAATGTATAGGTTGCCAGCGTTAGAGAATGTAGAGATAAAGAAGTAGGTACAGGAGTTTCTTGATAAAGGGTTTATATGACCAAGCACATCACCATGTGGATCTCCAATCGTGCTGGTGTGAAAGAAAGATGGTTTGTGGAGAATGTCCATTGATTATAGAGCACTAAATAAAATAACAATCAAGAATCGTTATCCTCTTCCTCGTATTGATGATTTATTAGATCAATTGAAAGAAGGAATTTACTTTTCTAAGTTAGACTTGAGAAGTGGTTATCATTAGGTCAGAGTTGTAGAACATGATGCATGGAAGACTGCTTTCAAGACAAAGAAAGTACTTTATGAATGGTTGGTTATGCCTTTTGGCTTAACTAATGCTCCTATTACATTTATGAGAGTCATGAATGATGTACTCAGACCTTTTATCCATGATTTTGTAATTGTTTATTTAGATGACATTCTTGTTTTTAGTAAGACATTGGAAGACCATGTGAAGCATGTAAAGCAAATTTTAGATGTTTTAAAAAGAGAAAATATGTATGTAAAACTGTCAAAATGTGAATTTGGCAGAACATCTTTAAATTATTTGGGTCATATTGTAGGGGGTGGTGAATTAAAGATAGATCCCTCTAAGGTTGAAGTCATTGTGAACTGGCCTAAACCCAAATCTGCTACAGAGGTTAGGAGTTTCCTAGGGGCAGCACAATACTGGTGAAAGTTTATTTCTAACTTTTCATTGATTGCAGCTCCATTACATGCTTTAACAAGATTGAAACGGGTGTTTCAGTGGGGAGGCAAACAACAGAAAGCCTTCAACACCTTAAAACAGAAAATTAGTACATCACCAGTACTAGCACTGCCAGATCTTCAACATCCATTTGAGATTGAGACAGATGCTTGTGACTATGCCATGGGAGGAGTGTTGATGCAACACAAAAAACCCATATGCTATCATTCTGAGACATTTATTTCTGTAGTAGTTAATTATCCCACATATGATAAAGAATTGTATGCATTAGTACAAAGTGTGAAAAAGTGGAAAAATTACCTAATGGGTAAAGAAACAATCATACATATAGATCATCAACCACTTCAATATTTGCACTCACACACTAAATTACCGCAATCAAGACATTATGGATGGATGGATTTCTATAGCAGTTTCATCTTGTCATCAGATATAGGAAGAGCATATACATTAAGGTTTTAGATATGTTGTCAAGACCAATCATAAATGCATCTACTATACTTAAGCATAACTCAGTAATGCATGAAAGTTACATTGAACAATATGCTCAAGATGTAGATTTTAAAGATGTATATGCAACTTTAAGTCATGGCAAGCCAGTAGAAGAATTGGATTATTATGTAAAGGACCAACTCTTATATCATTTGGGAGAGTTATGCATTCCACAAACTGAAAGAGTTAACATAATCTGAGAAGCACATACTTCTCTAATATCAAGTCATTTTGGTGTAAGTAAAACAGTTGCACAATTGCAAAGGTTTTGTTATTGGCCAAGAATTCATGAGATAGTTTCTAGATATATCAAAGGGTGTACTATGTGTGCTACAAGCAAGCCCAGTAATAGAAAATTAGGCTTGTACACTCCACTCCTAGTTCCTTATCGTCCTTGGGAAAGTGTTTCCATGGATTTTGTTGGGGGATTGCTAAGGTCTAGGAAAGGTCATGATTACTTGTATGTTGTTGTGGATAGGTTCAGTAAAATGTGTATTTTGATACCTTGTAACAAGTAGGTTACAACTAAAGAAACAACAAAGTTGTTCTTTCAGAATGTATGGGTTCATTTTGGGTTACCCACTTCTATTGTATGTGATCGATATTCTCGATTTCTTGGTAGGTTTTGATCAAATATATGGGAGTTGATGGACACTAGGTTGAAGAAGAGCACAACATTTCATGCACAAACGGATGGTCAAACAGAGGTGGCCAATAGGACAGTGTTCTAGTTTCTCAGAGGCTATTGCAGCAAGCATCCCAAGCTTTGGGATGAGAATTTGTGTTATGTGTAGCATGCTTACAATCGTGCCAAACACTCTTCTACTCAAAGATCTCCTTTTGAGATTTTTTATGGTTTTATACCAAAGTCTCCCATGGATTTTGTCTTTGGTAAAGACATAACAGTTGGTGGACATAGTGGTGTGGACAACGCAACCAAGTTCATTGAACAAATACAAGAAACTCACCAGGAAGTATAGGAGCAGAACGAAAGAAGCTAAGCCAACTACAAGGTGAGACATGAAAAGCATCAAGTTGAGCATAGTTTCAAGTTGGTGATCAATTCTGGTTGTACATTAGCAAAGATAGAATGCAAGGTGAAGGTAAGAAGCTAAAACCAATAAGGTATGGACCTTTCAAGATACTTGATAAGATTGGTGAGAATTCTTTTTGCCTTGATTTGCCAGGTTATATGTAGATCTATTCAGTCGTTAATGTAGAAAACTTGAGATTGTATGAACCTTCATTTATTGAAGATCCCGAAGAGTAAATTCAATTTCCTTCTATTGGGGATTTGTTGCTTGAGTATCTCAATGAGTTATAGGAGGACACTATTCTGGATAGGAAGGTAAGAACTACACATCAAGGGAATGTTGAGTACCTGAGAGTAGGGCTCAAAGGTTCAAATCCAAGAAAATCATGATGGATAGAAGTTAAACTAGTGAGGGAGCTGTATCCTCACTTGATTGATGCCTAAAAACCAACTTTTGGTGGTCTGAGATCTTTTCAGTGGGAAGGTGTGATAAAAAATGGATCTTGTATCAAACCTCTAAGTCTAAGTCTTCAAATATCAGAAACAGAGTATCACAGAGAAACATTGAAGGAATGGCGAAAACAAAAATAAACAAAGAGTGAAGTCTGCACTGGAGCCGTTGGATCGGCCAGATCAAAGACTCGGATTAAATCGGGATATCGCATCAGAACAGGCCAGAGGAGTGTATTGGAGGCAGCCCTATGGGAAGTGCGATTAGTGACCCAATGACATAACGTGAGCTATTAGATCGAGCGCGCAGATCCAATAGTGGAGATCACATTATCACATCGCAATATTTCCAAAGGGAGGACTTCACACAGGTGGACCTAAAGGAGTTATGAAATAAAATAGTGAAGGTTTGAGTTTCATGGTTAGTGGTATTTCGGGTAGGCTTTAGGTGGTAAGTAGTATTGGAGAGGCTCTGCCCGATTCCATACACCGACCGACACGTAGCACACCGTAGGAGAGAGAAAACCACTTTTTCATGTGGCTAATCTCCGTGCAACTGGGCCACCCAAAATGATCGTCAGTCGTGGATTATCGATCATTGATCGGACGGTGGATGATGAATGAGTTGTTTTATGGACCCAACAGGATTATATATGTAGATTTATATATTTTGAGTTTCGATAATCAATTTTGTTTTTGGGATTTCTATGTATTTCTATGTATTTAATTGTATTTCGATAATATTGTATATAGGCAAAATATGCATTATATTAGGGATTTGTGTGGAAGAAGACCGAACGATCAGTTTCACCGCACCCGCCGATCCTTCCATTTCTAAAAGAAAATTGTTCTTGTGCCTTAAGAATTTTTAACAAAACGTGTCCAACACCAAAAGGAAGGTGAACAGATATAAGAGGAAGACAGAGAGGCCAAAGAGGGAAGGCGAACAGATAGGGTCAATAGACTTAAAAGGCCATCCCACAATAGAACAGAAACAAGTCAGAGTTAAGAGGAGTAGTGGCTCAGAGACAGAGAGTTAGAGGAAACACAACTATGAATAGTTGATTAGAGGCACTAAGAGGGAGAGTCTGTGTACTCTTTAAACTCAAGGTTTTCGAGTGAAATCCCTGTGTAATATCACTGTTGTTGTGTCATGGCTATGATTGAGCTCACACCTGTAAAATCTATTCTTCAAGACATAATATAGAGGTCAACACTGAAAGCTAGACCAAGAGACGTAGCCAGGAAGTCTAATGAACTCCTTGATTATTCACTGTGTTGATGTGTTGAATTGTTATGTTTTTTGATTGTTAATTGTCTATATTATTCGCAATCTTTTCGATCCATTGCACTAAGTAATATAGGTATTCCTACACATGAGTCTGTAATGCCTTAATATTGATTTAAGATCTCATTTTCAGATCACCTCATTAGTAATCAAGCTTCTTCTAAATCAATAGAAGTCTTATTTGAGAAACCATAGTGGTCTCTTGCCAGCTCAACAGTGACAAAGAGTGGACCCATCACATCTGCTTGTGTATACAACACTGTCACCTCCAAGTTTGTACGAACCTTGGGTTGAAAAAGTAAATTTGGTAGCCCTAGGAGTTGTAACATTCTTGCTGCAATATTGGTTCTCAACAGTGGGTTGTAGAATTTATCCATATGTGGGCAACCATATTTATGGGAAGGGAAATGGAGAGGTGGTATCATGTCCGTATCTTGGGGACATAACAATAGTTTAGTTTCCATAATATCATGGCTCCACATTAGCACCCATCATTCCCACTCAACCATCAGAACAATGAACTAAGAGTGTGCTTCTTCACCCTCCTTGTACCTCCAATATGCAACAACTCCAAACTCAGTTTGTTGATGCATTTCTTTAGTCTTTATTTGTATTCTCAGTGGAATACCATCATCCCCAAAAACAATAGTATGAAAATACTGATACCTAAATTTTGGACCACAACAAGTGTTAGGAGAGTAACCCAAAAAATCCCATTGGTTTGTGCCTAACCTAATCTACAAATAATTAAACTTCCATAGAGTGGAATGATGTATATCCCAAATCAAGGAAAGCATAAAATATAAATCCTTTGCATATGAAATTTTATGCTAAATTAAAATTCCTATATTTGGGGAGTGGTAGAAATGAAAAATATTTTCAAAGGGTATGTTGATGAATGATGTAAGTAGAATCATCCATTATCCAACAGATCCAATGGAATTTTCAAAAAAATTAATAGAATCTTATCAAGAAATAATGCAAATTATGACACTGTCACCATGAAAAACATGTTGATATGCCACCTGCAAAACTTGCCGATATGATTGGTGATATGCCATGTAAGTTTTATATTCTCCTATAATACCTCAAAAATGTCATTCATAGATTTGCAGCAATTGATTTGAATTCCCTCTCTCACAAGAGATTTCAACATTTGATTTGCTTCTTCAGAATGTATGATGATCATCAAGAAGGGGTTTGTTAAAAGAACCTTCCTCACCTATACTACCACTATATGATCTCCCTTGTAATAAATTATCGACCTCCTTGAAGCTCAAACCTTTCATCTTAGGAACAAAAGCAAGGAAAAAAAGGAATGCAGCCCCAACAATAGTTGTGAATAATATAAATGTTTTGGACACATCAATCAAGGATAAGAATCTCTCTGAAACAATCAGAGTAAATATCCAACAAAATGTTGCAGCAATGCCTCCATACATCTATATTTTGAAATATGAATTTCAAAATTGATTTTCCATGGAACTAGTCCCCTACTAGGTGAGAAGAAAGTTATATATAAAGCCAAGCCTTGAAAAACAATCCAACCATAGCTAATTGGACCCACATCGCTATACCAAGAGCGAAAATGATGGGAATTGTTAGTCCCCTATACTACTAGTGTAACCCCTTATTATTATTAGTGAAACCCCCTTATTATAATACTGTACCCATGTAGTCCCCACATTGTTACTGTTGTGCCCCATAGAAGCAGACTATTTTTATTATTGTGCCCTTACAATATTATTGTTATGTTGGCTATGATTATATTATGACCCCTTAAACTCCTATATATAGAAAGGAGGTCTTTTCATTTGTATCATCTAATAAGTGTTCATTTGTGTAACGTAAATGAGTTTTCCCCCTTGAAGAGGCTTATTTCTAAGGCATTGATCTATCTTTTCTATCTTTTTGTGAGATGGTTTCATAACATTTGGTATCAGAGCTTTGGATTCTAGGGTTTCACTGCTCCAAACAGGTCATCATGGTATTTTAGCTATAAATTTGTTTTTGCGACGTTTAAGAAGCTAAAACAAAAACCCATTTGATAAGAAATCTTTCTAAACCATGCGTCCAAATTGCATATCATTTCTCACTATAGTTTCAGAGATATGATTTGAGGAAGTTAGGGTTTTTGCAAGATCCAGAATTTAAGCTAAAACAAGTCATCGTGGAATTTTCGCTATAACTCTTTTGCTACAAAGTTTCGGAAGCTAAAATAAAACCCATTTGAGAAGCAATTAGTCTGAACCTTGACTATGAATTTCAGATCCTGTATCACTATAGTTTCAGAGATATAGTCTAAGGAAGTTAGGGTTTTTGCAGACTGCCGAATTACATTCCAAACAGGTGACCTTGGGAAAATCGTCATAGCTTTCTCTCTAAGCAACAAATTGAAATTTCGTAAGAAGTTACAGAAAGAGGACGGAATGTAGTTTTATGTGCATAGTTTTTAGATCTGAAGGTTGAAACGGTGACACGTGGAGCGTCGTACAAGTTTGCTCTACTAAAACATTATATAATCAGGTCATCTTAGGAGATTGGGTATAACTCTTTCTTGGAGAATCAAATTTTGATCAGACTTGTGGGGTTAGAAAGAGGACTTAGAGGGCTACTACAGGAGACAATTTCAAAACTTTGAGATTTTAAAATACAGAGTTATATTCATTTCAAGATCAAGCTCCTAAAATCAAGAAAAGGTGATATGAGGAAGTTTGATGGAAAGGATCTAGTAAATTGGATACTACAGATAGATCAATATTTTGATCTACTTGGTGTACCATTGTTACAAAAGGCATGTATTGCATCTTCATATTTAGAACCAGATCAATTCTTATGGTATAAAGGGCTTTGTTCTCATAAACAACTTGTTACGTGGTCAATTTTCACGGAGGAAATGATACCACATTATGAGGATACAAAGAGAAACACCTTCTTTAGAGCAACACCACAACAATTGGAAGAAAAAAGAGAAAAGGGGATTTTTTACAAAGTGGAAAGCAAAATTATGGAAACAAGGAAGTCTAGCCCTCACAACTATAAAGATGGAAGTGTTGTTTCTCCTAGCCTTTCACAACCTACAAGGGTTACACCACAATAATTGGAAGAAAAAAGAGAAAAAGGGCTTTTTTACAATTGTGATAGAAAATGCACTAAAGGTCATAAGTGTGTTGAGAAGAAATTATTTTACATAGAGTATTAAGAGGAGGAATAAAATGATCAAGAAACATCAAAAGAAGAGGATATACACCAGGACCCAACCCCAAAGAAAGAAGAAATGAATCCGACCATATCGTGTAAAGAATTGGCAAGAATTACCACTCCTCAGACTCTCAAGATAGAAGGACATATCAGGAAGAAAATGGTTCAAGAAGTGAAAGATCACATCAAGAAAGAAGAAGTGAATCCAACCATATCTTGTAATGCATTGGCCAGAATTACCACTCAAACTATCAAGATAGAAGGACATATCAAGAAGAAAAAGTTCAAGAAGTGAAAGATCACATCAAGCATCAAGAAATCAATCCCACCATATCTTGTAAAGCATTGGAAGAAATTACCACTCATTAAAACTCTCAAGATAGAAGGACATATCAAGAAGAAAAAGGTTCAAGCAGTGAAAGATCACATTGAGCATCAACAACAAGTTCTCCATCTTTTAAAGTATAACACCACTGTAGTGCAGAATCGAATGAGACAATAGATAGATCAACATCACAGTAAAAAATGTTTTGTTGTAGGTGATTCGGTATTTTTATGGCTACATCTCAAGCAAGCTATTTATGATAAGGAAATGTTGGCAATACTACATGCACTTAAGAAATGGCAACCTTACCCAATGGGAAGACACTTCAAGGTAAAACTGGATCATGATAGTCTTAAATACTTTTTAGAACAAAGATTATCTCTAGAAGAACAAAAAAAATGGGTCAAAAATATTTTGTGTTATGACTTTGACATCATCTATAGAAAAGGGAAGCAAAATTTTGTTGCAAAAGCACTCTCAAGAAAGGATGAGGATATGGAAGCATTGTTTTGTGCTACTTCTATTATCCAACCAGATTGTATAAACGAAGAAAGGGATGAATGGAAGAAGGATGAGGAAGTGTGGTGACTCATTCAAAAGTTGCAGAAGATCCCAATTCAAACAATATTGCCAGAACTTGAAGAGGAAGGAAAAAAACATATTGGAACCTGGAGCAATCACAAAAACTCGACAGCTACAAAATCGAACAATTTTAGAGTATCTCATCAAGTGGAAGAACTTACCGCTGAAGATTCCACATGGGAGGACAAGAATTTTATACAAAAGCATCAAGAACTACTCAAGTGTTGAGGACAACACTTTTTCAAGGAGAGGGGCATGTTAAACCCCTATACTACTAGTGTAACCCCTTATTGTTATTAGTGCAATGCCCTTATTATATTTTTGTACCCATGTAGTCCCCATATTGTTACTATTGTGCCCCATAGAAGCCCACTATTGTTATTATTGTGCCCTTACATTATTATTGTTATGTCGGCTCTGATTATATTATGACCCCTTAACTCCTATATATAGAAAGGAGGTCTTTTCATTTGTATCATCTAAGAATTGTTCATTTGTGTAATATAAAGGAGGTTCCCCCTTGAAGAGGCTTATTTCTAAGGCGTTGATCTATCTTTTCTATCTTTTTGTGAGATGGTTTCATAACAGGAATAGTATTACTCAGATGTTGGCCTTTTTATTAATGAGGTCTGAGGGCATTATTTCTACCAGGCCCCCAATATGGCACCCAACCTTATCCATTTTTAAACATATGGGTTGGTACAACCCAAGAGAAAATGGGACCCTCATAGGGAAGGCCTCGTACTCTGTTGAACTCAATAGTGAACCGAGGCCCTTTTGGCTATATATAGTTGCTAAAATAATGAGTTTAAACTGTTAGGTCTCTATAATACTAGTGATTCCCCCATTACTATTGTCATTGTAACCTTTATTGTTATTTTTGTGCCCTATTGTCCCCATATTGTTATTATTGTGTCTCATAGAAGCCCACTATTTTTATTGTTGTGCCCTTATATTATTATTGTTATGTCAGCTTTGATATATTGTGAACCCTTAGACTCCTATATATAGAAAGGAGATTTTGGTCATTTTTATCATCCAAGAATTGTTCATTTGTGTAATGTAAAAGAGGTTTCCCCTCAAAGAGGTTGATTTCTAAGGTGTTGATATTTCTTTTCTATCTTTTTGTGAGCTGGTTTCATAACATTTGGTATCAAAGCTTTAGATTCTAGGGTTTCGCTTCTCCAAATAGGTCATTGAGGAATTTTCGCTATAACTTTTTTCTTGCGACGTTTCAGAAGCTAAAAAAAACCAATTTGAGTTGAAAGCACTCTGAACCTCGGGACCAAATTTTATATATTGTCTCACTATATTTTCGGAGATATGATCTGAGGAAGTTAGGGTTTTTGCAGACTCCCGCATTACATTCCAAATAGGCGACCTTGGGAAAATTGTCATAACTTTCTCTCTAAGCATACGATTGAAATTTCGTAAGAAGTTACAGGAAGAGGATGGACTGTAGGTTTCTTTGTATATTTTTCAGATCTGAAGGTCGAAACAGTGACACTTTCTTTCTGAGCATCAGATTGAAAATTTGTAAGAAGTTACAGAAAGAGGATGGATTGTAGGTTTCTGTGTATATTTTCCAGATCCGAAGGTCGAAACAGTGACACGTGGCACGTCGTACAAGTTCTCTCTGCTGAAAAATTATATAATCGGGTCATTTTAGGAGATTGGGCATAACCCTTTCTTTGAAAATCCAATTTTCATCTGACTAGTAGCATTGGAAAGAGGATTCAGAGGGCTACCATAGGTAGAAATTTTAGACATTGGAGATCCGAAATTACGGAGATACATCACATTCAATATCAAGCTTCTACAAAGAGAAAAAAGATGTGCAGTCTTTTTAAAATTTTTCATAAGTTTGGGTTGAAAAGTTAGTTTTAATTTCAAAGGGCATAGTGAAACATAATTATCAATAATTGATGCCCCGAGGAAGGAAAATGGAAACACCTAGTAAGAAACCCGAAATACTATCATGAATCATGAAGAAGAGGAAGAAATGCAACATGATATATGAAAATTACGAGACCAACTGCAACAAATTTCACTCTCACAAAAGGTAATAGAAGCTAAGATTGATGGTTTGAAAAAAAGGCATGGAAACTAAGATGAATGGTGTGGAAGCTAATATGAATGGCATGCAAGTTAAGATGGATGGTGTGGAATCTAAGATGGATGGCATGAAAGCTAAGATGAATGGCATGGACACTAAGATGGATGGTATAGAAGAAAAACTGAAAGGAAACATGGAATATTTGAAGATAGATTTGACTAAGTTTCTACAAGAAATGCTTACTAATGGTGAAATGGTAGTAAAGGAAACTCATGAAGAGAAAAAAAGAAATGTTAATCATGATTTCATAGACTCTAATGTTGGATTGAAGACCCACCATGTTCCAAATATCGATATGAGGAAGTTTGCTGGAAAGGATCCCGCAACATGGATACTACAGATGGAACAATTTTTTGATCTCCATAATGTGCAAAACACACAAAAGGTGTGCATTGCAACTTTATATTTGGAACAAATCAGTTTGTATGGTATCAATGGCTTTTCTCTCATAAACAAATAGTCACTTGGGCAATTTTTTGGAAGAAATGATAGAACATTATACGGATACAAAAAACAACACTTCTTTTAGCCAATTGATAAACCTCAAACAAAAGGGTTCAATGATAGAGCACATTGAGGACTTTGAAAAATTGAATATAAGGGTAAAATATATTCCATATCAGCATAGGATTGATGTGCTCATAGGGACTTTAAAGGATAACATCCAACATGAGGTTC
This sequence comes from Pinus tabuliformis, assembly GCA_031772625.1. Lineage (NCBI taxonomy): Eukaryota > Viridiplantae > Streptophyta > Pinopsida > Pinales > Pinaceae > Pinus > Pinus tabuliformis. The sequence goes on along the minus strand of CM062817.1, from coordinate 571,653,379 downwards.
AACTTTGGGAACCTGACTCATTGGAGAAGGCATTCAGGTTGGCAAGAAAAATGGAAAGCAAAATTATGGCAACAAGGAAGCCTACCACTCACAACTATAAGGATCGAAGTGTTGTTTCCCCTAGCCTTCCACAACCTACAAGGTTGACACCCCAACAATTGGAAGAAAAAGAGAAAAAGGGCTTTGTTACAGTTGTGATAACAAGTACACTAAAGGTCATAAGTGTGCTGAGAAGAAATTATTTTACATAGATTGTGAAGAGGAGGAAGGAAAGGAATAAGAAATGTCAAAAGAAGAGGATATAAACCATGAAAAAACCCTAGAGAAAGAATAACTGATTCCGACCATATCTTGTAATGCATTGGCAGAAATTACTACTCCTCAAACTATCAAGATAGAAGGACATATCAAGAAGAAAAAGGTAATAGTGTTGATTGATTCAGGCAATACCCATAATTTTATTCATTGTAAGATAGCCAAGGAATTGAATTGCTTCCTATATCCACCACTAGAGTGTCATGTGATGGTTGCAAGTGAAGGAATCATAAATTTATTTAGAAAGTGCCATAATTTCAAGCTATCCATGGGAGAATATGTATTGAATAGCCCAATTCTTTCCATTCCAATGGGTGGTGCTGATGTTGTACTAGGAGTCTAATGGCTACAATCCTTGGGTACAATAGCTTTTAATTTTCAAAAACTCTTCATGAAATTTTCTTCAGAAGGAAAGGAAGTTGAATTAAGAGGTATTGCAAGGAAACCAGGAAAGATAATCATATCTAATGGAATGAAAAAGCTTCTAAAGAAAGAACAATGAGGTGTAATTGCGCAATTATGTTCGCAATTATGTTATGCATTGAAATCATCTATTTCTCTAGATCTCCAAAAAGTCTTGGACAATCATTCCAAGGTATTTGAGACTACAAAAGGTCTCCCACCTATTCGTGATCATAATCATGTTATTCATTTGGTTCTAGGGAGTGTTCCTCCAAACATTAGGCCTTACAGATATCCCTATGCCCAAAAGAGTGAAATTGAACGTATGTTGTAGAAATGCTAGAGGTTGGTATAATTCAACCTAGTCAAAGTTCTTTCTCTACTCTAGTAGTATTGGTGCACAAGAAGGATGGATCATGGCGCATGTGTCCAGATTATAGGGAGCTCAACAAGCTCAATATTAGAGATAAATTTCCTAGTCCTGTCATTGATGAACTATTGGATGAAGTGCATGGATCAATTTAATTCCCCAAGTTGGATCTTCATTCAGGATATCATCAAATCAGAATGAATGTTGAAGACATTCTGGAAAAAAAATTTAGAACTCATGAGGGTCATTATGAATTTTTGTTCATGCCTTTTGGCCTTACCAATGCACCTTCTACATTTCAAGGTTTGATGAATTCCATTTTCAAACCCTTCCTTAGAAAAATTGCGTTAGTATTTTTTGATGATATACTAATCTATAGAAAGTCTTGGAAGGATCATGTTCAACATGTTGAGAGGGTGCTCAAACTATTGGAGGAGAAACAATTATGTGAAAAAAGCTCCAAATGTTTCTTTGGAGTACAAGAGGTGGAATATCTGGGCCATATTATATCTCATGAAGGTGTTAAGGTAGAACCTAGCAAAATTAAAGCCATTAAGGAATGGAAAATCCCCACATCCATAAAGCATCAGTGAGGATTTATCGGGTTGATAGGGTATTATCGCAAGTTTGTTAAGAATTATGGGATAACAGCAACACCTCTAACAACATTATTGAAGAAAGATGCATTTTTATGGACTTCAAAAGCAATGAAGGCCTTTAAACATCATAAAGAGGAAATGCTCCAAGTACCAGTCTTAACTATGTTGGACTTCACAAAAACCTTTATTATGAAATGTGATGCCTCGGGAAATGGAATTGGTATTGTTTTAATGCAAGAAGAAAGACCCATTGCTTTTGAAAATCATCCAATCAAAGGAAAGTATTTACAAAAAGTTATTTATGAGAAGGAAATGTTGGCAATACTACATGCACTTAAGAAATGGCGACCCTACCTAATGGGAAGACACTTCAAGGTAAAAACAAATCATGATAGTCTTAAATACTTTTAGAACAAAGATTATCTTCAGAGGAGTAGAAAAAATGGGTCACAAAGATGTTGGGTTATGACTTTGAAATCATACACAAAAAAGGGAAGCAAAATGTTGTGGCAGATGCACTCTCAAGAAAGGATGAGGATGTGGATGCATTTCTTTGTGCCATTTCTATTATCCAACCAGATGGGATAAACAAAGCAAGGGATGAATGGAAGAATGATGAAGAAGTGTGGGAATTTATTCGAAAGATACAACAAGATCCTAGTACATCTGATATATTTAGCTGGAAAAATGATTTTTTATGGTACAAAAATCGCTTATACCTATGTCAGAATTCCCAACTCAAACAAAATATTCTTATGAAATTGCATGCCTCTCCCTTAGGATGGCGCTCGGGTTTTTTAAAAACTTACCAGAGGGTTAAAAAGGAATTTTTTGGTATGGCCTTAAATTTGATATTCAAAATTTTGTGGCATAATTTTTGGTTTTCCAAAAATATAAAGTTGAAACAATTAAGACCTCGAGACTATTACAACCTGTATCCATTCCAAGTTAACATCGGGAGGAGGTTTCAATGGATTTTATCATAGGTTTACCTAAGTCCAAAGGAAAGAGTGTCATCATGATGGTAGTTGATAGAAGTACAGAGTATGTACACTTTTGTGCATTATCTCATCCATTTAAAGGCAGTACAGTTTCTACTGCATTTACGGAAACAATTAAAAAGCTACATGGAAACCCAAAGATTATTGTAAGCAATAGAGATCCCATTTTCACTTGAAATTTTTGGACAGAATTATTTTGTTGTGTTGGTACTCAGTTAGCTCATAGCTCATCTTATCATCCTCAATCTGATGTGAAAACTAAGATAGTAAACAAATGTTTGGAAGGATATCTTTGTTTCTTTGTATTTGATAAACAGACACAATGGGTCAAATGGTTGCCTTTGGCTAAATAGTGGTATAACACTTCCTTCCATATTGCAACAAAAATGACCCCATTTATGGCACTTTATGGATATCACCCACCATCCATAACATCGTATTTAAGAGAAAATTCTAAGTTTCAAGAAGTGGAATATCACATCGAGCATCAACAAGAAGTTCTCCAACTCTTAAAGGATAACCTAACTTTGGCACATAATAGAATGAAACAATAGGTAGATAAACATCAGAGCGAAAGAAGTTTTGATATAGGTGATTGGGTATTTCTACGGCTACAACCATATAAATAAATGTCCCCCAAGCAAGCTAAGAAGGATAATAAATTATCACCAAATTTTTATGTTCCGTACAAGGTGTTGTAAAAGATTGGTACTATAGCATACAAATTGGAGCTTCCTGTAGCTTCTCGAGTGCACCCAGTTTTCCATGCTTCATGCTTAAAGAAGGTTACTGGTGACAAGCTCCCAGTTCAAACAATATTGCCAGAACTTGACAAGGAAGGAAAAATCATATTGGAAACTGAAGCAGTCACAGAAATAAGAACTCGACAGTTGTGAAATTGATCAAGTGGAAGAGTGTGCGTGCTGAATATTCCACATGGGAGGATGAGAATTTTATACAGAAGAATCCAAAACTACTCAAGTGTTGAGGACAACACTTTTTTGAAGGGGAGGGGCATGTTAGGTCCCTATAATACTAATGATTCCCCCATTACTATTGTCATTGTAGCCCTTATTGTTATTGTTGTGCCCTATTATGCCCATATTGTTATTATTGTGCCCCATAGAATCCCACTATTGTTATTGTTGTGCCCTTATATTATTATTGTATTGTGACCCCTTAGACTCCTATATATAGAAAGGAGGTTTTGGTCATTTGTATCTTCCAAGAGTTGTTCATTTGTGTAATGTAAAGGAGGTTGCCCCCTCGAAGAGGCTGATTTCTAAGGTGTTGATCTTTCTTTTTTATCTTTTTGTGAGATGGTTTCATAGCATAAACCTTATATGATCTTTAAAGCCCTAACACCTACAATAATATCCTTGCTAAGAAGGATTGAAATTCGAAATAGTTTAGGGAGATGGCAGCGGTTTCATACCATAAGGACAAAATCTTTTGATCACGAGACTAATTATTTTCTTGATCATGCTACCGGAACGAGATACATTTCAGTAGAGGCAGTCTCACAGAAGCTCAATATTGAAATTTGTGAAGAACAAAAAAAATGTGTTTACACTCAAGAAGTTAATTTAGGTAATATTACTACTATCTATAATTTGTTGAAGGGACATCATTGGGATATGTTGGAGGAATTATCATCTAAATTTATTCCATGTGTTGTCATTCAAGTATTTCTTGAAATCTAGGATAATGTTGGATTTGCATTGCAATTCTCCAGCTAGTTAGAAAAACAACATATTCAACAAACTATAGAAGTTCACTTAACTCTGATTCATATATTGATACGGGAAAAGTTGTACAATGATGCATAGGTTGTAATGGATCATTTTGTTATTACCTGCAAGGATCAAACCTCAATTTCAGGCATTTTTTGGGCATTAATTTCTACATATTCAGGTTATTCGGTACCTATAGTCCTTAAAAAGTTGAACAAGACTTGTGCACAACGTCAAATGATGCCATAAGTCACTGACATTTTACAAGTATTTTCAAGTCACATTCATTATTTCAATATGCTTCTTAAAGCTTTAAATCATATGGAACAACTGGAATTAGTGATGGAAATATTTAAAGAATTGCAAGAAAAGGGATTTTTCCCAATCGCTAATACTTGGAATTATGTTGTTGAAACTTTTTTTATAGGGGTAAGCTACCATAAGCCCAAAAAATTATACAAGCCATCCATCAAAAAATATGTGTTCCTAAATTTTGTCCCTATGATTTGCTTAGTGATGGATACTGCAAGGAAAGTAGGGTGTCAGAGACTCTTGATATTGTGAATGATCTCATCTCACAAGGAGGCTTTGTGCCTCAAATTAAAACTTACAATGTACTTATCAAAGGTATTTGTAGGATAGGTAATTTGAAGGATGTCAACTACCTCTTGCAACAAATTCATCAAAGGATATTGAAAACAAGATTTGAAATTTATACAGTTTTAATTAAAACTCATTTGTAGAAGGCAAGCATTGGACATGTTACAGAGCTACACAATCAAATGCTAAAACATGGTCTTCTCCTTGACATGGCTAGATATAGTTCATTCATTAGGATATTTTTTAAGCTTCGAATGGTAGAGGAAGTGAATAATATTATCTTTCAAATGTTAGACTAAGGATTGGTTCCTACATCAATGATTTTCTCTATAGTTGTGGAGATCAACTTCCTCAAGGGCAATGTTGAATAACTAAACATAATCCATGATGACATTATTAGAAAGGGTAGAGTATTGAATGTTGCAACTTATACTACATTGATTTAAGGGTTGTATCAAGGGGGACAATTGGAAGAAGAAAATGAATGGTTTAATGAAATGCAGGAAAGGGGTTTGACTCCCAAAAGGAGTATCTATGTCAAGCTTATATACGGCCATTGCCAGAGTGGGAATTCAAGGATGTCATTGAAGTTGATGGAGGAAATCATTCACAAAGGTTTTCTCCTCCTATCATATATGTCTCCGAAAAGGTTGTCAGTGGGCTTTAGGAGGATGGAGAGATTCATGAAGCTCATAATATTTCTATTGAAATACTAAATAAATATCTTGTACTCCAAAAAAAAGTTGTTATGCCACACTAATTCTTGGGTACTTGCAAGAAGGAAATATTCAGGAGACTTTGGTTCTAATGGATGAAATGCTCTTGAAAGGCATTGTTCTAGAATTAGGCTTATGCATACTATTCATTACTCGAATTTGCATGCACAGAAAAACAAATGTAGTTGATAAACTTTTTCATTTCATTATCGATAATGGGTTGTGGTCCACTGTTTCAAACTATAACCTGTTAATTAATGGTTATTGCAAGGAAGATAGAATGCATGAAGCTTTAAAAGTGCAGGAGAAGATGGTTGAAAAGGTTTGGCTTCTAACATTAATAATTTTTAGATACTCATCAGTGGGTTCTATATAAAAGGAGAGTTGGAGGTAGTTGAATGACTCTTGGACAATATGTTGCACAAGGGGTTGACTCCAGTTGTTTCTATTTACAATGATGTTATCCATGGCTATTGGAGGAGTGGAAAATTAGAGGCGACATTTAGAACTAGGGATAACATATCAGTTAAAAACATAGAACCTGATGTGGACACTTACAACACACTTATCTGCGGAATTTTACACTTCTCACAAAAGTAGTTAATGGGAGAGGAGGGGAGTCAAATCAGCTACTAGTTATAAGTTACCGATGGCACAAACAAGTTAAGGTATCTCCTTGATGACTCCAACTTATAGATGTTAAGTTCTATGTTTGAAATCATGCCATTAAATATGTTCTAGCGAATATTTTCATGCTTTCCAAACAAAGGAAATTATGAAAAAATAATCAATCTCTGGATAGCATTCATGAAATATGACAATAGCTTTTGTTCATAGATTATGAGAAAATTATATTTTGTTAAAAAAATGTATGGAAATAGCTACCTTAAGGTTGGCTCAATACCAAGCATGTCTCATGAGTGGGATCTTCATTAAGCATTGGAGTACATCAAGTATAAAGTTCAACATTTACTAGTTTTCCAATAAAAGCTTTCCTAAAAATCAACGAGGACATGCCTTACATTCGGTGTAGTCTATCTAATAAACAAAATAGGCTTCTCGCCTAACATTTTTTTTCGCATCTGGGAATATGACACCCTCAAAACCAGTGCCATCCTGACCCTTCAACCATTTTTGTTCCATCTCCATCTCACTATCAACGTCCTTACATTAATGCTGCGAGGTGACAAATTGCCAAATAATATCCCAAAATTTTAAAGGGAAGTAGAGGATTTCCCCTCTTAATCCCCCATTTCTTTCCTCTCCTCCCTTGTCTAAAACTTGACTCCTCTTTTCTCTGTGCCTTTTTCAAATCCAATGGTTTCATGGTTTCACAGATGAAAAGGTGCAGTGCCTCTGCTCCAAAATAATTTAATTCTTCCAGTATGTACCAGGACATGTTGACATGTATGAGGATAAAGCAAGACTAGTTCACTTTGGGTAGTGTTTTGGTTGTGTGTGTTGAACATTCAGTTTTACAAGAAAGTAAGGATGTCCATGCCCACTTTATACCTAGATTTGGATCATATGTTATCATGGAGACTTCCTTTGTTGACATGTATACAAAATGTGGGGATCTAGAGGATTCACTTAAGGTTTTTGAGAAAATGCTTAAAAGAAATGTGGTTTAATGAAATTCCATAACTATCGGAGATGATCAGCATGGCTAAGGTATAGGGGTTTTGAAATTGTTTAGGTAGATGATGTAAGTAGGAAGATGTCCTGATTTTGTCACCTTTATAACACCATATCTTCTTGATAGGACAACACCCCAATTTACTAGTGATACCTACTTTCTGCATCTAACAAGGAGCACACAACATTGATAGCTTCTATTCGTTGTGCATAGAAACTCATGTTCTTATTGTAGGACTGGGCAATAGAAAATTGCATCCCACGAACTACAAACAGACTCACAGATGATGTGTCCTAATCAAGACTGCCACTTCGAAATACCTGTAAATTCAAGTAAAATCTCAAATTTGAATCATTAAAATAACCTCTTTCAGACCAATTTTTCATGTTATTACTGCATGAAATACTACTAAACACATCTAAGTTGGCTAAGAACACATAAAAGCATCACAATAGTAGTCAAATTATATATTTTCATGCTAAAATATATTTTTTCTAATTGTTGTAGTCAAGCCAAACATCTTTGTAATACAAAAATAAAAGTGGTAGCCATAGTTCAATATCCAAAATGAAAAATTATTGTCCCTCAAATCATATGGTCAATCTTCCTTGATCCAATGTCCTCTAGTGGCCTTACAGGTGTATTGCCTTACATATATAAAACTGGAAAAGAACAATACTAGTTTCCATGCATACTACAGGCATATGATTATTTATTCTCCTTTGACTCACTTCTAATAGCCCTCCAAGTGCCTCTCTTACTTGATTACAGCAACAAAGCTGATCTTATATGTATTTTCCGCCATTACCATATTTTGAACATGCTGAATACCCACTTGATTTTCCTCTTTCATATCCATTTACATCTTGAAAAATATACAAAGTAAAATTGGCTAAAATTGAATCAACTATATTATCCATTTAAATAATTCCTAAATATATAGCAGCAATATAAACACCCAGTGGGAAAAATAAAAATCCCTAATTTATGAGTGGCACCTAGTTGCTGCATCTAACGAGGAGCACACAACATTGATAGATCCTATTCATTTTGCATAAAAACATGAGTTCTTGTTGTATGTATGAGCAACAAGAAATTCCATCCCACAAGCTACAAACAACCTCACAGATGATTCATCCTGATCAAGACTACCACTTGCAAATCCCTACAAATTCAAGTAAAATCTGTATTTTGAATCATGAAAATAAGCTCTTTCAGATCAATTTTTTAGTTCATTACTACATGAAATACTACTAGACACATCTAGGTTGTCCAAGAGCACATAGAAGCATCACAATAGTAATCAAACTATATTTTTTCACAATAAAATATATTTTTTATAATAAAATGTTGCATTCAAGCCACACATATTTATAATACAAAAAAGAAAGGTGGTAGCCATAATCGAATGTCCAAAATGCAAAATTATAGTCCCTCAAACCATATACTCAACCTTCCCTGATCCAACCTCTAGTGGCCTTATAGGTGTATTGCCTTACATATATAAAAATTGAAAATAAAAATACTAGTTTCCATGCATACTATATGCATCATCTTATTTCTCCTCCTTTGGCTCACTTCTAATAGCTTGCCAAGTGTCTCTCTTGCCCATTTGTAACAACAAGGTTGACGGTATATGTACTTTCAACCATTGCCATCATTTGAACAAGGTGAATACCCCTACAATTCTCCAAAATACCAAAGATATGGCCACAAATGGACTTGAACCTTCAAGAGGGTGATATGACACAATTTATGGAGGTAAATCAAAATGGGTCACAATTCTTCCAACCATATGTTGTAGAGACCATAGATGTACATTGAACTCCAAATACTTCCTGTAGTGAATCTTAATGAATGCATCACTTTTTTGACAATCCAAGATTTCAAACTTGTGATTGTTTTGTCCATTGCACAAGAGTCCCTAACACATTTTTTCTTTAGAAAATGCTTCTTATACTCTCCCTTCTATTTTTTTTCCACATAATGCATTTCTCAAAGTAACCCAACTAGAAAATTTCCTTCATTATGAGGATGTTACATAGGGTAAACCCAATTCTGTGCAGCTCAAAGATTTTTCATGTCACTTGCAAGAATAGAACCTAAGTGGGAAGGATAACATCATAACACTCCATCAAAGAATTCTTAAATTCATCATACTACACTGCACCTCCATTATTTCTTTCGCATGTAATTCACTCCTCTTTTTACCCTACCATGCTCAGAAAATTCACAAGTAGCACTCTTGCAATGGTGGTGAGCCATTGCCACAATCCTAGAAATATGAACAAGCAACAAACCACCATTCTATGTCCATTTCTCATTCCAAAGGTAAAAGTCTAAAGCAGAGACAAATAAGTCAAACAAAATCCCAATTCCCTATTGAACAAGCCCACACACCCATTTGTTGCACTTGGAGAGGGGGTCAAAGCCCAAGTCAAGGGAGAATAATGCAGTCCTTATCCCAATTCCTAGCCAAATAAACCCACAAGTGGCACTTGACTCCTCCATTGTAGCCATCATAAACACCTATGGAAAAGTTGTGAGGAAGAACCACAAGGGGTGATATTGGTGTATTAACTTGCTATCGTGTCAAACTTTACATGATTTTATGTGTGCTTAAATTAGGGCTCGACCTAAGATTTAAATTCATTCATGGGGATAGATGGATATAGTAGGGCCCCATTTGAATCACACACCTATCTACAACCTAGTTCCCTTGTTAGTCTACTTGTCCACAACCTTGTTTTTCTTTCATGGGACATCAAAACACTCAAATATTTTCAAATTATTTAACCTCTACTAGAATTCTTTGTGCTAGCCTATATAGACCGAAATTCTTTGAAATCATTTTGATACATTGATGTTTCAATTATTGAGGGGTCCCCACCATTGTAACTGTATGGACCCCTTTATATTTTAAGATTAGGAGACAATTGTATAATTCCAAGGCTTCCACCTCATTATTAGTTGATATCCTTTAAGGTTGAAGATACTCTCCCTACACCTACCTCCCTGACAATAATCAAATTATAACATGTAACAATATACCTCATCTATGTAGAACAACATAAACAAGTATTATGTTTCAGCACGTAAGACAACATACCACTCCTTTGTTGTTTCACTGTAGTTAGTTTTTTCCTTTGCTTATCTCTATTGGTTGGTTGAAGTTTCTTGGATAATGATGGTTGTGGGTTTGAGATTATCCTCTGCTGATATTTTGACTCACCCTCCCACATCTATAGATAGGAACATCCCAACCCTAATGTAGAAGAGGCCAGAGCTAAAGTGATGAAGAAGTGGGGTCTACCCCCATTGTCCATGGCAAGATATTTGCAAGCTGTGGGACTGTAGTTTACCCTAGAGAAATAAGGGTTCCCCCATGCTCAAATAATGGAGAAGATATTGATGAAGACATTGAGAAGTCAATTTTTGGGAAAGGAAATCCTCCTTATTTCAAAGTGGGCAATAGACACCCACATTCATCCTTCAACTTCAATCACTCAAGAAGCCTACACAAGGTTGCTAGGATGGATGAGGAGGCACAACATGATGACAAAGGAAAGGGTTTGGAAGGCATCCCTCCCTCAAATGTTTTGTTGAATGATCCTAGGAACACGAGACACTTACCTAATGGTAGAACACTTTGGACATGATGTGGCACATTAGATATTTTGTGGCATCCCGTCTTGATGGAAGAATTTCAGAGACCTGCTTAAAGATCTATTGTCATATCTAGAGCTCATATTCACAACTCTTTCCAGTGGATCTCCAAGCAAGCCTGCAACCTACATACTCTCTCAAGTGAAAGTGATCCTTAATTAGTTTCATGACAAGGGAAAGGTTGGAGAATAGGTCGACCAACAATAATCCAAACCACATGAACCCATTATTTCTACTAGCTAGTGTCATAGTATATTATGACAACCTAGATTACTATCAAATTCATGTCAATAATAGTACAATTTATAGTGTTTCCTATGTTATTGGTTCCAATGTCACCCTACAATTTAGTATCGTACATAGTCTTGATAGACTCTTGCATGTTGGTAATCATACAAAGTCCTATTAGACTCTTGCATCCTGGAATCATACACATTGATGATATTATGATTATTCTCAGATTGATAATCAAATTATGAGGGAACTTGCAATTCGTTTATTTGTTGTCATTATGAAATTTAGACAAAAATTATTATATTTTAATCATTATTAAGACTTGATTTGTAAATGTAAATATTTGTATTTCCATCAATCAGAAAAATTATGTTGCAACTTTGTCTGGCCGAAAATATTATATTTTGTTCCATTCCAGTGGTCGATTGTTGGAACTTGCTTCTACAAGATAGATACATTTTGAGAAGATACCCGCTTGGTTGCTAATTGAGTAGTTGTGAGATCGTTAAGAAATATGACACAGATGATGAGGTAGCAGAAGGCCATGACTATTGAATACCACTATTCGATCTGCTGGCTGTGTATCCTCCATAGCTATTCTCACTACTTTTCACAAATGTGGGCTTTTTGGGATCTGGCAATGTCACACAAGAGCCGAAGATCATCAGTAGAGCATTATAGATAGCAGGATGGATGCCCAGATCATCTTGGGGACATACAAGCTCAATGCGAATGCATATTAATTCTTCCTCCTCCCTTCATGTTTCCCCTATTGTAGAGTCCACCATATCCAGAAGACGCCCTTGCTTGTATAATCTCCATGCTTGCATGTATCACATTTTCAAATGTAAATGCATGGTCACCTTATAACATATTTATAATTATGCATGGAAAACCATCGTTGATGAAGTGGAAGTGTTACCCATTCTAATAAGCTTAATACCCATTGGTGGCATCATTATAGTTAATACTGCTTTTATAAATGTCAATATTTTTTATTCGTTGATAAAAAATATTACAGAGAAATTATATGGCAACTGTATCTTATGGAAATTACATTGGATACAGTTAGAGAAGATAACTACTTGGTTTCCATTTGAATGATAGTGACAACATTAAGGAATCAGAGGATGATTTTGTGTGGAGGTAGAAGACACAGATGATGTGGTGATAGACGACTGTGAGAAGGCCAAAATCTGCTATCTTCAGATTCAATTCCTCATTATTTCATTTAACTTGCAAATTTTATTATGTCGAGTAATCATGAGTCCATGAAAATAAGTGGTTTTCTCTTCATGTTCCTTAGTTGCCATTTCAGATCATTATGTCAAGTGGTAGTTCTTGGTTTAGTTGGAGTAACCTTGTGTTTTAAGGAACTCTCTTTTTGAGGAAAATCATGGGATTTTTCATAGTGCATTATCCAATGCATATCAATGTATTGGTACAATTCGTGTTGTTTAAGAAACAATCACTAGCTATGGATGTATGATATCTAGGGGAGAATAGTGTGTAGTTATCTTGTTCAAGGTAAGTGAGCACAGTCTCGAAAGCAACAACAACAATGAACATCTAGATAAAATGCATCACTAACAATTGGTATTTATAGTAGCAGTAGTACCATTTACAGTACGGATTAGTACAAATATGCATTAGTAAAAAGAGAAAGTCAGCAACCTTGAAGTGTTTAGAACTAGATGTGTGATAAAAGGAGGTAGTATATGTTTGGGGGGGCGAGGAGGTGTATCAGATACACCGAATTCTCTAGAAGTGAAGGAGTGGCTACAAGAAAACACACGTGATTTTTTTTATTAATGCTTGGTTTTGTAGGTGTTTTTACCCATGACATTTGTAGCTGATTTTGGATGGCATATTCGAAGTGCCTAATCAAAGAGATACGAACCGTTGGGAAGATAATTTTGTAAAGGAAAATGCACATTAATAGCCCTACCCTCAAACATTAATTGAAAGGTGGAGAGAAACTTGATTATAGACACCTTCCATTGATGTCAAAGGGGGAGAGAAAGCTAGTGGTGTCGCATGTAAGTGAAATAAGGCTTGATGGATGCCATTGAGATAAAGAAAATTAGCCACAAAGAGATAGACTTCATTGGATGTCATGATTTTGGTTGGATGTAGTATAAGGAGTGGTGGTCAATGTGGAGAAGTGATGTGTTTCCATAAATGCCATAGGGCACCATTGTTGGATATTTGGCATTGTTGGGATGACAAATGGCATAAAGTGTGTTGGCATTGGTGTCAACTGGGCTAGCATTGATGTCAAATGCATAGTGTGCCTGGAATTCATGTGCATGGAGTCTCAAGCTCAAGGGAAATCTTATGGTTGTTGTAGTCTTTAGTAGAGAGCCATCATAGTAGAAAGTCAATAGAAGAAGCTATAAATATTATAGCTATGGTGGTTAGGTGGCCAATATTTTGAGAGAATTTATACCCAAGGAGATCAAATTAGATGTTATTGGAAGTAGCACAATTGGGTAGTGCTCGGATAAATCTTTCCAACATTATGTTGAAGTCCAAGAAATTCTTCCAATATCAAAATTTATTTACAGTAAAACCTTGTAGGTGAGAAGGGCTAAAAAATTGAACCAAGCCAGGGTTCCATAAGCTCAATGTTCCACCTCTAGCCTTTAATCCTAGGAGTTTCCAAGACTGGAACATAACTAAATTTCTGAGACGACTAGGCAAACAAAGTGGAGAGTGAAGCACAAATGTCAACATTGGAATGAAGCTTAGGACAATGTGCACAAAGGTGCTCTAGTACAAGACTGGTGGCACCACTGAGGACACGAAACTCTGATAGATTGACCACAACAATATCCGAAGCGTGCCCAAGTTCAGAAGTCTTGGTGACAGGACTAGCGGGATGATGTGGCACGCAGGTAGCAGAATGGACCAATCCAAGCTCACAAGAGAGTGTGCAGAGGTGCTTGAGCATAAGACTGGTGGCCCCATGATAAAATGTAACCCTTGCTATTATTTTGGGATTTTTCAACAGTGGCCCAACTCTCAGTCTCATGGTGATTGTGAGTGGGATGCGGTGGTAAGCCAAAGCTGTAGATATAATAGTAACAATGGTGGAGATTTAGTGGAGATAGTGACTCCATGAAAACACATAACCTTGGTGTTTTAATCCTATAATTTACAAGTGGAGGTCATGTTTTAAATTCTAGGGAGAGAAGTATGGGACAACAACGTTTGTAACAATTGTCAGAAAGTGGTTTCAATGAATAATTCATGTCCATAGACTGAAATTTTTATAACTTGATTTCAAAGAAAAATGTAGGTCTTCAATGCCTCCTTCCTCCATACTGGTGACAACATGGACTAATGGTATAAGTACAAGTGGCACTGTCTCATTTGATGACCCATAATACATGGAGCGCAGGTGGAAACTATAATGGTAGTTAACGTAAGCCTCCCAAAGGCTTGGGGTGACATTAACAAACTAAATTCCCAAGACACATGGCACTCCATGATGATGACATGTGGCCTATTGATATAAAACTTTTAGGTGGCCAAGTGGTATGAAAATGGGTGACACATGGTAGTCAGTATAGGTGGCAGGAAATTGGTGGAGAAGTGAAGAGGGTGTAATGTCACAATGCCTTGACGTCTTCGAATGGAGGAATCCCGAAGGATTTTTGAAAGAGTTCCAAATGAAAATGGTAGGGGAGATAAGAATTGGGGTAACATGGTGCTTTAGCAAGTGAGATGTGGCAGTGGTAAGACATTGTGACATACACATCATCCTAACATTTCTATCTCGGTTATTTTTTGAGCTCTAATTGAAAACTCTAGGGTAATATGTATGGTATAAAAAATCCTTTTTCGTTTGTCGTTTCCATCAAATGTTGAAAGGCATGCCCAAGAATGGCTTGTGTGAAGGTTTCAATTGTTAAGAGCCTTGGGGTCTTTGGACGTAACAAAGCACAATTAGCACTCGATTAAGAGTTAAGTGTCTTAGGCCTTAGGGCTTCTAAAGAAAACTGAAGGGTGCATGAACGAGTTGGATAGTTAATAGGTCAACAACACAACACTATGGGCATATGTTTAAAATCATGAATGGGTCGATAATCGATTTGGAACTGTGTGCTATATTTGATGGTTCTCCCAAAATTGGCATTGCTCTACAATTGTATAGCATGACTTGAACATGTCAGTAGTTGGCCTAACTTAAAACACCATATATTGGAATTCACCACCGTTGGAGTTAACATGAGCTTAAACGGGTCGACAAATGATTTGGACTAACAACTATATTTGGCTAAATCTACCAAAGTTGGAAATGCACCACATTTCGAAAGGATGGATTTAACGGGTCGGCAACCTTGTCACAGTCTATTAAAGATTGAGTTGTAGATGTTGTGATTGACTCTAGAATAACAAGGATAAATAATATATTTTCATGGTTTTATCAAAATTATCCATACCTAAGTTTCCCTCACACCATCAAGAATTCACTGGAAGACAAAATTAGGTGTTGGATATTTGACCACAAATTAGTGAACCATGTTTGAGTACATTTTTGGCACTACGATCAATTAATAATCATGGAGAGCCATGTTATGATATTAAGATCACTGATAGTGAGTTGGAGTTGTTAGAATAAAGAATGGAATAATAGAATGGTAAGACATGATGGAGTACCCTCTCGGGTAGTGTGTGAATGACAAAAAGGACTGCATATTTCCCCATGTCAGAGAGGAACAAAACTCTAGAATGTAGAGTTAGATTGTGGGGAATTACAATAGTGTGTTTTAGGTGTAGCACTATGAGAACAAGTTGTTGAGTGACAATGAGTGTGACTATGTGAGAAGGCCAAGTTTTACCATCTTAGAGACTATATTAGGGCCAAATGATGAATGGAGTATGTTGCTTTAGAGGCGTTGACTGAGTGTTGTGTGGGCTGAGTGAAGTGAAGGATGATGAGGAGAACATAGAGAAAAAAGGGTTGAGGATAGAGGGCCAAGTTAGTGAAGACATAGTTGAAATCAAGCCAAGTGGGTGTCGTATCAGAGAACAAATAATTTCCTTATTGAGTTTGGGTTGTAGCCTACAAAAAAGGGAGTTGGAGCTTCCATGTAGTGGGTGTCTAAAGATAGCTTGGAGGTTGGTGCCTCCTGCAAGTGGGTGTTTTCATAAATCCATGAAATTGGTTCTTCATGGTAAGTTGATCAAGTTTCTACAAAGAAGGGAATTGGGGCTTTGTGCTAGTAGTTTCTAGCAAACAATCTAAGTGACTTAGTGCTTCATGTGATTGGTGGCTTGTAAAGTGCGATGATGTAACAAAATAGGATCTCATATTACATCATAATAACAAATATTGATGATTTTTCCCTTTTCGGTTTCCATGTCAAATTATTTGTGTTCCATGTTTTTACTGCTCATGTTTTTACTGTGTATGTTTCTGAGATGGTTCCATTTTTTGCATGTGTTATGATGATGGTTGTTCACATAATGATTGCCAAGAGTTAATCATAAATATAAATTAGCATCAAAGTTGAAATCAGTCTAAATACCGATTTGCCCCCCCTTTCAGTATTAAATATCGTTTAGATGGTTAGCTAACTATGAAAAGGGTTGACGTGGACCAATTAAAGAGTGTCATGTGGTAGTCCCAAATGGATTATGGTGGTTTGCAAAAAATACATTCGATAGGTTCAAACCCTTGACCTTCATGAGAAATTTCAATCGGCTTGACCATAACACCAACCATCCATTGTTATAGACCTCCTAGAAGAATGCTCTATAAATTTTTTGAACAACCTATATGTTAAAATGGCATTAGTGGGGATTCACAGTCTTGTCCTTATAACCTCTATGCCACAAATTCAATTGACTAACCATTTTTTCATTGTATTACTTAGAATAGTGGAAATAGAGCTATAATATTTGAATTGTAATACTCCAATTATCGAAAATACCACAATGATATATGGGTTTGAACTTAAGACCCCCACCGTATAAACCAATTCTTTTCCAGTGCTTTTTCCAATTCTCCACATGGAGTTGTGTTGTGAGGATTGTGAAACTAAAGTAGTTTTATGTTGTTAATACTATGTGTACTTTGAATAAAGGAGGTTTTGGAGCCTTGTTTTTTACTGTTCGAGAGAAAGAAAGTGGATTTCTACATATCATGACCTCTATGGTAAAGTTGGGAGTGAGGATTGTTGCAAGTTGGAGACCTAGTGAATGTAAACATCACTTTTACATCACTGAATAAAACGGTTACTCATTAGAAGTCTTGGTAAAGGTTGATTTCGAATTGATAGATATGATTGTATTGATATTTGGAACATGTGGCTGACATGTTTGAGCACTTGAAGGAAATATCCTTGGTATTAGCATGATAAGGAAATAGTTGATTTGTTTACATAACTAATAGTTGGGTGATGTGACAAAGCATAGTAAGCCTTGATTGCAACAAGGTAAAAAGGTAAACGAAATGAATTGGGCAAGAATTCCTTTGGCTATGTTTGAAAACCCTAATTCCAAATGAATGAAGTGCTTTCCATATAGGAGGTCTTCTAACCTTGATTTCATCTGACATTATGTGGGTATGCACTATATTCACGGACATGTATTTGAAAGGTATATTAGCTAGTCTTTAGTTACAGGTCAGTCCGTCAAAGGATTGGGGTCCCTTGAGAGATGGCGTGGATGTGTTCAGTTGCAAGAAACGTGCTTGGCACAACAAGGTAAGGTAACTGGTGCATTGTTATGTTTATCTATGCAATGACAGTTATGTGTTGATGGAAATATGATATGAAGGATTGAATGGAGAAGAGGCTGCCATGAAATCTCAAAGAAGGCTCTGGTTGAGATTTCCTTTGGAAGCACTAGGAACCATGGGGATTGAGTCATGGTGTCTGTTGTTAGTCTTGTGCTTTTGGTCTTTGTGACTTTCTTACGCTTGATTTGCAATTTTGTTATGTCTAGTGCATGATCATGCCACTTTTCTTGTGATGTCATATTGCTATTTATTTTCATGGTTTTCTCTTGTTTTCTTCTTTTTCTTTCCTTTTATATTAAGAGTCTTGAGAATTGAGAAATTTAATGGAGCTCAGGGAGAGTTGTGTGGTACCCGAAAGTTAATGTAAGATTCAAATGAAGTTTTGTGCATGAGTAAGCACGACAGAAGGTAAGACTATGATAGTCCTTTGGAATAGTTGGGTCCATTCTGGTAAATGGGAAGTGGAAGTACACACATGAGAAAGGTAACCAGAAAAGGTAAAGTAAATGGATCTGAAGTGCGGATGCCTTGGCTATGTTGGAAATTTTTGTTCTCAATGTTGTGCATGTTATGCATGATAAAGGAAGTTCTATTAATCATGATTATGCTGAATTTTATATATGTATACATGTAGGTGTGTATGTATGTCATGTTTGATAGGGTCGTCATGGATCATGATTAGTAATGCTAACATTTATATGTATATATATATGTTTGTATGTATGTCGTTGTCTGATATAATGCTAATGTTTATGTATATGTATGTATGTGTCCATGTATTGATGTCAAAGTCTAACAGAGTCATCAAGAATCGTTCTTGTGGAGGGTCATGTGTGCAGTGTACATGGCATTGTGTACACATTGTATAGGTGGTGTCGTGTACATGTGGTACCGTGTACATGTTGTGCCAATGGTATAGGTGGTACCATGTACATGTTGTACATGTGGGACTGGTGTACATGAGGTATTATGTGCATGTTGTGCATGTCATGTGGTGCACATGCAATACTATGTATGTGTATTGTGTAGTTGTGGTGTCGTGACATACGTATGTTGTGTTGTACTATGTGTTGTACATGTATTTTTGTGTGTCATATACCAAGTGTAGGTACATGTATTGTGCGGTGTTGTGCAATGGGTATAGATGTATGAGTTTTGTTGTATATCAAGTGTATGTGCATGCATTTTTTGGTGTTGCACGTTGTGTGCAGATGTATGTCTTGTGATGTACATTGTGTACATATAAGTGTTGTATGGGGTGGTACACCAAACATAGGAGTATGTATTGTATTGTGTTGTATGTAAGGTGTAGGTGCATGGTGTTGTATGTCATGTGTGGTTGTATGTATGTGATGCACACTATGTGTATGTGCACATGATTGAGGAGAAGGCATTGGGTTTTTGTCAGGTGCGGAAACCAATCCGGAGTGCGTATGAAATAAGGACAAAGGTGGAAGCTAAGGATTGATTTAAGGACAAGTATCAATATTTTATTTCAGTTTTATTATGCATGTGATTTATGATTTTGGTCTATGATGATTACATGTGATCTATGATTCTGGTTTATGATGGTTACATGTGATTTATGATTTTGATCTATGATGGTTGTGTTTTCCGCTAACATGATTTGATATGTTTATACATGATGATTTGGTCAAAGATGCAAGTTTGACTTGTTGTGACGAGAAGTAAATAGGATTGTGAGTGTACCTTATTGACGAGCTACCAATGAGGTATGATTTGAATTTATTTTAAATTTAATGGAATTTATGTGCTTGGTACAGGAAGCATGGAAATTCCCGATTGGGTGATTGAAATTGACTACAAGAAATTGCAACAACAAAAGGAATTGGAAAATGCAACACTATGTTGGTAAAGTATTCGGGAGTAGGGCCATTGTGGGACACTGGTAACCAATAGTGTCCATTGATTTCCATGAGCATGCTATGATTGGTATGATGGTTTTAAGGAACAAATATTCCTTGGTTTTTGTATCTTTTGATGCAAGGAAGCCTTGCCAAGTCATGGATTGCTCGATATGGGGGTGTGTTGGGTCCCTATAATACTAGTGATTAGCCCATTACTATTGTAGTTGCATCCCTTATTAATATTATTGTGCCCCTATTATCCCCATATTGTTATTAATGCGCCCCATAGAATCCCTTTATTGTTATTTTTGTGGCTTTATATTATTATTATTAGGTCGGGTGGGTTATATTGTGACTCCTTAGGCTCCTATATATAGAAAGGAGGTTTTGTCATTTGAATAATCCAAGAATTGTTCATTTATGTAGTGTAAAGGAGGTTTCCCCCTCGAAGAGGCTGAATTCTAAGGTGTTGATCTATCTTTTCTATCTTTTCTTCAGCTGGTTTCATAACATTTGGTATTAGAGCCTTTGATTCTAGGGTTTCGCTGCTCCAAATAGGTCATCGTGGCATTTTCGCTATAAATTTTTTTTCTGCAATGTTTCAAAAGCTAAAAAAAAAAACCCATTTGAGAAGAAATCACGCTGAAACTTGGGTCCAAATTTAAGATATTTTTGCGCTATATTTGCGGAGATATGATATGAGGAAGTTGGTCTTTTTGCA
Organism: Pinus tabuliformis; assembly: GCA_031772625.1. Classification (NCBI taxonomy): domain Eukaryota; kingdom Viridiplantae; phylum Streptophyta; class Pinopsida; order Pinales; family Pinaceae; genus Pinus; species Pinus tabuliformis. The sequence goes on along the minus strand of CM062817.1, from coordinate 571,632,767 downwards.
GACTCCTGAATTACATTCCAAACAGGTGAACTAGGGAAAATTGTCATAACTTTCTCTCTGAGCATTGGATTGAAATTTCGTAAGAAGGTACAGAAATAGGATAGACTGTAGTTTCTTGTATATATTTTTCAGAGCCAAAGGTCAAAATTTTCAGAGCCAAAGGTCGAAACAGTGACTCGTGGCATGTCATACAAGTTCGCTCTACTGAACTAGTCTATAATCAAGTCACTGTGGGAGATTTCACATAACTCTTCCTTGGAGAATCCAATTCGGATCAGACTAGTGGTATTGGAAAGAGGACACAGAGGGGGTTACTGTAGGTTGCAATTTTACAACTAGATGATCTGAAAGTACAGAGATACATCAGTGGCAATATCAAGCTCCTACAAAGTGAAAAAGGTGTGTAGATTCTTTTAAATTTTTGCTTAAGATTGGTTTGAAAATTTATTTTCAAGGAATTCAAAGGGCATAGTAGAGAATTATTATCGGTAACTAATGCCCCGAGGAAAGAAAATGAAAAAACCTAGTAAGAAACCTGAAAGCTCTAGCATTACTCATGAAGAAGAAGAAGAAATGCTACATGATATATCAAAATTACAAGAACAAGTGCAACAAATGTCACTCTCACAAAAGCTAATAGAAGCTAAGATAAATGGTGTGGGACCTAAGATAAAGGGCGTGGAAGATAAGATGGACGATTTGAAGATATATTTGAAGACAGATTTGAAGAGAGACATGGCAGATTTGAAGACAGATTTGAAGATAGACATGGCAGATTTGAAGACAGATTTGACAAATTTTCTACAAGAAATACTTACTAATGGTGAAAAGGTAGTAAAGGAAACTCATGATGCAAACAAAAGAAATGTTAATAATGATTTCATAGACTCTAATATGGGATCAAAGACCCACCATATTCCAAAAATCGATATGAGGAAGTTTGATGGCAAGGATCCAACAACATGGATATTATAGATGGAGCAATTTTTTTATCTCAATAATGTGCAAAACACACAAAAGGTATGTATTGCCACTTTATATTTGGAACCAAATCAGTTTGTATGGTATCAATGGCTTTGCTCTCATAAATAAATTATCACTTGGGAAATTTTTACGGAAGAATTGACAACACATTATGAGGATACAAAAAGCAACACTTTTTTTAGCCAATTGATAAGTCTCAAACAAAAGGGTTCAGTAATGGAGCACATTGAGGAGTTCCAAAAATTGAACATAAGGGTAAAAAATATTCCAGAGGAGCATAGGATTGATGTGTTCATAGGGACTTTAAAGGATAATATCCAACATGATGTTCACCTTTGGGAACCTGATTCATTAGAGAAGGCATTCAGGTTAGCAAGAAAAATTGAAAGCAAAATTATGGCAACCAGGAAGCATACCACTCACAACTATAAAGATGGAAGTGTTGTCCCTAGTCTTCCAAAACCTATAAGGTTGACACCACAATAATTGGAAGAAAAAAAAGCAAAAGGGCTTTGTTACAGTTGTGATAACAAATACACTAAAGGTCATAAGTGTGCTGAGAAGAAATTATTCTACATACATTGCGAAGAGGAAGAAAAAAAGGAGTAAGAAAGGTCAAAAGAAGAGGCTATACTCTAGGAACAAAGCCTACATAAAGAAGAAATGAATTCGACCATATCTTGTAATGCATTGGCAGGAATTACCACTCCTCAAACCATCAAGATAGAAGGACAAATCAAGAAGAAAAAGGTAATAGTGTTGATTGATTCAGGAAGTACCCACAATTTTATTCATTGTAAGGTAGCAAAAGAATTGAATTTCTTCTTATATCCAGCACCAGAGTGTCAAGTGATGGTTGCAAATGGAGGAACAATAAATTGCTTTGGAAAGTGCCATAATATCAAGCTATTGAAAGGAGAATATGTATTGACTAGCCCAATGCATTCCATTTCAATGGGAGGTGCTGATGTTGTACTAGGAGTCCAATGGCTACAATCCTTGGGTACAATAGCTTTTAATTTTCAAGAACTTTTCATGAAATTTTCTGTGGAAGGAAAGGAAGTTGAATTAAGGGGTATTGTAGGGAAACTAGGAAAGATAATCACCTCTAACGATATGAAAAAGCTTCTAAAAACGGAACAAAGGGGTGTAATTGCACAATTACGTTCCCTAGATGTTTCCACATTGGAATCGTCTATTTCTCCAGATCTCCAAAAGGTCTTAGACAATCATTCCAAGGTACTTCAGACTCCCAAAGGTCTTCCACCTATTTGTGATTATGATCATGCTATTCATCTGATTCCAAGAAGTGTTCCTCCAAACATCAGGCCGTATAGATATCCCTATGGCCAAAAGAGTGAAATTGAACATATGGTTGCAGAAATGTTAGAGGCTGGTATAATTCAACTGAGTCAAAGTTCTTTCTCTTCTTGAGTAGTATTAGTGCACAAGAAGGATGGATCATGGCACATGTGTCCGGATTATAGGGAGCTCAACAAGCTCACTATTAAAGATAAGTTTCCCATTCATGTGATTGATGAATTACTAGATGAATTTCATGGATCAATTTACTTCACCAAGTTGGATCTTCATTCAGGATATCATCAAATCAGAATGAAGACTGAAGACATTCCGAAACCAACATTTAGAACTCATGAGGGTCATTATGAATTTTTGGTCATGCCTTTTGGCCTTACCAATGCACCTTCAAGGTTTGATGAATTCCATTTTCAAACCATTCCTTAGAAAATTTGTGTTAGTACTTTTTGATGATATACTAATCTACAACAAGTCTTGGAAGGATCATGTTGAACATGTTGACAGTGTGCTACAACTATTGGAGGAGAAACAATTATATGAAAAAAGATATAAATGTTTCTTTGGAGTACAAGAGGTGGAATATATGGGTCGTATTGTATCTCATGAAGGAGTTAAGGTAGACCCTAGCAAAATTAAAGCCATCAAGGAATGGAAAATCCCCACATCCATAAAGCATCTGCGAGGACTTCTCAGGTTGACAGGGTATTATCACAAGTTTGTTAAGAATTATGGGAGAACAGTAGCACCTCTAACAACATTATTGAAGAAAGATGCTTTTTCATGGACTCCAGAAGCAACAAAGGCCTTCGAACATCTTAAAGAGGCAATGTGCCAAGCACCGGTCTTAGCTACACCAGACTTCACAAAAACCTTTATTGTGGAATGTGATGCTTCAGGAAATGGAATTGGTGCTATTTTAATGCAAGATGAAAGACCCATTGCTTTTGAAAGTCATCCAATCAAGGGAAATTTTTTACACAAAGCTATTTATGATAAGGAAATGTTGTCAATACTCCATGCACTTAAGAAATGGCGACCCTACCTAATGGGAAGACACTTCAAGGTAAAAACGGATCATGATAGCCTTAAATACTTTTTAGAACAAAGATTATCCTTTGAAGAGCAACAAAAGTGGGTCACAAAGATGTTGGGTTATGACTTTGAATTCATCTACAAAAAAGGGAAGCAAAATGTGGTGGTAGATGCACTCTCAAGAAAGGATGAGGATGTGGAAGCATTGTTGTGCGCCATTTCTATTATCCAACCAGATTGGATAAACTAAGCAAGGGAGGAATGGAAGAATGATGAAGAAGTGTGGGCACTTATTCGAAAGTTACAACAAGATTCTAGTATGTATGATACATTTAGCTGCGAAAATGATTCTTTATGGTACAAAGATCTCTTATACCTCTGTAAGAATTCTCAACTAAAACAAAAGATTCTTATGGAATTGCACACTTCTCCCTTAGGAGGGCACTAAGGATTTTAAAAAACTTACCATAGGGTTAACAAGGAATTTTTTTGGGATGGCCTTAAATCGGATATTCAAAAATTTGTGGTGGAATGTTTGGTTTGCCAAAAAAAAAAGTTGAAACAATTAAGACACCGAGTCTATTACAACCTTTATCCATTCCAAGCCAACGTTGGGAGGAGGTTTTAATGGATTTTATCACAGGTTTGCCCAAGTCTAAGGGAAAGAGTGTCATCGTGGTGGTAGTTGACAGACTTACCAAGTATGCACACTTTTGTGCATTATCACATCCATTTAAATCCAATACAGTTTCTACTGCATTTATGGAAACAATTCAAAAGCTACATGGAAACCCAAAGATTATTGTAAGTGACAGAGATCCCATTTTCACTGTAAATTTTTGGACAAAATTATTTTCTTGTCTTGGTACTTAGTTAGCTCATAGCTCATCTTATCATCCTCAATTTGATGGGAAAATTGAGATAATAAACAAATATTTGGAAGGATATCTTCGTTGTTGTGTATCTGATAATAGACACAATGGGTCAAATGGTTGCCTCTGGCTGAATGGTGGTATAACACTTCCTTCCATACAGCAACAAAAATGACCCCATTTATGGCACTTTATGGATATTAGCCACCATCCATCACATCATATTTTAGAGAAAATGATAAGGTTCAAGAAGTGGAACATCACATCGAACATCAACAACAAGTCCTCCAACTCTTAAAGGATAACCTCGTGTTGGCACAAAATAGAATGAAACAACAGGCAGATCAACATCGCAACGAAAGAAGTTTTGATGTAGGTGATTGGGTATTCCTATGTCTACAACCATATAAGAAAATGTCCCTCAAGCAAGCTATGAAGGATAATAAATTATCACCAAAGTATTATGGTCTGTACAAGGTGTTACAAAAGATTGGTACTATGGCATACAAATTGGAGCTTCCTGCAGCTTCTCAATTGCACCCAATTTTCCATGTTTCATGTTTAAAGAAGTTTATAGGCAACAAGCTCCCAGTTCAAACAATATTGCTAGAACTTGATGAGGAAGGAAAAATTATATTGGAACCAGAAGCAGTCACAGAAATAAGAACTTGACAGCTACGAAATCGATCAATTTCGAAGTATCTTATCAAGTGGAAGAACTTATCTGCTGAAGATTCCACATGGGAAGATGAGAATTTTATACAGAAGCATCCAGAACTACTCAAGTGTTGAGGACAACACTTTCTTGAAGGATAGGGGCATGTTGGGTCCCTATAATACTAGTGATTACCCCATTACTATTGTAGTTGCATCCCTTATTAATATTGTTGTTCCCCTATTATCCCCATATTGTTATTACTGTGCCCCATAGAATCCCTCTATTGTTATTTTTGTGGCTTTATATTGTTATTGCTAGGTCGGGTGGGTTATATTGTGACTCCTTAGACTCCTATATATAGAAAGGAGGTTTTGTCATTTGAATCATCCAAGAATTGTTCATTTATGTAATGTAAAGGAGGTTTCCCCCTCAAAGAGGTTGAATTCTAAGGCGTTGATCTATCTTTTCCATATTTTCTTTAGCCGGTTTCATAACATGTTGCTAGCAGAAATTGGAAGGTGAGTGATTGCATGGAATATGATGGTTGAATTGCCTGAGGGACTGTATAGCAGAGAAGGGAAGGTCATGGATGGATTTTTTTGGTCATTAGCACTGTCAGATGGAATTAGATGCACATTGGAAGTGCGCCCTGCAACAATGAGCCAATAACTATTCACTGAGAGGACAAGTGGTGTGAGATTATATCACTGGACATTAGATGTAGATTTGCCTTTGCAGTGAATTCTAGACTTCTTGGGAGGGAGGCGAATCCTCATATTACATTGAGGGTGGATGTATGAGCCTCTAGATTCCCTTGTTTTAGATGCAGACATCGTATCATTTTATTTGCTATTTGAGAAAAAGTGCATATGTGTATATGTGTGTACTATTGTAAATATTGTATCGAGCTAGATTTATAAATATCCATAGGAAATATGATTATTTGTTGGTCGAAGAAAATGTGTATGTGTGTGTATGTGGTTATTATTGTAAATGCTATAATGACTTGTGTTATAAGCCTCCAGTAAACAGTATGTTTGTCGTGTTTTAGCAAATCGTCATTGCAAATACTGCAATGACCTGAGTTATAAAGCTCCATTGGAAGTATATTTTTCTATAGCAATTTTGTGGTTATAGATGTTTTTGAACACTAAGGACGGTGTTCCCCCAATGGGGAGGGTTCTGAAAGTTAATAAAGGAAAAATAATAACCATGGATGATGGGACACTTATTCCAAGTTGAATGTTGGAAAAAATCCTAGTGATGGGGATCACTTGTGATTGTTTATGGCTAAGGAAATTGGCAAAGGCAATGACTAAGGCTTTCAAAAGGAAAAATAGCATTTTTGGCACATTTATTTATGAAGATAATGGAAATTAGGAGAAAAGGTAGGTGAAAAGTCACAAGTTGCATGTGAGGAGGAAAATGAAGTAAAATAATAGAAAAATGAATAAAATAGAGGCATCATTCATAAAAAGGATTTTGGGGATTAGTTGATAACCTTTTGTTAGTTCATAGTTGGAGCTCTCTCATTATTCTCTCTCTCTCATACTCTTGGAGACTTAGAGTTTCCTTGGAGCAGTCTTGGTGGGCATGGCATACCTGGATTTTTGGAGAAAGAAGGGAAAGGAAGAATAGGAAATCACAACAAGGCATTGGGATCAACAACTACATCATATTTTCTTGCAGGTACCAAGTTTCATGTATGTTTCCTTCACTAGTTTTGGCATCCATGGCATATGCATGTGTGTTCTTGGTCATGATTTTTCATTAGCATGGAGGATTATCTTGATTGACAGTGGATTTCCTAACCTTTCCATTTCCTCGATAGCCATGGAGTTTGTGGGTTTATTTCCTTGTTTTGTTTTGGTTGGTTCTCATGTTTCCTTAACTTGGGTTGAGTTACTAGTTCTTGGATGCATGGTTGGACAAATGCTCTGTAGCCCTCTAACAACTTGGGTTGAGTTACTAGTCCCATAGCCTTGGTTGGGAAAACACTCTAGAGCCCTTGGTGGGTTGAGTTGCTAGTCCTGTAGTCTTGGTTGGAAAAGTTGAGTTACTAGTTCTGGAGGCTTGGCTGGAACAAATGTACTGAAGCCCTAGATGGATGGGATAGAGACCGATCTAGTGATGGTTTTGTTATGTATGACCGTGAGGTGGAATCACTATTTGTTGGGTTGAGGTGTATGGTCTCTGCAAGCCCTGGATGAGTTTTCATTGATGTGTTCTATGAGATCCCACATTCATGCGTGGAATATGGCACATGGGTGAATGGATGAAGGGAGATTTGGATCAGCTATTCTATGGTTGGGTAGACCATGGATGTCCCATCCCGTGTTTGGATATTGAATCATTAATGAAATTTTATTTCTCATTGTATTTCTATGAGCATTTTGATGGATGATATGTGGTATATGTGGTTGTACTTTCATGAGTATTTCTATTGTTCTTATGATCGTTATGTATGTGTCTTATGGCTGTAGTTATGTATGGCTTTCCTCGTGTTTTTACTTGTAATTAAATGATCAATGTATCTATGACTTAATGGATGGAATGGTAGTTGATGTGTTGAGGCATCAATGGTTCTTAGCGATTCTCAACTAAGTATGAGACCTCTATGCTCAAAGTTGTTCTTTACACCTGTAGATTACATATTTCTGATATGTTTGATGAGATGCCTGTCATGGCTAGTAGGGGTCCAATCAACGTCTTAAACAAGTATTTTCTTTAGTACTGTAATTTTATGTTATTTTATTATTATGAAGAGGTGGTTCAATTCTAGGCAGTGACCTCGGATTTGGGCTTGAAAATGGGGCTCAAATCCCGAGGACACTGGCATAGCATTGACCAAATGAGTCTCTAGATGCTGGCAGGAAAGCCTGTGAGAGTAAATTTGGGTTTCTGGACGCTGTCATGCCTACAACATGAGAGTGATTGAGGCTTAACTTGTCCAAAAGCTCAGCGGGACCCAGGGGTAGGTTGTCTAAAGTGTTGGATTGGTTCTCGGGGGTCCTGAAGCTGATGTTGAATGTTTATATGATGTGTTTCCATTGGTTCCACTTCCTTAACGTGACTTAGGAGGTCAAATCATATTATAGTGGCCTCTCATCGCATGTTTACCCCGACTGGTCAGTTGCTTGGGTAGATGTGGGAGGAGGGTGTTAGACACATTAATTGGTTTTAAATGCGATGGAAATCTAAAAGGTTTATGTGATGAATCTGGAAGATAAATCTCTAAAGAACTCTACTCACAAAATTATCCATTTAGGTATTTATAAATATTATTATAATATGGATTGATTTTACATGTATATGAAAATTAGAAATTAAGTATTGATTAATTCACGAGAGGTGTTCTTATATTGGAACAAGCATTCAACAATTTTTTTTAATTAAAAAATAAATAGGCATATAGGTGATATTGATTGAGAAGTGTATGTTCTTAATTATCTTCATATATCGAGGGTTGAGAATACAACTTGAAACTTAGAAAATGTGATTGACAAATTCTAGAATCTAATTGATTCATTCCTCCATTCGTCCATCCAATTGATAGCTTTCTTTAGTCGCTAAAGTAAATTGAGAGGTGCAACTTACTTCAACCGTGGGAGAAAATCTAGGCGGTGAGTTAAAATCAAGAGGCATAGTGCTTAGCTATTGGTCAAGAGAATGACAAACTCATAATCCACTCAAGAGCACCACCCTCTAAGAAGTGCACCACCCTTGAGGAAGCACATTTGTTAGGTTAAGTCAATTTCAGGCCCAATACACATAGTTGGCAATGTATGTACTCAATGGGATCCCTAATCCAATAAATAACAACAAAGGCAACATATTCATAGCACCTGATGACAATAATTCCAAGGAGACGTACAACCCAACTTCCTATTCTTGATTCAGACCAAATTCATAGCAATCTTGACTAGTTATTTACATGTTCATGTTTGTTTTTCTAAGTAAAATTTTCCACTGAAACCCCAAATGAGTTACATGTAACCAAAAGGCTAGATGTATGGGTTTAGGAATGTATTCAATGGAATAGGCGATCAAGAGATCATATTTTTTTATTATCCTCCATGATCAATACATCTACCTTTTATTCCAACATAGAAAATTGCATTCATTTAAAGTTGCAGAAAGATGGCTTCTAGTGCTATAATGAGAATCACCTTTAAATGCTCCTGCCGTCTAGTTTTATTTTCTTGTGCTTATGTGCATATTAAAATAATATTTTATGGTGAAATTGGTCCTCGATGTTTCACCTATTTATGCTAATTAGTTTCTGTAAAGCTATCTTTGCAGGTGTTGAAAGAATTAAGCTAAAATTTAATTAATGGATTCAATGAAACTTGCTAGCAATTTAATGGTAACTATTTATCAATAAATTGAAATCTTGTTTTGTTTTAAGTGCTATTGCGTTTAATAAAAAAAAATTTTAGCACAACAACAAACTTATTATTGAATTCATTCATTATTGGATTTAAGTATATATTATGGTTGTTTTAATAACTATCTATTCAAATTATTCTGTTGCATACTTGTTTGAAAAGTTTACAAATCATATGAACTAGTTCTATGATTTTTAAGGATATCTTAATCTTAGATCCAATCTCAATGCATATCCCCTCTATTTACGCTGCTCTTGCTCTTGATTGAAACAATGATATATATTTTGTCGTAATCAAGATAAATTAATTTTATTTTACTGTTTCCACCTTAAATTAGTTCTATATTTACATTTAGAACATTTCTAACAAAATCTCCTTACACAGGAACAAAACCTAGCCATTAAACCCTTATTTCAACACAAGATTACCTACTTCACACAATGACGAGAAAGTAATTCCTTGTCTCGTTGTCAAAGTGACTTAAATCATAACAATTATACATTATATTTATTACTAAATTTTAACATTATTTTCCCACTCCATGATTGATTCATTAATGTAATCGCAATTCTACCCTATTATATGCTTTCTTTATAGTTGTCAAAATGAATTAAATCATAGAAATTATATATTAAATTGATTACTAAATTTTAGTATGCTTTTCCCCTTGCACGGTTTTGATGGATTCTTCTGGACAATACGTTGACTTTTATAGGCTTTTGAGATGTTTTGAGTTCATTGAAGAGAAATGTGTAGAGAATTTTTTTATCTTGATTGCATTGTGGAATATTTCTGGATTTCTATGGATAGTTTTACATAAAATCAAACATTTAACAAAAGTCCAACAATTAGAAGTCAAAGCATTTTGAGAACAAGTATTTTGATTATCACTTGGATTTCAAAATATTCTCAAGCCTATAAAAACCTAAAGATAAAAAATTACAATAAATTCTTATAGTATATTAATAAATAATTTAACAACGGTTACTCACCATTCTATTGTAACCATAAATTCATACCGTAGATTTATTTTTCCCAAACGAACATTCACTCTATATAATATATCAAAGTCTATCCATCACTTTTCCCCGAGATTTTATGCAAGCTAGCTCGATGTTTTTCCTATTTTGCAACCTATGACCTGTCAAACTTTCCCCTAAATTGAATGATTATAAAGATTATGATACTGTGACCAAAGATTATGTATGGTAAGGATGGAATTTGAGGATAATCTGCGTGTGAAATACAATACTCTGTCAATGAAAGTGATAAAGAAATTTTAACAATAAAAATGACCGTAATTGAAATTTTGGTTCATTTATTTTTAAAAATATTGCTTTATTATAATTATTTATTATATTATTAGATTTTATTATGTTGGAAAGTGGTGTATAATTTAATAAAAAATATTATCATTTAATTTGCAGTGGTGGTATTATGAATTTTAATGTAATTTTACTTCATTATAATTATTTATTATATTATTAAATTTTATTAATGTTTGGAAAGTGTTGTATAATTTAATAAAAAATATTAACATTTAATTTCTACTAGTGGTATATTAGGAATTTTAATGTAATAGATAGATTATCTATATATCTATATCTATATATATATATAAATAAAAAAGAGAATAAGTTATAATTTATAATTTTAATATATAATTTAGTTATTATTAAAAAATATATGTTAATAATGTGTTTTATAATTATTAATGAAAATTTAGAAAGGGTATTGTTATAAAGTGAAGAAATAAATATGTGTTTAACCATTAAGACATAAAATGTACATTATTATAGGATAAAGTAAAACATTTGTTTAGTTTCAAGAGGAAATATAATGAATAAGATTTATTAATATTCAATTTTATTTCTATAATATTAGATTTTTTTTATTTGAGTAATCAACTTTTTCTTAGGATTATTTTCAATTTTCAATTTTATTTTTAGTCTTTTGTGAAATAGAAGCATTTTAGGACCAATGAAGTTATCCAAATATTAGGAAAATGTAAAAACATATGAATCAATTTTTATATAAATATATATCGTAAAAAGGTTATGAGATAGATAACACTAAGTAAAGCAAATAATTTTCGATCCAGAACAAGAACAAGAATAAAAGGAAATGTTTTGATGCATAATCATACATCATTTAATGAAACAAGATATTAAAATGTGGAAAAAATAATAGCAATGGAAATTAATAATGCATTAATCTACAAATTAATTTATATTAAAAACACATTATCAAATTAATAAGACATTAGAAATACATTAATTTACACATTAACAAATTTATGACATATTAATTGTATATTAACATGTGTCGACTATGATTAAAATGGTCAACCATAGTCAGCATAGGTTCCATGGTGATCCAAATTCACCATAGGAAACAAGGTAAACACTCACATTCTAAAGTCAACCATACTCAACCATAGTCAACTGCATTGAGTGTTACTTACTATGGTTAACATGGTCAATCATGGCCAATGTAGGGATCATGTTCAACCATAGTTAATTACAAACATGATGTCTAACATACCCATGATAAACCATAGGTAACATTCCCAACATACCCATAGGCATCATGTTCAACAAGTCCATAGACATTTGTAGGAAATAATGTCAACCATAGTCAACATAGGCATCATGTTTTTGTTCAACATGACAATGGTCAACCATATGCATCATGCCTAGTATGCCCATAGTCAACTATAAACTAGGGAAAATTTTAAGGATGGAAATTTATCTTAAAATTTAGAAACCTTGGCGAATCCCACTAGTCCATAATATGAAATCTATAAAATGTTTGGAGATATTTTTTTTTTAAATATTCAAATTTATAATATTTTTATATCATCTATATATAATTTTTTGGCGATTTTTAGGGTAAAATAATTTCATTCTATAAAATTTGGGCGAATCATTTTGACAAAAAAATGGAAATTAGCGAATCTTTTTTTGGAAAAAGTATAGAAAATTAGTCCATGGGCAAATATTAGCCCCTAAAATTTTCCCTGCACATGCCTATCATTAGCATGTACATAGATGTTACTATAATCATTAAAGTGTATAACTTTATATGATATATTTAATACACAATATTAAATATAATTTTTTACTATTTCAACTTGTTCATATTTAGTTTCTAATATAACTTATAACATTAATATTTTTTAACACTAATCATTGTATTATAACTTAGTAATATAAATGTAATATCACTTCAATTTTATATTGTCCAAAATATGATTTCAATATTATTCTTAATGTCATAAAGAGAAAAAAAAATTGTAATGTGATGAACAACAAACAACCTTGCAATGTAATAAACAACAAACAATGTTGTTATGTGATGAACAACAAACAACGTCACAATTTGACAAAACAATGACATCATGATGTGATGATAAAAGATAACAGACAAAAGTCAACATTGTAATAATGTGAAGGATATTAATCAATGTCACAATGTGATGAACAAAAGTTGACTTGCAATGTGATTAACAAGTATTGATGACATAATGTGATGCAACAAAGTCAACATTACAATCTAATAAACAAATATTAATGTCAAAATATGATGAACAAATATCAACATCACAATGCGTCAAACAAAAATTGTCACCAATGCATGTGATAAACTAAAATAAACATCACAATATGATGAATAAAAATAATTATCAAATGTGATGAACAAAAAATGAGATTGAAATGTGAAGGAAAAAAAGACATCGCATGTGATTTACAATAATTGAATTCACATTATGAAAAACAATATCCAATGTCATAATGTAACAAAGAAAAACCAATATCGCAACATGACAAACAAAAATCAATATTGCATTATGATGGATATCGACAACATGCACTACCACATGAAAAGCTCAATATCATTGCTAGTCAATTATAGTCATCTTGGTTAACTATGGTCAACAATTTTCACCCAAGGTTTACCAAGGCCAAACTTGGCCAACATGTTTACATGGTCGACCATAATCAATCGCAGGCAACAAGGTAAATCATGATGAAATTGGTCAAACAAGCTTACCAATGGATAACATAAGCAATGCTCTACATGATCAACCATGGTAAAGGATGATGAACCATAATTAACATTGTTAACCATAGTCATATATAGTTAAACATTAACAATGACGTTAATCCATAGTAAGCCATAGCTGACCATAGTCAACCATGGTCAAATAAACTTAGCCATGGTCAAACATGATCAACAAGTTCAAACATAGTCAACAAGTTCAATGATAATCAACCATTATCAAACTAGCACAACTATAGTCAACCATGGTTACTATGATCAAACATAATTTAGTTGGTCAACCATGGTGAGTCATGATTAAATATGATTAAACACGATCAACGTTTTCATCCACTATCAACCATAAATAACCATATGTGATTAGTCAACCACAATGAATTTGGTTAAACAATGTTTGGTCATGGTCAACATGGCTAAAATAATTTACCATTTTCACCAATAGTTCATCATAGTTAATATTTTCCAAACAAGTTCAACCATAGCGAAACAAGCTCAACCATTCTCAACCATGGTCATAATGGTCAAACATCGTCACCAAGTTCAACCATAGTCAAAATAGTTAAACAATGGTCAATCATGTTGACCATGCTCTTATGTGGCCAACCTTAGTAAGTTGTCAAATTATACCTATCCATGGCCAATGACGAGAAAGCATGGTCAACATGGGCATCCATGGTTGTGCTTAGCCCACCACAATCTATCCTCTTCATCCCTAGTCAACCGTGATAATCATTGTCAACCATGGTTGGCCATGGTCAATTAAGGTCAATGATGGTGAACCAATGTCAAACATAACCGACCATGCTTAACCAAGGTCAACAATAATCTATCCTCCTAGTACTTGGTCAACCATGGCAATCATGTTCAATTAATGTCAACCATGGTCAACATAAGTCAACTAAGGCCTATATCTATCAACCAAAGTTAATCTAGTCAACCATGGTCAATCTCATAGACTATGGTCAATTTGTCCACCCTTTTCAACCATTAATATATCCATGATTATAACATTAATGTAACATCAACCATGTTCAACCATGGTAAACCATCATAAACCATCAACAACCCTAGTCAAACCCTCATCAATAATTTTTAACAATATTCAATCAACATGAACCATAGTCAACCATGATATATCGACTATCAACTATCAACTAACAAAATTCCATTAGTAAATGTGATTAATATGTGGTTTAATATCATTTCCAATTTTTATATATTAATTTTTATAAAAATAACTTCAGCCATATACATAAACTACATTTACTAATTAATTATATTAAACTACATTTACTAATTAATTATATTAGTGATATAAAAAAAATAATTTAAACTAATTATTTTAGTAATATATAAAAAACAAAAAAACAACCACACGCATTGTCTAAATATTTCAGATATTAGACCCACATTTTAGACCCATTTTAATTGTATATTAATATTTGCTTTTATATGAATTTGAATCATAAAATACCTCCACGCCTCGCTTTTCTTATAAACAGTGGTTTGAATTTGGATTAATTTAATATTATATTTGTTTTTTACCTTTAATATTAATTTGACATTTTTAATATAATATATGGCTAAATCGGAACGGACCTAGCCCACCACATTTTCTAAATGATAGTGTTGGCCATATATGTCCAGCATACCCTAAAAAGGAATTCAGCTTCTCATGTGTTTTTTACGAGTGGACGTTAACTTTTGGTTTTCTACATAAAAAGCAAGACCTTCATTGGGCGCTTCATTCACATTCACACGCAAACCAGTATCGTAGGGCAACAAGTATTTATGAACCATTAATGCTAGGGCTTTATGTTTATCGTATATTATCCAGTTCTAGGTACATAAAGTCTTTGGGTATTAGTGGGTCAATAACAACATGAATACTACAAGTAAATATTAATTCCAGTATGATAATGTGACTACGCTGAAGAAAAAAATAGTAATTAATATAAATATGAAATAGATAGTGAGTTGAACTCCGAGTGGTGATGTATTGCTGATCATGTACATGAAAAGAAGAGGATCTTTGATAAAAGAAAATGCTGTTGTTCACATGCAGACCAACGGCATGTGATCCTGGACCCGCAATAAGATGAAGACCAAGAATTCATCTCTAATGGATCAGTGAATCCATCATTTGCTTTTCTACTGAAAGTGAAAGCACAAGATCAACTTGACACATCAGCTTCAAACATTAATTAACAATCAAACCAACCAGCACATGGATGAGAATATCATCTGGAAAAAACGATGGCATCCTAAGGACTTCGATCGCTTTTAACCCGTGAGGGATGGCCTGCATATCAAGATCCAAACAAGAAAGATGAATACAGGAAAAAAATAGAAGGGAGAAATGCCTTCCTTTGTAGAAAAGAAATGTGACGAAGAGTATTAAACGGAGGAGTTGGAGAAAGAATAGCAGAGCGAGCTATCTAAGGAGAGAACCAGTGGCGTATTGAACAGAGCATGCCATTGGTGGAGTAAGTACGTCCAGGGACGAAACAGAATTAATTTTTTTATTAACATTTTATTAACCTCCAACTCTGCCTTGGCCTATGGCAGTTCCTGAAGGTCACATCGACTGGGGCGTGATACAAGCCGTAGTCGGCTGGCTGCTGCCACATTTGGGACTCTCCCAACCTATTCTCATCTGCAACATTAAAAAGTTACTTACATTGTTGCAGCCGAGGAAGACTCCAAAGGGTCGCACCAACCAGCCAATTGCGCTTTGTATCAGCGCCCCAACTGGTGTGAGCTTTGGGAATTGCCATACGCCAAGCCAGACTTGCTTGCTAATAAAACATTATCCGAAATTAATTCAGTTTTGTTGGTTGACATACTTCCTCCGCCAATGACACGCTCAGTTCAATTTGCTGATGGCTCGCTATCTTCTTGGATAGCTCATATTGCAAAATCTCTTTTTTGGATAGCTTACACAGCAAATTTGTTTCTTATTTTTGTTTATTTGTGAAGTTATTTGTGATTTTCTAGGTTTGAGGAACCACGACTACATCCCTAGCACAGGGCACAATTATCTAGTAAAATTTCATCCTTAGTGGCCACTTAAAGAAATCTTTCTTGTATTCTTAATAACCCATCTTTTTTTTTTCTAATCAAAAAGAATTTTTTTTTTTTCAAATTATTGTGGGCATGTTTTTCTTTCTATTTGGATCTTGATATACATGTCATTGAAGTCCTTATGAGGCATGTTTTCCTTATTATTATCCATATATTTGTTGGTTTGTTTCTTAATTAAGGTTTCATGCTAATGCCTTCCGTTTATCTTCTGCTTTCACATTTGGAGCGAGAGCAAAAGATGATTTCCTGATCGGCAAGAAATCCTTTGATGAACACGCAGTACAGTAACGCCGCCTTCGTAGAAGTTAAACTCTTCCAACGACAAAGCTGAAATGTATGGCGAAGATTATTGGAATATTATGCTACTGCGTTGAACATTTATGATTATGTAACATTGAGAATTGAAAAATTAAATGTATGGTTCAATTTTTTGATTATGGGAATATTTTTGTGTTTGTTTATTAATTGGAATATTGTGATGATGTAACGTTGTTAATTGAAAAATTGATTTCATTTAAATGGTGGATTACAATTAATGAATTACAAACTAGAAATTTGATTTATTTAAAAAGTTAATTGCAATTAATTGAGTTATCATATTGGCTACTACTTTTTTTGAACATATCGATCGGAAATCCTTTCCTTCAACCTACTAATTGCTACTACATATACACATGCACCATCTACAAAGTCACTGAATGAGCAGTTAAAATGGCTTTTCTAGTGCGGTTTTTGAAGATATTCACACAAGAGCCATTGTGTAGACAGAAAGTGGTCATTCAAGGTTGTAGGTATGCTCTGTTACAGTCTTTCTATATTTTGTTTGGCAGTTTTGTTATTGTTTTTTTTAATAAGTTTTATTTATTAGTTTTATTATTGGTTTTTGAAATTGAGTATGGAAAATGTTAAAACTGAAGCTTTAATGTATAATGGAGGTCTTCGCTTTTGGCATTTCCCTTCGAGTAGGAAAACAAAAAATTTATTCCCTTTGAAAAAAACACATGAGAAACTGAACTCCTTTTCAAGGTATACCTATCGTATATATGCCCAACCTTATCATTTTAAGAATGGAGTTTTCTAAATCTTCTCAGATTAGGCCGTTTGTGATTAAAAATATCAAATCATATTAAGAAGTTAGTGTATGATTGAAATCGCTTCAGATTTTTATATATATGGATAATACTTTAGAAAATAAATTGTGTATATATTTCATACATATTGGTGAAATGCACTTTGTTTATCGGTTTGCTAAAATTTAAATTTGTTCTCGAAAGAAAAAGCAGCTACTTTAGAGCTATATAATAGAGTTAAAAAGATATTTTACAAATACTATTGCTTAAGAAGTTATTCTTTATAGGTTAGACCAACATGGCTCCTTGTTAATGGTAAAATTATAAGAAATTGTTTAATTATAAGAAATTTGTTTGTTGAAATGAATTTTGATGTGAAAATTAAAATGTTAAAAGTATGAGAATAATTCTTAACTTCAACTATTTATTGATGTTTATAGCCACTGAATTATGATCATTCTTCTTAATAGTAACTCAACACATTTTTTTGTTAAAAGGAAAAAAGATCATATGCATATCTTCATAAGTAAGAAAAATGGACTATGCACATATCTTCTTGTTATTTTAAGATTAATAAATTAATGTCACTATAATTGAGTTCTTTTCTTTTGAGTTTTCTTTCTTGTTTCCCTCACACATCTATTCAACTCAATGGTCTCCTATTTGATCTTAGATAGCAAGGAATTTTTTGTACTCAGACTTTTTTCAAATGCCTTTAATGAACAAAACTCCAATCTTTTTTTAATGCTTCTTTGTTATTTACTGGGAATAAAAAAAGTGTACATATATTTTTTATTGTGAAGTCAATTCATTACAAAAAATTGTCAAAAACATAAGACAACAATTTCAGGGAATGTTAAAAATAGATATGTCTAAAAATGAGGGTTGTAACTAGTAGGAAATTGTCCATATAGAAAGCCTCATAATAGGAAGTAACATTAAAGGGATGACAAATACAAAAATAACTTCCATAACTTTAGTGATTCAAAGCAGCGAAGTAAGGTATTCCCATAATTGAGAGAATCTAATCCAAGACATAGATTTTGCTGAAAATAGTTGAGTACTCATATTAGTATAAAACCACAAAATATGCACTTTGAAGAACATGTCCAACATATTATTCATAAAATAAGTATCCTATATCTAAAGATAATGCTCTTTTTGATAAGATGTCCGTTGTTGTGTTTAGTTCCTTATGAATCTGTTGAACGTTGATTTCCTGGGAAAAAATCCTCAACTCCAAAGTTCTGACTTTCTAAGAAGCTAAGTTTAAGACCTCCAAGTGTACTTTTCCTATCAACCAATCTATTAGACATTTGGAATCTCCAAAAAATTGTAAACATCTTATGTTTTTCAATTTTGCAAGATAAAAAAGAGGTCAACAATAAATCAATTATGATTTTGTATTTGTTCCTTTCTCTATACCAATTCTAAACTAAAAAGACTTGGTTCCTATCATTTTAATTATTTTGTCACCTCCACATCTATCCCCTTGTGAAACACCATCAAAGAAACCCACTAGGTGGCATTGAGATAATCTAGGGAGATTAATCCTTCTTTAATTTTCTACTTTCCGCTTCAGATTATATTCCCTCAAATGTGCCACAATCCTATAGGTTTGAATAATTATATTAATACTTGAGTTTTTTAAGATAACCCTATTTCTTAATAACCACATTCCCCAACCCAAAAAGATTGGAAGGGAGATTTTTTTTTTTGAACTTATTGTTCCAACTACGAAGAGCATCCTCAAAGGAGATATAATCTATGTTCTCTTTAAAGCCTAAAACTTGTAATACTTAAAGCCATATTCCTTGTGTAATCATGTAGTAGACAAAATGATGTTCCATCAATTCTTCATGGGTCTTGCAAAGCATACAAAAATTAGGACTTGAGAAACCTCTCTTCTAAAGGTTTTCTCGGGTTAGGATTTTATTTTGTAAAACAAGCCATGTGATACATTTCACCTTACTCGGAATGTTTTGTCTCCAAATTGAATTGGTCCACCAAAAAACTCTCTATTCAACAACAGTGTGTGTTATGGCTTCATAAGAAAGTTTTTCTCTCACCTTGCCAAAAGAATTATGCCAGCTCTAGACAAGCGAATCATTTGTGTTAGATAATCTGTTGTGATTGTTATATAAATCCTTTATGAAAATATTCCATTCTTCAAACAAATAACTAATTAACCCAAAATCAGCAAGAGCCATCCAGTAACCAATTAAGAAATTTGTGAACTCTATTTTCTTGACATTGTTCACAAAAAGGTAACCTTTAAATTTTAGGATCACAACTCTTGAGATAATTTATAGTAGCTAGCTCCTCCTACAATGGGGTCCTTACCAAGAATCACTTGTTTTCCATCGCCAACTTTCGAGGATAACCAATTAAAGAGGAAAGGAAAGGAGTCCATAAGGGCCTTCCAAACAATAAAGCCCCTAGAGATTGACTTAAAAATAACATTTCTTAGCTAATCAAATACAAACATGTTTCTGAGATAAATTTTCCTTAATACTTGACTCCATACACCTTCACCAAACAATCCTCTCCACAATTTTTTTTGAGCTAAGGCCTTACCAAGCCAAACCAAGTTCTTAAAGCCCCCCCTCATTTATAATAATTCCCAGTTTACAAGGTAAACCCCCTAATTTATTTTTTTACTTCTCCATAAAAAACTAAATAACCATTTCCTCAATTATTCAGAATTGATTTGAGAATCTTAGATAGATACATCTAGAAGACTAGAATATTTTTTAGTACGCATTTTATTAATATCACCCTTCCTCCCATTGATAGCTAGTTATAAAACCGTAAACTTATATGCTTCTCAACTTTTCCAAGTAGCCACATCTATTCTTCTTTATTATAACCTTTTGGCTTAAGGTAGAATCCCCACAGTGGGTATCACTCAATAAACCTCTGACATATCACATGCGTTCGTGGCATACTAAACAATACCCTTAATTTGACTACATATTGGAAAATATCTCTAAGAATCACATTATTTAACACCCTATCAATACAATCCCAATATATCTTTCCAATTAAGAAAACCCCTACTTTCACTAGATATTGTAGGTATCCATTTTTTCATTAACATTTTTAATACCCATATATATTTTTTCACTAATTGTGAGCTCCATTTTTTATACTTTCCAATATAAAAACCCTTTACCCCTATTATATGCTTTATATATTATGTCATTTTTTCCTCAATATATATCCCCCAATATGAATTCATGTGGTATGGTGTTTCTCCCTAGTGAATCCCTCATGAGAATCCCAAATACTTGAATCCCTTGAATACTTGAATACTTCAAGCCATTTGATTTGCAAATTTCCCAACTTTAACAATATCACCAAGAGGCACCCAAATTGTTATTCGAAAAAGAGGAGGACAAGTAACAAAAGGAATATCAAGTTCCTCCTTTGTAATAAGAGGTGCTTCATGATTTACAAAAGCTAGGGAAGTAGAAGCATCAGGGGGTTCAAATTCACCATGAAAAGAGATATGAGTCAAACACTCAAACTTTCCTTTAAAGAAATCCCAATAGGTATCTTCCCTATGAAACTCATAACATAGGTGAAGGAATTGATTAGAAAAATCCTCAATTGATTCATGAGGGTTCATTCTAGTTGATCCATCCTTTAAAGGACATCCCAATAATCATACTTATTGAAGGCTAAATGAAGCTCCTTGATGAAGTGTTCAAACGAATGAATGGAAGTGGGTGGTAGGGTGTGACTCCATCGGTTAACTTGACCTTCAAGGATGAGGAAGAAATGTATAAGAGCAACATCTTCACAATCGATTACATAAAATTAAAAAAAATAGAGCAATTTACAAATGTGTCCAACTATGGATATTTCACCCTCACCATCAAATTTTAATTGAGACAAGTTATAAAGAGGTTCGTCGTGAATTAAAATTTTACCATTGGTTCTATTGGAAAAACACCTGAGGAGTACGATTTGGGGATGAGAAATTTAAGATAATAAGTTCAAAATAAACTTAATGGGAACAACTTGTGATCTGGCCCTCCTTTTAGTGCCAACTGTTAACGATGCTCGAAATTCATTAAACAAGTGGGTCACCTAATGGGAAGTCTCAATTAGGCCTCACACATTTCGAGTAGGAGCCTCATCCAGAGTATCATACCAACCACTATAATTCTAAGTCTTTGCCTTAGTTGCAATAGATAACATAAGAGAGTATGCAAATAACCTTTGAAATCAACAATTAAGTTGACATGGTGAAACACCAATTGCAGTGTAAAAGGAGACTTTCACGAGAGGGAAGAGTGAGTCTCTAGAAGGCAAGTAATAGTAGTATCCTAAGATAGGCACATGACAAAAAAGAAAGATTCATTAGTTATCTAGAGAAATAGTTCACATAGACACAACAAACATTAAAACAAATACAACACACATTCAACAAGATAAGTACCAAATCCAATGAAGTAGTACAATTTCCTTAGTACATATGAACAAAACATATATTGTAAACATCTAAATAATAGTCTTACAATATTCACGATACATGCACGAAAATGTGTTGGCTCAACGAGCTTCTGATTATTAAGTGAAATATCCAAGTACACAATTACAATGGTGAGCCACTAGCTCCAATAGTGGAACATTGAGTTAATGCTTGCTTATTTAAAGAATGATCTTTCCTCCTATGCTAAGCTAGAGAAGCCAAGGCTAGCTCTCCAAACTCTAAGCGTCCAAAAGACCTTTTCTTGAGTTATGAGGCTTCATTTATAACAAGAGGAATGGCCTTTCATATCCCCTATGTGATCTAGATGGATCTGTAAAAAGTACCGGTGGCATGTTAAAAAGGCTCAAAACTCAAAGTTGCATAATCTGGATAAACTTAACATCATATCAAAGTGTCCGTAATCCTGATTCCAATGATGTGAATGACAATCGAATCCGAGCTCATATGAAGAAGTTAGAGGAAGTCAAAGTTCATGTTTGACTTGGAAAAGTGGGAGGAGAAGACGACATGGAAGAACTCCCAGCGAATGGGGAAGCGCTAAATGACAGGCCACCATTGGTCCCGCAATTCGCTTATGATAGAAGGTAGAGGTTAGTGGTTTCAAATCGGCCCTAGGCAAGAAAATTTGTGATGCGATAATTTCATATCGCAATCACAAAAGGCAAGTGTTTACGAATTGGCCCCAACAGGATCCAAGTTGCGATTGCGATATCTCATATCGCGGATCGAAGGTGGATCAAGTGTTTATCGATTATCACCAGGAAGTCAGGGTTGAAATGCGATGATCGAAATCGCACATCGCAAAGGGAAGGCAGTACAAAATTGTCCCCCAATGGTCAGGATTGCGATTGTGATATTGCAATCGCATATCGCACACACCGTCTGCATAGACTGTAAGATATGCAGGTTCCACTGATTCTCAATTTGGGATATGGTGTATCAGTGCCAGTGAATTATGGTTCTTCATTCATAGCACTTCTGGGTCAATTTAAGCCACCAGTTTAAGGAGTTAAGTCCCGATTCTCTATGTTTAAGCGTCGGTTTATGGAATTAATGGGTGGTTAAGAAGATAAGTGGGAAATAGTCCATGGAACTATTTTTTGGTATTTTTACTATGTTTAAGACGGACGTACTTGCACACTATTCCGGGACTAAGAATCTTTGTGTATTGAAACAACCTTCATTCTATGTCATTCATATTGTTAATTGCTTGGTTCATGAAGGAATCTGTCGACCATAATATATATGGATTATCTGCATAGTATAAGGAGAGGGAAACCGCAGGATTTCTCATAATAATATTGCAGAGCCTTTCCTAAAGTATCTAAAGGTTCCAAGATGTGCAGGAAGCCCCTTTATCAGAATTCGGCATTCGGACAGGTGTTTCTGCACAATTTTTCGCCAGGATTTTAGTGATGTTGTCTGTTTCTAGAGTTGGGCTCTCCACTTGTCAGTTATCTTCTAGGATGGAGGTATAAGGGTGTTTATGTAAAATCTACTTGTACTTCTTCTCTCTTCATGCCACTTAATAAATGAAGGCCTCCCCACTATTGAGACGGCCCCTGAGATGTAGTCTGAATTGGACAAACTCCATAATCAAATGTTTGTGTCTTGATCTCAAGCATGATTATGTTTCTACTCTTCATTTATAAGCTTATGTTTTCATGGTTTTTTAATAAGCTCAGTTACATGTAATTCTGATGCATCTATAATAAGAAAATCCTGGATCAGGTGGTATCATAGAACATCTTAGTTGATGCGAGTTGCATGAGTACGCTAACCAGAAACAAGCTTCAAAGGATGTGCACTACGAAGCAAAGACAAGGAAGATGTTGAAGAGCGTTGGGAAGAGAAGTGGTATTTTGCTGATAGGAAATTGCGTACGTGAATGACTGAATGTGCAACCATGGAGGATGATAAAGAAATGCATGAAGCCTTCCTGAGGATGTCTCGAATGGTGGACATCATGTATGGCACGTATGAGAAAATAAGAGAGGAGGAGAAAGGAAGATCCGAAAGCAATGCTTCATCCACATCTTCTGATGCTTATGCATCTTATTCACCTCCTTCCTTGTCTTCTCATCCCTCAAATGAGGAGATTAACCAGAGGCTTAAAGAAGAGAATGATGAATTAAAGAGGCTACTACGAGAAGAGAAAGAGGAGAAACAGAGGTTGCTACGCCAGCTATAAGCTAAGGGAGAGGCTTTGGAAAAGCTACAGCGTAACTCTCATGAGGTAAAGAGGAATTCTTCGACTCCGTGTTTTTTTTCTGATAATGATTTCATTGCTTTTGAAGAACATAGCACAGGTATCGACTCCAAACTATTAAAGAGAATGGGGTATGAAGGGAAAGGCCTCGACATTAATGGCTAGGGCATCATAAACCCCTTCAAAGTAGCAGAATTATCCCAACATACAGGACTTGGGTATTTCAAGAAGGAGATTGGGGAATGTGCTAAAACAGCTAACGAACCATCTACAACAGATGATGAGAAGCCCTCACCAATTCTTTACAAATCGACCATGGAGGTAAAATATGTTGATTTATCTTCAGTTCCATCTTCACATTATATAATTTCTTTTGGAAATGTGGAGATACCCATTAGAGGGACAAGCATGAAACTCCTTACCAAGATGAGGTACAAAGGAGAATGAATTGGTGTTAATGGACAAGGAATAACTTATCCATTAGAGGTTGAGAAAACACCTTGATTTAAAAGTTTGGGATACACTAAAGGACAATTGTCAATGGTGGCAGAAGCTTCCATGACATTGTTGAACCCATCGAGGAAATAGGATGATGGGAATACATCACTATCAACCTATGGCAGTATGCATTGCACAGAAAGAGCTAAGGAAAGCTCTCTTTCCCATGATTGTACCAGAGACCAACAGGAAAGGTATAACAAGTATCTGTATTCTAATGTTCATTTTGATTACAACCATATTGTTAATAATGGACGAAAATCATGGCATATTAAAACTTTCATTTTTTTGTGGATTGCATAACCATGTGTTTGCTAAGCACTGGAGAAGAATAACAGCATGAAAGAGGATGAGGCGTGAAAGACCCTCTTTAAGGCGGGAAAAGAAGAAGAAGGTAAAGCAGATCTGGAGGAAGAAGACTTATCGTATTCATTGCGACAAAGTTGGTCATCAAAGAGCCACGTGTGGGAGGCTCCATCCACAATAGCGTCACAAGGAAAAAGCATTCATGCACAAACCATGTGAAACTACCCATTAGAGGGACAAGCATGAAACTCCTTACCAAGATGAGGTACAAAGGAGAATGACTTAGCATTAATGGATAAGGCATAACTCATCCATTAGAGGTTGAGAAAACACCTCAATTTAAAAGTTTGGGGTACACTGAAGGACAATTGTCAAAGGTGGTAGAAGCTTCCATGACATTGTTGAACCCATCGAGGAAATAGGATGATGGGAATACATCACTATCAACCTATGGCACTATGCATTGCACAAAAAGAGCTAAGGAAAGCTCTCTTTCCCATGATTGTAGCAGAGACCAACAGGAAAGGTATAACAAGTATCAGTATTCTAATGCTCATTTTGATTACAACCATATTGTTAATAATGGACGAAAATCATGGCATAGAAAAACTTTTCATTTTTTGTGGATTGCATAACCATGTGTTTGCTGAGCACTGGAGAATAATAACAGCATGAAATAAGATGAGGCGTGAAAGACCCTCTTTAAGACAGGAAAAGAAGAAGAAGGTAAAGCAGATTTGGAGGAAGAAGACTTATCGTAGTCATTGCGACAGAGTTGGTCATCAAAGAGCCACATGTGGGAGGCTCCATCCACAGTAGCGTCACAAGGAAAAAGCATTCGTGCACAAACCAGGTGAAGCAATTGTTCGACTAGCAAATGTGCCACAGGGAGGTGACCCATTCACTTTGAAGGTGAAAGATGTTTTTTCTAGGTGTGGTATAATGTCATGGCCTTGTTTTTAAATCATGTTTTACGTGTTAAACTATAAAAGTGATGATGTGTTTTCCATCACTTGTGGTAGAAAAAATGATGTTTGGCCTTATTTTTGTAAATCATATGTTGCAATGATGATGTGTTTTCCATCACTTGTTGAAGCAACCACGATGTTTGGCCTTGTATTGATAAAACATGACCATAGAGTATGTGGTATAAACTCATGGCAAGTATGGGATGCTTGGCTTGTTATTGGTCATAGAATTAAGCATGTAATTTGCAAGAGTATTGTACTAGAGGTTTACAGGGGATGCAGGTGTCGGCTCATCACTTATGACTCCGAAGGACAAAGGTGAAGGAGAAGGAAGGATGGACTAGTTAGGAAACTTGTGGTGCAGACAATTTATAAAGCAACTGTAGATTATTTTAATGCCTTTAGAGGATCAAAAGCTTCTCCATGGGGAGGATTAATCCAGTTGGATCTCTAAAAAGTACCAGTGGCATGGTAAAAAGGCTAAAAACTCAAAGTAGTTGAACCTGGATAAACTTAGCATTGGATCAAAGTGTCTATCATCCTGATTCCAATGATGTGAACGACACTCGAATCCGAGCTCATATGAAGAAGTTAGAGCAAGTCAAAGTTCATTTTTGACTTGGACAGGTGGCAAGAGAAGATGGCGTGGTAGAGCTCCCAGCGAATGGGGAGGTGGCAAATGGCAGGCCACCATTGGTCCCACATTTCACTTAGCGTAGAAGGTAGAGGTCAGTGGTTTCAAATCGGCCCTAGGCAAGAAAATTTGTGATGCGATAATCACATATCACAATCGTAAAAGGAAAGTGTTTACGAATCGGCCCTGGTAGGATCCAAGTTGTGATTGCGATATCGCATATCGTGGATTGAAGGTGGATCAATTATTTACGAATCGGACCCCAACAGTCAGGGTTATGATGAGATTATCACAACTGCACATCACAAAGGGAAGGAAGTACATAATTGGCCCCCGACGGTCCGAATTACGAATGCGATACCGCAATTGCATATTGCAAACACCATGGGCATACATCATAAGATCTGTAGGTTCGCTGATTATAAATTTGTGATATGGTGTATCGGAGCCAATGAATTATGGTTCTCTGTTCGTAGCACTGTCAATTCCATTAAAGTCATCAGTTTAAGGAGTTAATCATTGGTTCTCTGTGTTTAAGCCATCGGTTTAGGGAATTAATGCGCAGTTAAGAAGATAAGCAAGAAATAGTTCGTGTAACTTTTCTTTGGTATTTTTACTATGTTTAACAAGGTTTTACCTGCGCACTATTCTGCGATCGAGAATCTCTGTGTATTGAAGCAACCTACCTTCTTTGTTTATCATTTTGTTAACTACTTGGTTCATGGAGGAATCTCCTGACCAGAATTTATATGGACTATCCGCATAGGATAAGGAGAGGGAAGATGTGGGATTTATTAGAATACCATGGCATAGTAGTGGCACCTACTCCTAGCAAGTGGCCGGAACCTTGCCTCAGGTATCTAAAGGTTCCGAGAGGTGTAGGAAGCCCTATTATTATAATTGGGCATTTGAACAAGCGTTTTTGCATGATGTTTCGCCATGATTTCAGTGATGCTTTCTGTTTCTAGAGCTGGGCTCTCCTTTTGTCAGTTATGTTCCATATTGGAGGTATAAGGGTGTTCATGTAAAATCTACTTGTACTTCTTCTCTTTTCATGCCACTTAATAAATGAAGGCCTCCCCATTGTTGAGCCAGGCCCAAAGACAGTCTAAATTAGACGAACTCCGTAATCAAATTTCTGTGTCTTGATCTCATGCATGATTATGTTTCTACTCTTCGTTTATAAGCTTATGTTTTCATGGTTTTTTAATAAGATCGGTTACATGTAATTTTGATGCATCTATAAGAAAAAAATCCTAGATCACTATGACTCTTGAGTTACCCTCATGACTCTTTGACTTCTAATGTGCCTTTTGGACTTCTATATGAGGTTTGAAATTTTCCTAAAGACTTTTGTCCATATATGACTATGTGACTTTTGATAATCCATATATAACCTTTGGACTTCAAGATATTACATTTTCTCCTTTCCTTTTGATATTACATCATTTCATCCACAAATGATGTGGCAATACACATGGACACACATGACACTGTGACGATGCTTGCATAAGTCACAACTTGATAATGATGACATGGAATTCATTATGAGATGGAAATGCCAAGCTATTATTATTTTTTCTTTGTCTTTTACCTTTATGAGAGGTTTGTTCAGTACTTCATCTTCATGAAAGATCTAATTTGTTCTTCATATTCACCCATCAAGGGGTTGAATGATATGGAGTCTTCATCTGGTCCTAATCTTTGGTCTTTCATCATAAACTATTGTCCCTTCATATTCTTGTTCAGGATCATCTTGTCTTCATGGATTCCCAAGTGTATTCTAGCATAGTTTCCTTCTCCTCTTCTCTAAGCATCATCTTGTCACATCAAGATGTAATACCTGTAAGTGAAATCCACTCATGACAAGATGACATTAGTCTGAAAATCTCCTAGTCTAACTTGCATCATGAAAATTATTGATTGAGATGGAACTCAGTAGTCGACGGGGAGGAATACTCAGGGATTGCACAATGCACAGTTTCATAGGCAAAGAGTGAGGGATTGAGGCTTGAAATTGTGTAATGTGTAGTTCTAGAGGCCTGTGAAGCAGGAGTACAGAGTTTAGGGTCACAATGAGGAAGGCTTGCCTACTGTACTTGCATAATGCACAGTTCTAGAGGGAGACTGGGCAATTGGATTGTGCATTTGCATAGTTCAAGGAGCTAGGGAGATAGGCTATAGACTGGGATTACATAATGCACAGAAAGGGAATACCTAGGGAAATATTGCATAGTTCGAGAGGTCAGGAGGTCGAGATTGAGCACTGTGACTACACAATGCATAGTTCTTGGAGACGATGACTATGCATTACATAGTTACATGAGGGAGGGATGTAGTGTTGAGGCTTACAATTGTGAAATGCACAATACAGAGAGGCAAAATGAGCTCAGGTTGGTTGGGCATGAAATCTTCTAGAATTTGACTAAGTGTGGGATCAATGAGGCAGAGATGAAACCAAGATTGGAATTGAACATGATCACACACTGGGAACCATCAACGACACAACATAGAACACTCATCATTCAAAAACAACATGATCCCCTTAATGTGATGAAAAAACAACAATCTCCTCCAAGTGTGACACTCCAAATACACTTTGTGATGACAATGACAACACTTGTATGACAAGGCATAAAACTTTGGGAATGAGTCTAATGCATGTATACATGGTAGATAAGATCCATTGGTAGCAAATTTTCCTCTTGAAATGAACCATCGGTCCACTTTTACAATGTGCGACACTTCCCATGCCAAAATATGACACTTGTGAAAGTAAGAGAAAAGTGCGAACAACACTTGCAAAGGCTTAAATAAAATGAAAGTCAAACATGCCTAGGTGAAGATAACATGAAAACAAAATTTGTTAAAATGAAAGCAAGCAAAAAATGACAGTTGTGAATGTGAAAGTGACACTTACAAAAAAAAGATGCACTAGAGTGAGAGATGAGAAAACTCACCAAAATATAAAGCACAATTGCAATCTAAGTGAGAAATATTGTTAATGGAAAGTGCACACTAACTCTCGACACGTGTTTTGTAGTACATTGTGCTTATGGATTGCCTAATCACTATCACTAGCGATTGTGTAAGCCTGACCTTCAAGAGTTATACGATGTCTATCTAAGCTTGCATAGACATATGTGCACTTGTGGATTCTTCGAGAACCAAGCATGCATAAGAAAGTGAATTTGACACTTAAAATATGAGGGAACATCAACCGATCATGAAACAAATTTGAACGATCAAGGAACAATAGATCCTAAGATCACAAGTAAGCTCCAAAATTCAAGTGTAAGCAAAATTTTGAAAAATGTTTATCGTAACGATAACACCCCATTAAATTTTTAAACTACTATCTTTTTCATGTCATTTAATTTTACATTTATTAATTTGAATAGGTGCTTTTATAGTTTTTCTTTTTCAATATTTTCTTTTATTTTAAATTTTAAAGTGCTTTATGATTAATTTTGGTTATGTTGTGATGTATAAAAAACAATTATGCATTATTATAAATACATATAATAAATAATGTGAATGCCTTTAATTTTTGTAAATTATTTTTACATTTTAAATTCCCTTACTATTTGCTTAATCAATTTTTTTTTGCATAAAGTTTCAAAAAAAATGGTAAAACCTTTAAAAATTTAGAAAAACATTGATATAACCAGACTTTAGAGCCCATGATTTCCTAAATGTATATTTAAAAAAATTTGTGATAATCCCAAGTTCCCAATAAGATTGTATATTTCCCAGTTTTGGTTTTATTTAAGAAAAACCTCAAATTCTCGAAACAACCACTCATTCTTCTACATTGCCAAGAAATCTCAATATCCTGAAATATCAGTATATTGGCACCTAATGTTTTCTAGTCTTTATTTTCTTTGATTTACCAATATACCGTATGGTGAGCTTCATCGGTCACTTAACAAATTTCCTCACAAATTTTGAATGACTATTGAAATATTGACATATCGTGTCCTAATTATAACCATCTATTAAACTATTATTGTTTTCGTGTTCTTATATTATAATATTGAAGGCTTTCTATAATTATAAGATGAACATAACTCTGATATATTGATATGTCGATATGCGAAGTTACCATGTCTCCTCATTTTTGGACAACCAACCATACAGTGACATGTGGTAGATGTTGATGTGGACAACCATATGAATGTGGAAAATGTTGACGTGTCATCTGAAATGCGGCATTTTCATATTTTTGAAGTTCAAATTTTCCTTTTTTCTAACGCATATCTTCCACCTGTAAGTCCCATATTATCATTTTCACAATGCCACATCATCAAACTATTAGTCCCACGTTAATAGATTTTTAAAATTCTTGATATGCATATATGAGAATATTGACATGTCCCTGAGTTTCAGAATCTCTATGCATATTAAAATGCCAATTTGCCAATATCTTGGTAGAGGGAGATTTTAACAATAATTGGTGAAGTCATTTTAATGACATGTGACAACAATACTAGAGAAATCTCAAGTATTTCCTGCTATGCCAAGGTCTTAGTTAACTTCAAGTTCTAATTTTATTTTTACAAATATCAACCTGATATTTTTCATTATTCCATAAGGCTTGTAACTATAATTTTTTCTATTAGATATGATTTCATAGTTGTAAATCAATTGTATTAGATACATTTTTTTTTGAAAAAAATTGATAATTTTTTTATAGGATAATAAGAATTCTTCGAGTAAAGCAGTTAAGAATCTATGATCTAATGGATAAAGTAAATATTTTCAAATATGATTCTTATCTAAAATTTTACACATAAGGAAAGCATCAAATTAATGGATAATGAGGAAAATATTTAACAACATCACCTATCTAACTCTCCAAATTGTGCAACAAAATAAATTTGACTAACAAATTGTTTATCTATAGACTTAATTAAGAAAATTATATAGGGATCCAATGTTTCTGTCATTTTTTTATATATAAATATGGCTCTCAACGATTAGAGGAGGGGTGCTTGATTGAGGAAATAAATCTTGCACTATCATTAGCTTTCGTTTTGAAATGTTTTCTTACCATAATATTCTTCATGAATGTGTCATGTGCAAGTTTCTCATTCTTACTTTTGAATGTTGGGTCAAGAGATTTTGAGAGACATTTCTGCTCATTTCTATTCATACATTGGAACAATTTATAGATAAGATTTTATTTGATTTTGAGAATTATGATCATAACAAAGTATGTGATAGATTGAATAATATTAGCATAAAACCCGATGAGTCATTAGAATATTTTTATTCAAGGGTTATACATCTTTATTATAGATTTCCATTAAATGATATGCCTTCTAGTAGTGAATTTTTTCAGCATCTTATTTCTCTTTTTGATGAACAAGGTCATTCATATCAATACTCATTCATATGATGATTTTGATTTAAATTAAGATCCTAAGGATTTAGAAATTCTAGGTGAACAACATTATTTGACAACTTTCTTCACTCGAATAGATGTGGATTTGGAGGAACACGATATTTTAGAAGAAGTACACATGACCTTTAGTAATTCTCATCTGCCAAAATTTACTTAAATGATGAAGAGACCACTTGTGTAGACAATGTGGTTTAAATTACCTATGAATAGAAGGAGGAGGTATGTTTGAGTACAGATGAAGAAAGTCATCACATTCTAAAAATATGACCACCACCCCAAGAATGAAAGAGAATGAATCTGAAATTTGTGTTCATAACATGGAACAATATTCTCTTATTTTCACAGAATAAATTTAAGAGAAATTTACGAGGAACTCCATTGATTATTCTATTGAATTTCCCTCAATGATAAGTCTTGACCTTCTCATTTTGAAAATATTTTGATTTGTTGTCACCTTTATCTATTTCTAATGAATATGATTTTTCTTTCATAAAATTTTATGTTTAGTTTTTCCAATAATGCACACCATGGATGTTGATTAGTTAATTCAAAGAGAAGAAATAAACACCCAACACTAAAAATTCGCATCAGACATGAATATCCTAATAGAAGAATCATTTCCCTTCAAAAATCATTTCCCTTCAAAAGGATGCTCTTTAAAGAGATGATTTTTATTTTATTTAATCTTCCACTTATTAAGATCCTAATAGAAAAACCATTTCTCTTCAAGAGGATGATGTTTAAACAGATGATTTTGATTTTATTTAATCTTCCACTTATTATTCTTTGTATCCTAAAATGTTAGATGTTTGCGTTACACAAATAATCATTTCAATACCTTTTATTTTTCATTCTACATGGACAGACTCTAAGAAGGTACAAGATGGTAATAATCTACATAGAGGAGATTAAAAAAGTAAAACATTTTTCCACGAACCATTTGGTTTTATACCTTATATTTTTTCTTCATGTAAATAAGGAATTACTATAAAAAAAAACATATTTCAAACGGGGTCTTCTGCTAATTCAAATGCATGTATGATTACAAAATATTCTTATTGCACTAGTAACTAATAGGTTAAGATTCAAAGATTTGATAAAATAAATGATGTTAACGGATAATTCTATTATACTAAGAAAATACCTTAAACAATGGCGTAAGATAACGTAGATACATTATTTAATCTTGTTAATTTGACACAAGTTAGTTATTTAGAATAGAAATCTAGGATACTTCTCAAGAAAAGGAGACACTTCAGTTTGAACGGATGATTACGTTAGGTTCTTATTATCATGCTCCAATATTCAAAAAAATCATATCAATAACGTTAATATTCTAACAGAAAGTATTCTTCATATCAGTTTTACACATGATTATAATAAAATATACCACTCATATGTAAACTCCTTCCAATATTTCCACAAGAATCATTGTATATAATGTCGAAAATTGTAACTAGGTACAGTGTTCATTACGATGTAATTGTAACCTTGACATTGTTTATTCTTTATAATGAAAGAAAATAAAAATAAATTATAATTTTATTTTTGGAGTATGGGTTTCATACTAAAGCTTGATTCAAAAGCATGTTTTTCATGCTTTTAGGTTTTCTAGGTCTTTCTAGGATAAATAATAATATTGGCCATGTGTTATAGTCCCATTTGGATTCATTGTAATGAAGGAAAAGTTTATTTTTCCAAGAAAAAACAATGGATAAGCCCAAGACTAAGTCGACCCAAGGAGCATATCAAGTCGGCCTAAAGGGAGGGAATTCGAACCTCAAGAAAGGTTATTTAAATAAGTGAAGCTCAACTAATTTGGACACTTGTCTCAAAAAGGTTTGATATGCAATAGCAAAGGAGAAGAAGAGTAGCTGGGAGGACGAATAAGAGGTGAAAAAGTCAAAGTTTACCAAAGAATATTTTTCCTTGTCTTCCTAGGGTTTGTGAAACTTCTAGTTATAGGAGGCTAAAATTCTAAAGTAGTTGCAGGAGGCCAAAGTTGCAGGGGCTAAAGTTGTAGCATCAAGGAAGCAATATCAAAGTTCTAGAAGTTGTCTCAAGGAATATCTTGCTAGGGGGTGGCTTGGGGCTTCGAGGGTTTTTGCAGTTAGTTAGGGTATTTCCTCACCCACCTTACCTGTCACTTGAATGTATTTTATTTTGTTTACATTCATTTTTGTAATGTGTTTATAATAACCTTTATAGGTATACATGTCATCTTTATGATAACATTAATGCTACTCGCACACATATAATTATATATATGTTTATGATAACTTTCATAAGTGTATGTGTCAACTTTATAATAGCATTAATGATACTCAGACATAAAATTGTAAGTAAGAATTTGACAATGTTTGTAATATTCACATATGTAATCACAATTATGACTTTAATTATGACCATATTCTCGTCGTTGTAAGGAATCCCAAGAAAAGAACATCATTTATTCTAATATAGCAACACCATGAAACATTTGCAGCAACCACATGAGTGAAAAGTAACTAGGACAATGCTTATGTTTCGATCAAAACAACCAGCATCACATTTACATATATACAAAATGACTAGAGTCATTACAACCCTCCCCCTAAAAGGGAGGGTTGTAATGACTCTAGTCAGATTATGTAGTGTACATGACGAAGTTAATAGAATATGAACGAACCACCTTTGAAGAGGCTGTAAAAAATCAGGCCTTGGAAAGATGCCATGAATGAAGAGTATCAATCCTTAATGAAAAGTGGAGTTTGGTAGATTGTACCTAGGCCCAAAGAGAAATCTGTGGTAACTTCCAAGTGGCTCTATAATATTAAACATGCAACACCTAGAAGTATTGAAAAGTATAAGGTAATACTTGTGTCTAGGGGTTTCTCTCAACAGGAAGGCATCGGCTATGAAGAGACATTTGCCCCTACAACAAGGTATACCACTATAAATTCATTGGTCTCTTTTGGAAGCATCCATGGGATGGAACATCCATTAATTGGATGTCAAAATTTCATTCCTGAATGGCACTATTGATTAATAAGTCTATAAAGAGAAACTCTTCGGATTTGAAGTCAAAGACATAGAGACTTATGTTTGCACGTTGAATAAGGAATTGTATGGCCTCAAGCAAGCACCAAGGGCATGGTATGAAAGAATGGGTGCATACCTACAAATATTGGGCTTGTTAGAAAAAAAAATTGATTTGAATATAGACATCAAGATTTTGAACAATGAGCCTATAATCATTCTTATATGTGTGTGTTATCTTCCCATGACATGTGTGGAAAGTCATATCCAAGATTGCAAGAAGAAACTAGCAACATAATCCAACATGACGGATCTAGGGTTGATGCACTATTATTTGGGACTCAAAGTTTGGCAAGGACCTAATGAGATTTATATAGGTCAAGGAAATTATGTGATCTAGATGTTGAAGAGGTTTGACGTGATGGATTACAAACCTATGACTACTCCCATGATCACAAACTTGAAGAGGCTAAGAAATTCTGAGTCAAGCCATGTGGATCCGACCAACTATAGATAATTGATTGGCTCGTTGATGTACATGGTGAATACTCGAAAAAACCTATGCTTTGTAGTGAATGTTCTAAGTCAATTCTAGGTAGAACCAAAGCATGATCATTGGATAACATCCAAGAATATACTCAGATATCAGTAAGGAACAATCCACTACTCCCTAAAGTATGGAAAGAGGAATGGTGTCCACCTGATTGGATATACATTTTCCAACAGGGGAGGTAGAGGAAAGGATGGAAGAAGCACTACTGGAGGATGTTTTAGTTTGAGATACTCCATGGTCTCCTGGATGAGCAAAAAGTAAGAATCAGTTTCTTTGAGTAGTTTCGAGGCTAAATATATTGCAACCTGTGAAGTAAGAAAATAAGTTGTCCAGTTGACAAATTTGTTGTTCAATTTGTTTAAAGGACCAATGGGCCCTACAATGATACATTGTGATAACAAAAACTCTATAAGGTTTTCAAGAGACCTAGTGTTTCATGGAAGGACAAAGCACATAAATAAAAAGTATCACTACATTCGAAAGTTGGTGCAGGATGGAGTGTTGTAGCTACAGTATATCTCCGTTGATGAACATGTAGCTGACATCTCGACAAAATATCTTCTAAACAAGAAGCTTGTGTATTTTAGAGATGAGCTTGGACTAGTTGATATCCTCCCTAGTTCAGAGGGAGAGATAGACATACATTCTTGTCTTCACTTTGGGAAGAATGAATGGAGGATTGGGTAAGTATTTGGCATCTAATACTCTTTGAGGATGAGGTAGGGAACCCAAGATAAGATTATTCATAGAGGACCAATATTGTTTTAGGGTTGGGAATCCATGATAAGAATAATCCTAGAAGGACATACACTATGAACACCTAGGTGGGGTATGTGTCTTGAGAGGTAATGAAAATGGTGTATATAATTCATTGGTCTCACTAGCATTGTGCTCTAATCTGGTGGAGAGATAGATTTGTTAGTCAAGGCCTTGCTATGTGACAATGTTGGTTGATATGATGCTATACAGATGGCTTACTAATTTGACTCTTCTTATGAGATCTCATCATATTGAGAATGTCTATGTACCATTTATGAATACCTCCCTAGTTAAGAGGGAGTGTTGAAAAATGTGTAACTAGGTTCGGTCTTCATAAATATGAAGGTACTTTTGATTCTTGTATATTGTAAAATGTTTTAAAGCATGGGTTTCATGCATATGCTATTTTATTTTAGAGGTCAAGCATCCATTGAGTGCTTCTAGTTTTTTTCCTAGGTCAAGAAGTCAAAAGAGTCATTTTCATATGTTGAAACCCCATCGGGCACATTATAACCTGTTAAAATAGTTATTTTTTAATTTAAAGTGTCAAAATACCTTCCAACACCAAGTCGGCCTACTAGCTAAGAAGTCAGTGTAATTTGAGGAACTTTGTAAACCTTGGAAGCCTATATATATAAGGGAACTCGACCTCTATCATGAAACCAGCTCATAGAAAAGATAGATCAATGACTTAAAAATTATCCTCTTCAAAGGGGGAACCTCCTTTACATTACATAAATGAACAATTATGGGATGATTCAAATGATAAGACTTCCTTGGTATATATAGGAGTCTAAGGATTCACAATATAATCAGAGCCTACATAACAATAATAATAATGTAAGGGAACAACAATAACAATAGTGGGCTTCTTTGGGGCACAACAATAATAATAGGGGGCTACACTAATAACAATCACGGGAATACACTAGTATTATAAGGACCTAACATGCCCCTCTCATTCAAAAAAGTTTTGTGTTCAACACTTGAGTAGTTCTGCATGATTCTGCACAAAATTCTCATCCTCCCATGTGGAATCTTTAGCAGGTAAGTTCTTCCACTTAATGAGATATTTTGAAATTAATCGATTTTGTAGCTGTCAGGTCCTTGTTTCTATGATTGCTTCAAGCTCAAATATGATATTTCCTTCTTCATCAAGTTCTAGCAACACTGTTTCAACTGGGAGCTTGTCATCGATAAGCCTCTTTAAGCATGAAACAAGGAAAACTCAGTGTACATGGGAAGATGCAAGAAAATCCAATTTGTATGCCATAGTACCAATCTTTTGCAACACCTTGTAAAGACCATAGTACTTGGGTGATAATTTATTGTCCTTCTTAGATTTCTTGAGGGACATTTGTTTGTATGGTTGTAGTCATAAAAATATCCAATCACCTGCATCAAAACTTCTTTCACTGCAATATTTATATGCATGTTGTCTCATTCGATTATGCGCCAGAGTCAGGTTATCATTTAAGAGTTGGAGAACTTGTTGTTGATGCTTCATGTGATCTTCCACTCCTTGAATCTTATAATTTTCTCTTAAAGATGATGTGATATACATAAAGTGTCATAAATAGGGTCATTTTTATTGTAGTATGAAAGGAAGTGTTATACCACCATTCAGATAGAGGTAACCACTTGACCCATTATGTTTGTTTATCTAATACAAATAAACAAAGATATCCTTCCAAACATTTTTTCACTATCTCATTTTTCTTGTGAGATTGAGGATGATAAGATGAGCTATGAGCTAGTTGAGTACCGAGCCAAGAAAATAATTTTGTTGAAAAATTTCCTGTGAAAATGGGATCTTTGTCACTCTAATCTTTGGTTTTCCATGTAGCTTTTGAATTATTTCCATAAATTCAGTAGCAACTATATTGACTTTAAAAGGATGAGACAATGCACAAAAGTGTGGATACATGGTAAGTTTATCAATTACCACCATGATGACACTCTTTCCTTCAGACTTGGGTAAAACTGTGATAAAATCCATTGAGACACCCTCCCAACACTGACATGGAATGGCTAGAGGTTGTAACAGACCGAGGGCCTTAATTGTCTCAACTTTATTTTGCTAGAAAACCAAAAATTCTGCCACAAACTTATGAATAGTAGATTTAAGGCCATCCCAAAAACTTTCCTTCTTGACCCTGTGGTAAGTTTGCAAAAACCCTGAGTGCCCTCCTAAGGGGGAGTTGTGCACTTCCAAAATAATATTTTTCTTGAGTTGGGAATTATTATAAATATATAAGGGATATTTGTAAGATAATGAATCATTTTTCCAGATAAATGTATCAGATGTACTAGGATCTTGTTGCAACCTTTGAATGAGTGCCCACACCTCTTCATCATTCTTCCATTCATCCCTTTCTTCGGTTATCCAATGAGGTTGGATAATAGAAATGACACAAACAAATGCTTCCACAACCTCATTATTTCTTGAGAGTGCATCTGCAACAAAATTTTTCTTCCCTTTTTTGTAGATGATTTCAAAGTCATAACCCCACATCTTTGTGACCCATTTTTTTTGCTCTTCTAAAGATAATATTTGTTCCAAAAAGTATTTAAGACTATCATGATCCATTTTTACCTTCAAGTGTCTTCCCATTAGGTAAGGTCTCTGTTGCTTTAGTGAATGTAGTATTGCCAACATTTACTTCTCATAAATATGTTTGTGTAAATACTTTCTTTTGATTGGACAACTTTCAAAAGCAATGGGTTTTCCTTCTTGCATTAAAATAGCACCAAATCCATTTGATGAGGCATCACAT
Organism: Pinus tabuliformis; assembly: GCA_031772625.1. Taxonomy (NCBI): domain Eukaryota; kingdom Viridiplantae; phylum Streptophyta; class Pinopsida; order Pinales; family Pinaceae; genus Pinus; species Pinus tabuliformis. The sequence continues at coordinate 571,593,667 of CM062817.1, read as the reverse complement.
TCCACAATAAAGGCTTTTGTGAATTCAGACATACTTAATACTAGTGCTTGGCACATTGCCTCTTTAAGATGTTCAAAGGCCTTAGTCACTTATGGAGTCCAATAAAATGCATCTTTCTTTAGTAGTGTTGTTATAGGTGCTTCTATTCTTCCATAATTCTAAAAAACTTGCAATAATACCGTGTCAACCTAAGAAATCCTTGAAGATGTTTTATGGTTATGGATATTTTCCATTCCTTAATGTCTTTAATTTTGTTAGGGTCTAGCTTAACACCCTCATGAGATACAAGCTGACCCAAATACTCTGCCTCCTATACTCCAAAGAAACATTTGGGGGCTTTTTCATATAATTGTTTCCCCTTTAATAATTTGAGCCCCTTGTCAACATGTTGAACATGAAGCTTCCAAGACTTTATGTAGATTAATATATCATCAAAAACTACTAACATATATTATCTATGGAAGGGTTTGAAAATGGAATTGATCAAACCTTTAAATGTCAAAGGTCCATTAGTAAGGCCAAAAGCCATGACCAAAAATTCATAATGACCCTCACAAGTTATGAATGTCTTTAGTCTTCATTATACTTTTATGATATCCTGAACGAAGACCAAGCTTGCTGAAGTAAATTTCTCCATGTGGTTTATCCAAAAATTCATAAATGATAGGAATGTGAAATTTGTCTTTAATAGTGAGGTTGTTGAGCTCGCTATAATCTAGACACAAATGCCATGATCCATCCTTCTTGTGCACCAATACTACTGGAGCAAAGAAAGAACTTGGATTAGGTTGAATTATACTAGCCTCTAACATTTTTGCAACCATACATTCAATTTCAATCTTTTGGGCATAGGGATATCTGTAAGGTCGTATGTTTGGAGGAACACTTCCTGGAATCAAATGAATAGCATGATCATGATCTTGGAAAGGTGGGAGACCTTTGGGAGTCTCAAATTACTTAGAATGATTATCCAAGACTTTTTGGAGATATGGAGAAATATATGATTTTGATATTTGAACCTCTAGTGAGCATAATTTTGCATTTACATCTCTTTGTTCTTTCTTCATAAGCTTTTTCATGCCATTAGAGTCGATTACCTTTCCAGGTTTCCCTACGATACCCCTTAATTCAACTTATTTTCCTTCCCAATTTTTTTTTTAAAATAGTTCTTGAAAATTAAACGCTGTTGTTCCCAAAGATTGTAACCATTGGACTCCTAATACAACATTAACACCACCCATTAGAATGGAAAGAATTGGACTATTCAATACATATCCCCCCATAGTTAGCTTAATATTATGGCGCTTTCAACATCAATTTATAGATCCTCCATTTACAACCATCACTTGACACTCGAGTGTTGGATATGAGAAGTAATTCAATTCTTTAGCTATCTTACAATGAATAAAATTATGAGTACTACCTAAATCAATCAACACTATTACCTTTTCCTTCTTGATATATCCTTCTATATTGAGAGTTTCAGGATTGGTAATTCTTTTCAATTCATTGCAAGATATGTTTGGATTCATTTCTTCTTCCTTTTGGGTTAATTCATGTTGTATATCCTCTTCTTTTTATGTTTCGTGTTCCCTTTCTTCCTCCACTTCACAATCTATGTAGAATAATTTCTTTTCATCACACTTATGACCTTTCGTTTATTTTCTATAAATATTGTAGCAAATCCCTTTTTCTCCTTTTTCCTCCAATTGTTGTGGCGTGAACCTTGTAGGTTGTGGAAGCCTAGTAGTAGCAACACTTCCATATTTATAGTTGTGAGTGGTAGACTTCCTTGTTTCCATAATTTTTCTTTCAAATTTTATTGCCACCCTAAATGCCTTGTCCAATAAATTAGGTTCCCAAAGGTGAACATCATGTTCGATGTTATCCTTCAAATTCCCTATGAATACATCAATCCTATGCTCCTCTATAATATGAGTTACCCTGATATTCAATTTTTGGAATTCCTTAATGTGCTCTGCCATTGTACCCTTTTGTTTGAGATTTATCATTTGGCTAAAGAACGTGTTGCTCTTTGTATCCTCATAATGTGCTATCATTTCCTTCATAAAAATTTACCAAGCGACAAGTGGTTTATGAGCAAAAACCCACCAATACCATACAAATTGATTGGGTTCTAAATATAAAGATTCAATCCATACCTTTTGTGTGTGGTGCACATCATTTAGATCAAAATATTGCTCAATTTGTAGTATCCATGTTACTGGATCCTTACCATCAAACTTCCTCATATCTATCTTTGAAATGTGGTTGTTCTTAAACCCCACATTGGAGTCTCTAAAATCATAATTCATATTCCATTTGTCCTCATCATGATTTTCATGGGCCTTGTCACTACCGGGAAGTCTTTCTTGCAATAACCTTGTCAAACCTTCCATGTTTTCTTTCAAACCATCCATATTAGCTTCCATCCCATCCTTAAAACCTTCCATGTCTGATTTTAAACCCTCCATGTCCCCTTTTAAATCATGCATGTCCCATTTAAGTTCATATTTTGTTGTTCTTTGTGAGTGAAATTTGTTGCACTTGGTCTCATAATTTTGATATATCATGTTGTAATTCTTCCTCTTCATGCATCATAATAGAGCTTTTTGAGGGATTAATGGGTGTACAATTATTTTTTTAGGAGACATTGTATAACCTAATATTGATATCTATGCTTCAGTATGCCCTTGGAATCACTTCAAACCAATTTTTGAAACAAAAGATGTAAAGTTTCAAAAAATACACACCTTTTTCTTTCTTTTTAGGAGTTCCATGTTGAATTTGTTGTATCTTTGTAATTTTAAATATCCAAGGTCTGAAATTTCATCCTCTGGTAGCCCTATGAGGCTTCTTTCAAACCCCACAATTCAGACCAAGATTGGATTCTTCAAGAAATAGTTATTCCCGATCTCCCATGATGACCAGATTATAAATTTGTTCAGTAGAGTGAAATTGTACCGAGTTCCATGTGTCACTATTTCGACCTTTGGCCTTGAAAACGATAAAAAAAGAAGATAAAGACTATTTGATTTCAGTCACTTTTTACGAAATTCAAATTAAATTCTCAGAGAGAAGGTTATGATGATTTTCCCTAGGTCACCTGTTTGAGATTGAATTTTGGATCCTTCAAAAAACCCTATCTTCCTTATATCATATCTATGAAAATATAGTGAACCAAAATATGAAAGTTTTACACGAAATTCACAACGCTTTTCGCTCCATGTGGTAAAAATTTCATTGTCTTAAGCATTGTAGAAAAAATGTTATAACGAAAATTCTAAGATGACCTATTTGAAGAAGTGAAACCCTAGAATCGAAAGCTTTGATATGAAATGTTAAGCAACCAGCTCACAGAAAATACATATCAACAACTTAAAACTTATCCTCTTCGTGGGGGAAACCTCATTTACATTATAATAAATGAAAAGTTCTTGGATGATTCAAGTGATAAGACCTCATTGGTATATATAGGAGTCTAAGGGTTCACAATATAATTTGACCCTACATAAGAACAATAATGTAAGGGCACAACAATAACAATAGTGTGCTTCTATGGGGCACAACAATATGTTCTCTACGAAAATATTTGAATGTCTGACTGACATACTCCCCACCATTATCCATGGGTAGATTCTTGATAAAAAGGGAGGATTGCTTTTCAACAAAAGCTTTAAAATTTTTGAAAGGGGCTAAGACTTCACTTTTAAACTTAAGAAAATATACCCAAGATTTGCAAGAGAAATCATCAATGAAGGTAAGTGCATACTTAGCTTCTAAAAAATAACGAGTTGGAAAAATCATAAGATCACTATGCACTAACTCGAGAGGAACAATAGCCCATAATGCTTTCCCTTTTCAAAAGGGATCTTGATGTTGTTTGCCAAGAACACATCCTGGACAAACTCCATCTGTGCATCACACCTTAGGAAGCCCAAGAACAAGATTTTGAAAATTCATTTGCTGCAAATATCTATACTTAAGGTGTCCAAATCTTTCATGCCAAATCTTACTTAATGAATTAACATGTGCAATAAAAGAGTTATCAAAAGTAGGCTCAAACTTGAAAATCTATATAAGTGAGAGTCGTGATCTATCTGTCCATATTCAACAAAAACTTCTAGATCTTGTAGTTCTTGAATGACTACATCATTGGGAGAAAACTCAACTATTTTCCCATCACCAGAATGGAAGAACTGATAAATAGAAATTAAATTTGCGCAGATGTCAGGCACTAGAAAAAAAATTCTTGATGCAACCATAATATAACTACACAGTGCCTGATCCACGAACATCAAGCTGTGAAGAGTCTCCCACTGCAATCTGGGAAACACTACAATCAGATGGAGATGGAAGCAACTTACTGGAATGATTCATATGATGAGATGCACCTAAGTCAAATATATAGCAATTTGAGAATGCATGTAATGCTCAAACATATAAAGCATGCCCTCTACCAGATGAAGAGGGTTTGGATACTAAAATATTATGTTGTTTCATCGCTTTATTCAATGCTTCAAGTTTTTTATAACACTTAGATTTTTTATGCCCTTCTCCTCCACAAAAGCTACAAGTTTCATTTGACCTCTTCTTCCATGGCTTTGAGGAAGACCTTTTGGACTTGGAAGAGGATGGAGAGGGATTTTACTTTTGTTGGGGTTTGAAGGGAGGCTCACTACTTTGAGTAGAATGCTTCTTCTTATGAGGAATAGTCTTGGATTTTCCTTTGGAGATATGTGCTACAAGAGCTTGAGATGGAGATCTTGAAAGAGCATCTAACTACTGAAGCTTAGATTGTTCTCTTCTTAAGCGTTCACAAAGTAACTCAAAAGAAGGCATTTTAAAATGATCACCAAGTGCATCCATTATAAAATAAAATGTAGAATAAAATACATGATACAAACCCTTCAGCTTGGATAAAATCAAGAAAATCCGCTCAATATTTCATTTGGTGTGTTCACATCCTTTTAACTGTGCAACCAATGACCGAAATTGAGAAGATAATCTTCAATAGAGGCATGCTCATAAGGGATCAATGAAGACAATTTGACTTCGAATTGTAAGGCCTTGAACTCATCTACTTTGCCAAATAGAGAGGTAATCTTGTCCCAACTTTTCTTCGGAGTATCACATTTATCAAGATGGAATAACAAATTGTCTGAAACATGAAGGCCAGTTAAACCCATGGCTTCATCAAGCTTGATTCTTTAAGAAAACTTCTCCATTTCTTTAGTGAAGGTGGGTTGATTTTCTACTAAAATTTTCCACAATCCCTTTGATTGGAGTTGTTGCATTTTGAGCTTCCATGTATGATAATTATGGGGAGTGAGGAGCTCAATGGTCCTCAATTCTACCATGTTATCACAAATAATAAAAAATCCCCCTTCAAATAAAAGCCCACAACAAAATATTTCAAAAAAAAAATCAATTAAAAATACCTCTGGTGGAAAATTTGTGGATGATGTGTAGTTCTTACACGAAATTTAAATGCACAACGAAAATTTTCCAGCGCTGAAGAAAAGACGCCACATGACAGAAAAATAACAAATTCAGGCAAAAAAGCCAATATCGACGGATGTTGGACTTATGACATGGTCCAAAAAATCTGTTAAATGCAGATTGAATAGAGTTCTTGCACTCTCTAAAGACGGGGTGCCACAAACTCAATGATTGCAAAGTCGAGCAATCAATCTAGCTCTAGAAATCATAAGGTTGAATGTGCCCCACCAAATGGCCACAAGAAAACCGAATGCATCAACAAAGAAGACAAAGGTTTATGTTGCGATATGCAATTATTCTCCTCCAAGATTGATCCAATATGGGTCTAATTTGTATGGATATAAGTCCAAGAAAACAATCATCAAAAATCGATGGAAACAATCAAACAAAGGGAAGGGGCTCGTAGATCTACTCTGATAACATGAAAGAGTCTCCAACTCTCTGAGATCATACTAAAAATCTAACCTTCTACTTTATTAAACACATAAAAAATGAATCTGTATATATACAATGGGATGAGACCCATCGATAACCTCCATAGTGGGGAAATTAGAAAACCTACATGAGCTTACAACTCACAACGAAAACTAATTTCCTTGGAATTTACTTTCTTTAAAAATAACCAACACCAACACAATTCATTCTGTATACATTCATTGATGACATCACTTAAACATATAAAAGATCATTTTACTATGTTATTCATAGACAATATTAAATGGACTCTCTATTAATTATTCATAAACCAGTCAACAAACTTTTGTTATCTTCAAACAACATCTTAGTTTATTTCAGCGTTCCCTTTTTCCCCGACTTCTAGGGAATGCTTGTTATAATTAATGTTCAGAAATTGGATTGATTTAATCCTATATTTGTTTTATTTACTTTCACCTTAAATCAGGAATTGACATACCATCCTAGATCCATCTAACTTTGGATCTATCATGCACTGAGAGGGATTAAATCCCTCAAGGTGCAAACTTTCTTTTTGGAGTGTGGAATTTGAGGAAAGGTTTGCACCTCGAGGGATTTGATCCCTCTCGGGGCATGACAAATTCGAAGCTAGATGGATCTAGGTTGGTTCCTGTTGAGGGTGACAATGACACATTTTTAGATTATCATTATTATGTATATGTTTGAGATGAACTTCATACTTTGAAATTTACATTATGTTTTCTTTGTTTGACATAGCTATATCATTGCCTTCTTTAATTTTGTTTTTGTTTCTTGCCTTGAATGGTTTGTGTGTATGCGCTTGGATGCCTTGAGTGGTTTGTGTGTTTATGTGTTTGGATTTGGATGGTAATGTTTGTGAATGTTACAAATTTTGTGTTATATTTCTATAAGTGTATGTAATTTTATATTTGTAATTAGTTGGTGATTATGAAGGGAGAAAATCATGTCGATAGTTTGCAAGAGGATTGATACTGCACATATATTTCATTTAATTTTAGGTATCACAACTTTTGACAATTAATAATTCCTAATAGTGTTCCTCTAGTTATTACTAAATATATTTTAAAGAGTAGTTTTAATAATTTATTGTATCAAGATTGCCCTGGAAATGTTTCATTTCATTACTAATGTGTTAATTTATTTCCTTCAAAACATTTTGATGATTTATTTATTTTATCTATAGTTTGTTTGCAAAATTCAAGAAATAATTTAATTTTGATTTTTTTTTAATGAGTGGTCAGATTTACAAAATGTTTAAATTATTTTTTAGTTTTCCATCTTTTCATATTGATTATATGAAAAGGATAGTTGATATTGTAAACTATTCAATTCGTTAACTTGAACTATTGTAGTAGACATCAGACTTTGTCGGAAAGTTATGGAAATTTCGGTCATATTTAGAGAAAATCCGACAAGGATTTTTGTAAATCCAAGTTATAGTTGTTAAACTTCAAAATTTTAGGTGTCCTAGACGTTTTTGATGGTGTTGAATCCATTTCCACCATCAAAAACAAGATTCAAACACTGCCTCTACAGGATTTTTTGAAATTTGTTTGTCCAGATTTTGGCCACTTTTGGCCGTCTGGGCAAATTCCTCCGCCTCGTTAGACGATTCCTGTTGAATTACTATAACACAAAAATCAAAGCAAATTGTAAATCATTTTTTTTCATACACTAAAATCAATGCACATTGTTAATCCGTTAAGTTTAAGTTTATGTACCATCATACATTGAGTTACATCAAATCAGAAATCACCATCTACGCTAAAATTAATGCATCCAATGCACGCAATCAAATAAAATTAGAAAACTTCTACACTGAAATCAATGAATCTAATGCAAGCAATCAATAAGATTAGAAATCAACAAATAAACTAAAATCAATAAATCTAGTGCAAACAATCAAATGATTATAAATCACCATCTACACTGAAATCAATGCATCTAGTGCAAACAATAAAATACGATTAGAAAACAACATCTACACTAAAATCAATGCATATAGTGCAAATAGTCAAATAGGAATAGAAATCACCACATACACTAAAATTGATGGATCTAGTGCAAGCAATCAAATAGGATTAGAAATCACAATCTACACTTAAATCAATGCATATAGTGCAAGAAATCAAATAGAATTACAAATCACCATCTACACCGAAATCAATGCATTCAGTGCAAGTAATCAAATAGAATTGGAGATCACCATCTGCATTGAAATCAATGTATTCAGTGCAAGCAATCAAATAGAATTAGAAAACATCTACACTGAAATCAATGCATCTAGTGCAAGCAATCAAATAGGATTAGAAATAAACTTCTACACTGAAATCAATTCATCTAGTGCAAGAAATGAAATATCATTAGAAATCAACATCTACACTGAAATTAATGCATCTAATACAAGTAATAAAATAGGATTAGAAATCACCATGTACCATGAATTCATTGCATTTAGTCCAATAAATCCTCTTCCCTCTCACCCCCCTCCATCTATATCTATATCTCCCTCCATCTCTCCTTCTTTATCTCTCCATCTCACCCCCAAACATACACACACTCTCTCCATCTCTTCCTTTTCATTTCCTCTCTCTCTCTCTCTCTCCACTTTTCTCTCTATATGTCTTTTTTCTTCGCTCCCTCTCTCCCCTTCCAAATCCAACTCTATCCTCCCTCTCTCCTCCTCTCTCTCAAGTCTTCTCTCTCTTTTTCTCTCCCAAATCCCTCTCTCTCCCCCCATCTCTCTCTCTCTCTCTTTCTCTCTCTCTCCAACCTTGTCATTATCTCCCTCCCTCTCTCCTTCTCTCTCTCCCCCTCTCTCCCCCCTCCATCTTTGTGTTTCCATCTCTCTCTTACCCTTCTCTCTCTCTCACTCCTCCCCTTCTCTCTCTCTCCATTCCTCCTCTCCCATGTCCTTCAATTTATCTTATTCAATGCAAGTAATCAAATAGGATTAGAAATTACCATCTACACTAAAATTAATGCATCTAGTGCAAGAATTTTTCTTCCCTCTCTCCCCCCTCCATTTATATCTATATCTCCCTCCATCTCTCCTTCTTTGTCTCTCTAACTCACACCCTCCCCCCTTCCCACCAAACACACATGTTTTCTCCCTCCATATCTATCTCTCTCTCTCTTCTTCCCTCTCTTCACCTTCCATCTATATATCTATCTCTCTCTTCTTCGCTCTCTTCACCTTCCATTTATATATCTATCTCCCTCTGTCTCTCTTTTATCTCTCTATATCACCCCCAAAACATACATACTATGTCTCCTTATGTATCTATCTATCCCTTCTTCCTTTCCCTCTCTCTCTTTCTTCCCCTTCTCTCCCTCTCCCCCCGCTTCTATCTCTCTTCCCTCTTGCTCTCCTCTCTTCATCTCTCTCCATCTCTCTCCATCTCCCTTATCACCCCCCTCTCATTCTCCACCTTTCTCTCTCTATATATTTCTTGTTACCTCCCTCTTTCTCTCCCTTCCTCTCTCCTCTCTCTCTAATCCAAGCTCTCTTCCTTCCACTCCCTCCCCTTCTCTCCTACCTCCCTCTATCTCCCCTCCTTATCTCTTTGTCTTTGTCTCTCTCTCTCTCTCTCTCTCCCCCCACCCTCCAATGTTATCACTAACTCTCATTCTCTCCCCCTTTTCTCCCTATCTCTCATTCTCTATCTCTCTATCTCACCGCAAACATATACACTCTCTCTCCATTTCTCCCTCACTCCCTCTCTCTCTCTTTGCACTTTTCTGTATGTGATTCTTCTTCCCTCCCTCTCTTTCCTTCCAACTCCATTGCTCTATCCCTCCCTCTCTCCTCCTGTCTCTAAATTCCTCTCTCATCCTTCCTCTCTCCCTTTCTCTTCCTTCCTCTCACTCTCTCTATCTCTCCACCTCTATCACTGTGTCTTTGTTCTACACTCCCATATATATCTCGAGTTAATATATATCATGATATATTAATACATATTATAATATGACAAATTTAATATTATTGTATAAATCCTAAGTTATTAAATTGATAATATTAATATTAGATTAATGATATTTTTTATATAGCATGACAACAAAATTTCCAAATATTACAACTTTGACGTGGAAATATTTATGTCTTTAGAGATTTTAATATATTCATGTGATACAATGCTTCTTAATTCATTTTACAAATATTTAATTAGAAGAAATATTAAAAGATTTTGGAGCAAGATTTTTGGATTCTTTGTGTTGAAATAACATTTTTATTTTATTTTAGGAAATGTTTTTTACTTTATTTTAGGAAATGGTGTTGACCTTAGTAAAGAGTAAAAATGTTTAAAATTTTATAAATTTGGAATTTTAATGTGGTAAATTTTTTTGTTAAAGGTGATATTTCTTTCAATTAGCTATTTTATCATATAAGTTGACTTCGAATAATTATATAAAACATTTAAATTAATTTTTTTTATTTTTAGATTTTTTAAAATTTTTGTTTTGATCAACATTAACAAAATTTCAACTTTCATGATGGACAGAAAAACTTACACATTATATTAAGCAGTAAAAAAAATCTAAAACACTGAATAATAAAGTTATATGTCAAGTATACCGTGAAAAAGAATTCAGTTTGTAATGTGTTTTCAATCCGTGGACGTTATCTTACACTTCTCTACTTAAAATTGGATGCTTCATTCAAACACAAGTCAGTATACTAGTGCCCACAAGAAGATGAAGAAAATAATAATAATATAAATATGATAGAAAGAAGATGCTTGAGCGAATGAAACGGATAGTGCGTTGAACACTGAGAAGTGATGGGTTGTTGATGATGTACACGAAGAGAAGATCTCGAAAATGCTTTTGTTCACCTGCAATTGCATGTAGAATATGATCCGGACCCGCAATAAGATGAAGTCCCAGGCGAATACAGCACCCGCAATAAGATGAAGTCCCAGGCGAATACAGCTTTCTTGTTCTGCGTGTTCTCTGTAAGGGTTCAGTGAATTCAACTTTTGCTTTTCTACCGAAAGGGAAAGCAGATGATCAACTTGACACATCAGCATCAAACTTTAATTGACAATCAAACAAACCAGCACATGGATGAGAATATCATCCGGAGGAAAAGATGGCATCCGAAGGACTTCGACCGCTTTCAACCCGTGACGGATGGCATCCATATCAAGATCCGAAAAGAAAGATGAAGATGCCCACATTAAAAAAAGCAAAATGTCTTCCTAGGTAGAAAAGAAATGTGAGGAAGAGTATTAAACAGAGGATGGGGAGAAAGATCATCAGAGCGAGCTATCGAAGGAGAGAACCAGCCGCGCATTGAACTGAGCAAGGGACGAAACAGAATTAATTTTGATTAACATTTTATTAACCTTCGACTCTGCCTTGGCCTATGGCAGTTCCTGAAGGTCACACCGATTGGGGCGTGATACAAGGCGTAGTCAGGTGGTTGCTGCAACAGTTGGGACTCTCCCAAGTTATTCTCAGCTGCAACATTCCCAAGTTATTCACAGTGTTGCAGCCGAGAATATTATGGGGAGAGTACAATTGGTCACAACAACCAGCGGACTCCACGTTGTATGAGTTCCCCAACTGGCGTGAGCTTTATGAACTGCCATAAGCCAAAGCAGATTTGCAACGCTGATAAAACATTATGCAAAGTTAATTCCGTTTTTGATAGTCGAGTGTGCAAATATTTCTCCTCCTCTTCATAATAACCTTCAACATTTTTCTTTTACTTTTAAAGCAGGTAAGGAAAAAGTTTGTTTCACTTCAATAATTATGTGAGCATATTTTTCTCTGTTTTTTCGATCTTGATATACATGCCATCCCACACCGTTTCAAAGCTGTTGAAGTCCTGATGATGCCATTCTTTCATTGCAGGTCTAATGCCTTATGTTTATCTCCTTTCGTTTTGGGAGGAAAAGCGAAAGATTACTTCGGATGTGAACCATGAAATCCTTAATGGAAAAGATGAATTTGTGGTGTGAAACTCGGAATCCTTAAAGATGAACACGCAGTAGAGGAAGGCCGTCTTCTTCATCTTATTACGTGTTGAAGATGATATTTAAACATATAGTTGTTCTTCTATTGGAAATGGGGTGTGGTGCATTCGTAGAAGTTAAGAATATTGGAATATTCTTCTACTGCTTGTAGATCGAAGGTTATCATTACGGAACATTGAAAATTTGAATGTATACTTAAAATTTAAGATTATTGGAACATTTTTGGCTTCTTTTTAATGGAGAGTTATAGTTATGTAAGATTCATAATGAAAAACTGATTTTACTTAAAAGATCGATAATTGAAAAATTGATTTTGTTTGGAAGGTTGATTAGAATGGGGTTTTCTAATTAACCGATGTTTTTGTTTTATTTTTGGGAGATTCTGACCTGAAAAAAAAAGGTAAAATTTTGTTTTGTTATTTAAATTAAGTTTTTGATTATCAATATGAATTCAGCACCTCAAAAATTCTGAGACACTTGCATTGTGAAGACTTCACAACTCAAATTTGTGACTTGGAACAAATTCATCCTAAATTCTAAACAAATTTGACAAGAAAATACCACCATGTAATACTAAGGAAGATGACCTTGGTTTAGGGTTGTGCGCTTTGAAATTTAGGCAGCACTGGTTAGGGTTTTCCTGATGTGGTTGCATTTTCCTGGTAACAAAAAGGGTACTTTACTTTCATAGAGCATTTGGTTTCCAACCTTGAGTTATATAAAATCTAAATCTATATAAATCGACTGATATACACCCCATAGGTGAACCAACTTATACTTTGGCTGAGGCTCACTCAAACATGATTGTAATACTGTTACCATCGATTATGCGTTGATGTAGTGATTTCAGTAAAAATAATATAGAATATATTAATGTCCTTTGTAATATGTCTTCTGTTTGAATCTGAAGGGAAGCCTCTTGATCAAGCTGGGGGCTCCACATCAAAGTAAAATTGCTTTTGGTTTCCAACTTTGAGTTATATAAAATCTAAATCTATATAAATCGACTGATATACACCCCATAGGTGAACCAACTTATACTTTGGCGGAGGCTTACTCAAACATGAATGTAATACTGTTACCATCGATTATGCGTTGATATAGTGATTTCAGTAAAAATAATATAGAATATATTAATGTCATTTGTAATATATCTTCTGTTTGAATCTGAAGGGAAACCTCTTGATCAAGCTGGGGGCTCCACATCAAAGTAAAATTGTGTAGGATACATTTTATCATTTGTAATAGATATGAATATCATGAACTCACCATCTTATCATGAAAAGAGCTAAAGTCGAACTTCAAAAATTTTACTGGCGATGAGAAGAGTAACAGTAAAACAATGAGAGCTTGTAGTATTGATTGAAAATGAAATCTGCTGCAAGTTGGAATTTTCAAGAATTAAGGTGTGTGGCAAAGAAAGGTCACCCGGTAATCTCATTTTATTTGTTCTTTTACAGAATAAGTGCAGGTGATTGTGGGCACCAAAAGTAGCCAAAAACAATTCATACTTGCTTCCACTATCCGTACTACTACAGTACTATCCATATTTCTAGCCGTTGCAAGTCAACCTCACCGACATCATTATTTCTTAAAACCACATATTGTAGGGGCTGATAAATGATCTTTAATCCAGAAATAAAATGCACTATGATATAATTAATGTGAAGGAGCTTTTCTTTTCTCAACCTATATACCAAAACATAAAAAATCCTCTAGCATTTTCAATCCTTTATATCCTTGACCTTATGTGAAGTATGTGAAGTTCCAAAGGTGGATGTGTAAATGGATATCAAATGTCTCTCAAAATCCTACACCTAAAATGCTCTTAGACGGTCGTCAAATATGAGGCAAACCATCCTATATATTCGGTCCAAAATTGTTGCCAAAACCATTAGTTTAACGTCGTATGACAATGTAAATGCTTGAGTAACAAACGACATAATAATTTATCTTCATATATGGGCTCTTCTTAACTTCTTATTTCAACGCAGCTGCCAGAAAACGGTAAACAGACCCGCCGGAGAGCTCTCGGGTCACATTTCGGCAAAAGGTATTTTCCGATGATCAAACCCGAGAAATTTTAGAACTGACACGTGGTTCACCCCAACGTCATTTTCTCGGGTGTTAATGTTCAGCACATGTTGGCTTTCTGATATTGTTGTCCACCGTTGGATTTGCTCCCGTGTTCTCCGCCATTGATTGTCCGAAGCTGCACACCTGCATACGACCAACATCAAATTAAAACCATTGCGTGGAGTGTTCGATTCTTGAGTTTGACCGTCTTGGAATTTAATGGTGGTACGTAGATTTAGGTGGCCCTTTTAATATGAGTATGGGCACGTTTTAATACATATTTTTATATATTTTTTTTATATACGGCATGTATTAATGTTCGTAAAAATATGTTGTATTTTTTTTTAATTGCGTTGACCATTTTTGTAATGAAACAAATAACAAGTGAAGTGTGTTATTTTTGTATGGATGGCACACGGGAGGTAAATGGTAACTAGTGTTCGCAGCAGCGAGAGAGAACCAGTGGATGTATGCACAGCAGTGTGTAAAAAGATAAGAACAGGTTTGCAATGTTTTGTGTGGCATTTTTTTTGTAAAACAGAGGTGTAAGAAAAAACCATGTGTGATTTTGCACAGCAGTGCATAAAGAAAATGGTGGAGCGATTTTTGTAAGCCTGTGTAATTTTTATTTACAGCAGTAAACTTATGTAAACTTTTATTACAGCAGTAAGTTCTCTTTCACAGCAGTGAATATAAAAGGGATTTTACAGTGGTAAATCTTTGCATCAGGTTTTAATGAATAGAAATTTTTTATGGTGGTGAAATACTCTGTCTCTCAGTGAAATTTTTTTAAATCTTCCTGTGCACAAAAAGATCCTGGAGTAAAGTAAAACAGAGCATTGCCTCTGTGTGTTCGAATCTTGGTTTTTGGTATTTTTTCCCATCAAAAATACCTAACACTTTACAAGGTAAATTATGTTCGTGATGCTACCCAGGACTGGTTAACCATTTACTTCAGCGTTGTTGTACCTTCCTTGCTATTCTGCTATCTCTTTCCTTGATTTTCTCACAGAAAGTGCTTCAGATTCAAGAATTGGGAAATCAACTTATTTTGAACCAATAACTTCACATTTTGTTGTTTTTAGGAAAAATGAACTATTAAAATTCCCTTCTTATGTTGTGCCATCTTGCTAGTAAATCCACTTATATGCCTATGTGAAATCTGATAATGTGTCAGCGCCATAGTTGATGACAAGAGTAATGTGTAAATCCCACTTGAGATAGGATGTAGCCACTAGTTGATGACAAGAGTAATGTGTAAATCCCACTTGAGATAGGATGTAGCCACTGCTCATAAATTCACCCTTTTCTACTCATTTTAATAGCAATTGAGAGGTTTAAGAGCTAATTGTTGCATCCTAATTCCTACTTTTATTTAAACATAATATGTAATTGTTCTTGTAGCTGTTAGTTCAGCTGTTAGTTTAGATGTCAGACCTACCCATCATAGACTTTTTAACTGATAAATTAATGCTCTCAATCGATTGAATGTTTTAATGCCATCTTCCTTCATTTTCCCAGTGAATTCCTCTAGTTTTGAGTATATCTCGTCTGTTTTTGGATGTCATCATTATCACCAATAATTTTCATAGTAACCTATTCTGGAAATAATGGAATGCATTTGTGTATCTCACAACAACTCGTTGACCAACAATCTTGTTAACAGGCTTTATAGCAGCATTACAATCATCAAATACATGTTAAGTTTTGACAATGTGAATGGATGTTCCTTGTGGAATAATGAATTGCACAAGTTATTCCAATCTTTCACTATATTAATAAAGAGGTTGTTCATCATTCTTCTTTTCTAAATCCCGTATAAAATTGCTTTCAACGACATACCCTTATTCCTTCAATTGCTCAGTAAATTCCTATAGCTTTCTCTATATCTCTTTAGATTGTGGATGTGAACTATCTCTTACAACAAATGAATCCACCTGGTCCTTAACTGCAATCCAACTGCATGGGGGTTCCTTCTTCAGGGACGTGTTTTTCATTGTTCTCCTTAGTTTTGCTGCATCATTCCATTTCCCGGCCACTGCATAGGCATTTTAAAGTAGAAAATATGTTCGTCCATCATGTGGCACCAAAGCAAGCAAGAAAGATATTTTTTCATATTCGCACGCAAACTAGTACACGACTAATCTCAATCGGTGGCCAGTGGATGTTATCTTTTGCTTTTCTACTTAAAAGAGAAAACGCAAGACCTTCATTGGGCGCTTAATTCACATTCACACGAAAACCAGTATCGTAGGGCAACAAATAGTTACGAAAAATTAATTCTTAGGGCCATATGCCTAGATTTAAAGTTTAAACAAGTATATTATTTATATATATTTTTTCCTTATTAAACAAGTATATTATTCATATACAATTTTTCCTTATTAATATATTAATAGTAACTTAAATATTAATAACCTAATTACCGTATCACAATAATAACATAAATGTTAATTACCTGATTACGGTATCATAATCGTAACGTAAATATTCGTTACCTAGTTACCATATCATAATACCCACAGGAAGATGAAGAAAAGAATAATAATTAATATAAATATGAAGTAAAGAGTGCGTTGAACTCTGAGCAGTGATGGATTGCTGATCATGTACAGGAAAATAAGATCTTTGATAAAGGAAAATGCTTTTGTTCACATGCAAACTAACGGCATGTGATCCCGGACCCGCAATAAGATGAAGACCAAGACGAAGACAGCTTTCTTGTAATGCGTGTTCATCTTTTAAGGGTTCAATGAATTCATCTCATGCTTTTCTACTGAAAGTGAAAGCAGAAGATCAACTTGACACATCAGCATCAAACTTTAATTGACAATCAAACCAACCAGCACATGGATGAGAATATCATTTGGAAAGAAATTTGGCATCATAAGGACTTCGATCGCTTTTAACCCGAGAGGGATGGCTTGCATATCAAGATCCAAAAAAGAAAGATGAATACAGAAAAAAAAATGTTTCAAAAATGGAGATGCCTTCCTTTGTGGAAAAGAAATGTGACGGAGAGTATTAAACAGAGGAGGGGGAGAAAGATTAGCAGAGCGAGCTATCGAAGGAGAGAACCAGTGGCGTATTGAACAGAGCATGCCATTGGTGGAGTAAGTACGTCAAGGCACGAAATAGAATTAATTTTGATTAACGTTTTATTAACCTTCAACTCTGCCTTGGCCTATGGCAGTTCCTCAAGGTCACATCGATCGATTGGGGCGTGATACAAGGCGTAGTCCGCTGGTTTCTGCCACCGTTGGGACTCTCAGCTGCAACATTCACAAGTTATTTAAAATGTTGCAGCCGAGAATAAAATGGGAAAGACTCCATAGCGTTGCAACAACCAGCTTTGTATCAGCGCCCCAACTGGTGTGAGTTTGGGGAACTGCCACATGCCAAGCCAGACTTGCATGCTAATAAAACATTATTCGAAATTACTTCTATTTTGTTGGTTGACATACTTCCTCCGCCAATGACACGCTCAGTTCAATTTGCTGATGGTTCTTTATCTCTTTCGTGGATAGCTCATATTACAAATCTCTTTTTTTTTTCGGGATAGTTTACATCGCAAATTGCTTGAGGAGCAACTATTTCATCCAGTCTGGTTCACATCAGCTTTTAACTGACTAGATTTGTTTAGTATGTATCATTCTTTAACACTGGGCACAATTACCCAATAAAATTTAATCCTTGGTGGTTTTATTGAAGAATTCTTGGTGGCTTTACTGAAAAGACCCACCCATCCTCAACTCTTTGTGCTAATTGTGTTAATAAAACTTGACTAAATCTTTCTTCTATTCTTAATAACCTTAGTCATGATTTTTCTGTAACCAAGGAGTAGATTTCTTTTTAATTATTGTGTAAGCATATTTTTCTTTCTATTTGGATCTTGATATACATGCCCTCCCTCACCGGTTCAAAGCCATTGAAGTCCTTATGATGCATCTTTTCCTTATTATTATCCATATATTGGTTGGTTTTTTCTTAATTAAGGTTTGATGCTAATGCCTTACGTTTATCTTCGATCTAAACAATTGGAGCAAATACAAAGGATGATTTCCTATGTGCAAGAAATCCTTTGATGAACACGCATTAGAGTAACGCCGCCGCCTTCATCTTACTGCCAGTTGAAGATAAGATGATATTGGAAATGGGGTACGATGTATTCGTAGAAGTTAAATTCTTCCAACGACAAAGCTGAAATGTATGGCGAAGATTATTGGAATATTATCCTACTGCGTTGAAGATTATGATTGTGTAACCTTGAGAATTGGAAAATTAAATGTATGATTCAATTTTTTGATTGTGGGAATATTTTTGGGTTTGGTTTTTAATTGGAATATTGTGATAATGTAACGTTGGTAATTGAAAATTTGATTTCATTTAAAGGGTTGATTACAGTTAATCCATTAGAAACTGAAAAATTGATTTATTTAAAAAATTAATTGCAAAGTTAAAATCGCATGTTTCAACTTTTGGAATTTTTGTATGAGTGAATGAAATGTTCCAATCTCTTATTGTACTTGCCTATCAACCTTGATCAACTACAATTTAAATGATTATATACTAATCCACTTATCGCTCGCTTACATGTGCATTTTCTTTTCTCAGAGATCTTCTTGTTTTACTTTGCATCTCAAGCATCAGCTATTCATCACTGGTTAAAAGCCAAGGCAGTCTCCATTTCAATTACGCAAGCATCTTCTTTACTTCCTATAATATACCTGTTATGCTTTTCTTCTTTATTTCATATAATATTACCTGTTATTCTTCATTATGTTTTTCTTCTTTATTTCATATAATATTACCTGTTATTCTTTTCTTCTTCTCGCGGGTTCTAGATGAGTTTCTACCTGTACTGAAACTTTAATGTTTAATGGAGGTCCTCGCTTTTGGCATTTCGCTTCGAGTAGGAAAACAAAAGATTTATTCCCCTTGTGACAAAAACGCATGAGAAACTGAACTGCTTTTCGAGATATACCTGTCATATATATGCCCAACGTTATCATTTTAAGAATGGAGTTTTCTAAATCTTCTCCGATTAGGCCGTTTGTGATTAAAAATATCAAATCATGTTAAGAAGTTAAAGTAGGATTAAAACGGCTTAAGATCTTTATATATGTGCATAATTATTTACGAAACGATTGTGTATATATTTTATGTTAAGACCGCTTTAGATATTTATATATGTGGATAATTCTTTAAGAAAGGATTGTGTATATATTTTATGATTCAGATTCATGCACATTCAAAAAATGGTATAATGCACCTTATCTATCTGTTTGTGAAAATTTAATAAGAAATTTGTTAAAGAAAAATAACTATTTTCTAGCTATATAATATAGCTAAGAAGATATTTCACAAATAAGTTATTCTTTATAGGTCACACAAGCATAGAAACCTTTCAATTCTCCTAGTAAAATTATAAGAAATTGTTTAATTATAAGAAATTTATATGCTAATTTTTTGAGAAATTTGTTTGTTGGAATAAATTTTCATGTGAAAATTAAAATGTCAAAGGTATTGGAATAATTCTTGCTTTAACTATCCATTGATGTTTGCAGCTAGATTATGAGTATTCGTCTTAATAGTAGGAGTCCCAACTATACCTCGCACCATTTGGAGTAGGAGTCCCAGCAGTTGGTGGTAATGTTATGCCTTGACCACAAAAACGCATAGAGGGAAGTACGATAAATTTGGGTGAGAGAAAGTGTGTGACCCTACGGAGAGTCAAGTGTGATGCATGAAGTTTTCAACACATTAAGGGAAAAGGAAGTGTGACCCTTGGAAGCTTGTAATAGTACACAACTTGAAAGGAACACACGAGTAAAATGACATCACAAGCTAAGATGTGGAATAGTCCACAAGTTAAAGTGATGAGTTAATACAACAACACACATTCAATAAGGTTCATACAAATGCAAAGAAATAGTTGATAAGCATATGCGTAAGTTAAATAACATACATTTCCAATACAACAAGAATAATCCTACTATATTAATAGCATATGCGTGAAAGTGTGATGGCTCTGATTTTATTATTATAAGTGGAAGTTTCATCCATACATACACCATCGATGACCACTAGCCCCAATAGTGGAACATTACAATCAAGAACACATGCTCCTCCAAATAAGTATAATCGCTCTATGTTATGGAGAAGCCAAGTCTCTTCATAATTGATTTGTTATGAAAACATGAAGGTGATGGAAAAATTGCAAGTAAAATTTGTTGGAAAATGTAATTCCTACTTGTCTCAGTTGTGATTCTTGCTATGTAAAGGAATTTGTTCCTATTATTGAGGAGTTTTTTCCTCGATTGGTGTGTTGTTGAGATATTCTCTCAACCAAGTGATTGTGTGTCCAAGATAGTTACAAAAATATCTCAACCACACACCAACCTAGGAAACAACTCCTAACTAATAGGAACAAACTCCTTTACATAGCAAGAATCACAACCGAGACAAGTAGGAATTACATTTTCCAACACACCCCCTTAATGACTAGTCTCAATATCAATTTGCAAAGTCTAGTTGTGGTCAAACATAACAAGAGAATATGTCGACGTCCATATAAAGAAACAACCGTCCACTAAAATGCATGGGTGCCAACAACTATAGCTGTTAGTCTACTAGGATGCCTTTTGCATATATGGTTCTGTCAACCATTATAACTGCATACATGTACCTATACCTGCAAACCCCCTCCATCATCATCATCGGTTTCATCGAATTTCCCATAACCATGCTTTTGGTTTTATTGGATGACCCTCAACCATGACAACAAGGTCTCTCAGGAACCAAGGGTCAACACAACCACAAAGGCTCAACAAATCGAACAAGGCTCAACTCAGCCATGAAGGCTCAACACAGCCATGAAGGCTCAACTCAGACATGAAGGCTCTAACACAGCCACGAAGGCTCAAATCTACCACTAAGGTACTCAATTCAGCCACAAAGTCTCACCACATACCCAACTAAACAAGGCCCAGGGTTTTCTTAGCTAACCCTCAACCATGCCAAGGTTTTTTTCGGCTAACCCTAAACCATGCCTACAGGAATCCCTGTCCACTTCACTCTTACACGTGGTTTCTGGCTTACCACAAACCGACACTATAAAATGGTTTCTTGCTGACCACAAACCTTCCATTACAAAGTGGTTTTAAGATTACCACAAACTTTATGGGGGTACATATGCCTCATCAAGCTTACAATACACACACCAACTCTTGGAGCTACTAAGTACATATTTCACAAAGACCACTATAGAATATTACATAGACTTGCTTACTAATACATATGTGAGTCACATTACAACATAATAGAGTCTATTCCACAAACACAAACAAACTTTCAAGCCCATTTGGATCATTTTCCACTCATCTTGGATACACCATACCACTCATATGCTAGAACACACCACTGCTTTCCCACTTGAATATCATAGGCTTTGTACTTCTAGTATTTGGCATCTTCATTTTTTACTTTGGCATATTGATCTTGGATCTCCATATTTTACCTGTCATCTGTTAGAGTCGCGAATTCTAACAAAATGACTGCACATTGAGGTCACAAATCTCAATATGTATACAACTTCAGAGACATATTCATTTTCACCCATATCTTGTGCAAAGCTTATGTTTCTATATTTCTGAAAATTAAAGGCTAATAGAAAAATTATTAATCCAAACTATTGGAAGACTCCTTCACCATGAGAAATCACTTTTGGTAAGAATGAAAAAATATGGCAGTGTCACACATACTATGACATACAGTATGGACAACGCTAGATGTCATCATTGGCAGCGGACATGAGGTGTTTCATGTTTCTCCAGCAAGAAGGGTATCTCTAGAAAGAAACAATAGATGATAGTTTGGATCTCTTCAAAGAGAGAACACCCAACCTGATGTTCAATGTGCCAAAGTGATTGATACAAAAAACATTGGCTCCATTTCACTCTCCTAGTACACCATCTCTTCATCGTCTCAACTCTCAATAGATGTGAGCCTTCCCATTACACCAAGAGACCCTTCGATCTCCTGCTTCTTGCGCTCAACGTGTTTGTGTCTACCAAGAGCTTCAATACTTGGCTCTTGAGGCCAATCTTGTGGAGGGCAATGGCTATGGCTAACCTACAACACTGCCTCCTTCTATATGAAACTCTATGCTACACAGAGGTCCTCTCCGCAGGCTGTCTCTCATGGCAACATACGACACCTTTGACACAGTTGTTAGCTCAGATCCATCATTCCAAAGCAAATAGCCATATCTTCTGTACATGCTTCATCCTGTCGCAATTTGATGAGAGTATCAAGTGTTGCAAATTTGTGTACTGCATCCGTGTTTTCCAACACTTGAGCATGAATGTTCACCTTTCTCAATGGTTCTAAATAAGCAATGGCACAGTCCTTCATCCAGTCAAGTTCTTCCACCGTTGTGAGCGTTGGAGTCATTAATTTCAAGGGAGGATCCATTCCAAGAATGAGAGGTTTGGATATGACATGGTCCAGGCTAAATTCTTTGTCAGGAAAAAATAATTTCCATGCTAGAATGCACATTGCTTTATCGTAGAAGTATGAGTTTTCTAGCTTGATGTCTAACTATGTAGGGACACTAACAATGAAAAAATGGGTACATAAGCACTTCAGCAACCAATTTTACTGGTTTTAAGTGATTTCCATTCTAAACTCCCTTACGAGCTACCTGTTCTGCGATACTTACACCAAATCTTACACCAACAAGTACACATTTGGAAGGATCGTCGTGAGCTGCAAGCCATGTGTCACACCCCTACACCTGCGGTAGCCTTTCAACCGCTTATAGCGAGGTGTGGCAGTACCAATCGTTTTCTTTTCACCAATACTTACGATTGTAGACTACGCCTAACATTCCATACTTAGTCTTATTTTTGTTACCAAGTATTATTAATGTGTTCCTTTATACAAGTGAAAGCCCATAACATTCACATAAACAACATTATATAAGAGAAATGCACAATAGTATAAAGGGAGGGGCAACTCCCTGCAATATGAGTCTACCCAAATCAATATATTATACAATCTTCAATTTTACAAAGTACAAGTTAAATCTTGGGAAACCCCAAATTTACACTTAGCCAATTTTACAATCTTTGGCAAACTCAGTTGCCCAACTCGTCGGCACCTCCACACGGTTGTCGCGCGACTCACTAACCCTTCATTCACCTTGTTTCACGATCGTGTTGTTTGCCCAACTTGGGCGCGCCTCCAAGTCGCCACACACGGGCGCCTCTGCCTGAGACACACCTCCGTTCACAATCTCAACACTTCACCAAAAGTCACACCGTGCACACTTTCGCGACGGGCGGGCGCTCACCCGAGTCACCCAAGAACCTGTGCCAAGTCATCGCACAAACCGGGCACCCACCAACGTTTCACCGTCGGGTACTCCCTCACATAACCCGGGCACCACACACCCGTGCATGACCTACTCCAACCGGCAGGCGCTACTCTACCCGTGCAATTCACCCAAACCCAGAAACGACACTCTCTCCGTGCAGCCTCGCCCAAGAACGGGCGCATCTCCAAAACTGTGCCTTTCTCTTCTTTGTTGCGTCCACACTAGACCTGCACCTTTTCCTTCACATGTTGAGCGAATTCATGTGTTGAGCAATGGTGAAAATGTCTCCAACACATCTTCAATATATATAAGTCGTAAGGCAAGGTCATGGCTTCCCAGCCGACCTACCCACGCCCTCAACGCCATCGCAAATGTGAGTCAGCCATCCTCCGAATGCGTTTAACCATCGTCGGCTTCACCATGTTTGTTGGTTGGCCTTCATAAGGCTTAACCCATGCCTCTACGCATATAAGTCAGCTCGCCCTCCTTCCACATGCATTATAACTTGATGCCTTCGCATGCTAAGTCAAGGCTCGCTCCTCCTTCGTCGCACTTCAAGCCGAAGCATGCGCATAACGATTGCAGGTCCTTACACCATGGCTCTACCATGGAACCTCCAAAGGAAAAAACATCCTTGCATTTGCTAAAGTGGCCCCTCTTTACAGTTCAGTCAAAGAGCTTTCCATCGGTGCAGAGCTCCTTGACTCCTCAACCAACTTTACGGATCTAGAATTTGGATCCCAATTGGCCATCACCAGCCCTGACACACCCAAAACTACACACACAGGAAACACCAAACTCTTTATTTCCCTCGGCCCACGAGAGGCCAAGGACCAGGCCCTCACGGGCTTTGATACCATGTTAAATTTCCATAAGGAAATATATATATTGTCTTTAATCAAATAATGTTACAAATAAATATATGAAGTGTTGTCTCAAGATAGGGAAACTATCTTGGACACACAATCACTTGGTTGAGAGAATATCTCAACCACACACAAATCTAGGAAACAACTCCTAACTAATAGGAATAGACTCCTTTACATAGCAAGAATCACAACTGAGGAAAGTAGGAATTACATTTTCCTACTAGTTAGGAGTTGTTTCCTAGATTGGTGTGTGGTTGAGATATTCTCTCAACCAGGTGATTGTTTGTCAAAGATAGTTTCCCTATCTTGATACAACACTTCATATATTTATTTCTAACATTATTTGATTAAATACATGTTGTAGAGGCTACAACCACCCTCCAAAATTTTTCCTTAGCTTTGTTTTGGAGCCTCCCTACCAACCTTTCACGACCCCTTGTCTTGCTTTGTCAAGTACACAAGCTTCAGTGTTTTTCTTGCACAAAGACAACCTGTCGATCAAATCCCGATGCATTCCCCTCACAGGCTGATCACCCAGACTTGGTCTAGTTGTAGGTTGAGTAACTCCCACAAGAAATTTCACAATTCTGGAGGGCAACCAGCCTTCCCTCTAGAAATTGCACAATTCTATCTAGCAGCCTGCTAGGCTCCAAAATTGTGCAATCCTACTAGTCAGGGTTCACCCAGAAAACTACAAAATCCTTCTGAGTAGGCCTGCTCAGCCCAGTTATTATGCAATCCTGGGCAGAAACTAGTTGCTCTACTAAAAAATTGTGCAAATCTCTTGGGCATCCAGCCCCACTCCCAGCTAGAAATGTGCATTTCCTCTGAGTAGTTGAGCAGCCTCATGCATGAGCAATTGGGTTGAATAGTTCCACCCAGGACCAAGGAAACTTGACTTGCATGCATGACTTGTTTTTTCCCGGAATAGCAAAAGGAAATATGTAAAAAGTATCCCATGACTCAGGGAGCTATTTTTAATAGTCAGAGGTTACATGCAAAGTTTGTTTTAGAAACTTTCCTCCAAGTGTCGCCTTTTCCTAGATTTGTGGCATGCGCGTCATGAGCTCAAACTTATTTATTCAATGCATCAGAGCTCATTATTTCACATCAATCTTGGAGTTTTGATATCCCACAACACATCTAGGACTCTTCGACACATCCAACTTAGCTATTCAAGGGTAAGTGGCCTCAACTTGTCTTTTTTAGCATTCCTGTCACTTTTGTGTTTTCACTTGTGTGAGTGTTGTTTTCTTGATTTCTTTGAATGCTTGTTGCCGTTTACATGTATACTACCTTGTACTAGCACCATTTCAACTTCCATTGCTATCTCATTGTTGTCGCATGCATGAAACTATTTTGCACGAACGGTCGTTGATTCAGTGACTCGCCTCACCCACATACATGTTGATATATTAAGTGAAACTTTCATTCGATATTTGCATGCATAATCAATCACTTCTACTTTCACTTAGATTCACAATGCATTCACTTTCATATTTTCTTTCGGTTGCCTGTCGGCAAGTCTGGGCAGCCTTGGCCTGGACTTTCCCACATCCAGATAGTATTTCACAATCTGGAGAAGGAAGGCTCTGTCTTCCTCTCTTCAAATGCACATTTCTAAGGGACAGTGACTACTACCCCAGAAAATTGCACAATTCAGTCCTTGAGCCTGCAGTCATTGCTAGTTGGAATTGCACATTTCGCAATCCCAACAGCCAGTAGTCAGCCTGCATTGCACATTGCGAAAATCCAGCAGCTAGTCTTGCCTCCTAGACAACCCAGACTACCTTTTGCATAGTTCTGGAAGCCAATCACCCAGCTTCTTAGCAGAAATTGTGTAATATTTTCCTATCATTCCCCAGGTATGTGTTAAGTCATTCCTCGAATTTTCTTTGGTTTTCGCTGACAGATTTCTTTCCATGCATGTTGCTTTGTCTCCATATCTTTCAATTGTTCATTCACCTATTATCAATATAGCATCAATGGCCTCCAAGAAAGCAAGATCTAAGGACACTGACAAAAGTGCAACTAGAGAAGCAGTTGAGCAGGTGTCTGTATGTCTACCTATCTATGAAGATACCAAGTTGTTTCTAAACAAGGAAATCAAGTTAAAATGGCAAGAGGTCAATGAAGCATTTGGAAGAAATTTTGGGAAAGACCTTGAAGACCGTCTGGTGTATGTGAACATTCACAAGTCTGACTTGTAATAGAATTCACGCAGATACCCCATGTTCCGATGCATGGACATGATACATTGGATTGTCTTGCACACTGATCTCAAGATGATGACTCTGAGGAGTGCCAATGGGACGAATCTTGCCAGCTTCTAGGCATAAGATTATGATGAGATGTATCAAATGCCGAAGCCCATGACTATCATGGAGAATCCTTTTAGCTTACCCAATAGCAGTGCCAACTCCGAAGACATTTTGAAGAATTGGGTAAAGCAACCAGCTAGATTTAGGATGACACCCAACCAGATCTACAAGATGAAGATACTACGAAAGATGTATCAATACTTGGTTATATTCCCATGTTGACTATGTGGCCAAGAAAGCATGGAAACCTTCCCATAGAGTTGGGTGATCACACTAGACCAACTGGACAGAGTGGGAAAACCATGCAACTAGTCTGGCCTGTTGGCTCATCAGCTGAAGGAACAGGTAACAAAGGATCAGCGATCACCAAAAGGTATGCATGCGGAGATTTACATGTTGTCCTACATCTTAGATGCAATATGTGCCCGACAAGAATTCTCGAGCTTGGAGTGGGTATGGTCACCAACGGAGACTATTGTGAACACATATTGCAAGTTGTTATCAGAATGCAGCTTCATAGGAGTAATCACATTGTTGTACAATCATTTTGTCACCCCATTCTACAAGATGATATTCAAATAGGATGCACCCTACATGTCGAAGGAAGCAATGGAGGCACTGATAGACATTGTTGATTGGTATGCCTCGCCATTCGGCACCTTCATACGAATGTTCAGTGCAGAGAAGCCTCTGCGTGTTCTACTGAAGTTTTCCATGGACATAATTGTCATGCAGGAAGTAGCATATCACATATCGATAGGATTGACATCTAGACTGCACCAGAAGAAGAAGGCAACTTGGCCAGCTCTTCCGTTGTGGATTGGATTATATGAGATCCGAAGTATCAAGCAAGTGGATGTCGAAGCAGAACTGATGAAGAAGTATCCATTCGACCTCTGAAGTTACAATCCACATGACCCATGTTGTATTATGAAGGATCACTGCATGAGAGTACAATTCAACTAGATCCATGGGGAATTTCATTGGGCCAAGGAGGACCCATGGATATATTGCTACAGCTTCTCTAGACCCAATGAATTGATCAACTTTGCTGTGGAGTGGTTAGTGAAGCAACATGAAGTAGCATCGCGGATAGCAACAACACTAATAGTAGAGGCAAGCATACCAATGTGCAAAAAGGGAAAGAGGAAGATTGTTGATCGCATGGAAGAAGAGTAAAGTTGTAAGTTCCAAGCAGATTCACTTGTGGAGAAATAATTTATGGCTATAGAGGCAAAGAGGCAACAACATGACAAGAGAATTGTGAAAAGGTAGAGGGATAAGAGAATAATGGAAGAAGTAGAGAAGGAGTTGTATGGGCTGAAGGAGCAACTCCAGAAGGAACAAGAGTTGCACAACTAGGAGAGGGAAGCACAACAGAAACATGTACAACAGGGGGCGTCACATGTCCAAACAGATGAAACAGTGGTTGTACAAGGTATTGGATTCATCAAAACAACTGGCATCAGGAAAACAAGGTGAATCATTGGAGGAGTAAGATTTCTCTCATGATATAGAACAAGCACTTCAATAGTTAGAAACGAATATGAAGCAATGGGAATCAGAACAGGACATCGAACTTATGCCTCACCACCAAGAGGTCGACCTACCTGCTTCACCGCATCCAGATGATGAGAAAGTCTCAAGTGACTGAGGAGGCACTGAGATCCTTGGAGATCAGCCGGAAGAAGAGATGCAGAACATCTCACTCAACGAGCTCAACATAGAGTTTTGCAGTCTCATATATTGTCGACTCTGGATGATCATACATCTCCTATGAAATTTGAGGAATGAGTGATCTTGTTTGACATGCAAAAACATATAGCAACCTTGGCCAATGCAACTAGAGTATATATCGAAGCCACTACCTCAAGTGTTCACTTTCTAATAGCTAAGAATGAGCGAATGGCTAAGGAACTATAGACAACCAAGAAAGGAGGAGAGTTGGTGACAACGTTCACTTGACTAAACTGAAGAATGAAATACTAGATGAAGTATTGTCCCTTGATGCAGTTATGCGAGCATTGTACTCCAAGTTTGGCATTGTACATAAGCCAGTCATCCATCTCAACGGATGGAAACAACGATGTTCCAGAAGAGCATGTATCTTGACGAACTTGCATGTTGTTTTTTACTACATGCAAGCATGCACGATGTGATACAATGGAGCTCCACTTCACTTACATAAGATGATGAAGGCGAGTACGGTTGAGCTGAAGGCACATATCCGAAGTCAGATCCGGAACTATGAAGAGCTCCTACAGCTTATCACTAGTATACAAGCTTCCCATGCACGTGTGTTCAAGAGTGGGTGTTTTGGTCTACACACATGTGATCTGATTGGTTGGGACTCTCACTGAAGTGAAGACAAAGGCACATGTCCAACTAGAGCTTGAATCGTACTTTGATGAGTTGATGCGCATTGCTACCAGCCCACACTTGCCCATTAGTGCAGACATCATGGACAAGTATGTTGTTGGTCCAGTTGCATAGAAGACAATGATGTGCATGCTTACAGATGAGTTGGACATAGGAGCCCGAGCAGTGTACCCAGATGCTATGGAGGCAAAAGTCAGGTTCTAGAAAGATGTCACCGATGGAGCACACAAACACCATCAAGGACTACCGATCTTGGCATCAATATGTTACTGTTGATCATCGCAATGATGTTGAGGAGTTGGAGTTCCATGGTTGTCTAAGTCAGAGTGATGTATTGCATGGCTTGCTCAAGCCATTTCTCTCACATGAGTACATGTGCATTGTAATGTAAAGTCATGTCAAATGTAATTCAAGTTGTGATAGTTGTATGTAATAGTCATAGAGTAGATGAAGAGCCATGAGGGAGTTGAACTATCACAAAGGGGAATGTCAAGGGTCACCCCACCCTTTGTTATAAATAGTCCCTTATAACTCATTGTATAGGCTTTTGGTTAGCCAAGCTTCTAATAAAATTATCTTGGAGAGAGCTTGGACAGTATTGTAATGAGCCTTGGCTTGTCCAATATGCAAAGCTAGTACATCTCTTTGGAAGAGCAGGTGGTTGTGACTGTAACGTTCTGCTATTAGAACTAGTAGTTGGACATGGATGTATTGTATGAATGGAACTTACACTTTCCTAATATAACAAGAGCCAACACGATTCATGCATATGTTGTATTGTATTCTATGTTATCTGGTTTACTCTAAATGATATATGTTTTGGTTTGCTTACGCATGCATGTATAGCTATTTGTGTATGCATGTATGAATCTTTCTAAAATTTGTTGTTGGTTTAACCATCACTTTGGATTGCTTGCTAACTTGCCTTCCATGTTGCGATGTATCTTTGCTCGTGTGTTTCATTATTAACTGTGTGCTATCATAGGTTTCAAAGGGAAACACTCATCTCAACCCCCATGTGTTAGAACCTCCTATGCACCTTCCTTGGCTCACCACAGTTGTCACACCCTTTCGACAAACAAAGTTATCTAAGATCTTACTTGCCTTTATGGAAAATTGCGATCAAGGCATTACCATACAACCCACTGCTCGGACTCCTACACCAAACGGTCTGAGGTCTAATTGGGACTTCTTACCAAGGATATCCCCTAACATGTTGGCAGGTCCAACACCGTCAACAAGACAATATATAGATATCCTTATGGAAATTTAACAAAATTTTATGTATTTTGGGAAATGGATCACTTTAAAAAACACATAAAATAATGATTTTTAAACTTAGTTAATAGCAATAACAGAGAAAATATACCATATCTAAAACACATAATAGAAAAAATGATAAAAGACTTCACCCCTCTCCTGGGCTACATTTCCTCGTCTACCTTCTAATGTTGGGCCTCTCTCATTAAGTGCTCAAAACCATGTTTACATCATTTATGTTAAACACACATGAACAGCAAGAGAGATATGAAAGATAAAACATGCAATACATTTTTTATTAGCATGAGATATACATTTATAGTACAATACGTGACTCTTGGGTTTCAGATCCCAAGGTCTCTTGGACTCCTTTTGTCCATTCGGCTTCCACACTAACCCATTTAGGATTAGGTGTCCAACATTCCCCCCCTTAATCCGAAGGGTTATGTATGAGTCCAAGAAGAGAGCTGTAATACAAAATGTGCAAATATGCATGGCAACACTAGGCTGAATGTGCTCTATGAAATGTTGGTATAAAGGGTGGTGGTTTAAGGATGACCACCAACACTGGAACGCTTAGTGCAGTTCCTGGAACTCTTCCAAAACTTGCAAGAAACTGAAGTTTTCTGCTAGAGGAAGTGATCCTATTGTTTTTTTTAAAGAGGGAAACCTTCAACCATAAAAGGGAGTTCTCACCCCGCATAAAAGGTAAAACTTCAACCTAAAAAGGGAAGTCTCAACCTGTGATGGTTTAAGGATAACCAACAACTCTGGAATGCTTAATGCAATTCCTGGAACTCTTCCAAAACTGGCAAGAAGCTGGAGTCTTCTGCTAGAGGAAGTGTTCTCAATTTTGTTCCTGGAATGCTTCCGAAACTGGCAAGAAGCTGAAGTCTTCTGCTAGAGGAAGTGTCCCAGATTGCCAACTGAAGGCATGTTCAGGGGCATCTTTGTCGCTGGCTACAAATCTGAAACTGGTGTGGCAGGTTGTGGCTCAGGCTCGCTTGACGTGACTTTGAAGCTTGTAGATGACCATTATTTCCCCCCCTGTCAGATACAAGGTGAGATGATGGAGGAAACTCAACTGCAAGACTGTTCAATACTCTGGAACAAGTTCTGACATGTGTTTGGAATATCTTCTTGGCTGTTGATGCCCATTGCCAAGAAGCGATCCATCCAAGATGAATCTTTGTTCTTGCAGGACGTTTATTTCTGAAGCATCTGTGTGAAGAATGGCTGGTTTTATGACAATGCTTACATGGATGAAGATCAAAACAATGATCTTTCAAATGGCCAACTTGGTCACAGTGTTGGCATTTCACAATCTATTGTTGTTGCTATGGAAGAGGAGCAGAATCTGGAACAACTGGAGGTGGACTGTCATGAGGAGCAGGTGAACTGTCATGAATGAATCCAGCACTCTGAAACTGAATGGGCTTTGAATAGTCTAGAATATGAAAGGACAAGTCCTTGTCATATCCAAGATTAGTTCTGTGCTTGTTGTGGACAAGCCATTCCCAAGGTCTGATGATGGGCTTGGGAAGTGCAGACTGAGTTTCTGCATCTGCATGTAAAGCTGCTGCTTTATTGGGCATTGGATCTGAATGAACTTGTTGCTTATGGGAGTCTATTTCACTGTTCTGAACAAAAACAGGTTCAGAATGATGACTCCTTTGTTTTAATTCTTCTTGCTGAAGCTGAGATTCAAGCTCCAAAAATTCTACCTTTTCTTGTGTATACTGCAGATAGGTTTTAATATCACAGAGAGTGTTCTTGCTGATTTTCACTGTATCATGATCAGTAGAATGCATCAAAGTTTTCAAGAATTCTAATACTTCAGTAATTTTAGCCATATTCTCCATTGTCAAAATTACACCTTTTAAAAACTGATCATAACTATGAACAAATGAATAAGCAGCACCCACTCACAATACTATGTCAAGAATCTTTTCCTTATCGCTGGAAATTTAGAACTGTTATGATTGAAATGAGACAGGAGTTATCAACACACATATCATGCACGAATACAAAGACCAAGAGTGATAGAGAGAGTCCAAATACAACAGTCTCTGCGCAAACCATCATCCAATGTTTGTAAACTCCAGTTGGTTTATTGAAGATGAAATGTGGATGGCACACGCGCTAGGCCACTGAAGTGAAACTGCATCTGGCAGCCCCTCAATCAAAGCATACATCCATTCAATCGCCATGGCCACGACTGACTCACTTATCCCTGGTATTATTGACCACGTTGTGGAAGATGAAATAATTCCGCTCTTGCCGTGTCACATCAGACCGCTTCTAAAGGTCTTGAACAGAGATTGGAGGAAATCATTAGATGCAACTGGAGTACCATTAAACGAAAATGGAAAATGCATTGCTAGAGTAACCTGTTTGAGGCAGCCGCTGAAATTCCATTTTGCAATAGAATACTTTGAAAACAATGCTAGGTTATGGTACAGGAGATTTAGTCTAATAGTGCCCTACAGTGACCATCTCGTGAAACTTTTCAATGGGGAATGGAGAAACGTCGCCCCAGTTACTGGACGCTGGCCGTACATATGTAAAAGTCCCTTTCACATAACGGTTTTAGGAGTAGTTGACGGAAGGTTGTATCTTGGTCAAGGGCTAGAAGGCCGAAATCATATCACTAGAATTATTGTGTTAGACATTGGCGCAGGTTTATGGCAATGGCAGGAAGTATGTGATACTTATCCTCCTATTACATATGATATTCCAATGCATATATGCAGTTCAAGAGGGGTCGCAGGTGGCCTTTATGTATATCGCAGACATGACATATATGAGGACATAATAGAGATGCCTGCATATGAACATATAACTCATAGGGTACAACGTTTTATCGACATTGACATCAAGTGCTCTCCTGTTTCTGGCTTATACTACTGTAGAGTCTCTTTCGGAACCGTTCAAGCTGGATTTAGCATTTGACTTGTCTCTCGTTGCATTACTTGGAGATAACATATACAACTTTGGAGAACTGTTGGCACATCCAATTGTGAAGAGTCTTCTGGGTACGAGTGTAGAGTGGCTATATTATATTTTACAAGCTTTTAATGCTGGTGACGTAGCTCGGTATAGGGATGCTCTCAATGCACAACCGACGCTTGTAGAGAATGAGAAAAAGTTGCTGGAAAAGATTAATATCCTGTGCTTGATGGAGATCATATTTAGCCAACCTGCGCATGGTAGGATTCATACATGTAGGCCACCGATACATACACTGACGATGTGCGTAGACCTTATGTACAATACTTAGCCAGAGGCGTAGATGTGCTTGTATTTGGGTTCGTGCATAAGATTGCTACATTCGAGAAGACTGCAGGTTTTCAGGCACTGGTGCAATTTAGTGATGTCGATACTGCTGCTTCTGCAAGAAGTGCCTTGGATGGAGGAAGCATACCAAGATATTTGCTTCCAGAACATGTAGCTTCATGCCATCTGCGGATATCGTTTTCTGCTCACACTGACTTAAATGTCAAATTTCAGAGTCAT
Organism: Pinus tabuliformis; assembly: GCA_031772625.1. Lineage (NCBI taxonomy): Eukaryota > Viridiplantae > Streptophyta > Pinopsida > Pinales > Pinaceae > Pinus > Pinus tabuliformis. The sequence continues at coordinate 571,559,928 of CM062817.1, read as the reverse complement.
CGCAGCAGAGACTACACAAATCCAAACCTTCCTGTGAACCCCTCTGCTATAGATGGAGCTGGGCAGTTTACTATAGGAAAAGAAGGGAGCTAGAGAGTAATGTTTACGCACTAAATTTAGAGGCTTCCAAAAAAGATCTGCGAAATGGAAGCCAAACCGCCCGTGCTTTATCTATTGGCATGCGGATGCCGATGCCTTATGCTGCAGATCCAACGAATAAGCTCCGTAAGTCTCTCAATATTGATTCTCTGCAAGAAAGAGGCGAGGAGGACGAAAGAAAGTTGCAGGAAAATGGAATGAAAAGTAACGCCAAAGAAAGTCTGCAGTCGCTCAAGAGGTTTTTAAATATTAGAGAAATTCGCTCGGATAAAAGTGGAGCAACGGATCCTGAATTTCCAGATGGAGCAGTTGCCAGGACGTGCGCGGAATGCAAAACAGACAGAACGCCGCTCTGGAGAAATGGCCCCGATGGACCAAAGTCTCTGTGTAATGCCTGCGGTATATACAACGTTTAGAAAAATGCAAAGAACGCTGCTACCAGGTCAGGGAGGTGTCAGTGCTGCAATATGGGCAGAAAATAGGAGTTACAAGAGAATCTAAAATGTCTATGAGACCAGCAGCGTGAAGAGGGCAGCGTATGGAGGCCAGTGGCGTATATGGAAGCCCAACAGTTTAAATTCACAGTTTTGTCAGGGAATAATGGTAAATCGCAGCACTGTTATACCAGTGCGCAGACTCTGATAGGCCGCAGGTAGGAGATAGACTCTAATAGATCTGATGCGCTCAGCTAAAATAAATGGTCAGGTAATGAAGACTAGGCCAGCATTATTCAAGGCAGCTTAGACCAGTTGCTAAACTGTGAGAAAACTACACAGGCCACACATCATGGCTCTGATACCATGTTAAACACACATGGACAGCAAGAGAGATATGAAAGATAAAACATGCAATACATTTTTTATTAACATGAGATATACATTTATAGTACAATACGTGACTCTTGGGTTTCAGATCCCAAGGTCTCTTGGACTCCTTTTGTCCATTCGGCTTCCACACTAACCCATTTAGGATTAGGTGTCCAACAATTTATAATGCTAAAAATGTAAATATTATGTCTCCAATGGATTCAAAACAGTAAAAAACCACTAGTTGGGCTTTTGTTGCACTCAATTTGGCCAAAATATAAAGAATTTACGCTAGCTGATCTACAAACTGCACTGGACTGCTAACCATCGTACGAATTTTACCTTTCTACGGTGTGCCATGTGACAATTTTACCTAGCGTCAGTGAGATTCACACCTAAATTGGTGCATTTTGTCACTTAGTTTAATTGTCCACTAAGGCCCATAGGCAAAAAATTATGGCCACATGGGGCCATCCATCTGGGGGCTGGGGCTAACTGCTCACCCCTATTGGCATAGCCCCCAAATTCTCGGTGGGTGGTTCCATGCTGCAATAAGACCGGGGGTTATCCAAAAATTTACACACCCAAACCCAAAATTCATGCTAACCCCTCTGTTGTGGTGGTGATCTGAAATGGTGCCAATTAGTAATGTTGTGCTAATTCTCCATTCAGAATAAAACCCAAGATGATTATCATTTGCTTCTAAAGTGCTTAAGGATTCACCATGTTTTCTTACTTAATTGATTCCCATGAGAGTTTCTTATGTAAATATTTTAAATAATTTAACATAAAATATATGCTGAACAACAAAAAATAACAACAAAGAACATAAATATACAACACACAACACAAAGATTTGGTGAGGAGTTCACCCCTCCTAGGCTATGTCTCCTTGGTCCAGCGTCCAATGCTTCGGCCTCTTTATTATCCTCAAAATTACAACAAAATTGTGTTTACAATGCTCAAATAATTTTGAAACCTATCTCCTTGAGTTCATATTACTCAAAAATGGCTATCTAGACTCTTTTTGTATCCAATTTGGATAAGAACTGAAGAAGTTATGACTTCTCCTAGTTCTCCCACTATTTGTTCCACAAAATTCTCCAAACCTGACATAATCCCATAAATTCGCTCCAAAATCTGCTAACTGAGCCATAATTTGGCCACACCACGGGCCATAACCTATCGGTCATATCACAAATCGCAATAGATGGAGTCTTGCAGTCTTATGGACTGTGAAATAAGCAGGCAATATGCGATTGCGATATGGCAAACCTGCCTAGAGTATTAAACTTAACATATAAATTATCACATCTAGGAGCCCAATCTCAAATCACAATTAGTGCTTTCCATCAGCGGATACCAAAACCCATACCATTGTGGACCCACTAGGATTATCAAACCTAGCCCATAAAGTATCGGGTCTAGAGCCCCATTGCAAATCGTAATCGGCATTTGCCCTCAGCAAATATTAAAGTCCATACTACTATGATATCAGCAGACCCACTGGGCTATGAAATATAGTGTATAGCATATCATATTCGGGGACCTTTCGCAATTAGTGGTACCGGGGGTAACAAAAATATTAGTGGGGTTTTGGTCCAATATACAAGTGTGATTATCGAAAATCGCAACCCAACCAACCGAGGGCCGATTCTTATCCTGCATCCTCTATTTTTCCCTGATATTCGACATGTGGGACGCAGTGGAAACATGTCACTTGGCGCTTCCCCATTTGTTGGGATCTTTGCCATGTCATCCAACCCCGCCATGTCATCCAACTTCTGCATATGAGGTCAGATTTGAGTGTCATTCACATCGTTGGATTCAGAATGACGAGCTCTTTGATCTAAAGGAAAGTTTGAAAAAAATATGACACTTTAGGCTTTTTAGCATAAAATTGAGCACTTGATCACTCCTCCCCACTAGAAGCCTTTTGGACCCCAAAATATTATATTCAGCTAATGAACAAATGAGGGTACTGCTCCCTCACCTTCCCCTCTTCAATCCATTTAGCCTTTGATGGATTTGTACCTTTGAGACCCACTCGATGATAATCAAGATTTCCATTTTTTGATGACACCGTTCTTCTATCAAGTATGGTGTCTTATTGAAGCTCATCAAGAAATTCTGGAGAAAATTCTTCAATTGATGGAATTTGTACACTTTCTCCTTGATCTTCAATCAAATTAGGCTCATACAATCTCAAATTTTGAACATTAACAATGTAGTAAAATTTCATATATGAAGGCAACTCAAGTTTAAAATCATTATTACCAATCTTTTCCATAATTTAAATGGCCATAATGGATTGGTTTCAGATTTTTACCTTCACCTTGAAGCCTTTCCTTGCTAATGTGAAGCCAAGATTCATCACCTACTTGAAATTGATGATCCACATGATTCTTATCATGCCTTGCCTTATACTTGTCTTGAATCTTTTCTAGTTTTTCTTGAACAATTTGGTGAATCAAGTGAATTTTCTCAATGAATTTCTTTGCTCTGTCTATGTCGCTCTGTCCATCTACAGCTACATCTTTCTCAAAGATGAAATCCAAGGTGATTTAGGAAAATAACCAAGACATTCCTCAAATGGTGAAGTTAGAGTAGTAGAGTGTTTTGCTTGGTTGTAAGCATGTTGAATATAAAGCAACTATTGATACCACAACTTAGGATGTTTTCTGTAATATCCTCTTAGAAAATGAATAATTGTCCTATTAACCACTTTAGTTTGACCATCTGTTTGCAAATGGAAGGTTGTACTTTTCCTCAACTAGGTGTCCATCAAGTTCCATAAACTTGAACAAAAATTCCCAACAAATAGGGAGTCAAGATCACTTACAACAGAAGTAGGTAATCCAAAATGAACCTATACATTCTGGAAGAAAAGTTGAGTTGTTTGTTCACCTATAATTTGTTTCTTACAAGGAATTAATATGGACATATTGTTGAACCTATCCACAACTACGTATAAATAATCATGACCTTTTCTTGATAAAGAAATACCTCCTACAAAATCCATAGAAACACTCTCCCATGGAAATGAAGGAGCTAGAAGTGGTGTGTATAATCCTAGTTTCCTATTACTAGGATTATTTCCTGCACACAATGAACAACCTCTGATAAAATGTGTAAAAATACCTCTGAATATTTTCCACTATTTTAATTACACCGAAATGTCCAACAATAAGAGAAGTGTATGCTTCCCTTGTGACATTTATTCTCTCTCCTTGTGGAACACAAAGTTTTCCCAAATGATGCAACAGATTATCATGTACATGGTAGTCTAATTCTTCAACTTGGTGGCCTTGACTCAAGTTTGAATATACCTCTTGAAAGTCAGCATCATGTGTGTATTGTTCAACATAGCTTTCAGGCAAAGCAAAATTATTCTTGAGTAAAATGGCTACATTAACAATCGGTCTAGAAAGCATATCAGCAACTCTGTTATAAATACCTTTCTTGTACCTGATTACCAAGTGGAATTGTAGTAAAAATCCCATCCAATGAAAGTTCCTTGATTGAAGTAATTTTGTTTGAGATTGCAGATATTGCAGAGCTTGATGATCGGTGTGAACCATCAAGCAATGCTTCCATTTCTTCACACTTTGTACCAATGCATAAATATCTTTATCGTATGTAGGATAGCTAATAATAACACCATTAAAAATCTCATAATGAAATGAAATTGGCTTACCATGATGTAAAATAATTACACCCATGGCGTAGTCACTCGCATATGTTTGTATTTAAAATGGTTGTTTCAAATATGGAAATGCTAAAATTGGGGCTGAACTGATCTTTTGTTTTAAAGCATCAAATACTTTTTGTTGTGTTCTTCCCCACTAGAAGAAAATATTCACGATGGTCAAAGAATGTAGTGGATATGTTATGGAAGAGAAATTGGCAATGAACTTCCTCCAACACTACGTTGCTCCTAGAAAACTCCTTACTTTTGTGACTGATTTGGGTATTAGAAAATTCACAATGATCAAAACTTTGGAGGGGTCAATCTTCATCTCACCTCCTCCAACTAGATGGCCCAAATACACTAAGGAAGTTTTCCTGAATTCACATTTAGAAATCTTCAGGAATAATTGTTCTTTTCTCAAGACATCCAACACTTTCCTCACATGCTTGACATTCTCTTCTCATGATTTGCTAAATATCAAAATATCATCTAAATAGACAATTACAAACTCATCAAGAAAGGATCTTAAAACATCATTCATAACTCTTATGAGTGTAGTTGGAGTGTCGCAAAGACCAAAAGGCATAACCCTACAATCCCTGTTTGGTTTTAAGAGTAGTCTTCCAAATATCCTCCTCAACTATTCTAACTTGATGATATCCACTTCTTAATTCTAATTTAGTGAAATATTTGGCATTCTTTAACTTATCTAGCAAATCATCTATTCTGGGTAGTGAGTATCGATTCTCTATGGTAATTTTATTCAAATCTCGATAATCTACACACATGCGCCAGGTTCCATCTTTCTTAGGTACCAAAACAATTGGTGAACAACATGGCGAAGTAGAGGGATGAATTACACCTTCATCTAACAATTTCTAGACTTGTTTCTTAATTTCTAAACTTTCCAGAATTAACATTCGATACATACCGATGTTTGGGAGTGGACGGTGTTGCTGTAGCTGAATTTCATGCTGAATTTCCCTTTGTGGTGGAAATCCCTTTGGGTTCTTAAAACATGTCTCCATATTGATTGACTGCATCAGCAAATTCAGATTTCAGCTTCATGTCACAACCTACAAAGAATTCATGCTCTATGTCATTCTTCTACTTGATCATAAGGAGCATGAGATTCTTGTCCGAATTGACCAGTGGCTTCATTCTCCCTGCACTTTCCAAAGACAGATTAAGACTCCTGCGATGGGATCTCACAATCTACTCCACTTCTTCTTTGAACACATGGTATTTTTTTCTCAAATCTATGGAAAACAACTTTCTTGTCATACAGATACGGGCTTCCCAACGCAATTCCAGAAATATCCAGCAGCACTACATATAATTCTACTTCATCAAAAAAATTAGCAATAATAGAAAACTTGAAAACACATTTCCTTGTGACGTGAATATTTGCATCCCTGGTTATCCAACCCAATGGATATGGTTTATGATGAGGCATGACTTCTAGATTCAATTTCTTGACCAAGTCTGTAGAAATTAAATTTGACTAAGATCCACTTTCAAACAACATATCAATCTTGGTGTGTTTGGAAATAACTTGGATATGGAACAAATCAATTCTATTTTCCTCATTTGAAGCATTATTGTAGTTATTTGTTGCACTAGTTCTTTCCACGGCTTCCTTTTTACTTTCTTTTCACACAGGTTTTCCCTTAGTGACTGTGGCTACAATCTTTGATTCATCACCTGCGTCAAAACCCATTTATTGTTGTACATCAACGTTTGTCTTATGTTTCCCTTTATTGTTAGATTTCTTTGGTATTAATTCAGGATGAAGCTTCCAGAAATGCGCTTCATCATGACCCTCTTGGGAACAATTGTTTCACATGGGTTTCTCCCCTTCTTTCTTAATAAAAGCATTTTTCTTTTGCTTTCCCTCAAAATTATCTCCTTTTCCACCACTCTAGAATCGCTTCTTCTTGTACATTTTTCCCTCTTGCTTGGAGGTGTGTAGCTTGAACACGGACCTCATCAAGATTCGTGGGATTAAACATAAGAATGGTATGTCGAAGATAGCTATGTAAACCTCCTATATATTTCAGAAAAGTATCTTATGACTGCAAGTCTACGCCTACCATAAGAACTCTTCTCCTAAACTCTTGAGTATACACTTGCACATTTTGACCTATTAATTGTCTGAAATTTTGCCAATTCATGATAGTTTTTTGAATATGGGCTAAAGGGTAGTATTGTCTTTTTATAGCAGCAATGAAACCAAAACACGTAATAGAGATCTTACCATGTTTTTTAATCTCCTCTTGAGTCCTTACTTCCCACCAAATGAGTGTTGCACCCTCCATTCTCAATGAAGCCAACTGAATTTTCATATCATCCTCTTGAAGGTTCTACATTCTGTGGTACACCTCCAACCGAAAAATCTAGTTATCCATCTTTTCTGCATTAACTTCTCCATTGTACATAGGAAACTCGAATTTAACATCAAGCTTTAGAAAAGGTGATTTACCAGTTCCTTTTGCAGAATGATGATGAGTATGAGTAATGGTTGTATTAGTGGAAGAGTGTGAAGATTCTTATGAAGTAGAAGATGAAGAAGATGGTGGAGAGGTTGGAGGCTTGTATCCATTCCCATTACCACCTTCTCCTTTACCTCCTTCTGAAGAGCCTTCTCCTTTGGGAGGTTTGGAACTTTCTTCTTGCAATCTTCTATTCCTCTCTTCATATAAGACCTTCACCATCTCTGTCATATCAAGGAAAGCCTTTCTGAAGGTCTTCTCATCTTCTATCATGATAGATTCTCTTTCATGAGACATGGTCTCTGAAGACTCAACTGCAACTTCTGCAACTTGAGGATATGCTGGTGTAAATGAATTCTGAAACCTTTCTCTTCTTCCACTTGACCCAACTTCAGGGATTCCAACCAATTTTCCTTCTCCTCTTTTGAGTTTTCATGTTGTTAGCATGACAAAAAATTGCAAACAATTAAATCCTTCTTTCAAAAAGAAAATTTAGTAAGCATAAACTAGTGCTCTAATAACAACTTGATCTGAAATGGAGTAGATTAGAAATGTTGTGCTAATTCCCCATTCAAAATAAAACCCAAGATGCTTATCATTTACTTATCAAGTGCATAAGGTTTCACTATGTTTTCTTAATTAACGGATTCCCATGAGAGTTTCTTATGTAAATGCTATAAAAAATTCACATGAAACATATGCTAAACAACATCAAAATAACAACAAATAACATCAAAATACAACGCACAACACAGAGATTTGATGAGGAGTTCACCCCTCCTAGGCTACGTCTCCTTGGTCCAGTTTCAAATGCTTGGGCCTCTCTATTATGCTCAAATTACAAAAAAAGTGTGTTTACAATTCTCAAATGTCTCTGAAACCTGTCTCCACAAGTTCAAAATGCTAAAAAATGGCTATCTAGCCTCTTTTCTCATCCAATTTGGATAAGAACTGAAGAAGTTATGACTTCTCCAGGTTATCCCACTATTTGTTCCACAAAATGCTCCAAAACCGACATAATCCTGCAAATTCACTCCAAAATCCGCTAACTGAGCAATAATTTGGCCATGCTGCAGGCCATAACCTGTCGGTCATATCACAAATCCCAATTGGTGGAGTCTCGCGGCCTTATGGATTGTGAAATAGGTGGGCGATATGTGATTGCGATACGACGGACCTGTCTAGAGTATTAAACTTAACATATAAATTATCACATCCAGGAACCCAATCACAAATCACAATCGACGCTTTCCATTAGTGGATACCAAAACCCATACCACTGTGGGCCCACCTAGATTATCAAACCTAGTCCATAAATTATCAGGTCCGGAGCCCCATCAGAAATCGCAATTGGCATTTTACCTCGACAGATATTAATGTCCATACAACTGCGATATCAGTCAACTCGTTGGGCTATGAAGTATATTGTATAACATATCGTGTCTAGGTACCTTTCACAATCAGCAGAGTACTAAGGGTAACATAAATATCAACATGGTTTTGGTGTGATATGCGATTGCTATTATCAAAAATCACAACCCAACCTGCCAGCCGCTGATTCTTAACTTGTGTTGTCTGTTTTCCCCGGATATACGACGTGCGGGACCCAATGGAAACCTGCCATTTGGGGTTTCCCACTTCATTGGGACCTTTTCCATGTCATCCAATCCTGCCATGTGTCCAAGTCAAACTAAAACTTTGACTTAATCTAACTTCTGCATATGAGCTCAAATTTTAGTGTTGTTCACACCGTTGGATTCTAAATCATGAGCTCTTCGATGTGAAGCTGAGTTTGACAAAATTTTGACACTTTGATTTTTTTGAGCATAAACTTGAGCACTTGATTAGGTGGAGTGTGGTTATATGATGACATGTGACTCGGACTTGTCACCATGTTTTCATTCATTACTGTTGGCGCTCTGTGTTGTTTGGTATGTGGTTTGGTGGGCTCTATCTACTGGTGTCAGAACTGTGGGCCAGAGCTAGGCTCGAGCCCTTGGCTTCCTTGCCTATAGTCTCATGGGCGTGGGATGATCGAGGATTGGGACTTAACCCCGACCCTATTCCCCAATACAATTGGTGGAAAAAATTGAATTTTAGCTTGCTACTATACCTGTTAAGAACTACCACACACCCTAGTGGTAAGACACTACATTGTTGGTTTGGAGGTCATGTGTTCGACTCTCTCAGAGGTAGTTTGGCCAATAACAAAATATTAATGCACCATTGGGAGGAAATGTGGTAGCCCTCGATTGGCCCATATGGCCTCCATTCATTGGACCACTTAAAATCCACTTCGATCAATGAAAACACAACAAATTCGAACCAATTAGAAAAGGACACTCGACAGCCATTCATTGGTCCAAATTATGTAGTTATCCTACCCAGTCACCTGCCCAATCATCGTACAAACTGCCCAGTCAGCAGTCCTGCAACCAACTTGCAAATTTTTTACCTATTTGGGAAAACTATCAGAACGCGATAGCGGGGGGATATGGTATTTTTTTTGAACGATTCAAGTTGCATTGGATTTAGGTCATCGAGATCTACACTCTGGTATAGGTTTTGAGAACTTTTGAACACTTTTAATTTTGAGCACTTTACTGATCCCTTGTATCAATCCTTCCCACTAGAAGCTTTTGGACCTCCAAAATACTACTTTTAGTAAAAAAACATATGAGAGTACAGTTCCCTCACCCTTAAAATCTCTATCCATTTTTATTTGCTTGGATTTGTTCCTTTTATTCTAACAAGAAGGTACTCCACATTCCCTCATTTTTAAGTTCTTATTTTTCTGTCAAGAATAATGTCCTGTTGCAATTCTTCAATAAATTCACAAGAGAAATATTCTATTGAAGGAATTTCAACATGCTCTCCTTGATCATCAATCAAAGGAGGCTCATATAATCTCAAATTCTCAATATTAACAACTGCATGCAGTTTCATATATGGAGACAAATCCAACCAAAAGGAATTATTAAAAATCTTTTCTAAGGTCCATACCTTATTGGTTTCAATTTTTTACCTTCTCCTTTATGCCTCTCCTTGATAATGTAAAGCCAAACTTCATCTCCAACGTGACAACTATGGTCAACACAATGCTTATCATGCATTGTCTTTTACCTGTCTTGGCTCTTTTCCAACTGTTCTTGAACCATCTGATGTACTAATTGAACTTGTTCAATGAATTACCTAGCCTTATCAATGTCACTATCGCCATCAATAGCAACATATTTCCCAAAGATAAAATCTAAAGGTGATTTTCGTAGGTATCCAAAGCATGCCTAAAATGGAGATGTTTAAGTCGATGAATCCTTTGCCCGATTATAAGCTTGTCGAATGTAGTTTAAGTGTTCATCCCAAAGCTTAGAATGGTTTATGCAATAACCACGAAGAAGATGTACCAGCGTTTTGTTCACCACTTCTGTTTGACCATTGGTTTGTGGATGGAATGTTGTGCTCTTTTTCAACTTGGTGTCCATGAGTCCCCATAAGCTTGACCAAAATTTCTTGACAAATTGAGAATATCGATAAAAAATAATCGATTTGGGCAACCCAAAATGTACCTGTACATGTTGAAAGAACATTTTTGCAGTCTTTTCAGTTGTAACCTTCTTCTTACAAGGCATCAAAATACACATCTTGTTGAAATGATCCACCACAACATAAATATAATCATGATTTTTTTAGACATAGGTAGTCCTCCTAGAAATTCCATAGAAACACTTTCTCAAGGTGAGAAGGGACTAGAAGTGGAGTATAAAATCCTAAATTTCTATTGTTAGTATTATTTGTAGCACATAAATAAAATTCTCTTACATATTGTGACACACTTTCATTCATTCGAGGCAAAAAACAATACCTTTGTAATTGTGCCACTGTCTTGCCTACACCAAAATGGGAAAAAATAATAGAAGTATGCGCTTCCCTTATGATATTAAATCTTTTACTCTACAAAATGCATAGCTTTGCCAAGATGATACAAAAGTTTATCATGAACATGGTAATCTAATTCTTCTACTTGATTTCCTTGACACAAAGTTGCATATACATCTTTAAAATCGTCATCTAAAGTATAATGTTCAACATAGTTCTCATGCATGATAGAGTTATGCTTAAGAATAACTAAAGCACTAATAATTGAGCTAGAAAGCATGTCAGAAATCTTGTTATAGATACCTTTCTTATACCTTATCACCAAGTGGAATTTCTACAAGAAACCCATCCATCTGAAATGCCTCGCTTGTTGTAACTTAGTTTGTGATTGCAAGTATTCCAATGGTTGATGATCAATGTGAATGATAGTTTCTTTTCCCATCAAATAGCATTTCCACTTTTTCACATTTGGCACCAGTGCATACAATTCCTTGTCATATGTGGGATATTTAACTAGTGCACCGTTAAATTTTTGAGAATGATAACATATGGGCTTACCATGTTGCATCAAGACGCTCCAATGGCATAGTCACATGCATTTGTTTGTATCTTGAATGGTTGTATTAAATCTAGAAGTGCAACAATTGGATTTGTGGTAATTCTCTCCTTCAATGCATTAAAGGCTTTCTAATGCTTGCCTCCCCACTGAAAAACATACTTCACATTTATCATGTCGTGTAATGGATTTGAAATTGAAGAAAAGTTAGAAATTAACTCTCTCCAATATTGGGCTACTCCCAGAAAGCTTCTAACCTAAATTAAATTATTGGGATTTGGCCAATCTATAATGACTTTGACTTTTGTGGGATCTATCTTCAATTCACCCCCTCCAACAATATGTCCCAAAAACAATAACGAGGTCTTTCCAAATTCACATTTAGACATATTTAAAAATAACTTTTCTTTCTTCAAGACATCTAAGACTTTCTTGACATGCCGACCATGTTCTTCATGGGTTTTACTGAATATCAATGTGTCATATAAGTAGGCAATCACAAAATCATCAAGAAAATGCCTTAAGACATTATTCATAACTCTCATGAATGTTGCAGGAGCATTACAGAGTCCAAATGACATAACCAACCATTCAAAAAAACATTGTTTTGTTTTGAAAGTTGTCTTCCATATGTCTCCTTCAAGAATCCTAATATGATGATAGCCACTTGTTAATTCCAACTTAGTGAAATATACAACATCTTTCAATGATCAAGTAAATCGTCAATTTGAGGAAGAGGGTAATGATTCTTTACTGTAATCTTGTTCAAGGCTTTGAAATCCACACATGCGCCAAGTACCATATTTCTTTGGTAATAAAACAATTTGTGACTTGCATGGCGATGTGCTTGGTATGATGACCCCTTTATCAAGAAACTCTTGGATTTGTTTCTTGATTTCTGCATTCTCCATAACTGACAGCATGTACATGTCAATGTTTGAAATAGGACAATCTTTTTGCAATTGGATCTCATGTTGGATTGCTCTTTTAGGGGGCAATCCTTTGGGTTCCTGAAACATCTCATCATAGGTGTTAACAAACTCATACAAATTAGATTTTAATCTTGCATCACATCCTTGGAACACTTCATTTTCCACATTCTCTTTGGGTTTGATCATTTTCCTCTTCATTTGTCTAGCAATAACAAGTGATAAATTAAACTTCTTTCTATGTGCTCTAACAATGTACTAAGTCCCATCTTCAAACAAGTGATATTTGCTCTCAAGGGAGATGAAAGATGGTGCTCCTACCATGTAAATATGGGCTTCCCAAAACAATATCACAAATGTCAAGTGCAATAACATAAAGCTATACCTCATCTATAAAGTTTACAGTGATGGAAAATCTCATTTTACATCTTTTTGTCACATTCAATTTTGCATTGTCACATATTCAACCTAAAGGATAAGGTTTAGGATGAGGATTGGTTTCCAAATTCATTTTCTTAACATTTTCTTCTGAAAAAGGCTTTCTTGTAATCCACTATCAAACAATGTATCTATCTTGGCATGTTTTGAAATGACTCTAACGTGGATAAGCTCTATTCTTTCTTTTTCATGTTGAGTTTCATTTAGGCTACTTGAAGAACTATTACTTGCAATAGAGTCCTTACATTTAAATCCCATGGCTGTGATCTTTTTTTCATACCAGGAATTGGATCCTAAATCATGTTGTGTAGTTGCAATAGTCTTTTGTTTCCCTTTGTTGTTAAACATTTTGGGTCTCATTTTAAGATGAAATTTCCAATAGTGGTCTTCATCATGGCCTTCTTTTGAACAATGTTTACATGTGAGTTTTTCTCCCTCCTTTTTTACTAAAACATTCTTCTTCCCTTTTCCTTTGAATTTCCCCTTTCCTTTGTCTCTGCTCTTGAATGGCTTTCTGCTGCCCTCTTGAGGAACATTATTCCCTCTTACTTCTAAATGAGTTGCATGTACACAAACTTCATCTAGTTTTGTAGGGTTAAACATGAGAATTGTGTGTCTCAAATAACTAAGAAATCCTCTCCAAAGTATTTGAGTAAAGTGTCTTGAGAGGATAAATCTATATCCAAAATCATGTCTCTTTTCCTAAATTCTTGAGTGTATCTTTACACATTTTGACCCTTAGCTTACCCAAAGTTTTTCCAATCCATGATATCTTTTTGCATGTATGCTAATGGATTAAATTGCCTTCTTATTGCAACAACAAAATCATTCAAAGAAGATAAAACCTTACCATGTTTCTTCTTGTCCTCTTGAGTTTTGGCCTCCCACCAAATAAGTGTTGCACCTTCTAACCTAAGAACAGCAAGTTGATTTTTGGTCTCATCATCCTTGATTCTTTGTATCCTACAATACACTTTAATCTAACGAACCCAATTATCTAATTTCCTAGCATTTACCTCTCCAGTGTACATAGGAAATTCAAACTTTGTGTCAAGCTTTAACAAAGGTGTTTTACCAATTCCCTTTGGATAATTTGGAAGTTTGTGTGAAAGGGTTGAAGAAGTAGAAGAATATGGGGATGAAGATGAGGATGATGGAGGTGAAGGTGATGGCTTATCACCATTCCCTCCATTCCCTTCTGGAGGTTTGTCTCCTTTTCCTCCATCGCCCTTTGGAGGTTTTGAGCTCTCTCCTTGCAACATTGAATTCCTCTCCTCTTAAAGAAATTTTACCATTTCAAACATCTCAAAGAAATATTTTCTGAAAGTTCTTTCATCTTCAGACATCCCTTCAAGACCTTCTTCATGTGCCATGACTAGTGAAGCTTGAGGTGTGCGTGTTCTCCTTGAAACAATGTGAGACCTTGGCTCCACAAGTTCTCCTTCTCCTCTTTTAAGCTTCAACCTTGTAAGCATTAGAAAAAACTTGCAAACAAAATTAAACCTTCAAAATAACCTTGGGCTTTGATACCAGACGGATTTGTTATGATAACATAAAGGTGATGGAAAATTTGCGAGTAAAATTTTATGTATTTTGGGTAGTGGATCAGTTTAAAAAAAACATAAAAAAAAATTAGTTTTAAACTTAGTTAACAACAATAACAGAGACCACATACGATATCATAAACACATAACAACAAAAATGATAAATGTGTTCACCCCTCTCCTGGGATACATCTTCTGGTCCAGCTTCCAATGTTGGGTCTCTCTCATTAAGTGCTAAAATTTGTGTTTACATGGATTTATAGTGCTTGGAATGTAGATATTATGTCTCTAATGGATTTAGAATAATAAAAAACACCTAGCTGGGATTTTGTTGGACTTAATTTGGCCAAAAACTGAAGAAGTTATAGTCTCCCAAAGTTTCTTCTGCTAACTAATCTACAAACTACACTGGACTGCTAACCATCCTATGAATTTCATCTTTCCTAAGTGCACCAAGTAATATTTTCGCTTGACACCGACGAGATTCGAACCAAAATTGGTGTATTTTTTCACTTGGTTTAATCCTCTAGTAAGGCCCATAGGTGGAAAATTATGGCCACATGGGGCCATGTATCCCGAGATTGGGGCTAACTACCCACCCCCATTGGCATAGACCCAAAATTCTCAGCGAGCAGTTCCATGCTGCAATAAGAGCGAGGCTTATACCAAAATTTACACACCTAGAATGAGACTCAGTGCTCACCCCTTTGTTGTGGTGGAGTTTGGTTATATGGTAGCATGTGACTGGGAAAGGGTCCCCATGTTTACACCCTTTACTATTGGTGCTCCGCACTATTTGGTATGTGTTCTGGTGGGTGTTATTTGTTGGTGCTGGAACTGTGAGATGGGGCTATGCTCGAGTCCTCGGCTCCCTCGCCTACAGTCTAGTTGGCATCGGGTGATTGGGGGTGGGGGCTTAACCCTAACCTCATTCCCGATTACAATTTGTGGAAAAACTTAAATGTAAGTTTTATACTATACCTGTTAAGAACTACCACAGACCATAGCAGTAAGGCGTTGCACTGTTTGTTTGGAGGCCATGTGTTCGACTCTCCCAGAGGAAGTTTTACTGATAACAAAATTTTAATGAACCATTGGGAGGCCACGTGGCATCCCTCCATTGGCCCACATGGGATCCATTCAATGGACCACTTAAAATCCACTTCGACCAATGAAAACATAGCAAATTTGAACCAATCAGAAAATGAAACTTGGTAGCCATTCATTGGCCCAAATTGTACATTCATCCTACCCATTCACCTTGCCCAGTCATCATATGGATTGCCCAGTCAACAACCCTACAACCAACCTCCAAATTTTTTACCTGTTTGGGAAAATGATTAGAACACAACATCGGGAGCATACGATATCAGTTTTGAGTGATTTAAGTCTCATTAGATTCATGTCATCGAGATCTATTCTCTAGTATAGGTTTTGAGCACTTTTGAACACTTGAAGTTTGAGCACTTTGATCCCTTGGATCAACAATACTCCCAAACTCTTCCTAAGCCTGAGCCTAGCCAAAGGCTTGGCTCCCGAAAATCCCTTTACATGAATTATGAGGTTCTATTTATAACAAGAGGGGTGACTCTTCAACTCCCCTTTGTGGCCTTTGGACTACCCTCATGACTCTTCAAATTCTTTACAAAACGAGACATTACATTACATGATGAATCCTCATATTGCAATATTGGAACTTGGAATTTCACTTAAAACATAATTACAAATAATATTACATTTTACACTCATACCCATATAGGATGAAATAGGGTAGAGACAGCTTGAAATCCTAACAATAAAAGGCACTATGATTCATGAGTGAACACTCTAGATCAACGCCTTCGATTTGATGCTTCTCGGTCACATACGATGCTGAGCTTGGTACTATGCAATGATTGTGTCATAATGGACAGACTCTAGCCTCCATAGCATTCATGTACAATGATTTGGAACCAATCTTAACTTCTTTCTCGAGCAGGAGCAACATCATTTTGATCAGGACAAGATCACCGATGTAGTTATGTTTGTATTGTCTGTTGAGCGCTAAATCCTCCTTGGTGGCAACCTGTCTCAACTGCTCCAAGTACTCCTTAATCTCCTACCTGACTTGGTGTTTGTGTTTAGATTCAGTGAGTGAGCTGACCAGTGGTATATTGTGGGTTCCAACCATAAAATCCAAATTGTTGTACAACTGTACATATGAGGCCTGAATGTTTCCAATGAACAAGGTGAGCTGATTTTTGTTCTGAATCAACATTACAACTCTTGATCTCTCCAGCTATGCTTGTGGCTTCATATTCTTTACCCAAATAAGCGGTGTGCCTTTGTATCACATTGTCCATTCTTGCATGACAGTGATGGCAATTTGCACATTCCTAAGAGTCTTGAAAAATTCCTTGCTCTATTGTTGCAAGCTATCCAAGTCGACAATTGCCTTATGTATGATCATGAGCTCCTCATAGAGGTCCCGCATGGTCTCTTCAAGTGTTGATACCTCATGAAGTATCGTTGCTCACATTTCCCCCAAGTAAACCTATGCGAGATCTGCATTATGCGCTTCTCCAAGGAGTTTTTCTATGGCTTGCCAGGAAATTTGTAAATTTTGTATCAATTGCTTACTCTTGACCATTAAATACTGAGTGTTTGATCTCATTGCACCCACGAAGACCAAGTTGGCTTCGGCAATGGAATTTGGATTCCTGCTGGTGTCCTCCACTATCACCCTTTCTCTAATGAATGCAGGTGATGCATGACAATCTGAAAAATTCTCTCTTTCTTCTTGTACAATCTTCTTCTAAAGTTAATTATATGACATATCATACACATCCATTACTGGATCATCATCAAGAAGAATTATGTCCCGTTCCTTGCTCAGGGATAAATCTACGGTTGTAGGTTTTGTGGAGACCGAATGGTGACCTATGGTGCATTGGCATTTAGGTCAACATCATCGTCCTATGGTTCTAGTTCCAACTCCATGTCCACAAATTCAATCAATTCTTCAATCTGCCGATCAAGCTCTCGATCCTGCATATGTTTGCTCTCCCCTTTTGTTTTTTGTTGGTTCTATCCTTGCTCTTCAACTTGAATCGATGTTGTTTCTCCTGAAATTTAGACTTTCCTTTCTTGTTCTTCCTGTTTTTGCTTCTCCTCTTGCCCTTTCCTCCTTTGTTCTCATTCTTCCCTTGATTCTTGGTCTTCTTTCTACACCCTCAGTTCTACTTCCTACAAGCTTTTCTTTTATCTCTTCCTAAACTCTGCTCTCTATATCCTCTACTTCCTTTTCTTCCACTGTGAAAGTTGTGTGCATGGAGATTGGATTTTCTTTCATCTTACAACTTTATTCCTCCTCTGTACTATCCACAATATTTCTCTTTCCTTTATCATGTATTGGGTTGTTGCCTTCTCCTACTACTACTGGAATTTTTTTCATGTTAGTGTTGAATCCTTTTCTATAAGAAATTGAGTGTCTTCATATGTTGGAAAGTTACCTGGCGCTTTCTCAATTTCTTTGCAATACTGATTTCAATGGTTTCTTTTGAAGAAGCTCTCTTAGGTTCCATGGTAACAATGACTATTGGAGAGAAGTGCTTCACACGTGTGGTACTTGTGGGACAAAAAGGGCACTCATGGTAAGAAAACATTAACTCTACAAATATATCTTCAAAGCATGATCAAGCAGCAAGCCAGGCATATGATTGGAAGGATCTCACAATTTTCATTTGTAAGAGGGACTAGATACCTGTGGGAACTGCACACTGTGTAGACCTAGCATCCAAGGATGAAGCTTGAGACTTGGGATTGTGCAATGCATAGTCCCAGCGTGGGAAGAGAATGGGATAAAATTTGAATTACATAGTCTAAGTGGCCAAGGTGGTAGGTTGACCCCTCAAACTGCGCAATTGGAGCCAGCCTATACTACACATTGTGCAGTTCCAGAGGCCATATTGTGGCTTGAGCCTTAGGATTGCGTAGAGCCAAACTAGGCAAGGAAAAATCCAGCCAAGGGAAGTATAGATCTTCCTGGTGGGAGTGTGAAAAATGAGCAGAATATGATGTGAGATTGAGTGCAAAAATGAATAAGTGTGAATGAATCAATGTAGATAAAGTGCAAAATCTGATCAAATAGAAGGAAAATCAAGTGTGTGAGGAGAGTTGTCGTAATGGTGACCATCAAGGAAAAACAAGAAAACCTATGTGACACTTGTGAAAGGAAAGTTATAACTTGAAAACAACATCTCTACAAGATAAGACAAGTTGAAACACCAACAACCATGAAGAGGAACAAGAAAAAAAACACTCACACAAGTGAAACGACAAAAGGCGATAAAAGAGAAACCCACCCGGAAAAGCGACGATGATCCCAGTGAAGGTTCATTAATCTCTTCGAGAGTACTAGATAGCCAATATTGAATGCTCAAATGATCTCTAGAGGTATCAATTAACTAGATTTGAGCAAATGAGGTTTTATGACACACATGCCTGAGATCAAGGAGAAAGGCAACACTTGGTGAAAACTTATAAAATTAGCAATGTGCCATCTTTGAGAAACTAATAATAGATCCATACTTCCTAGAGATTTCTTTTCCCTTTAGTTTTCTTTCTTTTCCGGGGGGAGGCTTGTCATGCACACTGTGGGGAAATATTGTGTATTTCTAGGGAACTAGGAAACTTTCCAGCTCAATGTGCACTAATAAGTTTCTAATCTTAGTGAGGGATGCGTAGTTTGTGGGCTTAGTGTTGGGATGCATTCTATGACTGCACAGTTTCTGAGCTCAAGGCTGATTCCATTCAGGACTATGCAATTCCTATCATCAAGGCTACATTCCCTTAAGGATTGTGCAGTTTCTAGAGGCAAGCCCAAAACTATTGTGAGACCAATTTGGGAGATCAACTTGTGACTTAGAAGAATCAGGTAGGTTAGAAAACACAAGAAAAAATTTAAATATAAGTCTCAATTGAAGCATGAATACTTGGATTAGTGCAATATGAGCTCTTGTAGATAAAAAAGGAAATCTCCAAAGTCGAAGCATAGGAAACATTTTTCAAGGTGGTTGTAGCCGCTACAACATTGGCGACACTCTGGTAGGACTCTAGCTCTCTGTATGGACCTTGTATCATGCAAAGAAAGGTCTAACTCTTTTGTAATTATTGTTCAGTTCTTTCATTATCATAGCTTCTTCACTTAGCTTGAGTTAGAGATATAGTCCCTACCATTCTCCTTATCGGTAGCAAACATACCAAGCCAAGTCAAAATAACTTGTTTTGATTGGGGATGAGGAGTATATATATGCACAAGTAAAAGAAATTGTCAGAGTCTTAGTTTACATCTTTGGTGTTGCTCCATTATCAGTAGGCTTAGACAGTACCACGACAGAGTCACTTCAGGAATGCAAGCATTGCTCTGCTGCCAGTGAGCCTTGACAATACCCGGAAGAAGTTTATTGCTCCACCTCTTTACATAAGAAGCCTATTTCTTCTTTTGCCCTTTAGTTCATTTTTCATTTTTCATTTTTATTTTTTTAAAGAACTGTGCATAGGAACTTGTTTATTTCATAGGGTGGAAGAGGGATCTCGACTTATTGAGGGTAACAGAGGTTGTCCTTTTAGAGAAGGATATTTATGTATAGCTCTAACATACTTGTTAAGGTTTTCCTCCCCTCTTTAGTCTATTCAACTTAGTTGACAAGGGTTAACCAAAAATAGAAGACCAATTAGGGTAGGAGGTTCTAGTTAAAAGTGCAAGTATCATGATTTAACTATGACCCTCTCTAAAAGGAACATATTTTCCATCAGAGTATCATCAACTAAAAGAAATGCAAGATTCACATAAAGAGAGCGAATAGATAGATAACCAAGCATTCATATCGTTACTACTTCCTCTTGGATTTCACCAAGCTTATATGAGAAGCCAATCATGTTCTTATGTAGAAGCTAACCTATTAGTGAAAAGAGAAAAAACAAAGGAAAGAAGTGGAGTGAAATCAAAACAAATTAAAGAAAATCAAAGGAAAAAAAACAAAATAAAAACTACTCCTATACCTAAACTAAACAAATCATAGGCCAAACTCACATGAAATGATACTTCCAATGCAGCCATTGGTGCATTAGTTAGCCTATGTGCGAGAGGAAATGCATTTTGAGAAAGATATACAAGAAAATTAGTAAACAAGAAAGGTAGGAAAATGCAAACCAAACTATTCAATGTTTGAATATACACGCAGAAGAGTAACAATGAAATGTGCATGAAAGAAATTTTGTGATTATATCATGGTCTCTCGACACACTACAAGTTACAGACATGAAAGCACAAAATTTGAACTGTGAATGAAAGAAAACATGAAGTATTCGTTTTGCAATAGTGTCCCCATGTATGAATCCTCCAATGACTGAGTAATAGGATCATGTAATACAAATGGAGGGTACAATAATTGTAAGACAAATTGATTTCAATATGTGTGATAGAGTGATGAGGAGCCTCAAAATATTCAACACTATTTTGATTGGAAGCGGAATTGACCTCAAGACTACGAGAACCTGACATAACCATCAGCTATGGTTGAAGTGCCATGATAGCTTAGGGAAGTTTCAACTCATCAAAAGGTAGATTGTCACAGATCGGTGATCCAGATTTAAATAGGAACACAAAAAAATACAGAGATAACCAGATACACAAAGATGCAGTGGAAATAATACCTCATTTCATTAATGTAGAATACTGAAATATTCTTACAGACAGAAATGGAAATAAACTAGCTAGGGCAATGGTAGCTTATCTTTGAGAAGAGATGTGGCGGCTACATGCCTCTGAACTGTGTTACAATGAGACTTGAAGGCCTATTTATTGTTGAGAAACATTGGAAAACCATAAACATCCAAAAACCTAACCCTAGAAGATGAAACACCAAACTGTGGTCCCTGTTTGGGTACATTGGTACATTAGCTTCCCGAGGTTGTAACTTTGGCATACGATCTCCCTTTGATGCACACAGTATCTTGTTAGGAAGATCTATCCGAGAACTACAACATTGGGAAGAGAAACATCAATCATTAGACACATGTTGCTCCTAGTTTTCCCAAAAAGCGTCGTTTAGGGCCTCAAAACGGCTCCAGAAGTTGAGGACCCGAAAAACTGCTAAAAATAGTAAGTTGTGCTACAATTAAGGAAACTAAAAAGCTAAAAGAAAAAATGGTGGGGGTCCAAGTGGACTTGGAAGGTGGCCACCAATATCCACCTGGATCATTCCTCCCCCCTTAGGAAGTAATGGTCCCCATTGCATTGAGTTCCTCCATGAGATGAGGAAACTTCTGCTGAACTTGGTCCTTGGTGAGCCACTTGCCCTGGTGAAGGAGTTGGCCTACTTTGATAACTCGATACAATTGGATATTCTGCTAGCGAGTGTGCTTAATCTGTGTGTCCATGATCCAATCAGTTGCAGCTTGTTCCATGCAATCTGGATTTAACTCTGTGAGTGTGAGTTGTTCTGCAATGTTGGATGTGTATAGTAATGGTGGAAAGTATGGCCGAAGGCAGTCCACATTGAACACTGGGTGCAGGCCAAGGAATGGGGGAATGCTGAGCTGAAATGCATTGTCTCCCACAGCCTTGGTAATGGTGTAAGGACCATATCGGACTGGTCTGAGTTTCCGATAGGCTTCGATAAGGTGTTCCTTTTGCAAATGCAACCATACTTTTTTGCCCACCTGAAACTTGTGTGACACCCAATGTTGATCATGTCGCTACTTGTACTTGGCATTTGATTTCTCCAGAATGTCATGGACCTACTGGCGAATATGTTCGATGTGCTCAATGAAGTTGTTTGCCTTATCTGTTTCGAACTGGACATGAGCCGAATCTACGTCAGTAGCTACCACTGGCATGGCCACATCAATGGGACATAGTGGCTAGAATCCCAAGCCCACCTGAAAAGGGCTATGCCCAGTCAAGCTATGGACAGCCCAGTTGTAACTGTGTTGAACATAGGGGAGGCTCTTGTCCCATGTGCATGGATGCTTTGAGTTGTACATGCACAGAATGTGTACGATCATCCTGTTGACAACCTCTATTTGGCCATCAGTTTGAGGATGGAAGGCTATGGACTTAGTGAGTTTGGTTTCGAGCATCAACCAGAGATGATAGATTGTGGGATCCAAAAGTGTACCCACACACATTCAAAGAAGAGCTTAGAAGTGGCTTCTCCTGTGATATTCTTCTTGCAGGCAGCCCCGATATGAGATGATAGACTGTGGGATCCCAAAGTGTACCCACACACGTTCAAAGAAGAGCTTAGCAGTGGCTTCTGCTATGATATTCTTCTTGCAGGCGGCCATAAAGGCCATCTTCGAGAACCTATCGACGACCAAGAAAAGACAGCCGTTTCCATGCTTAGTGGAAGGAAGACCTGACATGTAATCCATGGATATGGATTCCCAAGGTCGACTATGGGTAGGCATTGGGGTATAGAGGCCTTGCTTCTTGATGGTCGGTTTGGCAATGGCATAGGCAGTGCATGATCTGATGTACTCCCCAACATCATGTCGAAGATTCAGCCAATAGAAATACTTCTACAGTAATGCCACCATTTTCTCGACCTCGAAATGTCCATCAGCCCGACTATAGTGTGCTTCCCAAATCATCTTGGCATGCTCACTTGAAGGAACACAAAGGTGACCCATGTGGCATAACAGAGCATCTTGGAGGTGAAAACTAACCCTCCAAGAGTGTCTAGTATGTGTGGCCGAATTCTGGGTCGCTTTTGTAGAGAAGTGGTCAGTCAGAAGTCTCGTGCCCATAAGAGTTGAGCACAGTGGTTAGCGCCATGATCGATGGTCGACTGAGGCAATCTACAAAATTATGGGTGCTACCCTTCTTATACTTGATATTCAAATGGAATTGTTGCAGGTATGTGGTCCACTTCTCATGGCGATCATTCTACAATTTCCCTTAGGTCAGTATGAAGTGCAGGGGTCGGTGGTCTGTGTGGATGACCGTTTCCTTCCCTAAAATGTAATGCTTCCATTGTTGGTAGGCCTACACAATGGAATACATCTCTTTGTCATAAGTGGGATACTTCCTGACTGTGTTTGAAAGTGTCTCACTGTGATACGCCATTGGATGCCCATGTTTAGTAAGGGCTGCCCCAATAGCATAGTCAGAGGCATCTATCTCAACCTCAAATGGATGTTATAAGTCTAGTAATGCGAGCACGGGTGTTGTTCAGAGGAAATATTTCAACTCTATGAATGCCCTCTGTTGAGATTCAGACCAAAATAATTTTTCTTTCACTCTTCCCTTGGTGACTAGACTCAAGGGCCAAGTGATATGAGAAAATCCCAACATGAACCTGCGGTAGAAGTTTGCAAGACCTAGAAAGCGGCATAGCTCTGTCAGAGTGGTTGGAGATGACGAATCTCGAATGACTTGGATCTTGGATGGATCCACATGCACCCTATGTTCATCGTAACATATCCCAGATACTGAACCTGTGTCATTCCAAAAGTCCATTTCTCCAAACTGGAACATAACTTGTGTTGCCGTAGTGTTTGGAGAACCTATCGAATGTGGTGGAGGTGCTCTTCCCAACTCTGGCTGAAGATGGGTATGTCATCCAAGTATGCCACTACAAATGAGTTGGTGAATGGCCGCAAGATGTCATCCATTAGCCTCATGAAGGTTGCAGGAGCATTCACCAATCCGACAGGCATCACCAACCATTCGAACAGGCCCTCCATGGCTTTCAAGGTAGTCTTCAAAACATTGGAGGGTTTGATTGGTACCTGGTGATATCCTAACTTCAAATCGATCTTGCTAAAATATTTTTCCCCCTCAAGTTGGTCCAAGAGGTCATCAATTCGTGGGATCGGGTACCTATTATGGACAATGATCTTATTCAGCACCCGATAGTCAATATAGAGTCTCCAAGTCCCATCCTTCTTCTGTACCAACACAATCGAACTCCCACAGGGTGATGAACTTGGATGGATGTGACCTTTCTGCAGTAGCTCCTAAATCTGCCTCTTGATTTCATCATTCTCTAGAATGGAGCGTCGATAGATTGGTCCATTAGGCAATGGTGCACTTGCGGTTAGACCAATGGAGTGCTTGACCTGACAGTGAAAAGAAACCCCTACAGGGGAGGTGAAGATGTCCTCATACTCCTCCACAACCTTGTCCATCTGTATTTGTCGTGTGGAGGAGCCCTATCTAGAGGTCATGGCCACCATCTTCTTCTTTCCTTGAGGGCGTATCATTAGGAAAACAAATTTCCCATTTTGGAAACATGCTTACTGCATTGTTTTGTAGTAATCAAAGAGATGGTTGTAGGTAGTTCTACCTCGGGTATCCTATACAACTTAGTTCCCTTTGTCACTCCCCTTGTTAGGTTCTAACTCTGAATTGGAACTTTCATCTGATTCTGAAACCTTTAGCTCAGCGACCAGTGACTGCTTTCCTCGACACTCACTTGTGTTGTGAGTGGAGCTCTTATGGAACTCACACCAGTTTTTCGTGTCCTTTTTCGGCTTAGCGGCACTATTCTTTTCTTGCAGCTTTGGCGAGTTGTCTTAGGCTGCCCCGCCTTGGCTTTTTCCTTTATTCTGTAGTTTGGGGGCACCTTTCCCTTGCTTCAGATTCACAAATTCAAAGTCTCGCTTCTTTTGTTTAAACTTTTGCTTGACCGTGACGGCATATCGATATGCAGTGCCGAGCGAGGAGATGTTCAGGAATTCTATTTCTTCCTCGATGTACTTATGCAGGCAGATGCGATATTTGAGTACCAAATCCTGCTCCGAATCCTTGATACCCAACTTGGTCTAAAGGGTATGGAAAATATTGGTGAACTCCGGCACGTCCTGGTCCCTCCCCTGCCGCAATGTAGTCCACTTTATGTATTGATCCTCATAGCTTCCGATAGGGTAGTACTACTCCTTGATGGCATCCTTGAATGAATTCCAAGTGGGTGCAACCAAAGAATAGTGAGCCTGTACTTTCATCCTTATGCTCGCAGTAGGTTTCCCACCAGTCCTTGATGTGGGGCGCTGCTTTGAGAATAGTGAAAATAATCTTTTCCTGACTGGAAAAATCATGAACAAAAAAATAATCCTCTAGCAAATTTAACGATTTATCGATGGCATCTGCGTCTATTTGACCCTCGAATATGGGGATTTCAAAATTAACTTGTACCTTAAACGGTGTGGCATTTCCAGAGTAGTTGTTGTAAGCCGATGCGTCACCCCTGGGTAGCCGCTGAAGCATCTAGGCAAAGTTGTCCATCATCGCGTTCCTTTGTCGTTCGAGGGCTTCTTCGAGCAAGATTTTGATAGGATCTCCTGCCCCCTTGTCTTTCTTTTCATCTACCATGAGAGGCCGTCGGGATTTACGAGGCTATTCTTGGAAAGGTTCGACCAGCTTAAGCCCTAACTCCTTATATCCTAACCTCGTTGGGGACATGCAAAGAAAAACAGAGGAAAGAAGCAGACTACTCTGATACCACTAATCCGGATTTAAACAGGAATGCAAAAAAATACAAAGATAACCATATATACAAAGATGCAACGCAAATAATACTTCATTTCATTAATGTAAAATACTAAAATATGTTTATAGACAGAAATGGAAATAAACCAGCTAGGGAGATGGTAGCTTATCTCTGAGAAGAGATGTGGTGGCTACATGCCTCTAAACTATGTTACAATGAGGCTTGAAGGCCTATTTATTGTTGAGAAACATTGGAAAATCCTAAACATCCAAAAACCTAACCCTAGAAGATGAAACGCCAAACTGTGGGCCCCATTTGGGTAAATTGGTACATCAACTTCCCTGGGTTGTAACTTTGGCATACGATCTCTGTTTGAAACCCATAGTATCTCGTTAGAAAGATCTATCTGAGAACTACAACTTTGGAAAGAGAAACATCGGTCCATGGACCCATGTTTCCCCCATTTTTCCCAAAAATTTTCATTTAGCACCTCAAAACGTCTCTGGAAGTTCAGGACCCGAAAGATTGCTAAAAATAGTAAACTGTGCTACAATTAAGGAAACTGAAAAGCTGAAAGAAACAATGGTGGGGGTGTAAGTGGACTTGTCAGGTGGCCACCAATATCCACCTGGATCAATTGGTGGCTGGGAAAGATTAACAATAGAAAATCCATAATCGTGACTGAATTAATCAATGAAGAGGTCATGATAGCAATGATTATAAAGTTCAAGATCACAGATGAAGGCATCCTCATGATATGATGAATTGCAAAGAGGGGAAGATGAAAAACAAAAAATTTCACCCTCTAA
This sequence comes from Pinus tabuliformis, assembly GCA_031772625.1. Taxonomy (NCBI): domain Eukaryota; kingdom Viridiplantae; phylum Streptophyta; class Pinopsida; order Pinales; family Pinaceae; genus Pinus; species Pinus tabuliformis. Next base: position 571,533,211 of record CM062817.1, on the reverse strand, counting down.
GTTCTTGGAAAGGTAAGATGAGAGATTGGGGGATCAGGGAAGACAGTTTTTTTTTCTCTTCGCATTCAAATGAAAAATTGGCATTCCCCATGTTCTGTGAGTGATCGAAATTAGTAATATCCAAAACTAAAGTTCTACAAGTTTGAACAGAAATGACATAATTGTTGAAAATGTTGGGATAATTTAAAAGAGGTGTGGAAGGAAGGTGGCCCTTCTTCACTGCATATTCTTATTCAGACTCCCACACATACTCCTAAAAAATGATACCACTGGTTGGTTGTTCAACACCAAATCCATCTAGAACTTGATCCTCGTGAACATCAAAAGAGAGATCCGATATAGGTGAACACAACACATTGAAATCTAGAGGATCAGAGCGACCAAATGATGGAGGAAAAGGAGATAACACTTCATCACAAGCATTGGAGTCACAGTCCAAATTTGGGTTGAAATTGTGAGTAGGTGGGGTAAGAGGAGATGGTGTTAGATCAACAAGTGAACTCGTAACTTACCACACCTTGGCCTGCTAAAATAGAGTTATTTGACGAGAAGGCGATGGAGGGTCACTACAACAGTAATCTTGTTCGTCGCATATTTAGAAGCTCTAATACTGAGGTATTTTGGGAGAGGCTAAAAATATCATAACTCATGTGGTTTCTTTGAAATGTAAACAAGATATAAAAATCTATCAACTAAGAAATACCAATCAACTTCATCTTCAGGAAATTTAAAGCAGTAATGGATAAAATGACTGTGAAAACCCTGAATGGATTGTAAAGTGATTTTCACAATTTCAAAATTTTATTATTAAGAGATTTACAATCATAGAGATCGAAAGCATGACATGAATCTATGAAATGATGTTTGAAAGAGTGAATGAAGCCATTAGGAAATGTGCTACATCATTATCGCATATGCTCTTTGAACGTGAGAATGAATGACCTACATCCAACATCCTCGTAGTGGATGTTGTGCTTTGTGCATAAATCAATAAACTATGTGGTATGTTGAAATAATATTGTTTCACCCTTGTTGTTGAATTTCAGATTGGGTAAGTCATCTATAATTTTCACCGGCACTTTCAGATTTGTGGAATTAGAAAAACATGTCAGGGTTATGATTTGGTGAGAAGTCATGAAATAAGTGTGCAAATTCAAAATAGACTTCAAGGGCTCAACTTGTTATTTGGCCCTCCTTCTAGCACTAGAAATGTTGATGGTGTTGGATCCGCCAACATTCAGGGGATTTCCCTGATATGAACTCCAAACTAGACCTCACAGCATTTGGAGTAGGAGTCCTAGTAGTGGGTGGTAATGTTATGCCTTGACCATGGAAACATGCAGAGGGAAGTATCATAACTTTGGGTGAGAGCAAGTGTGTGACCCTATGGAGAGTCAAGTGTGATGCATGAAGGTTCCAACACATGAAACAAAAACGAAGTGCGCCCCTTGGAAGGCTGTAATAGTATGCAGCGTGAAAGGAACACACAATATTTTCTTGCAGCTTCATCTTCTTTACCGAAGTAAGCAATGCCCCTTCGTATCGAATTATCCATTCATGCACAACTGTGATGGAAGTTTTTACATTCCTAAGAGTCTTATCATATTCCTTGCTCTGTTGTTGCAAGCTATGAAAGTGGAAAACTTCCTCATGTACGGTCAGGAACTCCTCATAGAGGTCCTGCATGGTCTCTTCAAGTGTTGATACTTCACCAAGTATCGTTGCTCTCATTTCCCCTAAGTAGACCTATGTGGGAGGTGCATTTTGCATTGCTACGTGGAGTTGTTCTATCTCTTGTCGGGAAATCTGTAAATTTTGTATCAAGTGCTTACTCTCGACCGTCAAATACTGAGTGTTTGATCTCATCTCACCCGTGAAGGCCAAGTTGTCTTCGACAGTGGAATTTGGATTCCTACTGGTGTCTGTCGCTATCATCGTTTCTCTAATGAATGTAAGTGATGCATGGCCATCCCAAAAATTCTCTCTCCGCACTTGTACAATCCTCTTATGAAGTTCGTTATATAATAGATTGTATAGATCCATTACTGGATCATAACCAAATTTTCAAGGTGACTAGACAAACAAAGTGGAGAGTGAAGCACAAGTGGAAACATTAGATTGGAGCTTAGGAGAGATTGCACAAAGGTGCTCTAGTGTGAGAATGGTGGCTCCAACTAGGAAATGAAACCCCGATAGGTTGACCTTGATAATTCCCAAGTGTGCCGAAGTTCAAAAGTCTTAGGGACAGGACGAGCGAGATGATGTGGCATGCAGGTAGCAGAATGGACCAATCCAATCTCACAAGAGAGTGTGCAAAGGTGCTTTAGCACAAGACTAGTGACCCCACAATAACATGTAACCCTTACTATTATTTCTTGGGATATTTCAAAAGTGGCCCAAGTCTCAGTCTCATGGTGATGTGTGAGTTGGATGTGGTGGTAATCCAATGTGGTAGATATAATAGTAACCATGGCGAAGATTTAGTGGAGATGGTAGACCCACAAAATCACATAACACTAGTGTTTTAATCCTATAAGTTACAAGTGGAGGTCATGTTTTAAATTATAGGGAGAGAACTATGGGACAAAAATGTTTGTAACAATTGTCATAAAGTGGTTTCAATGAAGAATTCATGTCCATAGACCGAAATTTCTATAACATGATTTTGGTGAAAAACGGAAGTCTTAGACCCCTCCTTTCTTCGTACTAGTGACAACATGGACTAATGGTATAAGAATAAGTGGCACAATCTCATTGGATGACCCAGATTACATGGAACATAGGTGGAAACTATAGTGGAAGTTAACGTAAGCTTCCCAAAGGCCTGGGGTGACATCAACAACCCAAAGTCCCAAGACACATGGCACTCCATGATGATGACATGTGGCCTATATATATAGCACTTTCACGTGGCGAAGTGGGTTGAAAATGGGTGACACATGGTAGTTGGTACAAGTGGAAGGTAGTTGGTAGAGAAGTGACGATGGTGATGCCACCGTGCCTTGATGTCTTTGAATGAAGGAACCCCAAAGGATTTTTGAAAGAGTTCAAAATGAAAAAGGCCATGGAGATAAGACTTGGGGTAACATGGTGCTTTAGGAAGTGACATGTGGTAGTGGGCAGACATTATGGCATACACATCGTCCTGACATTTCTATCTTGATGATTTTTGGAGGAGCTCTAACTGAAAATTCGGGGGTAACAAGTATCAGATAGAAAATTCGTTTTCATTTGTTGTTTCCATCAAAGGTTGAAAGGCATGCCAAATAATGGTTTGTGTGAAGGTTTCAATTGTTAAGAGCCTTAGGGTCTTTGGGCATAACAAAGCACAATTGGCATTCGATTAAGAGTTAAGTGTCTTGGGCCTTAGGTCTTATGGAGAGAACTAAAGGGTGCACGAACTAGTCAGCTAGTTCATAGGTCAACAACACAACAGTGTGGGTGTATGTTTAAAAGCATGAATGGGTCAAAAATCGATTTGGGACTATGTGGTATATTTGATGGCTCACCCAAAATTGGCATTTCTCTACAATTGAATGGCATGGCTTGAACGGGTCAGTAGTTGGTCTAACATAAAACACCATATATGGGAATTTTCCACCCTTGGAGTTAAAAGGAGCTTAAACAGGTTGACAACAGATTTTTGCTAACAACTATATTTGGCTGAATCTGCCAAAGTTTGAAATGCACCACATTTGGAAAGTATGGCTTTAACGGGGCGACAAATTTTTGATAGTGTATTAAAGATTGAGATGTAGAGTTTGTGATTGACTCCAAAAAAAAAGGATAAATAATTTATTTTCATGGCTTTATCAAAATTATCCATACCTAAGTTTCCCTCACATGATGAAGAATTCACTAGAATATAAAACTAGGGGTTAGATATTTAACCAAAAATCAGTGAGACATGTTGTAATACATTTATGACACTATGATCAATTCATAATCATGGAGAGACATATTCTGATATTAAGATCATTGATAGTGTGTTACAATTGTTGGAATAAAGAATGGAATAATGGAATGGTAAGCCATGTTGGATTATCCTCTTGGGAGGTGTGTGAATGACAACAAGGACTACAAATTTCCCCATGTAGGAGAGGAACAAAACTCTAGAATGTAGAGTTAGATAGTGGGGGATTGCAATAGTGTGTTTTAGGTGCAGCATTGTGAGAACACTATATTGAGTGACGATGAGTGTGACTATTTGAACAAGGCCAAGTTTTATTTCCTTACATATTGCATGAGGGATGAATGTTGAATGGAGTATGTAGCTTTAGAGAAGTTGACTAAGTGTTGTGTGGGTTGAGTGAAGTGAATGATGATGAGGACAACATAGAGCTAAAAGGGTTGAGGACAGAGGGCCAAGTTATTTAACACAGAGTTGAAATTAGGCCAAGTGGGTTCCATATCAGAGAAAAAATAATTTCCTTATTGAGTGTGGGCTCCAGCTTACAAAACAAGGAGTTGGAGCTTCCATGTAGTGGGAATCTAAGAATAGCTTGGAGGTTGGTGCCTCCTACAAGTGGGTGTTTGCATAAATCCATGAAATTGGTTCTTCATGGTAAGTAGATCAAGTGTCTAGAAAGAAGGGAATTGGGGCTTCCTACTAGTGGGTGATAGCAAACAATTTGAGGGAGTTGGTTCTTCATATGATTGGTGGCTCATAAAGTGAGATGATGTAACAAAATAGGAGCTCAGACTACATCATAATAACAAATATTGATAGTTTCTTACCTTTTGGGTTTCCACATCAAATTATTTGTGTTCCATGTGTTTACTGCTCATGTTTTTATTATGTGTGTTTATGAGATGGTTCCATTTGCTGCATGTGTTATGATGGTGGTTGTTCACATACTAATTTCTAAGAATGAATCATAAATATAAATTGGCATCAAAGTTGAAATCAGTCTGAATACTGATTCACCACCCCTTTTAGTACTAAATATGTTTAGATGGCCAAATAACTATGCAAAGGGTTGAAGTGGACCAATCAAAGAGCACCATGTGGTAGCCCCAAATGGATTATGGTGGTTTGCAAAAAATCCATTCGAGAGGTTTGAACCCTTTACCTTCATGAGTAATTTCAACCCGCTTGACCATAACACCAACCATCCATTGTTACAGACCTCCTAAAATAATGATATATAAAGTTTTTGAACAACCTATATCTTAAAATGGCATTATTGGGGATTCGCAATCTTGGTTGTATAACCTCCATGCCACAAATTCAATTGACTAGTCATTATGTCATTATATTACTTAGAATAGTGGAAATAGAGCGATAATATTTGAATTGTAAATGTTCCAATTATCTAAAATATCACAATGATATATGGGTTTGAACCTAAGACCCCCACCATATAAACCAATGATTTTTCCAATGCTCCACATGGGGTTGTGTTGTGAGGATTATGAAACTAAAGGAGTTTTATGTTGTTCATACTATGTGTACTTTGAAGAAAGGAGGTTTTGGACCCTTGTTTTCTACTGTTTGAGAGAAAGAAAGTGGCTTTCTAGATATCATGACCTCTATGGTAGTGTTTGGAATGAGTATTGTTTCAAATTGGAGACCTATTGAATGTAAACATCTCTTTTACATCACTTAATAAAACGATTACTCATTGGAAGTTGTCTCAAAGAAATAACCCACCAATGATGAACTCCATTAACAACCTAAGTTTTTCTTCTCTCTATTTTTTTAGCAATTTATTTATTTAATTCATCCTTTCCATTCACTCATTAAGTTAAGAACACTTTTAATTAATGCAAATAAAATCATAAAATTTGAATTGGTGGATTATTTATGTTACATTATATTAACAAAATGTATTACAATTAAAGTTACTAATCACAAATTATTAAAAACACTTAAAAGAAATACCAACCATTATATTTATATATATATATATATATATATATATATATATATATATATATATATAGATATATATATATATATATATATATATATATATATATATATATATATATATATATATATATATATATATATATATATATATATATATATATATATATATATATATAATTGTATCATTCTGTTTTGTCAATTTAATTTTATAAATGCTTAGATATCTATCTTCCAAATCCATCGCATAAATATTTTAGATTGTTGACCCTTTTCGAACCTACTAATGTGGTTCATATTCAAGGCAATTAGATGAAAATAATTTGATCCAATAAAAAGGGGGGGAATTCCTACAAGCTCAAATATTAGGTCAAAGATGGTGGGCCAGTTGCAGGTGTTAGGGATAGCCATTCAAAACAAGTGACTATCATTTCTAATTCAGGTGGAAGCTCCTTTCAAATTTCCTTTGGAGTTTCAGTCATCCGCCAGTAAATTTGACTATTCTACTAAAACATCAGAACTACTAAATTTACCTAATATTTAGTAAACCTTCAGGACTTTCCATAGAATCAAAAAGGAAATAAAACTTTAGTTAAAACCTTATCGCCTTCATCATTCCAAAAATCTTTATCGCGTTAACCCTCCACCATCGATCTCAACACTCAATCCGACGATTATCACTTTCCCCGCTCACAAACTAGGTGGATGACCTCTACCATTGATCAATCTTGCTTGATCCAACGGTTGACACGTAATCTCGTGTGGAATTCTTGCCAATGTATAACAAGCTGAGGTCATGTGAGAAAATAAGTTTCCCCATGCTACATGTCGTCTACTAAGTTGAATCGCATGAATTTTCAAAATACAACTTACCGTCTTGAGGTCGTAGGAGAATCTGCTTCCGCCTATGAAAACCGCCCTTTGTTGATTAATGCCCATGTATCTATGCTATGCGATGACCATAGATTTTTTGATCTGTCGATCGGACGCTTCAGGTCCTTCCCTTGGTTTCTTGTGAATTTATCAGATTTTCCTCATTCCGCCAAGGTTTTTGTGCTCCAGCCAAGTTTAGTCCTCACCTATCAAATTTAGGGTATCACTAACTAAATCCTATGATTTTAAAATATGTTAAGTTATTTCAATACGTAGTGAGTGAAGATTTAACTGGGACAACACAATATTATACGAAACTCTAATTCTACAGGGCCAAACTGGAAGTCAACAACACTCAAAGATATTTCGAAGGAAGTTCAACCCTTCGGGATTTAACCATTCATGCGCAGAATACACAGGGACACAGAGATATTTCAATTTTTACAGTCTAATCCTCCATAGCCAAATCCCTTTATATTAGTTCAAAACTTACATAAATGCATGCACATACAACAACCAGATCCTAATTCAAAGGATCAAAACTACCTAATCCTATCTAATCTACATGATATTCTCCTCGAGAATCTCAACTAAGCCTAACTACTTGAATTTATTACATGATAATCCAAACCCTTGAATTCTAGTTTTAATCCTATCTAGAAAGCTTTATAAATTGACAGCTAAAGGACCCCACTCCTTTGATTGTAATTTTCTTTTTGTATTTTTGGAATAAATTCTATGTCTTTTGTCTTCAAGCATCATGCTCCTACATCAGACTCCTAATGACCAAATTCTTCATGGGCTCTTGTCCATGAGCTCCTCTACAAAACTTCCCAACTTCTGTAGCATGGTATATGTCATCCAGGTAGCATCAGCAATTGGTTGATCCTTCCACTTTACCAAATGCTGAAAATAATCATGTCCCCTTGTCCTCTTAAACAATCTCTTGTCTAAAATCCTTTCTGGATGCAATGCCTCTGTTGTAGGTAACTATTTTATCCAATCAACCTCTGGTTCTTCTTTATCCTTTGTTGTATCATCTGCATTTCTATCTCCATACCTGTACAAATCAGAAACATTGAAATTGAAGATATTCCAATGTTAGGGGGTAATTCAATTTCATATGCATTTGCAGAAAATTTCCTCAAGACTCTGCATGGTCCAATATTCTTAAATTTTAACTTGTTATACTCCCTTTTTGGAAACCTTTCATTCCTTAGGTGTGCTAAAACCAATCTCCAACCTCAAAATTAACTTCTCTCTTCTTCAAATCTGCTATGCTCTTGTACTTTATGTTGCTATCCTGTAATTGTTGTTTTACCTGTTCATGTATTGTTTGAATCTCTGAAGAAAAATCTTCTCCTTTAGCACTTCTCATTTCAGCTTTTCCCAAGTCTCTTAATTTAGACACTCCTCTTAGGTGCATTCCATAAACTATATGGAATGGACTCTACCTTGTACTCCTATTAGGAGAATCATTATAAGCATATTCAACCTATGCCAAAACTTGATCCCAATGTTTTGGATGTTCACCTGCAAGACTTCTCAGCAGATTAACCAAGCTTTTGTTCACAACTTCAGTCTGTCCATTAGTCTGAGGATGATAAGCTGAACTGAAACTCAGTTTATTACCAAGTTTCTTCCATAAGGTCCTCCAAAAATGACCAACAAATCTGTTATCTCTGTCTAAAACAATTTTCTTAGGTAACCCATGTAACCTTACAATCTCCTTAAAAAATAGATTACCAATGTGAGTAGCATCACTGGTTTTATAACATGGAATAAAATGTACCATTTTAGAAAATCTGTCAACTACAACATAAATAGAATCATTTCCTCTTTGTGTTTTTGGTAAACCCAAAACAAAATCCATACTTACCATATCCCAAGGTCTATTTGGAATAGGTAATTGAACATACAAACCTATGTTTTGGCTCCTTCCCTTTGCATATTGACAAAATTTACAATTTTTCATATACTTCTCCACTTCAGATCTCATCTTTGGCTAGAAATAAAACTGGTTCAACTGCTCATAAGTCTTCTCTGCACCAAAATTATCTCCAAGTCCACCACTATGTTTCTCCTTGATCAAATTTTCCCACATAGAACAATTTGGTATGCGCAGTTGATTTCTTTTAAACAACAACCCTTCTTGCAAGAAAAAATCCAGCCACTTACTTCTGTCTAACAAAACAAGATTCATACAAGCTTTAAATGCCTCTTTAAAATCTAAATCCTTCTCATATAATTCTTTAAGAAAATCAAAACCCAACACTTGAATTTTAATTTCTTGAACTAAAATACTTTTTCTACTTAAGGCATCTGCTACCTTGTTTGATTGGCCAGTTATATGCTTCAATACAAAATTAAAACCTTGAAGATATTCTACCCATTTTGCATGTTTCTGGCTAAGCTTTGGCTATTGCATAATGTACTGCAATGCATGGTTGTCTGAATAAAGTATAAACTCCTTAGAGATCAAGTAATGTCTCCATTTATTCAATGACTGCACAACTGCATAAAATTCCTTACCATAAGAAGAATATTTCTTCTTTGATTCATTCAGTTTTTCACTGAAATAAGCTACAAGTGTGTCTTCCTGACTTAAAGTAGCTCCAATGGCTTCTCCACTGTCATCACATTTCACTTCAAAAGATTTACTAAAATCAAGGGAAATCAAAATAGGTTTCTCAGTGATCTTTCTTTTCAACAGCTAGAGGTTCCTTTCTGCTTCAACAATCCATTCAAATGGCTCTCTATCCTTATTTATAGTGTCAATAATAGAAGCATTGATCTTACTAAAATTCCTTATGAATTTCCTATAAAAACTAGCAAGACCATGAAAACTTCTTACCTCAAAAACACTTTTTGGTGAAGGCCACTCTATGATTGCCTTTATCTTCTATGGGTCCATCTTTAATCCATCAGCAGAAACAACAAAGCCTAAATATACCAACTTTTCCTTCATGAATGAACATTTCTTTAAATTTAACAGTAACATTTCTTTTTGTAGCTTCTGTAAAACATAATTCAGATGCCTCATATGTTCCTCTATAGATCTATTGTAAACTAATATATCATCAAGAGATACTATTACAAATTTACCAATAAATTACTTCATAACTTCATTCATAAGCCTCATAAATGTACTATGAGCATTTGATAACCAAAAAGGCATTATCATCCATTCATACAATCCTTCATTTGTTTTAAAATCAGTTTTCCATTCATCTCCTCCTCTAATCCTTATTTGATGATAACCACTTTTTAAATCCAGCTTTGTAAAGTATCTTGCTCCACTTAAACAATTCGTCAAATCTTCAATTGTAGGTAAAGAAAATATATACATGATTGTTATTTTGTTGATTTCTCTTGAATCAGTGCACATTCTCCAGCCTCCATCTTTCTTTCAACTCAACACTGTTGGCACTTCACAAGGACTCAAACTCTCTCTAAGCAGTCCTTTATCTAACAGTTCCTGAACCTGTTTCCTAATTTCTTCATTCTCTGTGGGAGTCGTCTTCTAAGCTTCTTTATTTGGCAGATTTGCCGCTGAAATCAAATCTATATGATGACTGATTTTCCTAATGGGTGGTAACTCATTAGGGAAATCATCGACAATGATATCACAATAATTATCCAGCATCTCTTGAATTTCAATTGACAAATCAAAAACTTTAGTGGAAGTAATTATTACCTTGGGTTTGCAAATCAAGGCAAAATTTACCTCATCCTCTTCAATCTGTTGCAATTATTCTTTTCCACTCAGTAGTAGTGTCTTTGAATCATATTTTCTTTATGCATCCTCTTCTTCCATAGACAACAATGTATGATTGACACCATCTTTACCAAATTTATATGTGTTCTTTTTCCCATCATGCATAGCTTATCTGTCATACTACCAAGGTCTTCCCAGCAATATGTGACACACATCCATAGGAATCACATCACACAGAATTTTGTCTTTGTATTTGCCCAACTGCAACTCCACTTCAAACTATTCATTCACTAACAACTAATGTCCTTTTTGAAGCCATGACACCTTGTAAGGTGTTGGATGTTTCTTTGTTTTCAATTTCAACTTCTCCACCACTTCTGTCGAGACCAAATTATCAGTGCTACCACTATCAATTATCATTTGGCAACATTTTTCTTGAACCTTACACACAGTCCTGAACAAAGTCTTCCTCTATGCTTGTTCAACAGCTTCCTTTGTTGACTTTAAAAAAACTTTGTTAACTACCAAAGACTCCCCTCTCTCTAGTACATTTTCTTCTTCTGGGGCCTTTTTTGCTTCTTCTTCAGTATGAGCAACAATTATATTTCTCTGATTTGTTCCTGCATTTTCTGGGCACTCATAAGCTCTGTGTCCTAGCTTGTTACATCTATAACATCTGATTTCTCTTCCTCTGCCTTTGCCTTCTCTTCCTCTGGAAAAACTCCCTATGCCACTTGCATCACCTCCTGTGGGTGTATTATAATTGATCTGTTTCTAGCTCCATCTCTAGGTGTTGTATACCTACCTCTACAACCTTGACTTCCCCTTCCTCAGATAGTACCTCTATTTCTGGCATATTTCTTCCTCATGAGTTTTTCTTCAGCCTTCAATACCATCTAATAATCCTCTTCTATTGTTTTAGGAGACATCACAGTTATCTCATCTTGAATCTCCATTATGAGACCATTTACATATCTTTCCACCTTCTCATTTGTGTCTTGCATTTGTCCAGCTCTTACTCTCACTTTGTAGAATTCCTCTGTGTATTCTTTCATTGTCAAAGACCTCTATTTAAGATTCTGCATCTGTCTAAATAATATCTGTTGATAATCACTTGGCAAAAACTTACCTCTTAATTTTGCCACCATCCTGTTCCAAATTTTAATTGGCTGCTTACCAAGTCTCCTTCTTTCTGCCTGCACTCCATCCCACCAAAGTGCTGCATTTCCTTTCAATTTTGTGACAGAAAATTTCACTCTCTTTCCTTATTCTATTTCTTCATAATCAAAGAATTTTTCCATGGCATTAATCTAGTATATCAACTCCTCAGGGTTTAAACCTCCTATATAAATTGAAACCTCAAGTCTAGGTTTAGATGTGCATCTCAACACTGATCTAAATAATCTCATTTCATCTGTAACATTTGCAGGTTACTCTTCTTCTGTAGCTTCAACTTCGGGCTCACTAACATCTCTAGCATCTGCATCTCTTCCCATTTCCACTGCTTCTAATCTAGCTTGCATTTGTTGTATAGATTCCAAAACTTCAACATTTGCAGTTGGTCTTCCTCTTCTACCACGTCATCTTCCAACTCTGAAATTCATTTTGGATTTATTTATCTGATCTTTGAGATCCTATTCAGTGTCAGTAGGCTGCTCTAATACCACTAATGGTGGACCAGTTTCAGGTGTTAGGGATATTCGTTCAAAACAAGTGACTAACGTTTCTAATTGAGGTGGAAATTCCTCTCAGATTTCCTTTAGAATTTCGGTCATCCACCACTAAATTTGGTTGTTCTACTAAAACAAGAGAACTACTAAATTTACCCGATATTTGGTAAACCTTCAAGATTTTCCATGGAATCATAAAGGAAATAAAACTTCAGTTAAAACCTTATCGCGTCCGTCATTCCACAAACCTTTATCGTGTTAACCCTCCGCCATCAATCTCAACACTCAATCGGACAGTTATCGCTTTCCCCGCTCACAAACTAGGTGGATGATCTCCACCGTTGGTCAATCCCACTTGATCCAAGGATTGATGCGTAATCTTGCGTGGAATTCTTGCCGATGTATAACAAGCCAAGGGCACGTGATAAAAGTAGTTTCCCATGCTACGTGTCAGCTACTAAGTGGAATCACGTGAATTTTCAAAATACAACTTATTGTCTTGAGGCCATGTGAGAATCTGCTTCCACCTACGAAAACCACCTTCCGCTGATTAATGCCCATGTATTTATGCCACGTGATGACTGTAGATCTGTTGATCTGTCAATCATACAGTTTAGGTCCTTCCCTGGGTTTCTTGTGAATTTATTAGATTTTCGTCATTCCACCAAGGTTTTAGCACTCCTGCAAAGTTTAGTCCTCACCTATAAGATTTAGGGTATCGCTAACTAAACCCTGTGATTATAAAATATGTTAAGCTATTTCAATACACATTGAGTGAAGATTTAACCGTGACAACACAATATTACAGGAAACTCTAATTCTACAGGGCCAAACTGGAAATCAACAACACTCAAAAATATTTCGAAGGAAGTTCAACCCTCCGAGATTTAACCATTCATGCACAAAATACATAGATACACAAAGATATTTCAATTTTTATAGTTTAATCCTCCACATCCAAATCCCTTTACATTAATTCAAAACTTACATAAATAGATGTAGATACAACAACGAGATCCTAATTCAAAGGATCCAAACTTCCTAATCATATCTAATCTACATGATATTCTCATCAAGAATCTCAGCTAAGCCTAACTACTTGAATTTATTACATGATAATCCAAACCCCTGAATTCTAGTTCTAATCCTATCTAGAAAGCTTTGTAAATTGACAGCTAAAGGACCCCACTCCTTTGCTTGTAATTTTTTTTTTTTGTATTTTTGAAATAAATTCAAAGTCTTTTGTCTTCAAGCCTCATGCTCCTGTATCAAATAGTCAAAGAATCTGATACTTGAGCTTGTAAGAATCCTTCCCCCTTTTTATTCCCCATATTGGATCATATTCTCTTCGTCTAATCGTCATGAATATGAATCACATTAACTAGTCCTAAACACGTAGGCAATCTAAAGGATTTATGTGATGGATCTGGTAGATAAGTCTCTAGATAACTCTACTCATAAAAGGCTTCAACTAGATATTTCTAAATATTATTCCAATATGGATTGATTTTAGTTGTATATGAAAATTAGAAATTAAATATTGATTAATTCACCAAAGGTGTTCTTAATGGAACAAGCATTGAACATTTTATGCTTTTTTAATTAAAAAAGAAATAGGCATATAGGTGAGACTGATTGAGAAGTATATGTTCTTCATTATCTTCATATATTGAGGGTTGAGAATACAACTTGAAACTTATAAAATATGATCGACAACATCTAAAATCTAATTGATTCATTCCACCATTCATCCATCCAATTGATAGCTTGCTTTAGTCACTGAAGTAAATTGAGAGGTGAAACTTAGTTCAACTGTGGGAGAAAATTGAGGGGGTAAGTTCAAATCAAGAGGCATAATGCTTAGCTATTGGTCAAGAGAATGAAAAAATCATAATCCACTCAAGAGAACCAACCTATAAGAAGTGTAGCACCCTTGAGGAAGCACATTTGTTAGGTTAAGCCAATTTCAGGCCCAATACACATAGTAGGAAATGTATGTACTCAATGGGAGCCCTAATCCAATAACTAACAACGAATGCAACATATTCAAACCACTGATGACACCAATGCCAGGGAGATGTAGAACCCACCTTTGTCTTCTTGATTCAGACCAAATTCATAGCAATCTTGACTAATTATTTACATGTTCATGTTTGTTTTTCAAAGTAGAATTTGCCACTAAAACTCCAAATGAGTTATAGGTAACCAAAAGGCTGGATGTAGGGGTCTAGGAATGTATACAGTGGAATGGCAGATCAAGATATCATATTTTTTTATTATCGTCCATGATCAGTACATCTACCTTTTATTTCGGTATAGAAAATTGCATTCAATTAAAGATGCAGAACAATGGCTTGTAATGCTATCATGAGAATCACCATCAGATGCTCCTACTGCCTAGTTTTATTTTCTTGTTCTTATGTATATATTAACATAATATTTTATGGTGAAATTTGCCTTCAACTTTTCATCTGTTTATGCTAATTAATTTCCGTGAAGCTATCTTTGCAAGTGTTGAAAGAATTTAGGTGAAATTTAATTAATGGATTCAATGAAACTTGTTGGCAATTTAATGATAACTATTTATCAGTAAATGACAATATTGTTTTTCTTTAAGTGCTATTGTCGTTAATGGGCTTCTTTTTTAACATAATAACAAACTTATTATTGAATTCATTCATGATTGGATTTAAGTATGTAGTATGGATGTTTTAATAACTACCTATGCAAATTATTTTGTTGCATATTTGTTTGAAAAGTTTTCAAATCATATAAACTAGTTCTATGATTTGCAAGCACATCTTAATCTTAGATCCAATCTCAGTCCTTATCCCCTCTATATGCCTTTCTCTGGATTAGGACAATGATCTATATTTTGTTCTAATCGAGATGAATTAATTTTATTTTACTATTTGCGTTTTATATTATTTCTATATTTACGTTTAGAACATTTTTAGAAAAATCTCCTTAGGTAGGAGAAAAACCTAATATGACATTGATGAACCCTTGTTTCTACAAAATATTACCTTCTTCAAACATCGACAAGAAAGTAATTTTTTCTCTTTTGTTAGTTAATTATTAACCAGATACATAGCAAATAAAACCTTATGTATATTTTTTTAGATAAGAAACATCAAATTGAAGCATATTTAATTCAACTCCAACTCCATGATTGCTTCATTAATGTAATCACAATTCTACCCTATTTATTATATGCATGCCTTGTCAAGATGAATTAAATCATAGAAATTATACATTATATTTATTACTAAGTTTTAGCATGCTTTTCCCCTTCGAGGCTTTTCATGGGTCTATTCTTCTCGACAACACATTGACTTTTGTAGACTCTTGAGAGGTTTTGAGTTCATTGAAGAGAAATGTTTGGAGATATTTTTATCTTGATTGTATTGTGAGATATTTCTAGATTTCTGCGAATAGTTATCCATAAAGTTAAACATTTAATCCAATAAAAGTCAAACAATTAAAAGTCAAAGCATTTTTAGTTAATAACAATAAAATTCAAACAATTAAAAGTGAAAGCATTTTTATATTCTCAAGCCTATAATTTAAATAAAAACCTAAAAATAAAAACTTACAATAAATTCTTATCGTATATTAATAAATAATTTAACAACGGTTACTCACAATTCTATTGCAACCATAAATTCAAAGGGCAGACATATTTTTCCCAAAAGAACATTCACTCGTATATAATGTATCAAAACCTATCAATCACTTTTCTCGGAGATTTTATGCAAGCGAACTCAATGTTTTTCATATTTTGCAACCTATGCCCTGTCAAAATTTACCCTAAATTGAAAGATTATAAAGATTATGATATGGGGAGTAAGGATGGAATTTGAGGATAATTTGCATGTTAAATACAATACTGTGTCACTAAAAGTGATATTGAATTTTAACCATAAAAATGATCATAATTGAAATTTTGGTTTATTTATTTTTAAAAATATTACTTTATTATAATGATTTATTATATTATTAGACTTTATTAGGTTGGAAAGTGTTTTATAATTTAATAAAAAAAATTAACATTTAATTTTCACACTAATATGATGATGATTTTTGATGTAATAAATAAAAAAATTATATATATATATATAATTTAATTATTATTAAAAAATTATATGTTAATAATGTGTTTTACAATTGAGGGTGGAAGGCAAAGGAAAATGGCGGACTAGGGTTTCTGACAAACCCTTACACGATGTAGAGACAGAGCAAGCAGCCTCTCAGGACCAAGCAGTATTGCTGCCAGTGCAGGTTTGGCACATCTGGTAGCCAAAACCGATGAACACTCTGATGGGGGCGGCATCAGCGCCTCCCCCCAAAGATTGCAACAATGAAGACCAGCCACTTGAAGGCGAAACTGAGAAGACTTCAAATGAGAATGTAGAGCAGTCAGCAGCATGGCCTGCATGGTAGCAGGAGAAGGATGACCAAGTGGATCCGGAAAATGAAATAGGAAATAACCCTGCAGCACCTGAGCAACTAAAGAAGGCATCGTCATCCACCTGCAAACCCATTGCAACATAACGACCTAAGATTGAGCTCCCTAGTCACAGAATCAATGCACAAATACAATACATGAAAGACCATGCACTGATAAGAAAATTTATAGGCTATTGGCCAACTAAAAAAGCTCTGCAAGGCCGGATTACCTCAAAGTGGAAGCCCAAAGGACATGTTACCCTATAGCTAGGCCCCAAAGGCTTCTTCACAACCATCTTTAACTGCATTGAAGACAGAAATCTTGTCCTGGATGGAGGACCCTATTTCTTTAATGCAACAGGTCTCTAACTACGAGACTAGGTAGAAAAATTTAATCCAGACAAGGAAGACTTCAAATGGACACCAGTTTGGATCTACATGTACTCCTTACCACTGGAATACTAAGATGAAGAATCACTTAAAGCCATTGGTAATATATTAGGAGAGTTCATAAAGATAGCAGAGGAAACAAAGCTTCGCCGATACACCTCCTATGCTCGTATCTACGTTTACATGAAACTGGGCAAGGCACTCACGGACTCGATAAGTCTCCTTCACGATGACTTTGAATGGATTCAAACCATAGACTATGAACATGTACCTTTCAGATGTAGGGGGTGCCATGCCCATGGACACCTATTCCATGACTATCCTTTAAATGCTCCTCCTAAATCCATAGACAATGGGGGAAAGTCTGATCCGGAAGGGTTTACTAAAGTTGCTAGTAGAAAGAAGCATACCAAAAAACCTCCCACAGCACCAAAAAATGTTACTCCATCATCCGATGTGCCATCCTCAAGCAATAGCTTTGACATTCTGTCAAACCTAGATATGCGTGAATCAGATCCCCCCCAGATAGCAAAGACAACCTCTGCTCCATCCACCAAACTTTTTTCTACTCCTATCCATAATGAATCCAATCAACCATTGAAAGTTAACTCCTCTGATCTGCAAGCAAAAAACCATGCAACCCATCCCCAACCATGATCACCACAAAGCCCTCTGGTCCGATAAAGTAATGGACATTGATAATCTGTTGACAGACCCTCTTCAGTCATTTCCCCACATGGAGGAAAGTAGTCAACAAAGTTTAATGGAAGAAGAACCTAAAAGCTTTGATCTAGGTGATATAGACATTTTCAGTCTAGAACAAGCTTGCAAAAGGAAAGAGTTCGACACAATACTGGATAGGCAACATGAAAATCTGGAAGTAGTACTATCAAGAGTGCATCAGCACAGCACACTGGGCATACAACAAGGAGGTAAATGGGATGGGAAACATATCACCAGAGATGGGAAGAAGAGAGGGAGAAAGACAAATCTATAATGCACCATCCTCATTGGGGAAAGGCTAGTGGAGTCTGGAAGATGCTCCAAGTTGACTAAATACTACCGTTCCTTACCTACAGGTCAAACATGAAGCTCATCTCATGAAATGTCAGAGGACTTAACGGTCCTAGGAAATACAAAATGATAAAGAACATGATTCAGGAAGAATAACCACACATTGTATTCATGTAGGAAACAAAATGTAATACTAGTACTTTAGATTCTATATTATCCAAAGCCTAGGCGGGATGTCAGACTGTTATAGTAGATGCAACAGGTGCTTCGGGAGGGCTTGCCATAGAATGGAATACTCAGCACATCTCTCTAACAGATTTCCATGCTTCACACCATTTTATACAAGCAACTTTCTACCTCACTGGAACCAACATACATGGCATCTTGACCAATTTATACTTCCCTCAAAATACAATGCAAAAGAATACATAGCTAAAAACGTTGGAAGTTCTCAATTCTACAAGAACTTATCCACTCTGGATCACAGGCGGTGACTTCAACATGATCACTCGGCTGGAGGAAAAACTTGGAGGTAGAAGGAATTTGGACAATGAAAGCAATAGCTTCAAAGAATAAATTCAAAACAACTAGCTAATTGACTTGCCATTTGATAATGGTACTTACACATGGAACAATAAATGGAAGGGCTCTCAACAAATATCCTCCAGGTTGGATAGATATCTAAGCTCAGACAACTCTGTTCATATAGGTGGTGATATATGCGCCTCCATACACCCCATTGCCGGCTCGGATCATTGGTCTATTTACTTGCAATGGAAGAATCCTGGAAATTCAAACAGGAAACCATTTAAATTTGAAGCCTTTTGGCTCACTCACCCTGAGTTCAAAAATGTGGTCAAATCAGCATGGGAGAGCTTCATTCCCAATAGCAGCTCAACTATGTATAAATTCCAGTAGTGACTGAAGCACATCAAAAGGAAAATCAAGATGTGGAATTACACTACATTCGGAAATATATTTCAAGAGCAAAACGTCCTCGAGAAAAGTATGAAAGAGCTACAACATAACATAATTACAGGAGGCAGAACAGAGGAACTAGCAAGTCAAGAACAAGTTCTACTAACAAAATTGGAAGAAAGAATGAAAGAAGAGGAATTGCTCTGGAAACAAAAGTCAAGAATCAAATGGCTAAAAGAAGGTTAAAGAAATACCAAATTATTTCACTGCACAACTATTCAAAGAAGAATGAATAATACCATCTCGCATATTCAAAATCCACAGGGAGATAGAATTGAGAAGCAGGAAGATATCGAGAAAGAGCTCACTAATCACTTCAAAACATTACATCAAGAGCTGCCTACAGATAGACAGCTTGCAATAAATTACATACTTCAGCATCTTCCCAGAATTATAACAAAGGAGCATAATCAACTTTTGCTAAGACCGGTCACTCTAACGGAGGTAGAAGAGGCTTCAAATCAATTGAAAGCTGGGAAAGCTCTAGGACCAGATGGTTTCACCTCTAACTTTCACCATCACTTCTGGGACTTAATCAAAGTAGAAATCTAGAATGTGGTAGAAGAATCCCGAGCTATGCATTGGCTACTTCCATCTCTCAATGCGACATTCATCGCACTCATTCCCAAAGAAGCTCAGCCAAGCACTCCGGAGAAGTTTAGTCCCATTGCACTATGCAACATCATATACAAAATCATCTCGAAAGTAATTGCCAATTGCCTCAAACCGCTCCTCCCTCTCCTCATTTCACTAGAACAATATGGATATGTGGAAGGACGTCAAATCTTCGATGGTATTGTTTTGACTCATGAACTCATCCATTCCTTAAAGAGAAATAAACAAGCAGGTATGCTTTTGAAAATCGATCTCTCTAAAGCCTTTGACAAACTTAGTTGGTCCTATATAAAACATATGTTGACTGCCTTCAGATTAAGTCTGACCTAGGTTAGATGGCTTATGAATCTCATAACCTCCCCCTTCTGCTCCATTATCGTTACTGGAATACCCTCCAAACCCTACTCCCCTTCCAGAGGAATCCATCAAGGTGACCCATTATCCCCATTCCTCTTTATTATTATGGCAGAAGGTCTGGGTTATCTTATAAAGTAGGCTATTCAATCTCATGACCTCAGAGGCATCTCTGTACATGGAACCTCTATGATCACACATGAACAATTTGTTGATGACAATATGCTTTTTGGACACCCCTCTGTCAGTGAAGCCCACACCTACAAAGCTCTTCTAGAAACTTTTTCAAAAACCTCTGGAACCACTATAAACACTACCAAATCACAAATTTTCTTTTTTCCACACTCCTGTAGCCACTCAAAGAATCATAGAGAGAATCATTGGATTTTCTCAAGCCAAACTCCCATCTCATTATTTGGGTGCTCCACTGATAGACTCAACCTTAAAGCATGCATCCTGGCAACAACTCATTGAGAAAATGGAAAGCCGCCTATCGTCATGGACATACAAAACTCTCAACATGGTAAGCAGGCTCATCCTAATAAAGGCAGACTTACAATCCATGCCCCTTTATCTCTTCTCAGTTCTTGCTGCGCCAAAATGGGTGCTAAAAAAATCAAAACTCTACAACACAACTTCTTATGGGATCCACAGGGCAAAACAGAAAATGGGCGTTAGTAAAATGGGACATGGTTTGCACACCAAAAAAGCAGGAAGATCTAGGATTACATGACCTGCAACATAGCAACACATTAATGGGATCACGAATATCGTGGCGATGGGTTTCAAGCCCACAGAAGCCATGGGCACAACTCTGGACTGCAAAATATGCAAAAAATCGTCCGCGGCAGGAGCTAATAAGAATCAATACCACGACAACATGATCTCTAATCTGGAATGTGGCAAAATAGCATAGAGAGATCATCCAAAAGCATAGCTTTTGGGAGATACGCGAAGGAAGAACTACACATTTCTGGATGGATTCTTAGCAACAGAGACCAAAAATTGTAGAACTTCTACCCTGCACAAATCTCAATGGAAACAACCTCAACCAGACTGACCATGTAGCACAATTCTCGATTCACAGTACTAATTTAGGCTTTAGGCAATGGAAACCTACTGCATAGATAACACAGCAAGAAATTGAAGCCTATAACTCGGAGCTACACAAAGAACTCACCAACAAAAGAATCAAATAGACAAGATATTCTAAGATGGGGATATACACTGAAAGGAGTATACATAACAAAAGAAGCCTACCAGCTGATGCTCCAAACATAGGAACTAGTTGATCCTGCTTGGAATCACATATGGACTACAAGGATATGGCCAAAAATCTCTACTTTCACATGGCTACTATATCATCAAAGAATTCTCACTTGGGACAACTTAATCAAGAGAGATTCCAGGGACCCTCCTACTATCCTAATTGTCAAAATCATGAAGAAAATATTCAGCACCTCATGGATTCCTGCCACCTGGCTAACCAATTATGGGAAAAACTTATTTTCCGCTGTCAGCGACCATGCAAAATCTTAGGGGATATAAAGGGCACCATTCGCAACTGGACTCCAGAGCCATATCACATCAAAATTCTCAATAAGCTATGGACAATTTTGCTGGGCTTCATTTTCTAGAAAATTTGGAAGGAAAGGACCAAAAGAATTTTCAAAAACCAAAGAACTACATTAGAGATCATATGGACCAACTTAAGTCAGAATATTTAGGAAACTCTAGCTCTCCAACAGTGGAGTGTTGAGGACTTTCCCACCTAGGCACAGGAACAAAGCATATGGGCGAATTGGAACTTCAAGCTCCAACAGGTACAACTTGATCCCAATAGACTAAGCACTATCACCAAGCAGCTCTCACGTTGGAATCCCCCCCCCAAAAAAAAGGTGATAAAGCTAAATTTTGATGGGGCCTCCAAGGGAAACCCAAGTAAAGCAGGACATGGTGGCATATTCAGAGATCATGAAGGCCAACCTTTGCTAATATACTTCGGCTCCATTGGTTGGGACACGAACAATTCCGCAGAAATGGAAGGGCTATGGCAAAGTATGAACTTAACAGACCAACATAATTTTCATCCCATCATAATAGAGGGGGACTCCCGAATTCTAATAAATATGGTCACTCAAATACAACTAGGAAGCACTACTTCGAGAGTTACTAAAAGCTGGAGACTAGTGGCCAAGCTTGAACTAATAGAGAAATGGATGAAAAACAGGAGAGAAACCACATTTATTCATGTCAAAAGGGACAACAACAAGGTAGCAGATCTCTTGGAAAATATAGGAGTTGAACATGATCAAGTCCTACATTCTGGCACAATTAACATTCTAAATGATCAATCTCAATCGAAGGATTGCACTGACCTGGTGCACAAGGACGCCCATCTCCCAGATGCGGGTGACAATTAAGGACAGTAAGGTGGTAGCCAACTGGGTTGGCATGTGGCGAGACCACATGGCCTCTTGCAGGTTGGCACAGAGGTCCAAAAATGGCATTTACAATCGCCATAAATGCACCTTATGCGAGCGTTGTCTCCAATCTGTTAATCACCATCAACCTCGGCTTAGTGCAAACATGAATTCTTGGGAGAATTGCACCTCTGCTTTTGCCTATCAATCTCTGCAGCCTCTGCCACTGCAATGCCTCTGCCCTCAAGCCGTGACTGTACCCAGCTCCCGCACCACCACAGGGAAATGCTGCCACCTCCTTTGCTGCATTGAATTTGGCTCGGGCATCCACTTCACCCATAGCCTGGATTGTCATTTTATCTTTCCTTCAACCCTAGCTGCCCACCACTCTGTTGAGGAATCTGCAAGCTCCATTGTGTCGTTGCACCCCATTGTGCCCAATTCTGGAAGAAATTCACATATGCCTACAGATAATATGGTGCGACACCATATGCACAGCCGTAGCAGCAGGAGGCGAGGGAGCCTGAGTCACCCCCAACACTCTCCTGCTTCAGATAACACTTCCTCTCTAGCTGAGCAAATCCCTAGATATTACCCAAATACGCGCAGTGGAAGAAGTCGCCTCCACTCGGTGGCCTCTACCTCGCCTCCCAACAACTTCCCTTCCACTTCTGCCTCATCTCTCAGAGGCACTCCACCCATTCCTCGACTGCATTCCAAGAATGCCCAATTCACCTTCTGCTTTACCCTCAACAAGCCCCTCATCACGGCCACCATAACCATTCTCTTTCACGAGGCGGAGCAGACCATTGAGGAACAAGCCACCAAGGTTGGTGGCCACACCAATGTAATTGAGGAGCAAGGAATGACGGGGGGTGGCAACACTAGGGCAATTGGGGTATCGGACATTGCTTGTGGTGGCCGCACCACAACAGGGTGCAACAACACCAAAGCCATACCGAAACTGGCTCAGACGAGAATTCAAGGACCAGGGGACTAGAACCAGGAGCAGAAGACTAGACGTGCAGGGAAGGAGGTGAATTGGGTAATGGACGAATATCGTTGTCTCATCAAGGAAGAACACTAGGCATTGCAGGCTAGCAACATGGAGGCCTCGCTTCTGGCAGGTGGTGACATGTAGGTGCATAGGTGCTTCATCGTGGAGGAACACCCTCCCTCTCCGCCATGTCCCTAGTCTACCACCCTAATGCTGCGTGTCTACCTCATTGTCTGCCACCTTGCTACCACTCAGTGCACCACGCGTCTGTCATACAGTCTACCACTCAGCATGCTACATGTCTCAGGTTTTTTGGGGCTCTATTTTACATGTTTTATTTTCAATGGGGTTTCAGTGAAAAATACTATGAGTTTTTGGCTCTTTAGTTGGTTTTTTTTTTTGTCTCATTAAATACAATGATAACAAACTAGATGCTTTACTGGTTTCCCCTGCGTGGGCAGTAAGCTAATTCTCTGAACTCTTTTCTGTTATGGACTGGTTTCCCTTCTGGGCAGTTTAGATCTAGACTTTGCTGGTTGTTGCCATTCCTCTGGCATAGTTAAGTACGGGCTCCGGCCTCAGTTTATGACATCTTTTTCTCATTAATAGAATTAGTATAACTTAGAAAAAAAATGTGTTTTACAATCACTAATGAAGATTTAGAAAAGGTATTGTTATAAAGTGAAGAAATAAATGTGTTTAACAATTAAAACATAAAATGTACATTATTATAGGATAAAAGCACATTATTATAAGATGAAGTAGAACATTTGTTTTGTTTCAAGAGAAGATATAATGAATAGGAATTATTAATGTTCAATTTTATTTATATAATATTATTTTTTTTTCTTTTATTAAAGTAATCAACTTTTTGTTAAGATTTTTTTCAAATTTTTATTTTATTTTTAGTCTTTTGTGAAATAAAAGCACTTTGGGACCATTTAAGTTATCCAAACATTAAGAAAATGTAAAATCATATGAATCAATCTTTATATAAATATATATCATAAAAGGGTTATGAGATAGATAACACTAAGTAAAGAAAACAATTTTCAATCCAGAATAAGAACAAGAGGCAATGTTTTGATGCATAATCATACATCATTTAATGAAACAAGATATTAAAATGTGGAAAAACAAACAACAATGGAAATTAATAATGTATTAGCACATTATTAAGACATTAGCAATACATTAATTTACACATTAACACATTGATGACATATTAATTGTACATTAACATGTGTCGACTATGGCTAAAATGGTCAACCATAGTCAGTGTAGGTGCCATGGTGAACCAAAATCACCATAGGCAACAAGGTAAACACTGGAAATATAAAGTCAACCATACTCAACCATAGTCAGCTTCATTGATTGTTGTTGGCTATGGTTGACTATGGTTAGCATGGTCAACCATGGCCAATGTAAGCATCATGTTCAACCATAGTTAATTACAGGCATCATGTCTAACATGCCCATAATAAACCATAGGCATCATGTCCAACATACCCATAGGCATCATGTTCAACATGTCCATAGGTAGCTGTAGGAAATAATGTCAACCATAGTCAACATAGGCATCGTGTTCCTGTTCAACATGACAATGGTCAACCATATGCATCATGCCTAGTGTGCCCATAGTCAACTATAAACGCATTCCTATAATTATAATGTGCATAGACATTACTATAATCATTAAAATGTATAACTTTATATGATATATTTAATACACAATATTAAATATAATTGTTTACTATTTCAACTTGTTAATATTTACTTTCTAATATAACTTATAACATTAATAATTTTTTTAGCACTAAACATTGTATTGTAACTTAGTAATACAACTTTGATATCACTTCAAGTTTATATTGTCCAAAATATGATTTCAATATTATTCTTAAACTCATAAAGAACAAACAAAGTTGTAATGTGATGAACAACAAACAACCTTGCAATGTAATAAACAACAAACAATGTCGTGATGTGATGAACAACAAACAATGTCACAATTTTACAGAACAATGGCATCGTGATGTGATGATAAAAACTAACAAACAAAAGTCAACATCGTAATTTGATGAACTAAAATCGACATCGTAATATGAAGGATAGTAATCAATGTCACAATGTGATGAACAAAAGTTGACTTGCAATGTGATTAACAAATATTGATGACATAATGTGATACAAAAAAGTCAACATTAAAATCTGATAAATAAATATTAATGTCAAAATATGATGAACAAATATCAACATCACAATCTGTCAAACAAAAATTGTCACCAATGCATGTGATAAACTAAAATCAACATCACAATATGATGAACAAAAATATTATTAAATGTGATGAACAAAAACTAAGATTGAAATGTGATGAAAAAAATGACATCTCATCTAATGTACAATAACTAAATTCACATTATGAAAAACATTAACCAATGTCATAACATAACAAACAAAAATCAATATTGCAACATGACAAACAAAAATGAACATTGCAACATGATGGATATCGAAAACATGCACTACCACATGAAAAGGTCAATATTGTTGCTAGTCAATTATAGTCATCTTGGTTAACTATGGTCAACCATGTTCACCCAAGGTTTACCAAGGCCAAACTTGACCAACATGTTTATACATGGTCGACCATAATCAACCATAGACAACAAGGTAAACCATGATGAAATTGGTCAAACAAGCTTACCAATGGACAACATAAGCAACCCTTTTCATACATGGTTAAGTGGTCTATATGATCAACCATGGTAAAGGACAATGAACCATAACTAACATGGTTAACCACAGTCATATACAATTAAACATTAACAACGATGTTAATCCATAGTAAACCATAGGTGACCATAGTTAACCATGGTCAAATAAACTTAGCCATGGTCAAACATGATCAACAAGTTCAAACATAGTCAACAAGTTCAATGATAATCAACCATTAACAAACTAGCACAACTATAGTCAACCATGGTCACTATGATCAAACATACTTTAGTTGGGCAACCATGGCCAGCCATGATTAAATATGGTTAAACATGATCAACGTGTTCATCCACTATCAACCATAAATAACCATATGTGATTAGTCAACCACAATGAATTTGGTTAAATGATGTTTGGTTGTGGTCAACAGGGCTAACATAATTAACCATCTTCAACAATAGTTCACCATAGTTAATATATTCCAAACAATTTCAACCATAGCCAAACAAGATCAATCATAGTCATAATGGTCAAACATCGTCACCAAGTTCAACCATAGTCAAAATAGTTAAACAAAGGTTAATCAAGGTGACCATGCTCATCTCCGGCCAACCTTAGTAAGTTGTCAAATTATACCTATCCACGGCCAATGAAGACAAACCATGGCCAACATGGGCATCCATGGTTGTGCTTAGCCCACCATAATCTATCCTCTTCATCCCTAGTCAACCATGATAATCATTGTGAACCATGGTTGGCCATGGTCAATTAAGGTCAATGATGGTGAACCAAAGTCAAACATAACCAACCATGCTTAACCAATGTCAACAATAATATATCTTTCTAGTACTTGGTCAACCATGACAATCGTGTTCAATTAATGTAGGCCATGGGCAACATTAGTCAACTAAGGCCTACCTCGATCAACCAAAGTTAACCTAGCCAGCCATGGTCAGTCTCATCGACAATGGTCAATTTATCAACCCTCTTCAATCATTAATATAACCATCATTACAACATTAATGTAACATCAACCATCTTCAACCATGGTCAACCATCATAAACCATCAACAACCCTCAACAATCATAGTCAAACCCTCGTCAATAATTTTTAACAATATTCAATCAACATGAACCATAGTCAACAATGTTCTATGAATCTACCCCACGCACATCAACTGTCAACTAGCAAAACTACATCAATTAATGTAGTTGATATGTCGTTCATTGTCATTTTCCACTTTTTATATGCTAATTAATGTATAAAAAACAACCATCAACATACATGAACTACATTTATTTGTTGATTATGTTAATGATATAAAAAATTAATTTAAACTAAAGATTTTGATTAGGTTAATGATATAAAAAAATAATTTAAACTAAAGATTGCACACGCCTGATCTAAATATTTCGGATATTAGACCCACATATTGGACCCATTTTTAGCTGTAAAATAATGTTGGCTTATATATGAATTTGAATCCCAGAATACCTCCACGCCTTGCTTTTCTTATAAACAATGGTCAGAATTTGGATTAGTTTAATATTATATTTGTTTTAAACCCTTTTACTTTAATAATGATTTGTCCTTTTTAATATAATATATATGGCTAAATCGGAACAGATCTACCACGCTCCATTTTTTAAATGATAGTGTTGGCCATATATGTCCAATATACCCTCAAAAAGTATTCAGTTTCTCATGTGTTTTTAACGAGTGGACTTTAACTTTTGCTTTTCTACATAAAAGTGGCGCTTCAATCGCACGCAAACCAGCACACGACTAATCTCAATCGCTGGCCAGTGGATGTCATCTTTTGCTTTTCTAGTCAAAAGCGAAAAAGCAAGACCTTCCTTGGACGCTCCATTCATATTCACACGAAAAACAGTATCGTAGGGCAACAAATATTTACGAACCATTAATTCTTAGGGTTACATGCTTACGGTAAGCAAGTATATTATCCATATATAATTTTCTCTCATTAATAAGTCAATATTAACGTAAATATTAGTTACCCAATTACCTTATCATAATAATAACATAAATATTAGTTACCTAGTTACCTTATCATAATACCCACAAGAAGATGAAGAAAAGAATAATAATTAATATAAATATGAAGTAAAGAGTGCGTTGAACTCTGAGAAGTGATGGATGCCTGATCATGTACAGGAAAAGAAGATCTTTGATAAAAGAAAATGCTTTTGTTCACATGCAAACCAACGGCATGTGATCCCGGACATGCAATAAGATGAAGACCAAGACGAAGACAGCTTTCTTGTAATACGTGTTCATCTTTTAAGGGTTCAATGAATTAATCTTTTGCTTTTCCCCTGAAAGTGAAAGCAGAAGATCAACTGGACACATCAACATCAAACTTTAATTCGCAATCAAACCAACCCGCACATGGATGAGAATATCATCTAGGAAAAAAGATGGCATCATAAGGACTTCGATCACTTTTAACCCGAGAGGGATGGCTTGCATATCAAGATCCAAAAACGAAAGATGAGTACAGGAAAAAATGTTTGAAAAAGAGAGAGATCGCTTCCTTTGTGGAAAAGAAATGTGACGAAGAGTATTAAACAGAGGACGGGGAGAAAGATTAGCAGAGCGAGCTATCTAAGCAGAGAACCAGTAGCGTATTGAACAGAGCATGCCATTGGTGGAGAAAGTACGTCAAGGGACTATTGGAATTACTACACACCTACAAGCGAACTCTTAGTTAGAGCATGGGACTACATGCAAGATTCCTTATGCATGATTTGCTCATTCTTTAACTCCGCAACTGGTTAGTTCCTCGGCATGATTTACTCCCTGATTTGCTCATTCTTTAACTCTGCAACTGGTTAGTTCTTCTGCATGATTTACTCCCTGATTTGCTCCTTCTTTCACTCCGCAACTGGCTAGTTCTCTCCGAAACTTGTTGTAAGTGTTGAGTCTTCTTGTTGATCACCATTATGATGCATTACCTTGGGATCTTCACCGAGTAATGCCATATTATGAGCATTGTAACCTATTTTCTAATGAATCATTCTTTTGTTCTTTCGATTTTCTTTTAGTGTTTTTGCTCTGCAAAGCTGTGTTCAACCTTTACTAGCTAGATTCATCTGTGCAAGTTTTCTAACACATTTACATGGTATCAAAGCCCACAGGTTGCTTGATAAAAGATGCACCAGCACTTTATTTTGCAGGTATTACAGCTTGGAGATCGAAGATCGACAAAAAAATGGAGTTTCCCAAAGCATCGATCCTAACACCGTACAACTATCATGAATGGAAGGACCAAATGGCTCGATACCTTCGTCATAGAGGGTTGTACAGGATTACCATGGCTACAGAAGTGGAACCCACTTTAGCCATAGAGAAATCCAAGTACCTCAACCGTATGGATGAGACCCACGGATCCATATGCATGTGCATCTCTCGGGAGTTGCAGTTTCATCTATCTACCTGCAATACTCCCAATGAGATTTGGAAAAAGGTTGAAGATCTCTATGGGAAATAGGATGAGATGAAAGGACATCTACTCGAAGTGGAGCTGCTGTTATTGGATCCACAGAACTATGACAGAATTCAAGACTTCTTCACCGAATATAATGATCTATTGCTGCAACTCAAGGGTTGTGGAATTGACAAATCCAAGGAGGAGAGTCGCCAAGTTCTCTCTATTATGTCAAAGCTTGGACCGGAATACTCCGTCTTTATGTCTACATTTCATTGAGTAAGGCTCGCAACAGGTAAATCCTACACTATGCCTTCTCTCAAAGAATTTATGGAGTCCCTTATTTTTGAGCAAGATAAACTCATTGGCATGGGGAAAATCAAACCTCCAAAAGCGCATGCACTTGCTATGCATGATGGCAGCCACAATAAAACTCACAAACCTTATTCAAATTAGAAAAATCAGTAGCAAAAAGA
Organism: Pinus tabuliformis; assembly: GCA_031772625.1. Classification (NCBI taxonomy): domain Eukaryota; kingdom Viridiplantae; phylum Streptophyta; class Pinopsida; order Pinales; family Pinaceae; genus Pinus; species Pinus tabuliformis. Next base: position 571,503,212 of record CM062817.1, on the reverse strand, counting down.
CAAGGGAAAAGCGCATTCTTATCCAAAGAAGGAAGGGTACACCAAGCCCTTCAATGACTCCTCTAGCTCGACAAATGAGAAAGGGAAGAAAGGAAACAGATGCACCTACTGTCAAAGAGGATTCCATCCATAATCCTCTTGCATGAAGAAACAAATTGGCCAAATGGCAGAAATCCTTCAGAAGAACAACCTTGGGGACCACATCCCTCACGGCGCCAACTGAGGATCCGCCACACAGGAAAGGTAACAATTTTCATGCTTTAGTTGCAATTAATTCTTCTCCTAATGAGTGGATTATAGATTCTGGTGCATCACATCATATGGCTGCTGCAAAGGAAGTCTATTCCTCTTCGGATGCATGCAAAGGACCTCCCATCCTCATGGGAGATGACTCACCTATTGAGGTCACCGGAAAAGGTAGAGTGAAACTTTTACACAGAAGCTTTGAAGATGTGCTTCATGTTCCAAAACTTTCGGTAAACCTACTTTCAGTTTATCATATCACTCATTCCGGCAATGGAAAGAGAGTGGAATTCACTCCAAATGCAATGAGCATATATGACCTACATAGCAGCTCCAAAATTGCAACCAGTGAGGTAAACAATGGAGCCAGATTGTATACATTTTCTGAATTTATTGAGTCTGAATCCTCCTTATTGCTTACACATGTTGATGATAGTAGTAGGCTTTGGCACGAGAGGTTTGGTCACTTAAATTATAGGTATATGTAGCAGCTAAGCAAGAATGAGATGGTGGAAGGCTTGCCAAATATCAGTTTCTCCAAAGGAGTTTGTGAAGGGTGTGTCCTTGGAAAACATCCTAGAGAAAATTTTGACATCGGCAAGACTCACAGAGCATCCTCTCCTCTAGATCTGATCCATAGTGATCTCATGGGACCTTTTCCTCATCCTTCCATCAACAAAGCAAGGTATGTGCTTACATTTATTGATGATTTCTCACAGTATACTTGGGTGTATCTTCTCAGGGCCAAATCTGAAGTTTTTGCGCACTTTGAAGATTTCAAAGCACTAGTTGAGACACAGTCAGAGAGAAAGATCAAAACCCTTCGTACAGACAATGGGGGAGAATATGTTAATACAGCACTTTAGAACCTTTGCCTTCAGTCTGGCATACAGTTGCAGTACACAGTTCCATACACTCCGCAGCAGAATGTAGTTGCTGAGAGAAAGAACCGATCTTTCAAAGACATGGCTTCCTGCATGTTACATGCTAAGTCACTGCCTCATGAGATATGGGCTGAAGAACTTAATTGTGCTAACTACATCTAGAACAGATCTCCTCATAGGTCTGTTAAGGATCAGACCCCCTTTGAGGCTTGGAGCGGCACTAAACCAGAGGTCACCCACTTCCTTGTTTTCGGCTCCCAAGCATGGGCTAGGATCCCCTCTGAAAAGAGGAAAGCTCATGATCCATAGAGCATTGAGTGCATCTTTTTTGGTTACCCTGATGGTGTGAAGGGATACTGACTCCTAATTCCCTCTATGGACAAGCTCATCATTGAGCGAAGTGTCAAATTTGAGGAAAGTCTCTCGCATGCACCTCAACCGCTGCATGAAAACACCTTTTATCTACCTCATGTTCGAGATGATGACTCAGTACACTCAGATGTAGATACAGAGAATGCAGATGCCGAGGTAGAGCATGCAAATGCAGAGACAAAGTCTTCAGATACAAATCTAATGCATGAAAATGATGATCCACATCCAAGCCTAGATCGGGCTTCCAGCAGTGAATCATATTCCCCTGTCATAAATCAGAGAACAAGGAGCTTATGTGAGATATATGCACAAGATCACCCAGCTGCTAGAAATGGTCTTGCGGGGGATAATTCTAATTTGCAAAGGACTAGCTCAGAGTTTATTGAGCCTTCTCTTGCCCTTACTACCATTGAACCATCGCCATCTTGCCATTGTCATTTGGTCCAGTCTTCTGATCCATAGTCTTATGCTGAGGCTGCTGGGCATCCATCTTGGGAGTTTGCAATGGAGGAGGAGTATAACTCCCTCCTCGAGAACCAGACTTGGGATCTGGTCCCCCTTCCTTCAGGAAGGAAACTTGTCTGATGCAAATGGGTCTACAGGACCAAGAGTGTTGCAGATGGGCAAATCGCCAGACAAAAAGCAAGGCTAGTAGCCAAAGGCTTCTAACAAGTGCATGGCATTGATTATGACGAGACCTTTGCTCCAGTAGCAAAGATAGATTCCATACGCCTTACACTTGCCATTGCGGCTGCCCAGGGGTGGGAAGTACATCAGATGGATGTGAAGAATGCCTTTCTTCATGGAGACCTATCTGAGGAGATCTACAGGAGCAGCCACATGGTTTCATTCAAGATTCATATTTGGTCTGCAGACTGAAGAAATCTCTCTACGGCCTCAAGTAGGCCCCGAGAACTTGGTATGCGAAGATGGATTCTTTTATCTTATCACAAAAAATTGAAAGATGTAAGTCTGATCCAAATGTTTACATGCTCAGAACACATGATTCTCTTCTTATCTTAGTTTTGTATGTGGATGATCTCCTAATCACTGGTAGCTCGGCTTCGGCCATTGCTACAGTCAAGAGGGCCTTGCGTGATAGGTTCTTGATGACAGACATGGGTCCATTACACTTCTTTCTTGGTCTTGAGATCATCCAGGATGCGCGGGGATCTCCTTGAGAGATTTCACATGACTGACTGCAAGCCAACACCGACTCCTTTTCTGTCTGGGGTCCGCCTTGAGGATGGAGGTGACACTCCATTAGTTGATAGCACTCTCTATCGACAGCTAGTGGGGAGCTTATTGTACCTCACCCACTCTAGACCAGATCTCTCATATGAAATAGGGACAGTTTCCAGATACATGTAGGAGCCGCATGAGCTACACTGGAATGCTGCCAAACGCATCCTCCGATATGTGCAGGGCACCATCACCTTCAGGATTCACTATGCAACATGCACTGCATTGAATCTCTTTGGCTTCACAAATTATGATTAGGCGGGAGACAACAATGATCGCAAGTCCACCTCCGGATATTCACTCAGTCTAGGATCTAGCCCTATCTGTTGGTCAAGCAAGAAGCAGGCTTCTATTGCTCTCTCTTCACCTGACACTGAGTACAGAGGAGTAGTCAACATCAGCATTCAGGCTCTGTGGCTACTGCACTTCCTCACTGAGTTGGGCATCCAGTTCCACTAGCTCATTGTCATCTGGTGTGACAACCAGAGCACTCTCAAATTTTGTAGGGATCCAGTGCAGCGGCAGCGGACGAAGCACATAGAGATCCATATGCACTACTTCAGAGACTTAATACATGATCGGGTCATTGATTTGCAGTTTTGTCCTTCAGCAGAACAGACTGCAGACGTCTTCATTAAGACATTCACTGAGCAGAAGTTTCGCTCTCTGCGCGATCGTGTTGAAGTGAAGGACACAGTTGCTTAGCAACTCTCTTTTCTTCCTCTTTTCTTTTGATTACATTGTATTTTGAGGGGGGGGGGTTTCCCACAAGGTTTTCCCTCTTTCCTCAATTTTAGTACAAGTTGCATTGTATTTTGGGTGACCTTTGGCCTTAGTTGCCAGGGCCCTTTCTCTATTTTTCCCCATAGTGGTTGTTATCACCAAAATATGACCCTGATAGGCTGTTGATCAGACTATCTCGGTGTAACTATTTCAAACCAATCTTTTAGCTAAGGCTTAGCCTCCTCAGCCTGAGAGGGCTCTCTCAAAGGGTTAATGATTTAGATTAAAGGTATGAATAGATGGCTAACTCTATAGTTTGTAATTGTATATGTTTATAGGTTGAAAGATGAAGGTTGGCTACCATTGGGCTATGCAGTCAAAGTATGTTTCAGTACCACAGCAAGATCAACTTAACATGAAGTCAGGGCATAGAAAGTTTTTATGTATCAACAAAACAAAGATACAATGCAAGGAAACACAGTTTATAAATACATGAAGGAAGTTAGAGCATGATTGGTGAGTTCTAAGTAACATGTATTCATACCACTACAAGTAAGTGAAAGAGGAAAGCCATGAGACAATATAACATTAAAAACTCTCTTTGAATCTGGAGTAGTGAAGCCAAAGCATTCTACCTAGCATGGAAGTCAAGGCATTATAGAGTTCAAGTGCAGAAATGAAAATACAAAACAGTGAAACATAGTAAGTTTATCTATGAAGGAAGTCAGAGCATCATTGATGACTTCTGAGTATCATAAGTAAACACCACTGCTTGACCTATGATCATTCTTTTCTATAAATAGTGGTGTTCAGGGGGGGTGTTGGAACTACTACACACCTACATGCAGACTCTTAGTTAGAGCATAGGACTACATGCAAGATTCCTTCTGCATGATTTACTCCTTCTTTAACTCCGCAACTCGTTAGTTCTTCTGCATGATTTACTCCCTGATTTTCTCCTTTTTTAACTCCGCGACTGATTAGTTCTTTTGCATGATTTACTCCCTAATTTGCTCCTTCTTTCACTCCGCAACTGGCTAGTTCTCTCTGGAACTTGTTGTAGGTGTTGAGTCTTCTCATTGATCACCACTATGGTGCATTACCTTGGGATCTTCACCTAGTAATGCTATATCATGAGCATTGTAACCTATTTTCTAATGAATCATTCTTTTGTTCTTTCAATTTTCTTTTAGTGTTTTTGCTCTGCAAAGCTGTGTGTTCAACCTTTACTAGCTAGATTCATCTGTGCAGGTTTTCTAACACATTTACAGGGATGAAACATAATTAATTTTGATTAACATTTTATTAACCTTCAACTCTGCCTTGGCCTATGGAAGTTGCTGAAGGTCACATCGGTTGGGGCGTGATACAAGGCGTAGTCAGCTAGTTACTGCTACCATTGGGACTCCCCTAGCCTATTCTCAGCTGCAACATTCGCAAGTTATTTACAGTGTTGCAGCCGAGAATAAAATGGCAAGACTCGAAAGTGTGGCAACAATTACCAGTCGATTACACTTTGTATCAGCGCCCCAACTGGTGTGAACTTCGGGAATTGCCATATGCCAAGCTAGACTTGCATGCTAATAAAACATTATTCGATTCCATTTTGTTGGTTGACATACTTCCTCCACCAATGACATGCTCAGTTCAATTTGCTGATGGTTCGCTATCTCCTTCTTGGATAGCCCATACTGCAAATGTCTTCTTTGGATAGATTACATCGCAAATTTGTTTCTTATTTTTGTTTGTGTGTGATTTCTAGGTTTTAGGAGCAATCACTACATTCTGTTTGGGTCACACTAGTTTTAACTCATTGTATTTATTTAGTAGGTCTCATCTCTTAGTATAAGACACAGTCACTCATTAAAATTTATCCTGAGTGATTTTACTGAAAAGGTTCATCCTCAACCAATTATACTAATAAAATTATTAGACTTTTTAATAACCTTTATTATTATTTTCGGTTAACCTTCATCATTATTTTCCTCTAACCCAAGAATAGTTTTTTTTTTTTTTTTTAATTATTTTGTGGGCATATTTTCCTTTCTCTGTGGATCTTGATATACATGCCATCCCTCACCGGTTCAAAGCCATTGAAGTTATTTTCGTTATAATTATCCATAATGGATCTTGATATACATGCCATTCCTTATTATTATCCATATATTGGTTATTTTGCTTCTTAATTAAGCTTTGATGCTGTGCCTTACGTTTATCTCCGACTTTCACAATTGGAGCAAAAGCAAAAGATGATTTCCTAATGTGCAAGAAATCCTTTGATGAACACACAGTAGAGTAACGCCGCCATCTTCATCTTACTGCGCGTTGAAGATACGATATATTGGAAATGGGGTGCGATGTGTTCGTAGAAGTTAAATTCTTCCAACGACAAAGTTGAAATGTATGGCGAAGATTATTGGGATGTTATTCTATGCGTGGAACATTATGATTATGTAACCCTGAGAATTGAAAAATTAAATATATAATTCAAATTTTTTATTATCGGAGTATTTTTTGGTTTGTTTTTTAATTGGAATATTATTCCTGCCGGTGCCGCGCTGCTGCTGCAGCATTTGATTTAATGATGACTTATGTGTTTCGATGTTGACGTATTCTGCACGTATTCTAAGCTTTGGCGATATTGTATGATGAAATCTGCTCGCAGCTTCGGCAATATTGTATGATAAAATCTGCTCGCTTCAGCGATATATGGTGTATTGTGATTGTTCAGCGGGGATTCGCTCCCTCTAAAAAGAGTTGGTACCTGAAAATTTGATTTCATTTAAGAGGTGGGTCACAATTAATGAATTAGAAACTGAAAATTTGGTTTATCTAAAAGTTTTCTACGAGTGAATGAAATGTTCCAATCCCTGATGGTACTTGCCTGTCAACCTTAATCAACTGCAATTTAAATGATTATATACTAACCCACACTTATTGCTCGCTTATATGTGCATTTTCTTTTCTCACAGATCTGCTTATTTTCCTTTGCATCTCAAGCATCAGCTATTCATCACTGGTTAAAACTCAGCGCAGTCTCCATTTCAATTACGCAAGCATCTTCTTTACTTCATCTAATATTACCTGTTATGCTTTTCTTCTATATTTCATATAAGATAACCTCTTATTCTTTTCTTCTTCTTGCGGGTTCTACATGAGCTTCTACATGTACTGAAGCTTTAATGTTTAATGGAGGTCTTCGCTTTTGGCATTTCGCTTCGATTACGAAAACAAAACATATATATTCCCCCTCAGAAAATGGAGTTTTTTTAATTTTTTAGATTTAGCAGTTTGTTAAGCTGATAGGCTTATTTTAAGCTTAGGATGAGAAAGATGTTTAAATTTCTGTGTCATTCAATTTCTTTTTCAAATAAAATGAAAGTTTAAAATCATGTTTTAAATAGAAAAATAATGTTAGCTATAACAAAAAAAAATTGAATATGTTGTAAAATAATTAGAAAAAAAAAAAAAAAAAATTAGAATATGTTGTAAAGTAATTATAAGTAAAAAAATTGTGTGAATATAATGTTTAAATTTTGTAATTTAGTTATTGATAAAATATTTTAATACTAAATAATATTGATATATATTTAAAAATATGATATTACTAGTATGAACACCATTGATCACATGTAATACTAGTATCAAACAAAACTAACTCAATACATTAGGGAAAGATACATGAGGAATAGGTGATGAAACTAGATATGATGGTTATGTATATAAAACGTATATGTTATGTAAAAAAATTAATGTCAATTAGTTATACATTATATATCATTTAAAAAAAATTATGTTTATATCATTGACAAATTATGTTTTTATGGTTAAAATGATTATTTGGTTCTATATATATTTTATTTAACATTTAAAATTCAATTTAATTATGAAAAATAACACATTGTATTTTACACTCATGTGAAGAAATTTGATCAGATTTATACCTTAAATGGATTCTATGGTGGTGATAAAAAATATAAAATCATATTAAAAAGTTAATGTATAATTAAAATCACTTCAGATTTTCATATACGTGTATAATATATTTTATGTAGATATGGTCCGATCCAATTTATCTATCTATTAGGTGAAAATTTACTCTAAAATTTGTTCTCCTAAGAAAAGTAGCTACTTTCAAGCTATTTAATATAGTTAAAAATATATTTCACAAATACTATTTTTTAAGAAATTATTCTTTATAGGTTAGACAAAAATAGAAGCCCTCCAAGTCTCCCTGTTAATGGTAAAATTATAAGAAGTTTGTATGCCAACTTTTTTTGTAATAAATTTAGATGTGAAAATAAAAATGTTAAAGGCATTTGAATAATTCTTAGCCTCAACTATCTATTGATTTTTATAGCTACTGGATTATGAGCAATGTTCCTAATAGTAACTCAACATACTCTACGGGAAAAGGGGCAAAAAGGATCATATGCATATCTTCATAAGCAAGAAAAATGGATTATGTTCATGATCTTTTTGTTATTTTAATAGTAATAAATTACTGTCAATGTAATTGAGCTTTTTTTCTTCAATTTTTCTCTCTGGTTTCCCTCACGCATCTATTCAATTCAATGGTCTCATATTTGATCTTAGATAGCAAAGAAGCTTTTGTATTCAGACTTTTTTTTCAAATGGCTTTAGCTAAGGGAACTCCACTCTTTTTTTAATGTTTCTTTGTTATAGATATATTGTTTATTGTGAGGTAAATTCATTACAGAAAATTGTCAAAAAAAAAAAAGACAATATTTTTTGGCACAATTAAAAATAGATTTGTCCAAAGATGAGGAATGTAATTAGCAGGAAATTGTCCATATAGAAAGCAACATTAAAAGGTTGAAAAATACAAAAAGAACTTCGATAACTTGAGAGATTCAAAGTAGCGAGGTAAGGTATTTCCAACATTGAGAGAATCTAATCCAAGACATAGATTTTGTTGAAAATAGTTGAGTACTCATATTAGTATAAAACCACAGAATGTGTACTTTGAAGAACATTTCCATCATATCATTCATAAACTAAGAAGCTAATTTGAAGACCTCCAACTTTACTTTTTCTAACAACCAATCTATTAGACATTTGGAATCAAGAAATTGTAAACATCTTATATTTTTCAGTTTTGCAAGATACAAAAGAGCCCAACAATAAGTCAATTATGCTTTTGTATTTGTTCCCTTATCTATATCAATTCTAAACTAAAAATACATTTTTCCTATCATTTTAATTATTTTGTCACCTCCACATATATCCCCTTGTGCAACACCATCAAAGAAACGCACTAGGTGGCATTGAGATAATCTAGGGAGATTGATCCTTCTTTGATTTTCTCCTTACAGCTTCATACTATATTCCCTTAAATGTGCTACAATCCTACAAGTTTGAATAATTATATTAATATGTGAGTTTTTTAATATAACCCTATTTCTTAATAACCACATTCCCCAAGCCACAAAGATTGGAAGGGAGCAATATTTCTTGAACTTATCATTCCAACTATGAAGAGCATCCTTAAAGGTGATCTAATCTACCTTCTCTTTAAAGCCTAAAAATTGTAATACTTATAGCCATGTTTCTTGTGTAATCTTGTAGTAGACAAAACGATGATGATCCACCAATTCTTCATGGGTATTGCAAACGCTACAAAAATTAGGGCTTGATAAACCTCTTTTCTAAAGGTTTTCCTAGGTTAGGATTTTGTTTTGTAAAACTAGACATGTGATACATTTCAACTTGCCTGGAATGTTTTGTTTCCAAATTGAATTGGTCCACCAAAGAACTCTCTATTCAACAATAGTATGTGTTATGGATTCATAATCAAGTTTTTCTCTCACCTAGCCAAAAGAATTATCCTAGCTCCAGACAAGTGAATCATTTGCATTAGATAATCTGCTACCATCATTATATAAATCCTTTATGAAAATATTCCATTCTTCAACCAGATAACTAACTAACCCAAAATCAACATGAGCCATCCAGTAATGAATTAAGAAATGTGTGAACTCCATTTTATCGATATTGCTTATAAAAAAGTAACCTTTAGAGTTTAGGATAACAACTCTTGAGATAATTTATAGCAGCTAGCTCCTCCTACAATGGGGTCCTTACCAAGAATCACTTGTTTTCCATCCCCAAATTTCTGGGCTAACCAATTAAAGAGGAGAGGAAAGGAGTCCATAAGGGCCTTCAAAGCAATAGAGCCTCTAGAGACTGGCTTAACAATCATATTTCTAAGCTAATCAAATACAAATATATTTATGAGATAATTGTTCCTTATTACTTGACTCCATAAACTTTCACCAAAAAAATCCTCTTGATAATTTTTTTAGAGCCAAGGCCTTACCAAACCAAACCAAGGTCTTAAAACCCCACCCTCCAAGCCTCTTTGACTTGAATAATAATTCCTAGGTGACAAGGTGAATCCCCTCATTACGTTTCTTACTTGTTCGCAAAAAACTAAACATCCTTTTCCTTAATTTATTCAAAATTGATTTGAGAATCTTAGATAAATACATCCATAAGAATAGAATATTTTGTAGTACACATTTTACTAATATCATCCTTCCTCCTAGTGATAGCGAGTTATAACACCGTAAACTTATATACTTCTCAACTTTTCCAAGTGGCCACATATAGTCTTATTTTTTATAATCATTTGGCTTAAGGTAGTTTTATGAAACCAGCTCACAAAAACATAGAAGAGATAGATCAACGCCTTATAAATAAGCCTCTTCGAGGAGGAAACCTCCTTTACATTACGCAAATGAACAATTCTTAGATGATACAAATGACAAGACCTCATTTCTATGTATAGGAGTCTAAGGGGCCATAATATAATCAAAGACGACATAACAATAATAATGTAAGGGCACAATAATAACAATAGTGGCTTCTATGGGGCACAATAATAACAATATGTGGACTATATGGGCACAACAATATAATAAGGGGGTTGTACTAATAATAATAAGGGGTCACACTAGTAGTATAGGGACCTAACATGCCCCTCTCCTTCAAAAGGTGTTGTCATCAACGCTTGAGTAGTTCTTGATGCTTCTGTATAAAATTATTGTCCTCCGATGTGGAATATTCAGTGGGTAAGTTCTTCCACTTGATGAGATACTCTGAAATTGATCGATTTCGTAGCTATTAGGTTCCTTTTTCTATGACTGCTCCAAGTTCCAATATGATTTTTTCTTCCTCGTCAAGTTCTCGCAATATTGTTTGAACTGGGATCTTCTACAACTTTTGAATGAGTGGCCACACATCTTCTTCCTTCTTCCATTCATCCTGTGATTTGTTTATCCAATCTAGTTGGATAATAGAAATAGCATAAAACAATGCTTCCACATCCTCATCCTTTCCTGAGAGTGCATCTGCAACAACATTTTGCTTCCCTTTTTTGTAGATGATTTCAAATTCATAACCCAACATATTTGTGACCCATTTTTTATGTTCTTCTAAAGATAATCTTTGTTCTGAAAAGTATTTAAGACTATCATGATCCATTTTTACCTTGAAGTGTCTTCCCATTATGTAAGGTTGCCATTTCTTAAGTGCATGTAATATTGCCAACATTTCCTTCTCATAAATAGCTTGTTTGAGATGTAGCCGTAAAAATACCCAATCAACTACATCAAAACTTCTTTCACTATGATGTTGATATGCCTGTTGTTTCATTCGATTCTACACCAAAGTGCCGTTATCCTTTAAAAGTTGGAGAACTTTTTGTTGATGCTCGATGTTATCTTTCACTGCTTGAATCTTTTTCTTCTTGATATGTCCTTCTATCTTGAGAGTTTAAGGAGTGGTAATTTCTTCCAATGCATTATAAGATAAGATCAAATTAATTTCTTGATGCTCAATGCGATGTTTCATTTCTTGAACATTTTTATTCTTGATATGTCCATCTATCTTGATAGTTTTAGGAGTGGTAATTCCTGCCAATGCATTACAATATATGGTTAGATTCATTTCTTCATTCTCGATGTGATGTTTCACTTCTTGAACCTTTTTCTTCTTGATATGTCCTTCTATCTTGAGAGTCTGAGGAGTGGTAATTCTTTCCAATGCTTTACAAGATATGGTCGGATTCATTTCTTCTTTCTCTAGGGTTGGTTCCTGGTATATATCCTCTTCTTTTAATGTTTCATGATCCTTTTTTCCTCCTCTTCACAATCTATGTAAAATAATTTCTTCTCAGCACACTTATGACCTTTAATGTATTTTTTATCACAATTGTAATAAAGCCCTTTTGCTATTTTTTCTTCCAATTGTTGTGGTGTCAACCTTTTAGGTTGTAGAAGGCTAGGAGAAACAACACTTCCATCTTTATGGTTGTGAGGGGTAGACTTCCTTGTTGCCATAATTTTGCTTTCCACTTTTCTTGCCAACTTGAATGCCTTCTCCAATGAATCAGGTTCCCAAAGATGAACCTCATGTTGAATGTTATCCTTTAAAGTCCCTATGAATACATCAATCCTATGCTTCTCTGGAATATCATTTTTGATTGGCTAAAGAAGCTTTTGTTCTTTGTATGCTCATAATGTGCTATCATTTCCTCCATGAAAATTGACCACGTAACAAGTGGTTTATGAGAACAAAGCCCTTTATACCATAAAAATTGATCTGGTTCTAAATATGAAGATGCAATACATACCTTTTGTAATAGTTTCACCTCATGTGGATCAAAATATTTCTCCATCTGTAGTATCCAATTCACCAGATCCTTGCCATCAAACTTCCTCATGTCCCCTTTTCTTGATTTTAGGAGCTCTATCTTGAAATGACTGTAACTCTATAATTTCAGATTTTCAAGTTATGAACTTGCGTCCTACAGTAGCCCTCTGCATTATCTTTCTAACGCCACAAGTCTGATCAATATTTGATTCTACAAGGAAGAGTTATGTCAAATATCGCATGATGACCTGATTATAGATTGGTTCAGTACAGCACACTTGTACAAAGTGCCATGTGTCACTGTTTCAACCTTAGGATCTGAAAATTATACACAGAAAACTAAATTCTGTCCTCTTTCTATAACTTCCTATGAAATTTCAATCCAATTCTTAGAGAGAAATTTATGACAATTTTCCCAAGGTCACATGTTTGGAATGTAGGTCTATAAAAACCCTAACTTCCTCATATTATATCTTTGAAACTATAGCGAGACAAGATCTGAAATTTGGGCCCAAGGTTTAGACCGATTCTGTATCAAATGGGTCTGTTTTTTAGCTTCTGAAACTTTGTAGCGAAAAAGTTATAGTGAAAATGCCACGATGACCTATTTGGAGCAGCGAAACCCTAGAATCCAAAGCTCTGATGCCAAATGTTATGAGACCAACTCACAAAAAGATAGAAAATATAGATCAACACCTTATAAATGAGCCTCTTCGAGGGGACAACCTCCTTTACATTACACAAATGAACAATTCTTAGATGATACAATGACATCACCTCCTTTCTATATATAGGAATCTAAGGGGTCATAATATAATCAGAGCTGACATAACAATAATAATGTAAGAGCACAATAATAATAATAGTGGATTCTATGGGGCACAATAATAACAATATGGAGACTACATGGGCATAACAATATAATAAGGGGATTGTACTAATAACAATAAGGGGTTACACTAGTAGTATAGGGACCTAACAGGTAGAATCCCCAATACTTGAATCCTTTAAATACTTGAATACTTAAATCCATTTGATTTGAAAATTTCCCAACTTCAACATTATCACCAAGACTCACCCAAATTGGTATTGGGAAAGGAGAAGGACAAAGAACAAAAGGAATATTAGGTTCCTCTTCTTATGCCCCTATACTAATAGGTGTCATATATCATGATTGACTTGGTTTAACTTTGAAATATGTTCATACATTTACTTGTTGCAAAGGTTTTCCATATTTGTGAAAAATTAAAAAATTAAAAATGTAAAAAGGGTATACCCCAAAAGAAAAATCAAAGGGTAAACAGAATAAAGAGAAGGTGAAAAAAATGAAAGAAAATGAACCCCGACAAAAAGAAAAGACCATAAAGTGTGCAAGTCTAAATGCCACTACTTTTTTACTTTTGTATAATAAAAAATTGTGTGTAGCTTGTCACCTATGCCACAATTTATGAATAGTCAAATAGTTTAAGCTTGACTAGTTCATATTTTCAATTTCATGTTTTAGAAATAGAGAATAAAATTAGACCAAATAGTGTAATCTTGGCAGATAAGTAGATAGGTAGAGTAAATAAAAGGAGATCAACAGTGTAATCTGAGCCCTTGGATGTAATAAGGTTAGATTTAGATAGGTATCACTATGTAAAAGAAAAGAAAGTCAGAAAAGGGTTTGCCAGTTTAAGTGCACCCTAATAAAGAAGTGAAAATGCTAGGATAAAGTAGGTAGGGTAAGTAGATGATGGTTGCAGAATAAATATGTGGTGAATGATAAGTTTAAATGCTTAAATCCTTTAACTTTCATCACTAGGCAAAGGCATGTATCACATGGAAGGCACATCAACATTCAAAGTCACAATAATTAACCTCCCCATTCATTTCCCCTAAATTTTCACTAATTTCCCCTAAGTGGTAAAGGTAATTGCCATAGTTATAGGGGCTCAGAGCATTTCTCTGACTTTTGGAGGGACCCAACCCTCAACCCAATGATTGGAAATGCCTAAAGTACTTAAGTCCATTTCATCAACATTACCCCCTCCAAAAGATCACTCATTCCTTTGATAAAACTTTTCCTAAGTCAAATTCTATTTTACTTAGGAAAATTGAAATAAATCCTCATAAAAACCCTTTTATACACTTTAGCCTAAGTCAATATGTTATATGATGAAATACTTTCAGAAAATATTGTACTTAGCGCTTTCCCAATCATTTGGTCATATTAACCATTAATGTTTTATTATATAATTCCCAAACAAAAGAAAATTACCCACGCCCGTATTATTGTATTATATAAACCTCCAAATTGTTACATATCCTACCACGATGGTTAAGTATACTATAAAACAAAGAAATAAATGGGATTAATTAACTAATCTGTAATTGATTAAGAGCCTGACCCTACCACCATTTAATGAGGATTAATTTAGTCCTCCCGACTAATTAATAACTCTCCCATCCAATCAAATCACCCCCGATATAATTAACTCCTTTAACCAATATTGGGCCTGCCCCTGTTATCCATCAGTCATGTCATTACTCCGACCACCATCCAATTGGATCCTTTAGATCTGACGGCCTTTGCTCATATCACACGGGCCTTTTGGTTGACCTTTAGTGCACGATGTGAGCGGTTTTCATGAACAGTGTTGAAGCTACATGTTGAAAGATGTATGGAATCGCACTACTCCCCCCAAATACCACTTACCCTCCAGAAGCGATGTGATGAAACCCACTTACCACCTACAACTAACGACAAAACGTCAAGTCACCTCCCCACTAACACCACCTATCCATATCACAAAACTCACCAAATTTTTTTGACTTTGCATAAAAAACAAAGTTAATCTATTTTCCGTCCTTATTCTAAAAACTCATGCATGGAACTAGAACGTGAGTTCGACCATCTCGTACTCCAATCATCAACTACCTCGAAAATTGTTGTCTGAGGCCGCTCCAATCCACCATTTGCAGCCAGTGAACTAGTACCCCATTGCCAATCACTCCATAACAGGTATTTACCACTTTTCATCCAAAAACCCTGTTACATACTAAATTTCCTCCGCAATTGCAAAACTTACAGTAAAGAAACCCAGGACCCCTGTTTCACCTATCTCACTCGAAAAGCCCCATTTCCATCTCTGAATCCATAAGAACCAGAAAAGGAAAACCCCGTGGTCCACAATGTGGCTCCAATCAATGCTCCCCATAGAGACTTGGACTACCTTCCGTTAGCTGATAAGGACTTCCAAATCAAAGACCTCACATTTGATGACACCCCCTTGAGACTACATTATAAATACCGGGACCTTTACCTCAATAATGTTGACAATATTGGTCTATGGGAATCAAATCTCCCAAAGTACCAATTCCCTTCTGTGCACATTTTCCCAGACATTGTTCACTAGTGCCATGCAAATTATAACCCTAATCTCAGAGTTGTAATGTCCCCTAACCAGTAAATCCCTTTTACCATACAGCAGACTCAATCAATGAAATATTGCAGTTGCAACCTAGTCAGAACCTTACCCCTCTGTCTATTGCTGATTTACTTGACAAATATTCCAAACCATCCAATTCAGAGATTGTTAGAGTATGCAAAATGTTCATGTTAGAACAATAAATTTCAGAAAACCCTCCACCCTACATAACAATTGCTTTTACAAGCTTAGGGAGGGATATTATTACCATGATTGCTAATATTCTTGGTTTCTCAAGCAATGAATATGTGGATGAAATGACCTTTTCTTATATGACTATCTTCACCCCTGGCCAACCCCTTGCTGCCAAGTATGACTATGTTGCATTCATAGCTGACAAAATCCATGATGAGTTCATGAGATTGGAAAATTAGAGAGTATTCAACTATTCCATAGTCTTATATCACCTCTTCCTGTATTACCAAACTGACAAATTCTCGTTCTCTATGAATAAGC
Organism: Pinus tabuliformis; assembly: GCA_031772625.1. Lineage (NCBI taxonomy): Eukaryota > Viridiplantae > Streptophyta > Pinopsida > Pinales > Pinaceae > Pinus > Pinus tabuliformis. The sequence goes on along the minus strand of CM062817.1, from coordinate 571,487,146 downwards.
TTGATACCAGAGATAATCCCAGATCAATCATTTTGTAGACTTCCATCTTCCATTACTCATACACTTCTCCCTATTCATACAATGAATTCATAGATCAATTTGTCTATCTTGTAACCACCATGTTGACAAGACATCCTCCCCCAAGAATCAATGATGATATCAAGAGAATCCTTCAACTTTCAAAGTAGTACAAGATAGGTGACTAGTACTTGTACCAGAATCACATTGAGATCCGAATCTATGGTTGTGAACTCCCTCCTTTCAAGCTACCTAAATATGTTCCTATGAGATTGTTTGCCCTAGAATATTACAAACAAATGTTAAACTCTAACCAAATTCATTTCACCAAGGCCAAGAAGTAAGCCCAATTAAGGATCAAAGACCACTTAGGCCCATTTGTGTGCAACAATAGAGAAGCAGGGAAAAGAGCAAAAGATATCATAGAAACAACAATGAGACTAAAGAAAAACTTTGTTTGGATTTATGACCCTCATGGTTCCATCAGTGATAGGAGGGTAAAACATAAGCTGTCACCATACATCCATCACAGAATCCCTAAGATAGAATAGTATGCCAATATTAATGAATGGAGAGAAGGGACATTGATAGAGCAAGATAGTGATAAACTTGAAGTTGAGAATGTAATGAAGGATTTGGAGAAGAGACTTGACCTAGACTCTTTTGTACAGGTACATACAGAGTCTTCCCAAAGGCCAACCCAGGAAACCAGTGCTCCCATAGCCGAGCCTTCACAAAGGCAAACTCAGGAAACAGGACCATCTACTTCAGGGCAACCACTAGCATCAGAACAGTCAGAGAAATCACAGTCAGAGAGATCAGAACAACTTGAAATCTCTGTAGAGTTAGCTCCACCACAGCCACTACCAACTCAAACTAATATGGGAAATCCTCCAGTACTAAAGACTCCTCTGAATGAGGAAAAGAACTTGAAAAGAGATAGGGAAGTAGCTACCCCTTCTAGTAGACCTACAGATCAAACCTTTGCTAAGAGGCAATGGTTGAATCGTTATTCGGAGGAGGAATTCATATATGAAACTACAGAAAACATGAGAAAGAAAGGAACAGATAGTTTGCACATAGGTGGAACACCCTCAAGCTCACAGAGGCAAGAACTAGAAAGACAACAGAGTATAGAAGTTTCATCTCTCAGGTCTTCTTCTGAGAAAATTATAGATATGAAGGGGAAATTTAAGGAAATCAAGACAAAGAATGAGCAACTCAAGGCCCAAGCCTATGCTCGATACTTAAAGATACCCCCTTCAAGCCAAACCAGATTGATGTCAGCCCTTGACATCAAAGAAGGAAAAATGCAAATGAGTTTCTTGAAGCCCACTGTGCTGCAGCCAAAATCTTCGGCAGATTATCTCAAGACTGACTTTGAAGTCATGGCTAAAGACATCCACCCCATACATTATATAGAACTGCACAAACAAACGGGGGAGATGGTCTATTCTACATTGACTAGCAAGGCAATGATGGCACATAGGTTGAAAAATTCACTGAGCAACACTACTGCCCAATTGCAACTAGAAAAGGCCTCCTCACAGGCAAAAGGCAACAGAATCAAATCATTGGAGGAGTTAATTATTGAGTTGGGCCATGAACCAAAAGATGTTATGGCAGCAAAAAGTTGAATCAAGAAAAATAATGAAGACATAGCTGCACTTAGGAAAAAATTGAAATTACCACCACTTATTCATCCTCATACTACTGAAGTGATTGAGAAGAAAAATGAATAGGAGCTTATGGACTTGGTCCTTAAGATAAATGAAAAAATAAAGGAAATAGAGCAGGAATTAGAGAATGTAGTATGGTCAAGGTAGAGTAAGTCGACCACACAGCCTGAAACTGTAGTGCCAATTGTTTCAACAACAATCCTTTCTACATTGGAAACTTCTTTAGCACCAAGCATCCCATTGGCAACAACTACACCCATACAGGCAATAGGTACATCACAGGCAGGAACATCTACATAGAGTACAGAGGACTTGATTAAGTCCATGGAGGAGATGAAGCTCCAACTCACTAAGCTACAGAAAGTAAAGGAGAACTTCACTGTCATGGAGAAAAAATGTGATTTGTCAAGGATAAATTATGCAAAGGAAAGAAGGAAAAATAAGAGCATGACAGAGCAAATAAAAGCATTGGAGAAGGACCTGACATTTGGCAGGCCCATAGAAGAGATTAGAAAGATATTGTGGACCAATATCATTGATTCCATCAATGATATTTGGTCACATATTCAAATTATTTTTTGAACAAATTCATTTGGTAAAGCTTGCTCTAGAAGAAATTGAAAAGGCCAGAGTAGAACTGGGTGGGAAACCTGAGGAAGCTATCAGATTAATAAATTTGGAACAACTAGAAATTCAAGATAGGACTCCTACTATCCTTGAACTGAATAAAGTTCTGAAAAAAAGGAACTTAATTCAAGTCCTAGAAAGAAGATGTCAGAATATGCAAGAGGATATTGATGAGTTCATGAGGAAGTTTGACATCTTACAAAGTAAAGGGCTTCCAAGTCCTTTGGTCATCAATGATAAGCTAATGGTTCAGATTGATTACATCAACAAATTACTTCTGCAAACTAACAGTAGGCCAGTTCATCTGCAGTCAAGGCATTGCCCACAGGGAAAGTTCTCTATGATGGTTTGGAGAACCTTTTTTACATTGAACATGAAGTGAAACACTTATTCCCAGTGCAACCCAATTTTGTGAAATATGCTAAAGTAGATGAAATCCACAGGACACTGACCAGAACAAGAATACCAAGGGATGATTGGTGGACCGATATGACTAACATCCTATAAAATTACCATGGTAAAAGATGAGGTAAATAGAAATATTTACCACAGTAAAGCCTGGTAAAAAGGGTGAACAATGGTGAACAGGTAAAAGAGTATTAGTGAAAAGATCAAATCATATGTCTGGCACAAAATTACTAAGCACTACAGCAAGATGCATATTCATAGGACCCGCCTCCATCTCCTTCAATGAAAACAGGGACAGCACAATCAATTCACTTTCTGTTTCTATATTTGAGACCATCTGTCTCTATATTCATGTAAAAAGATATTTAGTTTTCCTAGAATGAATCTCATTTAGTTATGAGATATTTTGATGTAAATTTTGTATAAATACTTCCTTATTTGATGTATTAAGTGTGGATTCTTAAATATTTCTGTAGACAATTTACTTTTGGAACTGAAGTATTGTTGAACAGCTCTTGTATCGCTGGCTGGAACAAAGTAATAAAGCAAAGGACTTTTCTAGGACACCTGTGTCAAACAAGAAACAAATAAGTATTATATATCTTGTGTTTTTACTGTTTTTCTGGTTTAATAAATATTCATATGTGTTTCATATCTGAATGATAAACGAAAAGTTATATCTCAAAAAGAGCTTTATTGCATTCTGTCTTTAAAATCATTTATATTCTTAAGGTTTTCTTTCAGGCTATTATAGGTAGGGAATTCTTAATTGCTCCCTACTTTCACAGTTTATCATTGTGGCCATTTAACAAAGAATACTTAATTGCTTTTTGTTGATGAACACCCACTTTCCCTCATCTTGGACCCTGTTGAAGGATTCTTAGTTTCCCTTCCTCCCTGTTCAAGACCATTTCACCCATTTGAAACTATCATTTGTCTTTTGTTTGGCTATCTTGCCCTATGAAATTTCTCCTTTGTTAAATCAACCTGATCCAGTTAAGCCATCCTTCAGTTGACTCCATAGCCCAATGGCCTAAAGTACCTTGTTCTATCCATCTGCTCTCGAATTCCACCACCAAACAAAATCAAAACCCCCCAAGCTTTCATAACTAGCCTAATATCTCACGAAACAACGCTAAATCATAAAGAGAGAGCCCTCTATGAGTACAAATTGGCTAGATTATGTACTTAAAATTTGGGTTTGTGGTTACCTCGGAGTGTCCTTTCTTCTGATAACTTCTAAAGGAAAATCCAAGTGATAACACCTCCTCTAAAATTAGAGGTGTCTCATGATTTACAAAAGTTGGGGAAGCAAAAACATCAAGGGGTTCAGATTCACCATGAGAAGAGATATGAACCAAGTACTCAAACTTTACTTCAAAATAAATCTCAATTTGTATCTTCCCTATGAAACTCATAACGTAGGTGAGGTAATAGATTAGAAAAATCCTCAATTGATTCATTAGGTTTCATCCTTAGTTCATTCATCCTTTTAAGGACATCTTAGTAATCATACTTATTAAAGGCTAAATGAAGCTCCTTGGTGAAGTGTTCAAACTAATGAATGCAAGTGGGTGGTAGGGTGTGACTCCATCGTTCACTCGACATTCAAGGGTGAGGAAGAAAAGTATAAGAGAAACATATTAAGACTTAATTACATACAATTCACAGAAATAGAGAAGATTACAAATGTGCCCAACTATGGATATTTCAACCTCACCATCAAATTTTAATTGAGACAAGTTAAAGAGAGGTTCATTGGGGATTAAAATTTTACCATTGGTTCTATTGGAAAAACACCCCTGTAGTATGATTTGGGCATGGGACATTTAAGATAAGATGTTCAAAATAAACTCAATAAGAACAACTTTAGATCTAGCCCTCCTTCTAGCACCAACTGTTAACGATGTTGGAACTTTGTCAACCAAAGGGGTCATCCAATGTGAAGCACCGATTAGATATCACAACATTTCGAATAAGATCCTGATCTGAAGTATCGACCTGATGACCATAATTCTAAGGTTTTGCCTTATCTACAATAGATAGCGTAAGAGAGTATACACATAACCTTTGAAATTAGCAAGTTGACACTGTGAAACACTAATCATAGTGTAAAATGAGACTTTCATGATAGGGAAGTAAGAGTGAGTCTCTATAAGCAATTTAATAGTACTATCCTAAGATAGGCACACAAGAGAAAGGAAAGATTCATTAGTTATCTAGTGAAATAGTTCACATAGACAAAACAAACATTAAAACAAATACAACACACATTCAACAATATAAGTACCAAAGCCAATGAATTAGTTCAATTTCCTTAGTACATACGAACAAAACATATACTACAAACACCTAAAGAATATCCTTACAATATTCACGATACACGCATGAAAATGTGTTGCCTCAACGAGATTCTAATTATTAGGTGAAATATCGAAGTACACAGTTACAATGGCAAGCCACTAGCTCTAATAGTGGAACATTGAGCCACTGCTTGCTTCTCCAAAGAATTGCATTCATTTAAAGCTACAGAATGATGGCTTCTAATGCTATCATGAGAATCACCATTAAATGTTGATGCTGTCTAGTTTATTTTCTTGTGCTTATGTACATATGAACATAATATTTTATGGTGAAATTTGTCCTCAACGTTTCATCTATTTATTCTAATTATTTTTTGTTAAGCTATCTTTGGAGGTGTTGAAAGAATTAAGGTGAAATTTAATTAATGGATTCAATGAAACTTGTTGGCAATTTAATGATAACTATTTATTAGTAAATTGCAATCTTGCTAAATAGCAATTTGTTTTTCTTTAAGTGTTATTGTGTTTAGTGAACTTCTTTTTTAACATAATAATAAACTTATTATTGAATTCATTCATGATTGGATTTAAGTATATATTATGGTTGTTTTAATAACTACTTATTCAAATTATTTTGTTACATATTTGTTTGAAAAGTTTGCAAACCATATGGATTACTTCTATGATTTGCAAGCTTAATCGTAGACCCAGTATCAGTCCTTATCTCTTTTATTTACCTTTCTCTTGAATGAGACAATGATCTATATTCTATCCTAAACGAGATAAATTAAATTTATTTTATTATTTGCCTCTTAGATTAGTTAATTTATATTTGCATTTAAAACATTTTTAACAAATTCTCCTTAAGTAGGAGAAAAACCTAACGTAACTTTGTTCAACCCTTGTTTTAGCAAAAGATTACCTTCTTCAAACAAAAGCAAGAAGGTAATTCCTTCTCTCCTGTTGGTTGATAACAATAATTAACAAGAGACATAGCAAATAGAAAATTATATATATATATATATATATATATATATATATATATATATATATATATATATATATATATATATATATATATATATAGATATATATATATATATATATATATATATATATATATATAGATATATATATATATATATATATATATATATATATATATATATATAGATATATATATATATATATATATATATACATACATATACACACACACACACACACATATATATATATATATATAACATTGAACTAGAGCATTTGTGCTTCAACCTCAACTCCATAATTACTTCATTAATATAATCACAATTCTACCCTATTATATACATGCCTTCTCGTTGTCGAGGTGAATTAAATCATTAAAATTATACATTGTATTTTTTACTAAATTTTAGCATTATTTTCCCACTCCATGATTACTTCATTAATGTAATCACCATTCTACCTTATTAGTCCCTACCATCTGGCAATGGCCAGGGACTATAGTAATCAAAATGTTGTTTTTAGCATTTATTTAAGTTGCTTATCATCCCGAATAACTAGCTACTATGCCGAATAGCCAAACTTTTTGAACAACAATCCATTTGATCGTCTTATTTAGCCTCTTCCCGAGGCGGGGAGGCTAAAAACATAAGTTATATCATATTTGCGCTTCACATTTAGAAATTTAAAAATTTAGCTTCCAACTAATGCTAGCATTAAATCAAATGTCAATCAAAATATATTTCGTTAGTATAATAGAGAACAACCATCTTATAATAAATAACCATCACTGTTTTCATTGCATGTACAACTGCCATGACTTCTTCAACAACTGCCACGGCTTCTTCCAAGTGTCCTGATGCATTGAAGTTCACAACTTCCATCAATGCTTCCATGCTTTTGGGTTAACTGACTCTCCACCCTCCTCTAATTCAACAACTCCACCACTGTCAAGTGACGCTAAAGAGTATACTCAAACACATGTTCATCCTTCACACTCTCCCAACATCACGTTTAGCCTCGATTTTCTGTGCAGTGTTAGCCTTTCTTGCTTTCCATTTCTGCTTTCTTTTCTCCTTATTCTTGATTGTAGTGGGTTGGGATGATCCCCCAACTTCTGGACTTCCATTCTTTCCTCTAGCTTCTAGATGAGTAGCTTGTACAGATACCTCATCTATACTTGTGGGATTAAACATGAGGATAGTGTGCCTCTTGTAGTTGTGTAGACCACCAATGTACTTTAATAGAGTCTCAGGTGAGTCTAATGAGATTTCTAGAATCAATGCTCTCTTTCTAAATTCTTGAGTGTATCCCTGTACACTTTTCCCTTTCAACTGTCGAAGAGTTTGCCAGCTCATCATGGCTTGCTGCATGTAGGCCAATGGATAGAATTTCTTTTTGATTGCAGAAACAAATTCATTCCAGACAGAGATAGTCTTACGATGTCTTTTCATGTCAGCTTGGGTCCTACCTTCCCACCAAACCAAGGCAGTGCCTCCAGGGCGTAGGCTTGCCAACTGAATCTTGCTCTTGTCTGAATCGATATTCTACACTCAACAATAAACATCAATTTGTCTAATTCAATTGTCTAGCTTTTCTGCATTCAACTCTCCATCATATATAGATAAATCAAATTTAACACCTAGTTTGATCAAAGATGCTTTCTTTTTGTGTTCAGGGGTATTAGGAGGTGTGGGAAAGCTTTCTTCTTTCCCCTTGCATTTTGAGTGGTCATGGGAGTGAGACTCATCTTCTCCTTTGTCTTGTTTGGATCCTGATGAATCTTCATCCTTGTGCTTTCTAAAGTCCCGATACATTTCCTCTACCATGGACTTTAGGGCTAGGAAACTATCTATGAATTGAGGGTCTGGCCCCATAGAACCTTCCTCTAACATTGTCTTCTGAGGATAGACTCTCCCAATTTCAGGATTAGTTTTGACCAATTCTCCTTCTCCTAATTTGAGCTTTGATCTAGTTAGCTTTCAATAGAAAAATCCAACACAAGCTTGTATAACCTTAACAGCCTAGAGCTCTGATGCCCCATGATCTGAAAATTATTTGTGAGTGATCTCAGTTAAATAATTAATGAATGAAGGTATTACAGACTCATGTGTTGGTGTGTGTCTATGTTACCTTAGGCAACGGATCGATCAGAATGCAAAATACACAGACACTAGAAAATGGGAAACAATAAGAGAAGCACAGTTAACAAATACAAAAACACAGCACATTAATAAGGAGTTCACCCTATTCTCTAGGGCTACGTCTCCGGTCCAGCTCTCAGTGGTGGCCTTCTTTTATTGTGTCTTCAAAGTAGAGATTTACAATGAGGAGCTCAACCTGAGTCTCCTGAAATAAATAATGCTTGGTAGCGTGGTTCTTGGATTCCCCAAGCCACTAGAGTGCACATACTCTTTCCTTAGCAAGTCTCGTCCTCTCTGGTCTTTAATGGGATGGGTCCAATGTGGTGCTTAATTCCCGACATATGTCCTCACAGGGATTGCTTGAACCTCTCAAGCCTGGTTTTGTCTGCTCAATGCTGCCTTAACTCCGCAGGTCAGCTCGGCTCTTTATTTTCGCTTCTTGCTTTACTGCCTCTTTCTTGCTTATCTCTGTTCTCCTCCTTCTTCGTTTTATTCTCTGTCTGTTCATGGATTAAATCCAATCTATTCTTGACTGTTCGCTTCCTCTTCCACCCCTTCGAATCGCCTACTATTGTTCATTTGGAGTACCCTGCCTCTGCGTCATCACCAACGTCCCACACGGAAGTGGCCACTTGTCCTCTCACGAACTGTGCCAGCTCTTCGTCAACGGTTCAGTATTTCGATTACACTGTGTAATCATTCATCTTCCATATCAACAGTTAAATCGGACTTCAGACTTTTATATGCCATGGCTTAATTCCCCCGTCAAATCTGGTTTCCCATTGGGCACAATCTCTGTCGTCAGATCTAGAGCCCCCGAATCCTATGGTGTTCGCTCTTGTCGCACGGTTGACTTGCTCGACCGTTAACGTGCGATGAGAGGTGGTTTTCTCTTTCATCCGCTAGACACGCGTCGTGCAATGTATGGAATCGTTCGTTTTCTGCCAAATTCGCTTACCACCCAATATGCCTCCAATATTCCTTCAGTTTTGGAGTGTGGGGCCTGCCTTTTTCTTTAGCACTTTCCCTACAGTTTCCCAGCTTCCCATGCGACCGAGCGTTTGGGGGCTTTTCCTTCTCAAGGGGTTTTTCCCAACAAGGCGGGATTAACACTAATCGCGCATCAGAAACGGCCTCTATTTTCTGATCCAGACTTCCTAACTACCAGTTTGCATCTTGCATAGTTTCCATGGGCCTCGGTCAGTGTGCTTTGGCCAAGGTCCTCGTCGTTCCTTGCTGGCTACAAACTACCACTATCTAGAGGTCTTCCTAATAGCTCTTTGTTCATAAATTTTTTAAGTCTGTCCCGATTTGATACAGTCATAGCACTTTGCTAGTTTTCATGGATCCAATTCGGATCAACAACCTAACTTAAATGGGTTGAAATAGGAACCAAGATCGTGGTATGAAAAGATTGGTTCTTTCTTTCTTCAAAAGGGTTTTATCAAAATTGAAATCGATCCTAATATCTAAATAAAAAAAATCAAAAGTGCATGTCGTTTTAATTTCCTTGTATGTTGATGATCTTATAATAATACGAAATTCTTGTAAATTGATTGATGAAGTTAAAAGACACATGTAACAGGGGTTGAAATGAAAGACCTTAGTGATATAAGCTAGACAAACTATGGTTACATAGAGTAAATATATCATAGAGCTAGTGAAAAGGTTCAAAATGGATCAGTGTAAATCGACATTAGTACCTTTAAAACATAATATCAAATTCTACATTGATGATGGCTCAAGAGATGTGGATGTCACAATGTATCATTAGTTACTTGGAAGTTTCAACTATCTCACTACAACCAGGCTAGATATTGCATATTTAGTCAGATGTTGAGTCAGTTCTTGGCCAAGCCTTTTTAAAGTCATTAGGAAGAAACTAAGGGGGTCCTCTGGTAACGTAGGGGGACTACTGATTATGGTATTTAATATATTGATGCTTTTGATGCTGAGTTGATATGCTACAATGATTCATATTGGGTTGGGAATCCTGATGAGAAAAGATCAACTTTAGCATATACATTCAACATTGGATCCAAGATTGTGGCATGGAGAGCAAGAAACGACCAACTATTTCTTTACAATCAACTAAATATGAATATAAAATGTTGTGTTGTGCTACATGGGAAGAAACTTGGTTGTAGAAAATTCTCAAATATGTTGGAGAAAAATAGAAAATGCCTACAACAATCAATTGTGACAATCAAAGATCCATTAAATTGGTTAACAATCTTGAGTACATGCAAAAATCAAAACATATTGATACTCAATATCATTTTTCCATGAGAAGCTGCACTCTAAATAAGTTACTTTAATTTTTTGTAATACTAGTGATAAAGTGGCTAACTTCTTCACAATGCCTTTTGGAAAGGAAAAATACGAGTCATTTAGAACTATTTTACATGTGGTAGAAAATATATTTCTCCATTAAAGAGGAGACTTAGAATTAATGGAGAAATGTAGTATTTTCTATATATTATTTCATTATTAGTTATTTGTTATGTTACATTAAGATTGTGGTGTCTTATTTAGATTGTAGATTCTATTTGTTAGGAAGTTGGTCAAACTTCTCAACCAATTGCATTGTTATATATCTATGAATGTTTTTGTTTCATTATTATATATGTATGAATGTTTTTGTTGAATGAATCATGTTTGGAAAGCAAGCAGTGTCAGGTTTAGCTAACCTCACCAAAGCTATGCATTTCTTCCATATTTTGTCCGTCCTTAATTCCATTTGGAGTAAATTCTAGCCATGATTGTTTTTCAAATAATTTATATTGAGAAAAATGCAATATCGTTGTGAAGGAACAATTCGCAGGTCGTGCCACTGCACAAAGCAATGGTCAAGGTTGACCATGCTTTAGGAATCCAATATCAACTTTTATGAGATTGAGGAGATTTTTCCATGGGTTGTTCGTAACGACCTCTCTAGACCATGTATCTTGAAATGAAAAGAACATTGCTAAATGCATTTTTTTTAAATTTGATATAAGGTGTTTTCAATGTTTCGTAAAAGCCTTGAAATGAAGAAAACGTTATTAAAGGCAAAATATGATGTAATGGGTTTTTTTCAAGGTCTCTTAAAAGTATATGTGATATTAAATGGGAAATAAATTTAAGATGTGTATTGGATTTTGATTTTTTAATATTTTTCTTCATTTCTTTATTATAATGTTTTTCCATCACCTTTCGTAGAATATGATATATTTGATGGGAAATATTATCTTTTATGAAAATTACAAGGAATATTGTGATGTTTTAGCTTATTAGAGTTTATTAGTTTGAATTTTTATCATTTATTTTTATTGCATTTATTTATATTTTAAAGTGGCTAAATGAGTGCCTCCTCAAAATTATATTTTTTATATTAGTTTTTTTCTTAATTTACATATTAGTGAATATAATTTGATATATTTCTCATTAAGGGGATGAAGTGTTAGAATAAAGAAAGTAGAATAAATTTGATATATATTTTTAATAAATTATTTTTAAGTAATTACTTGTATGATATTATAATTAGGAAAAATATATTTAAAAAAGATTATGAGATAGTTTTTAGTTTAGATATACAGAATATTCACTTGCAATAAAAGATTTAATATATTTTATTTGTTTCAATTTTTTTAATTGTCATTTAAATCCAACAAAATTATATTCCAAAATATTAAAACTTTAGAGAAAATTATAAATTATGTAATATAAATAATTACTTGTATCATGTTAGAATTGGGAAAAGAATATTTCATAAAGATTGTAAAGTAGTTTTTAGTTTAGATATATACTCTACTCAAATTAATATATTTTATTATTTTAATATTTTTAATTATTATTTAAACCTAACAAAATTATACCGCGAGATTTAAAAACTTTATAAAAATTTATTATATTATTTAATATACTATTAAATAATAGTAATTTTAATATGCTTTAAATATATTATTAACATTTAAATAAAATTTATATTATTAAATTAATTAATTATTTAAAAAAATTAATTGATAAAAAATCTATGAATATATATTTTCCATATTTACATTTATTATAAAGTTAAGTATTGTATTATGATAAAGGGAAATTTTAGACGCAATGCAATTTATTTTTCATATTTACCGTGATTATCATAAAGTTAAGGATTATATTATGATAAAGGGAAATTTGAGATGGAAGTTTTAAGCAAAATTACAAAATGGTGATAGAGATGAACAAAGTGTAATTTATATAAATATATAAAAAAAAAAAAAATATTAAAATTCAATACTTATCTATTTTATAAAATATATAAATGATTTTATTTTATGAAATTTTTGATTGAAAATAAAAATTGCACTATTAAAACTCCTCGTACGATAAATCACTGCTTCAAATCCTTTAGAAGTGCTGATTTCAAAAAAAAATAAAAAAATTTTAAATTAAAAAATCATTTTAATTAAAAAAATAGATTGAAATAATTGGCCCTTGAATTACAAAATTAAATTATAAAAAGGAATACATATCCAGGACGAAGAAAAGTTATCACTCATAAATTCATCTACATGTTTTAAATATAAGTAACATGTTAAACACAAAATCCAATGTTATTATAATGCAAACAAACATGGTTGGATGACCGATTTCGAGATAAGAACAATATGACTATCAAGGGATTGGAAAAGCCCATGAACGAACGGGTTGTTAAGGATCTTTTAAGTTTGGAAGTACCCCAAGTAATTTAATACTTTGGGGAAAAGTTCAATAATGGTAGTGATGTTATAAAAGGAAACTTCTTATGAGATTTGGACACTGAATGTATTCCCATTAAATTTTAGATTGATTTTAATATTAATCGATATAATTCATCTATGTAAAGTATCTCTTTCATGGCATACATTTTAGTATAGATTTTTGTATAATTAAATAAATTATTTTTGGTATATGATTATATAGGCAAAAGAATTTCTAGACTAAAATTTTAAAGATAATAAAAGAAAGAAGGAAATATTTAAAAGTAGTTTATCTAGATATATTGGTAGAAGTTATTTAGGAAGATTTCATTGCAAATACACATGAAATAATGTAACTATGAAATTAAATAAATAATAAAATGCTTATGTTATGATATATCTCACATTACCAATATAAAAAAATCTCATAAAAATAATTAAATTATAACTTTATTTTAAATTATTATTATTAATAATCATCTAAACAAATTAATGTATGAGTTAGACATATATACACTCTAATAAAACATGTAGCAAGATTCGGAACCATGGAGATTAGCCTCACTTTGCCATGGAGATTATTAATATGTAAATAGATTTTATTCTTATGCCACGGGCTAATACCATGACTTGCTACTAGCACATGGCAAAAAAAACTATAAATCATATTCATATGGCATCTTTTTTAGTCAATCAATTTAATTAAAAATGAAGAAAGGGCATAGCTATTTTTAAGAACCTTTGATTTGTGACTACTACTAAGAATATCCTAGAATATTTAGTGGAGATTAAATCCCTACCAACAACTTAACAAGTTCCTACCATTGAAATAATTTGCATATAGATGCTGCTAGCATAATACATATAAAACATACTATTAAATATTTAAACCAATATTAAATATAAAATAGTGAAGATTAAAAACTAGCAATTGCATAATGTAGGGAAGAAGAGCATAGATGGAAAAAGATGTGATATTTTATGTGATTTACATAAATTACGACCTCTAACAATAAGTAATAATTTAATTTAACTTTACAACATGTTTACTTGGGCCTGTGAGCATGTTATATGATAGTTTAGTTGCTATAATATACCTTTTAATATAAGCAAACTAAATTAAATTTATATTGAAAATTTTTAAATCATTGTAGTTTTGATATTCATTCTTGGTTCGTGGTTGAGTGTACATTGATTTGCAAGTTTTGCAGAGATAGAATGGAAGACTTCAATGATTAGCTGGTTTGTGGGTTATTTTTGTGTTTAGGGGTTTCTATATTCACTTTTAATTTGTATTTCCACAATTCCAATAATAATAAGCTATAAACCCATCACTTGGTCAATAGTATTTGATGTAATATAACCTCATTAAGAATATGATAACTCCATTGTATAATTTCTTTTGGTCAAAACTGATAAATCTAGTAAGAATTTATTTTCTTGATTTATGGTTTCCGAAATGCATGGTTTCTCATTATATTAATGCTTTGATATTTATCTATATCAAGGATGATATAAGTAACTAAAGCTCCTCTAGATTTCTAGTGTAAATTACATAATAGTTGTAAATATATATTAGTAACCTATGATGATATCTTAAATTCAACCTTGTAAATTATATAATAGTTGTAAAGAGCTTGGCTAGAGAATACACATATTTATTAGTAGCTTATGATGATATCTTAAATTCAACCTTGACGAGTGTAGGATTTTGGAAATTAAAATATTACCAAGGGTTTTAGATGACACTGTACATCAAGTTGGACTTTTTTGTTATTATATTTACAATTCAAATACCATTATTTGATTGAAGACTTAGGCTAAATATTTGCAATAGATCCCCACTTTCACTTTTAAAATTTAAGCTAAATATATTTTCCCCCATTCCCCAACCATGAGGACATTCCAGCCATCATATCATGCTAAACAAAAGTAAACAAATCAGTAACTTAAGGCAGGAGGTCGAAGCTCGGATGGGTGAACAGGAGTTTGAGGAAGAGGCGGGCAGATATGGGGGTGGCAGACGAGGACGAAGTAGGGGAGGGTGTGTGCTGAAGAAGGAAGGGACCAGCCAGCGGGGCAGAGGGTGCGGCAGAGGGAGAGGAGGCAGAGGAGGTAGGACAGCAGCAAATGTTGAGTATGAGGAGGAAATGTGTAGTGAGGCCAGAGAGAAAAAAAGAGGTAAGAGAGATATGAAACAGAAATTACAGGAGGCTGAAGAGGCTTATCATCAGCGTACTCACCCTAATATTCGGAGGATCATTGAACATTTGGAAGAGGAGGCATTGCAGGAACAGTCAGGGTCAGAATGGAGGATTGGGAGGCCTATCTGCCTGACCCAGGACATACAAGAGGCAGGCTGACCTTATATAAACAATCTTTGCATGTCTATTGGGGCATGAAAAGGCTCTTAGCTAAAGCACTTGAACAGGTAGCCATGGACATGGTTGAATTGGCCCAGGTAGCAATGAAGAAAGAGATGCAAAATCTCCAAGTCACCTTAATGATGCAAGACAGGAAGATGGATGTGATCCTGAAGTATCTTCAAGCCAGGGGACCGGGGGTCAAAACGGAGAAGGAGGCCAATCTGGAGGCCCATACTTAACAACAGATGGAGTAGCTGAAAAGAGGTTTTTTGGATTTTAGTTTTTTCTTTACAGATACTTGTTTTGTATGTTTAAAGTCATAACCTGTTTTATAGTAAGTAAAGTAGAAGGATATGTAGTATGGGAGAAAAGACTGTTGGGTCTATACTTTTGGATAATCGGTTATATAGCATGGGTAGAAAGACTGAAGATATTCTATTTTTGGATGGGAATTAAGAACCTCAGGTGGTCAAGATATCCAGTTTCCCTTCGGGGCGGGTTGAGACCGGCCCATATGTGGTATGTTTTCGATGTATGATCCTTATTTTATAGTAATAGAAATGATGAATCTTGCCTTTGCTTACAAAAAAAAACTTAATTGGAAGAAGGTGTTCTTCCCAAAAATTCGAAACAACATTTTTTTCGCATAAGTTGTAACTTTAGCTTTCCAGCTTTCACTTTCATGCACGGCCTTCGTTTTCTCTTGTATTCTTTCTCTTCTGTCCACCACATCATGAACTTGCTTTATTGAAAAAACACATGACGAGAAATGTTGGGACTCTTCATCATTCTTGTCACATTATTTTCAAACTCTTCCAGACTTTCTATCTCTTAGTGTTTTCCTTGTTTGAGATTTTCGATTTCCTTCAAATCCTCTTTTATGTGTGCCTAAAAGCAACAGTCGTGAGTAAGTGATACACGCTTTGTGTGAACTGTGAGTTTCCTCTTTATTTTCCTTTTATTTCTGGAAAAAATTGACAAGTGGGTTTTCCATCTTGAAAATAGTTGTGGTTTGCCTTACATTCCCAATAATAATAATGGGAAATATTGAGAGGTTCTATAAGGCTGTTATCTTTCTTGTCATGTTTTTTTTAAGGAATCATAATATGTGATGCCATATTTTTTTGGTTTTCCCAACGCTACGGAATTCCATTTTTATTAACAAAAACGAATTTTTTAATCTAGTTGTATGATTTAGAACAACAGAAGACAAAAAAAATCAGTGTTTTACTTAAAAGAGATTGGAATATGGAAAATAAACCTAACTAAAATTCATAGCAAGTTTTTTTCTTTTCTTTCACTTGTAAGCTCCCATACTAAATACGCTCACCCCGCCTCTTCCCTCCCCCTTCCCACACAAACTTTGGAAAGCCAACTGCCCACTCAAATCCACTCTGTTTGGCTGGCTTCTTTTTCATGACAGGAATCTTGTATGGGATGTTCTTCAATCAAAGGGGTGGCAGGGTCCAAGTCAGTGCTGCTTTTGTCGTTCTCATTTGGAAACGAACATCCACATGTTCTTCCAATGCACTGTCACCTCTGCCATTTGGATCGAGCTGTCAACATGCTATGGTTTTCCTGTCCTCATTTTCCCCTCGGTTAAGGTTGCTTTCTCCTGGTGGTCCTCTCAGCGTCCCTACTGGCACGCCATCTTCCTCCTCACGCTCTGGCATGTCTGGAAGTGGCGGTGCTGCTGTGTTTTTCGGGACTCCCATCCACCTCCCGAGAACATCATCTCCTTGATTATTGGCTCCTTGCCACCGGACTAGTTCTCATCTGATGTCGGCTCCTTTCTACAGGCGGCCATTCCACAGGCGGTTCCTCATCTGCTAGCATCTATTCTCATTGGCAATATGTCTCAATACATACAATATATCAGTGAATACTTGTATCTATGATTTTTGAACATACTTCTCCTTTTTTGTTTTTCGACACAGAATGACACTGATCGGATGCGATATGTGATCGATGGATCTTTCCGATCCATATTTGCCATGTATTTATCAAAACAGTTTATATGATCTCAATATAACATATATAGATTTTTCTTTCTGAAAAAAAAGCTCCCATACTAAGTCCGCCTGCTATAAATAAAACCTGCACCAATAACTTTAGATTTCTAAAATTATAACGATAGAAATTTACAAAATACTTGTGCAAGAAACTTCCACTAGAATTATGTTTTTCGACAATAAAAATGTAATTTCATCTAACCATTTATTCTATATGCATTCATTAATAACATCACTTGCCCATATAAAAAATTATTGCAATATGTTTTTCATAAACACTATAAAATATATTTTCTATTAATTATTTTTTCAACAAACATACGTCATCTTAATTTATTTCAGCGTTCCCTTACCCAACTTCCAGGGAATGCTGGTTATAAACAATGTTCAGAATTTGGATTTGATTTAATCGTATATAATTTTTTTTACTTTCAATTTAAATCATGATTTGACATTTCTAATCTAACATATGGCTAAATCGGAGCATATCTAGAACACTCCATTTTTTAAATGATAGCTTTATATGTCAGTATCCGCTGAAAAAGAATTCAGTTTGTCATGTGTTTTCAACCAGTGGACGTTATCTTTTACTTCTCTACTTAAAAGTCGGCGCTTCATTCAAACGCAAACCAGTATCATAGTGCCCACAAGAAGATGAAGAAAAGAATAATAATATAAATATAATAGAAAGAAGATGCTCGAGCAAATGAAACGGAGAGTGTGTTGAACACTGTGCAGTGATGGGTTGCTGATGATGTACACGAAGAGAAGATCTCCGTAAATGCTTCTGTTCACATGCAAATGCATGTAGAATATGATCCCGGACCCGCAATAAGATGAAGTCCAAGACGAACACGGCTTTCTTGTTCTGCGTGTTCTCTGTAAGGGTTCAGTGAATTCATCTTTTGCTTTTCTACTGAAAGTGAAAGCAGATAATCAACTTGACACATCAGCATCAAGCTTTAATGGACAATCAGACAAACCAGCACATGGATGAGAATATCATCAGGAGGAAAATGTGGCATCAGAAGGACTTCGATCGCTTTCAATCCGTGAGGGAGGGCATACACATCAAGATCCGAAAAGAAAGAAAGATTTATATGCCCACATACATTAAAAAAAAAAAAAAAAGAGAGAAAATATGTCTCCCTTGGTAGAAAAGAAATGTGATGAAGAGTATTAAACAGAGGATGGGGGAAAGATTAACATAGCGAGCTATCGAAGGAGAGAACCACTGGCGCATTGAACTGAGCATGCCATTGGTGGAGTAAGTATGTCAAGGGACGAAACAGAATTAATTTTGATTAACATTTTATTAACTTTCAACTCTACCTTGGCTTATGGCAGTTCGTGAAGGTCACAGGGCAAGGAGTAGTCTGCTGGTTGCTGCCACAGTCAACTGGGACTCTCCCAAGTTATTCTCAGCTGCAGCATTCCAAAGTTATTCAATGTTGCAGCCGAGAATATTATGGGGACAGTCCAATTGGTCACACAACCAGCCGATTACACCTTGTATGAGTGCCTCAACTGGTGTGAGTTTCATGAATTGCCATAAGCCAAAATTAATTCCGTTTTGTTGGTTGACATACTTCATCCGCTAATAGCACGCTCAGTTCAATTTGCTAATGGTTCGCTTCCTCCTCCTTGGATAGCCGAGTGTGCAAATCTTTCTCCTCTTCTTAATAGCCTTCATCATTTTTCTTTTAACCAGGTAACGATTTTTTTTTTCCTTCTGTTATTCTGTGAGCATAATTTTCGCTGTTTTTTCGATCTTGATATACTTGCCATCCCACATCGGTTCAAAGCTGTTGAATTCCTTATGATGCCATCCCTTTTCATTGCAGGTCCCAGATTATATATTATCCATGTACTGGTTTTCTTGTTTCTGAATTAAGGTTTTATGCTAATGCCTTACGTTTATCTTCTGCTTTCACTTTGGGAGGAAAAGCGAAGATGAGTTCCGGATGTGAAACATGAAATCCTTAATGGAAAATATGAATTTGTGATGTGAAACTCAAAATCCTTAAAGATGAACACGCAGTAGAGGAAGGCCGGCTTCTTCATGTTATTCCATGTTGAAGATGATATTAACACAGATAGTTGTTCTTGTATTGGAAATGGGGTGTGGTGCATTCGCAGAAGTTAAGATCTACTGACAAAACTGAAATGCATCGCGAAGATTATTGGAATATTCTTCTACTGCTTGTAGATGGAAGGTTATCATTACAAAACATTGAGAATTCAAATATTGAAATGTATTCTTAAAATTTAAGGTTATTAGAATATTTTTGGCTTTTTCTTCATGGAAGCTTGTAGTTATATAACATTGATAATTGAAAAACCGGTTTTATTTAAACGTTTGATAATTGAAAAATTGATCATAGAATGGGGCTTTTTGATTATGAGATGTTTCAGTGTTTTTGGCTGAAAAATATGGTCAAATTTTGGTTTCTGTTGTTTAAATTGAATTCTTTATTAATTATATGGATTAGTTTGCCTTGTTTAAATGGAAGTTTTTACTAGCTATATGGATTCAGCTAATGGATTGTAGAAAAAACTAATAATTCCAACAAATTCATACCAAATTCTAACCCCATTAAACAAGAGAATAAGCTTTAAAAAAACCACTAAAACCTTAACAAATAAATAGAATTGACCTTAACAAATAAATAGAATTAATCAATTAGAAATGAAAATTTTTATTGTTTTAAAAAGTTAACTACAATATAAATTAGAAACGATTGAGTTCAATTATCATATTGGCTACTACTTTTCTGCAACCTATTAATTGGAAATCCTTTCCTTTAACCTATTAATTGCTACTACAGGATTGTGTTGTGGTAGGCATTTTTGTTACCGGCCTTGGGTAATGAGCCCGTTTAATTGTTTCTCGAGTAATAAGATAGTTATAAATTGGTTTTATCACAGAAGATCTGTGCAGGCAGATATGGAATCAAAGTTAGAGCTGCATAATTGAACATGGAATTTTATTTGTGTAAAGGGATGAAATGTCCCATTCTCTCTCATTGTAGTTGTCTATCCACCACAAGTTGCATAATTATGCTAGTGCACTTATTGCTGGCTTACATGTGCATTTTCTTTTCTCAGAGATCTTCTTGTTTTCCTTTGCATCTCTAGCATCAGCCAATGCTGTCCACAATTGGTTAGAATTCAACGCAGTCACCATTTCATTTGCACAAGCATCTTCTTTTTTTCATATAATATTTGTTGTTATTCAGCATTTCACTTCGAGTAGGAAAGCAAAAGATTTATTCCACCTTCGAAAAACGTTATCATTTTAAAATTGGAGTTTTCAAAATTTTTCCGATTTGACTTTTTGTGATTAAAAATATCATGATAATCACATCATGGTAGAAAAAAAAATTAATAAAATGAAAATCATTTCGGATTCTAAGATATTTGGATAAAGATTGCATAAATATATTATGATTCAAATTCATATACAATGAAAAAATTATTTGATGCATTCTATCTATCTGTTTATGACATTCTACTGAGATAATTTGTTTCGAGAAGCAAAGCACTCTAGTTGTATAAGTAGGAACATGAAGGAGTTATTCTGTATATGTTAGGTAAACGTAGAAGCTCTGATGAGAGTATAAGAAATTTGTTTGTTATAAGAACTTTTTTGGGTTAAATTTTGGAAAACAACTTTTGATATGAAAATGAAAATATTGAAGTTTTTTTTATAATGCGTAGCCTGAAATATTCTCTGATGTTTACAGCTACTCGATTCTTAAGATCCGTCTTAACACTAAGTCAATGTACTCAACCGAATCGAAGGAAAAGTAGAGGATGATATCCATATCTTCCTTAATTATGTGCATATGTTTCTACCTTCCTGTTCTTTTAATACTAATAAATTACTTGTTAGTGTAATCCAGTTGTCATTGTTGTAGACCTGACACATCTGCTCAACTCAATGGTGTCCTATTTGATATTAGCCGGCAAGGAAGCTTTTATATTCGCATTCTCCTTTGTTTTCTTTGGCTAAGGGCATTGGGCTCTATATCAATTGGAAATCAAATTCCAGCATATCATGCTTCATACTTTTATAAATTTCCATCATCATTATCATCCATGTTGGTAACAAGATTTCAAACAAATAGCAATAATCATGACACACCAAGAAGATTTCAAAGTGATTGCAAGAATCATGGAAACACCTCCTATCTTGAAAGAGTTGCAAGGGATAGGACTTGCATTACAATTATTATCCATCTTATTAACAAGATTTCAAACACATAGCAATAATCATGACACACCACAAGAAGATTTCAAAGAGATTGCAAGAATCAATGAGGCCTCCCTTATTTTGAAAGAGTTGCAAGGCATAGGAAAAATTGGGAGATGATATATGGCATAGGAAAAACTGGGAGATGATATATCGCTTATAGTAATGAAATTTTAAACAAATAATTTGGAAAGTTAAATTTTAAACATATTTAATTAGTAAATAGGAAAAAAATAAAAGGTTTTGAAAATTGGTGAAAATACAAAATAATTTTTTTAAATAAAAGCTTATATAATTTCATAAGTTCAACCTAATGTAAAAGATATTTATTTTAAAATTATATATGTATATATATATTTGAAAATGCAAGATAGCCCCAACGATAGTTTAGTTAGTTGAGTTCCTTCTGCTAAATACATTGCCTATTGGGAGGTCACTAGGTGTAATAATCCATTTTTTTGATCCGGTCAAAATGGATAGAATCTACCCATGGTATTTGCCCATAATATTTGCTTTTGTTTTTCGAGGGAAATAGTAAAATAAGGTTTTTAGAGAGTCCTTCAAGCCTATTAAAGGGAATAGAAGCTAGGGATTTGGATCATTCTAAGTCTTCTATCTATTTTGTCTTTGTTGAGAACTTGGCGAGATCAGTTTTAGTCTAAGTTTTCTATCTATTTTGTCTTTGTTGAGAACTTGGCGAGGTCTGTTTTAGTCTAATCCCAAGGACAAAAACTCCATGGGTGAATTTGTCTATTAGATCCATCCAGGATCTATGATTGTGTTTCAGTGTTGTGATTTCTCATTTGATGAGCAGCCTTGCATGCCATTGCCCAGGATTTCTTATGTTAATTATTCTAGAATGTATTATTTGCATAAATTAATTAAATAAAGTGGTTGCAGTTCCAGATCCCTTATGTATTCTCGTTTTGGTTGAAAGCTCATGTTAATTAAAACACTATGGTGTGCTA
This sequence comes from Pinus tabuliformis, assembly GCA_031772625.1. Classification (NCBI taxonomy): domain Eukaryota; kingdom Viridiplantae; phylum Streptophyta; class Pinopsida; order Pinales; family Pinaceae; genus Pinus; species Pinus tabuliformis. The sequence continues at coordinate 571,464,676 of CM062817.1, read as the reverse complement.
GATTTGCAAAAAAAAAATTAAGGTTTGGAATCTTACACTGGTATGAGAATTGTGCATAATGCCAGCATGAGGGCTTTAAACAGGGAATTTCGGTGAGATTTATTCGGACCCTAACCAGCATTTCCATCTTCTGTGATATTTAATATCACCCTAATTGGTTTCTTTGGAGGTTTTTCTGCTACCAATTAGAGGAACGGGAATGGGAACGGGAACAAATTTTGATCTATATTGGGGCAGAGTATTTTGCAATTAATTGATTTTTCTAGGGCTATTTGGTGCACGACTATTCCCTGTAAGAGGTTTAGGAATCGATTATCTTGCATAAGGCAGCAAATTGTTGAGATCTGAATTGTTGCAGAAAGGGCGTTGACCTATTGTATATCTCCCAAAGCAAGATGATCATTCTCTGTTGTGAAGGTCGAGGAGATATGGCACTGTTATAGCGTTCACAGTGTTGGAAATTTCTGGTGATTTTAAACAAAACTCTGAACAGAGAATAAAATGCTCTTTTTTTACCACAGAATCAAAAATTTGTTTGCTGAAGACAGAGATTTACACATACTCAAAGAACACTTTCATTCATTAATCAAAGACTGTTGTTACAAAATAAGATATTCTTCTTCATCCAACAGAGGGATTACACCAGTTCCAAAAAGAAATTTACTCTGTTTCTGCAACAGAGAGCAATACTCTGTTTCTTAAAGAAAATTAATACACTGCTGTGTAAAAAAAACAATTTCACTACATTTGCTGGAGCACATTACATTTCATTTTCAACCAACAAAAAAACATGCATTCGCACTGCTGTGCGTTTTTCCCAACTAAACAAACTCTTTTCATTCGCACACTTCTGGTGCGTATTGCCCTCTTTCATTACATTCACACTGCTGGAGAATGCATTTCAATAACAAAACAAAAAAAAAGCTTTTCTTTTCACTTTCACGCTTCTGCACTTGTTACATTGCCATTCATTACAAAACAGGAGTTGACCTTTTGTTTTTACATCTACCAAAAAAAATTACACCCGTGAAATAAAAAAACATTAAAATTAAAACATTTACTGACCACAGGACATTTCATATTAATTTCATTTAATTGCTTTACAGACAAAAACGACGGTCAACAAAACTTTCACTTCACGTTAAATCCTTATGCTGCAGGCTTGTACATGACCGTTGATTTAATCCGACGGTTGACTGCAATCCCCCGGAGGTCCCAATCACACGAACTTTACCTGCCGGGGAATGGCTGTTTTGGAACAGTGCCTCCGAGCACGTGTCAGCAGCTGGATGTGATCGCTGCCCCCTCAAGAAATACCATGCTGCGTGAAAGGTGGTGCGGGGAAATCAGGCTGGTTTTTTGGAACTAATACGCGGCAGGTGAAATTATAATTTCAACACTCCCCTTTAATTTCAACTGCTGGGTTATCAGTTATACACAGACATTTCCTCAAAAACTCAAAACTTTTCTGCCCCAATGGCTTGGTTAGAATGTCTGCAACCTGCTCCTGAGTTCTGTAATGTTGTAAAACAATTTCTCCATTGTTCACCCATTCCCTGATGTAATGAAACTTTGTGTCAATGTGTTTCGTTCTCTTATGAAACACAGAATTCTTGGATAATGCAATAGCTGAGCTATTGTCACAAAAAATCACAATTCCTTTTGTTTTTTCATGGCATAAGCTCCTTAACATCCTTCTCATCCAAATTGCTTGACATGCTGCTGCTGTAGCTACCACATATTTTGCCTCTATTGTAGACAACGCTACAATAGGTTGTTTTTTAGAAGCCCATGAAATGGCTCCTAAACCCATGTGAAAAACATAACCGGATGTGCTTTTTCGATCATCTACACTTCCAGCCCAATCACTGTGTATCCAATTAAATCTGAACATTCTGAAGTAGTATATAAAATGCCGAACTTTTTAGTACTTTTAACATACCTCGGAATCATTTTTGCTGCCTGCCAATGTGCTTCTTTTGGCCTCTCCATGAATCTGGAAATTAAACTAACAGCAAACATTATATTTGGCCTAGTTGCAGTCAAATACATGAGGCTGCCAACTATGCTCTTGTACAAGCTAGGATCAAAATCCTTGCTGTTGTCCTCTTTGCTGAGTTTTGATCCCATCACTGTGGGAGTGATTGCTGCCTTATTCTCCTGCATATTAAATCTTTCCAACACTTCATTAACATATTTTTCTTGTGAGATAAAAATCCCATTTTCATTTCGATCTACTTTTATTCCTAAGAAGTATCTCAGCAAACCCATGTCAGTCATTTCAAATTCTTCTTTCATGACTGTTTTGAAATTTTCATTAAGGTAATCAACATTACCTGTGAAAATAACATCATCAACATATAACACAATAATTAGTATTTTACCATCCTTTTATTTGATGTAGAGGGTGGGTTCTCCCTTACACTTTTCAAATCCATTTTCTAGTAGATAGGAATCTATCCTACTGTACCATGCTCTTAGTGCTTGCTTCAGCCCATAAAGAGCTTTCTTCAATCTGCACACTTTGTGCTCTTGGCCTTTCTTTTCATAGCCTAGAGGTTGTTCAATGTAAACCTCTTCCATTAACACTCCATTTAGGGATGCTGACTTCATGTCCATTTGGTAAACTTTCCACTTGTTTTGTGCTGCTATGGACAGCACTGCTCTCATGGTTTCCATTCTTGCAACCGGTGCAAAAGTTTCCTCATAGTCTCTCCCATACTACTGCTTATATCCTTTGACAACAAGTCTTGCCTTGTGTCTTTCTATTTTGCCTTCAGCATTACTCTTGGTCTTGTAGAGCCATTTAACTCCAATGATTTCTTTTCCTTTTGGTAGTTCAATTAAATCCCATGTCTTGTTTCTTTCTATGGCACTGATCTCCTCATCCATAGCTTCTATCCATTTTTTATCCTTAATTGCTTCTTCGAAATGAATAGGGTCATCAACATGACAATATAATGCAAACAAAGAATTCATACCTTCATTTGCTACCTCTTGTTCATAAATGTCACTTAAATTTCTAAACTTCTTACCTCTTTCATTTGGTGTACAAGTACTTGAAGAAGCACTTGAATTTCCTCCTTGTGGTGTGCTTGGAGAAGCACTTTCATTTCTCCTCAAGGGTGTCCCTTGCTGCCCTTGTGTTGGTGCTGCTGTTTGGGGATGTATTTCAGCCATCTCATCATCATCTTCATCATGAGACATAGAGTTTTTAACATTCACTGTCTTCTCTATGCTTCCATCCCAAGCTTCCTCCTCAATGAACTGAACATCTCTACTCACAATCAGCTTCTTGGTGGATGGGTTATACAACCTGTAAGCTTTGGATTCTTCACTGTATCCAATGAAAATACATTTCTCCCCTTTGCTGTCCAACTTCTTCCTTAGCTGATCTGGAATGTGTGCATAAGCCACACATCCAAAAAATTTCATGTGGGTGACTCCTTGCTTTGTCCCACTCCATGCTTCTTCTCGCACTCTATTCATGACTGCTTTTGTAGGGCATCTATTCAAAATGTATGCTGCACAGTGTACAACTTCAGTCCAATAATCACTTGGCAAATGCTTTGCCTTTAACATACTCCTCGCCATATCCATGATTGTCCTATTCTTCCTTTCCGCAACTCCATTTTGCTGCGGAGTGTACCTAGTGGTAAACTGCTTATGAATCCCATTTTCTATCCAAAAACGTAGAAATTCTTTGGAGATATACTCACCTCCTCTATCAGTTCTTAAAACTTTGATATGCAGCACGCTTTGGTTTTCTACAAGTGCTTTGAAGTTGCAAAATCTTTCAAACACTTCACTTTTGTTCTTCAGGAAATAAACCCAAGTTTTTCTTGTAAAATCATCAATGAATGTTAGTATGTAGTGGCTGCCTGCAAGTGATGGAGTTTGCATCGATCCACATAAATCTGAGTGAACAATCTCTAAGGGCACTTTTGCCCTTATGCTATTCCCAGATGGAAAACTTTCTCTGTGTTGTTTCCCCGAGATACAACTTTCACAAAGGTTGTATGTTTTTTCTATCAATGGTAGTCCTCTTATCATTGCTTTTCTATTCAACAAGTTAAGACAACAATGTAAACTTTGAAACGGGAACTGATACTGTTACCCGTTTTGTAGAGATAGCAAAAAAGTGACCCGATTTTGAAAAGGGGTGATGCAGAATACACATGTTTTGTAGAGATAGCAAAAAAGTGACCCGATTTTGAAAAGGGGTGATGCAGAACACACATGTTTTTTTTAGAGCATAGTTTTTGGCACTTTAATTTTTTTTTATTTTTTTATGTACATTGTGTTTTAGAATGGTAGTGATTTTCATGTTGATTTTAAAAAGTGGTTATTCTGCATCAGACCCTTTTTTTAAAAGACCTATTTTTTGACTTTAACTTTTCTAATGTATGTAATGTAAATAATTATTTTGTAAATTTAATAATTTTGGAAGTGGTCTTCTTCTTCATATTTTCTTGTTTTTATTTTTATTTTTATTTTTTTTGGTAGTGAGGTTTTTATTGATTTGCATATTTAAAAAAGAAGGTCAATATTTTGCATTTTCCATATTTTACATATTTATACATCGTTAATTAAATTTTCAATCCAAATGAAATAATTGTCTCTAAAAAACAAATATAAAATTATATATAAAAAAAGACAAAAATAAAAAAGTGTTAAAAAAAATTTATCTTATAAACCATAAAACACTTTGGAAAAAAAAAAACAAAATTACATATATATATATATATATATATATAATTAAGTCGATAAAAATTGAGAAATTAAAAAAAAAAACATTAGCAAAAACTAGGAATAAAATTTTAAAAACAAACTAGTTTAAAAAAAAAGAAGAAAATTAACCAAAAAATAAATTAAAAAAACTAATAAAATAAATATTAAAAAAAAAGGGTTAAAAAGATTATCTCATAAAAAAAAACATTAGCAAAACTGGAAAAAAAAAATTAAAAAATTAAAAAAAAAAAAACTAGTTTAGAAAAAAAAATAGAAAATTAACGAAAAAAATTTGAAAAAATAGTAAAATTAATATTAAAAAACAAAAATAAATTCAAATTATACAAAAAAAAAAAAACAAAAAAATACGTAATTTTTATTAAAAAAAAAAAAAAATTAATTATTTTTTATTAAACATACATATTTTATTTAAAATATATATATATATATATATATATATATATATTTTAAAATTTAATTTTTTTTTAAACAACCTTTTTATTATTTAAAAAAAAACTTATAATTTTTTTAAAACAATTTTATTTTTGTTTTTATTTTTTCCCTAAATATACAAATTATTAAATCTACGTTTTATATTTAAACAAATAAATAAATAAAACCTAAATTTAAAAAAAAAAATTACATTTCTTTTTTTATTTAAAAAAAAATTAATAAATTAATTTTCTTTTTTAAACAATTCTTTTTTTATTAAAAAAAAAATTATAACTTTTTTTTTAAACATTTTTTTTTTTTTTTATTTAAAAATATAAATAATAAAAAAAAATGATTTTTAAAATTTTTTTATATATATTTTCATTTAAATATTAAAAAATTATTTAAAAAAAAATAAAAATTTAAAAATTAACATTTTTTTTAATTATTAAAAAAAAAAATTTACGGGCTGCCCACCGGCCGCCCGTGGTGGTGCGGCGGTGGGCGGAGGGGCTGCACGCAGGCCCTCCGCCCACCGCCACCGGCGACCGGTGGGCGGCCCGGCTAACATTTTTATCACTGTTTTTGTTGTTTTTTCGAGGTTTTTTGGCCAGAGTTCCATTTTGAGTTTATAGTTCCCGTTTCATAGTATACATTGTTTCTCTTTGGTTTTCTTTGATTCATTCATTCTAGTTGTTGTTTCTCATCATCAAAAACAAAAATTCAAACATCTCTTGTTGCTATTTCAACTTTCTTAGCCTCTTATCTTTTCCCAATTTTTTTTTACATTCCAAGAATTCACTTCAAAAAGACAATCGTCTAATAAACATAATAATTGACTGCAATAAAAACATCTTTACGGCCGCCACTTCAAACAAATTTGAGAGTCAACTCTATCTATGTCTTTGGCTCTCATTCATTGTGGCTACATGTAGCCATGGTAGTTCAAGAATCTCAAACTGATTCATCTTCAATATAATATTTATCTAAATTACTCACAAAAGCAATACTTCCAAAAATAGTTTAACACACCCGTTTTTTTTAAAATATGAAAATGCTCACTTTAATTTGAATAACGCTTCTTTTAATATTACAGTGTCCACTTTAAAAAAATGTATGGCCATTTAAAAATCACCATTCTCAAAGCCCTCTTTGAAATTTAGAAAGGAATTTTAATGATCTGTTGATACAATACGAAACCCCTGTACCTTTGTCTATTATACCAATCCCACTTCGCATTAAAAAAATAATGCATCCAAATATTCACAAAGCGTTTTAAAATATCGTTTAAATAAATCCTTTCCACGAATAAACCTTTGAAACAGATTTCGAATGACCCTTTGAAACACCACGAATGAACCATTGAAACAATTTTCATGAATTATCGTGGAGGTGGAGGGATTTTAGTCATTTGACTTTTCATATAAATGACTTTCTTTGATTCTTCAACAAAAACGACTTACGACACCTTTGAAAATTCCTCTGCCTTTCTTTAAAATGCCGAATCCTCGTTTACGCAGTTTTGCGATGATTAAAATGCCAAATTCTCGTTTGCGCAGTTTTGCGCACTCCTCATCGCATAGGGTGCGGAGATATGCCGAGTTTTTTTGGGTTGAGATGCAAAACTGAAGCACTGATCTTTCTAGACAGATGCGTAATTAATGTATTTATTTTTTTTACAGGTACGGAATTGAATTTTATTTTGTATTTTCTCTTCTATCTCTCCCAGCCTTTGTTTTTGTTTTTTTGTGATGTTCTTTCTGGAGTTTTATGTGACCTAGTATTCTGGTACCATGATAAAAATGGAAAATTTTGGAGAGAAAGATTGATGTTTTCAATATTACTAATCAATTAAATAAAATTACATTGAGGACATCAATAATAAACTGAAATAAACTATCTGAAACTGAACTAAAACAATTAGAGGGACAATTTTAACACTTTCACTGGTAATTGGAATTAAATTCTCTACCACTATCCCAACACACATAAAAATCCAAATAACACACAAGACACAAAGGCGAGCCAAAAGTACCAGCAGACGATCTAGGCAAGGCCCAAATCTGATGACCTTCATAGTGGATGGTGAGAGACTCAGAGCTGTCTAGCCGCTCGTCCTTCACGACAAGATGACTCCGAAAAATCCTGTGCTATGTATAGAAAGTGGCCCACCCTAGCGAGAAACGAGCCGAAAATGACTGCATAGAAAAATAACCACAGGCCTCTTATATCATCACATGTGAAATATATTTCCACCCGTCTAAAATATTTTTAAAATTTAATAACAACAGGCCCCTTATATCATCACATCTGAAATATATTTCCACCTGTTTAAAATATTTTTAAAATTTTTGCATAATATTTTCAATTCTTTATTTCTGATCCATTTTCAAATAAAAATTTTAAAATAGCGTTAAACACTGAGAATCTATATATTTCTATTTCTTTAGTTCTTGTTTGATTATTTAATATGAAGTCGTTGGTTAGGTATATGAAGCTTTGTAGTTTCTGTATGTTCGGGGAATGACATTTCCTGCAGGAGCAGCAACTGGAGGGAGTAAACAGGTGGCTCCATAAGAAGGTAGGTGGAAAATGGAGGCCCTCGATATTGTCATTGTTCTTTCAAAGATATGAATCATGGAATAGTTTGTTTGCAAAGACTTCAACTGATGAAATGTGGAAAACAACAGCTTCAGTTGTCGGAACTGGGAGGAAAATATCTATGTGATCAGTATCCTATACCAATATCCCGCGCCTCGTGGCACTCGACTGCTGGAAACTATAACACTCACGTCCTGTCAAGGCATTGCGAATCGACTCTACATATTGGGTAATTCTTTCAATTCACTTTTGCTTTCAGATATCTTACCTCCTCCTCACCCACACATGGCGTAATCTGTCTACAATTCTGTTCCGTTTCAACCGAAAATGATTATGATATATTTGTTTAGGAGTTCTATTTACGATTGATCAAGCCCTGTTGAGTATTTTCTAAAACATAATTATTTAAGGTTACTTTTGTAATTGATATTCCATTTCGGAACATTAATATGAAAACGAACAATCTCAGATTCCGGAAAATGCACCGGTACCATTTAGGGTACCTCATCCGAATGGTCTGGTTTTCCTCCGAATTATATGCTAGTTTTGAACCGTATTTTGCACTGTTGGTTTATATAAGAAAATTGTTCCGAAAAACTAGAACCCTGTACTAGGGTTAAAGTGCTATTTCTGGCTTCTAGTGAACTCAGAACCTTTGGGATACTTAAACAATGAATTCAGATTTGTTATGACATTTGGTCATTTTTATTAAGCAGGTGCCCGTCTGCCTCTACTGGAAACCATATTCCTGGCCATATGCAATCGGGAAATTACGACTGTCCGCTAATAGTGGCTGCGATGGAGGGTGACAACTCGTCAATTTAATCTCCTACGTTTATAATTTGTAAAGAGCATATTTGGTCGAACAATTGCAATAAGTTGATTGCACGCAGCCCCCTCCGCCCACCGCCGCACGGGCGGCCGGTGGGCGGCCCGTAAATTTTTTTTTTTAATAATTAAAAAAAAATGTTAATTTTTAAATTTTAATTTTTTTTTTAAATAATTTTCTAATATTTAAATAAAAAATATATACAATTTTTTTTTTTAAATCATTTTTTTTATTATTTATATTTTTAAATAAAAAACAAAAAAATCGTTTAAAAAAAAGTTTTAATTTTTTTTTTAATAAAAAAAAGGGTTTAAAAAAGAAAATTAATTTTATTAATTTTTTTTAAATAAAAAAAGAAATGTAATTTTTTTTTTTTTAATTTAGGTTTTATTTATTTATTTATTTTTTTAAATATAAAACGTAGATTTAATAATTTGTATTTTTAGGAAAAAAAAAAATAAAAATAAAAATTGTTTTAAAAAAATTATAATTTTTTTTAAATAATAAAAAAAGTTGTTTAAAAAAAATAAAATAAATTTTAATATATATATATATAATATGTATGTTTAATAAAAAATAATTACATTTTTTTTTAATAAAAATTACGTATTTTTTTGTTTTTTTTTTTTATAATTTGAATTTATTTTTGTTTTTTTTCATATTAATTTTAGTAGTTTTTCCATTTTTTCGTTAATTTTCTAATTTTTTTTTTTTAAAACTAGTTTTTTTTAATTTTTTAAATTTTTTTTCCAGTTTTACTAATGTTTTTTTTTTTATTTCTCTATTTTTACTTACTTAGTTTACTTAGTTTATATATATATTTTAATTTTGTTTTTTTGTTTTCCAAATTTTTTTATGGTTTGTGAGATAACATTTTTTATTTTTTTATTTTTATCTTTTATATATATTTTTATATTTGTTTTTTAAGTAATCAAAATTTTAATCTTAATTTCAGTAATTTTTATCTTTTTTTTGTTAATTTCTATTTTTGTAGATCTAGTTGGTTTTTAATTTTAATTTTTAGTTTTTTAGTTTTTCCTTAATTTTTTTTTTTTTTTTAATTTTTCTATTTTCACCTACTTAATTTTTTTGTTTTTTTTTAAATGTTTTTTTTTCTTTTCCATTTTTTTGGGCAATTTTTTTTTTTATGTTTTACAAGATAAATCTTTTTCTTTTTTCTCTCCATTTTTTTAAATAATTTTTCTACTATTTAATTGTTTATAGTTTTTTTTTTTTTTTAGTTTTTTTAATTCTTATCATTAGTTTTGTTTTTTTTACATTTTTATGATTGACCTTTTTTTTTTTCGTTTTTTTTTTAATTTTATATTTTCCTTTCAGTATATATTTTAATCTATGTTTTGTTAATTTTTTTAAACTTTTTTTTTTGTGTTTTTTCATTGTTTTAATTTTTTATTTTTTTTTGTATGTTTTCATTATTTTTTAAAATCTAATGTTTTTCGGGTTCATGATAAAATATTTTACACCATTATTTCTAAATGTTGAAATTTTACTGTTGAAAAAAAAAAGTGTTCTCCCAGCATCAACACTTTTCGTTTTGAGGGTGTTTTTTGGATATTTTTTGCTCAAAAAATTTGTTTTCACCGCCATTTTTAAAACATGTTGAAAGCTTACCCAAGAAAAAAAAAGGTGTTATTCCAGCATCAACACTTTTCATTTTTAGCACTGTTTTTGATGTTTTTTCGAAGTTTTTTGGCCAGAGTTCCCGTTTTGAGTTTATAGTTCCCGTTTCATAGTTTACATTGTTAGACCTCCAAAGTTGAGATTTCCAAATCTCAAGTGCCACAACTAGTTTTCATCCTTTGGTTCGCTTTGGAAAGCCTCTTATGTAACTGCTGCAATTTCTACTCCATCTTTCAAATCTGCTTTTATCCTAAGAGGGAACATCCTGTTCCTTGTCATCTTTACTTCAGCAATACATCGTTCGCTAGGTTTTCTATCCATGATGGTGCATACATCATTCTCAAAGAAAACATTGTACCCCTTTTGAACAAGCTATCCAATACTTAAAAGGTTACATTTCATTCTAGGAACATAATAGACATCTGCTATGGTTTTCTTTTCACCTTTCTTTGTTAGGATATTTACGTCACCTTTTCCCATAACAAAAACTTTACTATCAGTCCCAAGTGTGACTTGTGATTTCACACTCTGATCTAACTTAGAAAATAGGGCTATGTTCCCTGTCATATGGTTGCTGCAACCGGAGTCTAGAAACCATATATCATCACTCCTTGTTTCAGCCATATTACAAGCTAACAACAAATTATCTTGGCTAATATTTTCTCTAGTGAAATTTGCACTAGATCTATTACTCATATCATGCTGCTTCTTCCTACATTCATTTGCATAATGCCCATATTTTTTACAATAATAACATTGAACATTGGATTTTTCATACCTTTGTCCTTGAGCATGATGTTGTCCACTTTATTGGCTGCTGCCTTGGCCTTGGTTCTGATTTGGATTGCTACCTCTTCCTTGAGCATTTGCTGGATTGTTTCTTCCACCTCTGTTTTGGCTTCTGCCTCTTCCTCTCTTGTTTCCTTTGCCTTGACCTCTTTCTCTTCCAAAAGACATCTGGGTCTTAAAGGCATGTTCTAGAGATGAGTTTTCATTTCTACTCAATCTCTACTCATGTGTTATCAGTGATGCATATAGTTCATCAACTGAGAAATTTGTGAGATCCTTTGTCTCTTCTATGGTGGTGACAATCACATCGAACTTTGAGGGTAGGACTCTCAATAGTTTCTCCACAATCCTCCTTTCTTCAAGAATCTCTCCATGAGACCTTATCTGTGTGACCAGACCAATCACTTGTGTGAATAATGAGTCAATATTATCTGACTCCTTCATGCACAGATTCCCAAAATCTCTCCTCAGCAACTGTAGTTTTGCTGTCTTCACTTTCTCCATGCCTTGATAGGCTTTCTTGAGAGTCTGCCATGCTTCTTTGGATGTCTTAGCTACTGCTATCCTTGGAAACACACTCTCATGCACTGCCTGATATAAGAAGAGGAGGGCTTTAGAATCCTTCTTCTTATAGCTCTTCAACAGATCTTTCTCTGCTTGAGTTAATCTATTAAACTCATTTTCATCTGCTGGCTCTTCAAAACCATCTTCAACTAATTCCCATAAATCTTGAGAAGCAAATAGGGCTCTCATAGTTATTGCCTAGTAGTCATAGTTTTTCCCATTAAATTGTGGGAACTGGGTATTACAGATACCCATGCTTGTGCTAGTGCTGGAGCCAGCCATTCTTGCACTCTAAACTATGCTTTAGAATACTTTACTGTGTATTTAAAAATCACTGACTGTCTTCAACAGCAACACAAAAAACTAATCTTGAGAAATACCTTGAATTCTTTGACTGAGTCTTCACTCTGCTAGAGAAGCTATTGTAGCAAGAAACCCTTCCTTCAGCTTTTTTAACACCTTCAAAGAGCCTAGACAAGCTCCAATACCAAGTTGGAAATTTCTGGTAATTTCAAACAAAACTCTGAACAGAGAAGAAAATGCTCTGTTTTTACCACAGGATCAAAAATTTGTTTGCTAAAGACAGAGATTTACACATACTCAAAGAACACTTGCATTCATTAATCAAAGACTGCTGTTACAAAATAAGATCTTCTTCTTCCTCCAACAGAGGGATTACACCAGTTCCAAAAAGAAATTTACTCTGTTTCTACAACAGAGAGCAATACTCTGTTTCTTAAAGAAAATTAACACACTGCTGTGTAAAAAAAAATTTCAATACATTTGCTGGAGCGCATTACATTTCATTTTCAAAGAACAAAAAAACATGCATTCGCATTGCTGTGCTTTTTTCCCAACTAAACAAACTCTTTTCATTCGCACACTTCTGGTGTTTATTGCCCTCTTTCATTACATTCACACTACTGGAGAATGCATTTCAATAACAAAACCAAAAAAAAAATTTCTTTTTACTTTCACACTTCTGCGCTTGTTACATTGCCATTCATTACAAAACAGGAGTTGACCTTTTGTTTTTACATCTACCAAAAAAAATTACACCCGTGAAATAAAAAACATTAAAATTAAAACATTTACCAACATTTACTGACCACAGGACATTTCATATTAATTTCATTTAATTGCTTTACGGACAAAAACGGCGGTCAAAAAAACTTTCACTTCACGTTAAATCCTTATGCTGCAGGCTTGTACACGATCGTTGATTTAATCCGATGGTTGACTGCAATCCCCTGGAGGTCCCAATCACATGAACTTTACCTTCCGGGGAATGGCTGTTTTGGAACAATGGCTCTGGGCACGTCTCAGCAGCTGGATGTGATCGCTGCCCCCTCCAGAAATACCATGCTGCATGAAAAGTCGTGCGGGGGAAATCAGGCTAGTTTTCCGGAATTAATACGCAGAAGGTGAAATTAAAATTTCAACACACAGTGGGATCACAGTGGGATCAACACGGGGAAGCTCTGTATATTGTCGAGAGATATCGACAATAATTCAAGGCTGCAAGGTGGGATCAGAGCGCCGAAAGGCGAAAATCCAACAGCGCCAGAGTCATACAGTGGGCCGAGAACAATTACAAGCCAATCTTCTAATTGTTAGAAGTCACAGTTGGCTGACGACTGATGCATGGGTCACATAGTAGTAAAAGGCCCATCGTCGACTGAGTTATAACAGGGTTGTTGCTCTGTCGTTGATGAGTGTTTTTAGATGCACAAAAAACCAGAGGATTCACTTCTATTGACTCCACAAAATGCTGACATGCTACATCGAGTCATCAAAGCATTGTTGTCAAGTAAATTAACCAGTCAGTAAGGGAACAGAGCTCCAAGGACGTTGAACCTTTACAAGGGCGCATCATTGATGACATTTTTAAAGGCCAATTTTTTATTCACCTGTCCGAATTATTTTCTTTGACAAGAGCCGGTCATTTGCGACTATTGCAGTGGGAACGATATTCTTGACTGTAGTTGCAAGAATCCGGAGGTGGAAAGCCACCATGACAACACCATATGGTCGAGAAAAGTCATTATAGTTGAATTAAGTTGGAGATATGTGAGCCTCATATCCCACAGGGCTGTGGAGAAGCCGAAGGCACTATCTATCATCGACCAATCACAAGGATTGCAGAGGGCATTCGTATAACCACGCAGTCGCATCACTATCAGAACCGAGACGCATCATAGCATGATACCAAGTGTCTTAATGGGAAATTGATATATCGTAAATTAAGTTTGTGCCTGGGATCAGATAAGCATCGCAGTAGAAGGTTATTTCGATTGCTTGAAGCTGAATCTTTCTATCATCTCGGAGAATGCTAAGCTGCAAAGCGTGTGCATCTAGGGGACAGAGGCTGCCTTCTAATCAAAGACAAGGGAAACTTCTAATTAAAGATGCCCATTGGGTATGACAAGAAAGGAACAATAGATGAATAAGAGGACTTGCTATTTTCTGTATTACAAATCACTTAAATAAGATTACATTGGAAGCATCACTAATATGAATAAGAGGGCTTTCTCTTTTCTATATTACAAATCACTTGAATAAGATTACATTGGAAACATCACCAATAAATAACTCGACTTAAACTGGACTCGGTGAAACTGAACTATAGGACACTCGGAGGGAACGTTTTGACACCTAATATGTGGTTGGGATTAAATTCTCCAACACTCCTCCTTAATTACAACCACATAAAATTCAATTAGGATACCAGCTGATCTATCTCTCAGCTAGGTTTATAATTTAAAAATTGACTTCAACTTTTCTTCTTCTCTTTTTCCAGATCCTATAGCCTTTAAATTGTTTCAGCCTTTTCTCTTTGTCGTATCCTTCAAATCTCAGTCTCTTCATTTGTTGGTACAGCTCTTCCATTTTTCCAGGTAATAAACTACTCATATGTGAGTTGTTGCCACATTTATCTTATGTAGTGCGCTTTTCATCATCAATCCGCGGCAACATAAGATTATAATAAAAATTCATCTCTTCAGGACTCTAATACTTGAAATTTTCATTAATTTCTTCATCATGCATACTATCTTCAACATTCATTTCTGCAGCTTCTATGGAGGCATCATCTAGACATGGTATTGCAAACCATGCTTGAAGAAAATTTAACTTTTCTTCAAAATCATTATGTGTACATGCACATTTGAAATCAATGATAAGTGTAAAAACATCTACAGAACCACATTTGTTATGTTCTTTCTACTCTGCAATGAGAGCTTTTTCCTGTTGTGCTTCTTTCTCTGCCTCTTTTTCTGTCTCTATTTTCTCTTTGTGGGATTTCATGTTTGCCTCTACCTTTATCTCTGTCTCTGTCTTTGCTTCTTCCTCTTCTGTATTAACCTGTGTTGCTACAGACAGGTTGTCTTCTACTAACTCAAGTGGGAATTTCTCACTGAGTAACATCATGTCTATATGATGTTTTTGCTGCATCACCTGCAACCATTCATCATCAGCCAACAATTCTTCATCAAATTTTACATCAACAATATTATTTGTTGGATTCACCATAGTATTGACTACTCCAATGGCAGTTTCATTGTCATCAACAAGCTTTGTTGCTTGATTCACCAAAATTTCAATAGCAAGATCTATTGCTAGTTTTACCAAATCTTCATCAGCAAGATTTGTTGTTGGATTTACCAAAATTTCCTCCACTTGTGGATGTGAACAGTGGGGTTCATGAGCATCTATGTGCTCATTCTCTCCTGCCTCTACGACTTCTTCACACACATCATCCACATGTGACTAAGCACAGTGGGATTCAACACACTTTTCATCTTGTTGTAGATCTGTTGCTATAGATCCACCTTCATCTTCAACTTCAGTGCTCCCCCTTCCACCAAAACATCTGTCAAAAGTGTCCAAGGCCTCCTTGGCTATCTTGGCTTCTGAAATCACAGGAATAATATTATCATCTACATATTCTTTTATGCATTTCCATGCAAAGACATCATTTTGCCTCTTCACTTACAGATCTAAAAAGAACTCAAACATC
Source organism: Pinus tabuliformis (assembly GCA_031772625.1). Lineage (NCBI taxonomy): Eukaryota > Viridiplantae > Streptophyta > Pinopsida > Pinales > Pinaceae > Pinus > Pinus tabuliformis. The sequence goes on along the minus strand of CM062817.1, from coordinate 571,449,071 downwards.
TCCTGTTGTCGTTTTGACTTTCTTGGCATCTTGGCTTTTCCCATTTGATCACTGATGGAATGCAGCTCATCAAAGAAATCAAACTTCAAACCTAGCGACAGACTTCTTTGCTACACAACTTTTCATTCGAATCTTTTCAAAATAAAAGTACGCACTTCTCATTCAAAAAATCACTTTGACCTTTCAAACCATTTAAACCTTTAAACCTTTGGCGTTATGGACATTTCGTGCTTCATGCAACGAATGGGCTTCACGTACTTTGTTGGTGCTGTCTTCGTGGACTTCATGTACTTTGTTGTTGTTGTCTTTTACAAAGGAATGACATTACGAAACTTTGCTACCTTAATGCTCTGTGCTCGTTGATTTTTCTAATGCGGTGGGAAGATTGATGTGGTAGCGTGCTAATGCCTTTCTCGACCTTGAAGGGCAACGTTATTTCTCTAATGCACTGTCCATCACAACTACGAAGCTTTAAGACGAATATGGTGTAAGGAAAGGTGACTAACACATTTCTCGTCTGGCTGCACAGCATTAGTACACTCTGGTTTGACTCATAGACAACGTTAATCTCCAAAAAAAATTCTTCAACACAGACTTCGCAGCAACCTTCGTCTCACATCTGCTTCACTTTGCTACAATCTTTGTAGCGAATCTCTTCTCTTTTCTTGTGAATACACACACGTATGAAATGTTGCTCTCAACGAAAATTACGCTCTCTTTGATCACGTTGTTGCTCTCTCAGCGAGTCTTATGCAAACTCGTCTCTCTCTGTTGCTCTCAAGGAGTCTTACATACGATATACTTTGATACCATGACAGGGAATGAAACTAAAAAGTGGAGCACAGATTGCTCTTCTCAATATTATGAATGATTAAAAAGGTTACATTGTAAACATCAATAATGAATAACTTAAGTAAAACTCGACACCTATGGAGTAGAAATCAAGTAAGAGTAAACTACTTATGACACCTGGCAGACAAAAAATCAATAAATACGACACCTAACCAACAACTAACTGACATTGAGATTAATATCTAAATAGGGTATTCATCACTGTTGAAGCCCATAAATCCCACTCATTCTAGAGGCAAGGATCTATATTCACCCTTGCGACCAGCATAGGATTGAAGCTAGTCCACCGTCAGACTCGATTGGTCGATAGGCCATTTCAATCATACTAGGTTGTGGTTACAAGGATTAAGGGACAACATGCCATGATGAGCAGAGAAAATTTTAGCAGCGAATGTTCGCCCTTTGGCGAAATTAAGGGGTTTTAAATTTTTAGTGGGCGAATATTTTGTATCATAGTACATTCTTACAAATCACCTCAAATAGCCCACCTTATTTTAAGGGAGAGGGTAAAAAAGGTAAATTTAGCCCTTGAAATTAGGAGTTACAACCTTCCATTCGCCCATTTTCAAGAATAGGTTTTATTTAAGTGAATCCATTCGCCCATTTTCAAGAATAGGTTTTATTTAAGTGAATCCTATGTGCCAAATACCATATTTATAAAAGAGGTATGGTAAATTAATAAAAATATAAATAAATGAGAAGTATGGTAAATAAATAAAACATTTTTTATATTTACTCAATAAGTCACCTTATATACATGCAAGGGTGTAAACAAATAAAAATATAAGTAAAGTGGAGGTATGGTAAATAAATAAAAGTTTTTTTATACTTACTCAAAAGGTATGGTAAATAAATAAAAATATAAATAAACTAGACGTATGGTAAATAGATAAAACCTCTTTTTATATTTAGTCCATAACCCTCGTTCAATTTATGAAGGCTCAAGAAGAGGTTTTATTTAAGTGAATCCTATGGGCCAAATACCATATTTGTAAAAGAGGTATGGTAAATTAATAAAAATATAAATAAATGAAAGGTATGGTAAAAAAATAAAACATTTTTTTATATTTACTCCATAAGTCACCTTATATTTACGAACACTCAAAAAATCCGTTATATTTAGGTGAAACCTATGGGCAAAATACTATGGGACAAATACCATGGACTCGATTGTTATTAATACCATGCAAAAAAACATTATTAACCCTAATATTAGTATTAATAAAAATAAAAATGGCACATGGTATTGACCCATGGTATTCACCAAAATGGCACATGGTATTGACCCATGGTATTCACTTGGAATGTAGTCTATTTAAATGGGGGAATTAAACCAGCATAGATCCATCTTTACTCTGGATCTACTAACCCCTGAGAGGTATCAAATATCGTGATATGCAAACTAGCATAGAGTGAAAAAATATTTGATCCATCTTTACTCTGGATCTACTAACCCCCGAGAGGTATCAAATATCGTGATATGCAAACTAGCATAGAGTGAAAAAATATTTGATCCCTCTCGGGGGATCAAGAGTAAAAATGGATGTTGTAATTTAATGTATGTTAAACATTTTAGCTTGGTTAAAATAAAAAATAAAATAAAAATCAACTATTAATTTTATTAATTTTTATAAATTACTAATATTAATTTTTAAGCTCCAGGTTTATGATAACCCATGGTAATACAAAGATCTTACAAGATTTTATAATTGAGTAAAATATTCGCCATGCTTGGTGAGAGATTCGCCAAAAAATTATATATACATATTATATTATTGATAAAATCGCCTTCCATTTTTCCTATATACCATGGAGATTCGCCCATTTATTATACTTATAAATTTAGGGGGGGTTCTTAAAATTTTCCCTGATGACAAGTGCATGACCTTGATAGGAGGGTTGCGCGAAGTTCAATGAAGCCGAAAGTTCCTGGGTTAATTGAAGCAAAGGGATAGAGAACCGAGATCAGTTGAGGCAAAGCCTTTATTTAAGTCCCCAAGATTTACACTTTGTGCCAATATTATATGGTTGTGAGGCATAACTAGAAAGGGTGAACGAGCCATCACAGGTTGGCACAGGAGGAAGGGCCGAAATACGTCGCAACAAAATTTTATTTTTGGGTATGGGCGCATTGGAGCTCGAAGAAGAGGGCCAAGGCCGTTGTTGTAGGGCAGTTGAAAACAGTCAACCATGGAACAAGTCCAGTCGTAAGCAGACTTCCCTCATCATGATGGAAAGGGTGAAATAATTAATTAGGTTGTATTAATGAAAGAACTTTAGTTATAGAGAATAACAATGAAGATATAAGGGTTATACAATAAAAAAGAGAAAGAAAGGAGAGTATAGGTATGGCAAGTTGTTAAGTTCAATTTGGTGTGGTTTAAAAGAAAAAGAAAAAAAATAAATGGGATTTGGAGACATAAGGGATTTTGGATTAAATTAAAACAAACAAAAAGAAGAAGAAGAAGAGAAGAGAAGTGAAGTGAAGGGAGGATAATCTCCAAATCTATGGCTATAGTATCTACCAGTCAAATTTTTTGAAAATATTTGGGAACACATGATTGACAGAATCTCCTTATTCCTTCATATTTTCTTGCTTTAGAATGAAGATGGATCATCTTGAAGAGACCTTGGAAAACACCCAGAAACTTCTTGATGAACTAGTGAGAATATATGGTCCTTTACACAACAATAACTCCTTACACCAAAATAATGGTCAAAGAAGCAAACCTTTCTCGAAAAGAGCTTATGTGATTTTGCAGCAGAAGCACCCAAGGGAAGTTAAGCAAGGACATGGAAGAGGGGCTAAATTCTTCACACTTCGATTTGAATTGCAACAAAAAAAGTCAAACATAGATATTCATAAGTTGGAGGAATTAGACACATGTATCTCTGAGGTGGGGCAACAAGAATGGAAGAAAATCAGTTGGGCTCTCAATCTTGCATTGATACAACCCAAACTTTGGGAACATCCTTGTGAAGAGGTTAGGCTCACAGTTTCTTCTTGTCTCAGCATGATCATAGCTCTAACATTGCCCTACAATAATGATCTCATGAGAGATATACTACAGATGATAGGGAAGCCCTTCAAGGGTTGAATAACATCATGTTTCCTACCTTTCAGAAGCGGTGCAGAATTTTAAAACTCATCGCAAATTTCAACTTTGGCATCTCTATGTTGAATTTAGGATGCAATGAATTAATATTTCAGTTAGTACAAAGCTTTTAAACCAACATTACATCAACCCATATAGATTGTGTCATAACAAACATGTAAAATATTGTGTCTCTATTCTTAGAAGGAGATGATGATATGTGCAAGATACTAAGATCCAAATTATTGACCATCTGGAGGAAGGAATCAAAGGTATCACCAGTTTCCTCTGATTGAGTTGAGAAGTTCTTTAGGAAAAATATAAAATTTCTTAGAAGGGTTCTAACTAGGAAGGAGTTGAGAAGTATTGATGGAGGAAGCAAGAAAAAAACCTGCAGCAAGAATGAACAAAGGAGGAGACGACTCTGTTTTATCTACAAGGGACCTTGGGCCCTTAACCATTCATGTCCAGGTGATAGGAAGGAGGCAACAAGGACAAAACAAGAGGAGATTCCTTTAGATCATGGGGATTGTTCTATAGTTGGGTCTATTGATTTTTAGGATGGTGAGCAGCAACGTGATATTATTCAAGGAGGTTGCAGGATGACACACATTTGGAATTGCATGAGGAAATTCTACCTAATGGTATTGATGAGGTAGACTCCTATACCACTGATTTCATATGTCTCCAGGGGAATATCAATAAGGAATATGAACAATCAAGTATAGATAGTAGTCCACCAGTACATCTATGTTCAACAATTGGAGAGGGTGGGCAACATATTGTCTTCACAGAGGAAGGAAGCCAGGGAAATTTGAGTGAGGAGCCTACCGTAGTGAACTAGCATGATGAACATGATCATGAGGAGAAACATGACAGATATAATGTGCAAAATGAACCATTTCAAGAGAGTGAGTCAAAGGCTCAAGTTGAAGTTGTGGTTGTTGGGCATCCGGTGCAGACAAGTACAAAGACATTCAGCAAGGCACCAAAATTTCCAGTAGAGGACTTCTGGGAAAAGATCATGCATTTCAAGACAAATATTATGATGTTGAAGCAGAGAGTCTAGAAAATCCAAGACACTCTCTTATAGGAGAATCAGAAAATTGAGGGGCTCATAGGGGTAAGTGCTGAACCAATGACCAAGCTATCTAGAATTGAGGAATGACTCAAGTCTCTCACAAGGCAACAAGAGGACTACAGTTGGGAATTCCAGAGAAAACCTCTACAGGAGTACATAGATAAGGCTTGCAACACTACCAACCCACCTTTATACATTAGGGAGAGCAGGGAAAATTTCTCCAAATGGATCATGTTGGGTGACCGAGTGGAGAAGCATGAGTTGAGCATCAAGCAACATCAACATAGTAGACTTATTCCATGTGCAGGCATTCTTGCATTAGATCCTTCCCACAGGATGGATTGGCAAGAGATTATGAGTTGGAACTCTATCGATGGGATGATTCCTAGGAGGATACCCTTAGCCAAGGACATATTGCAGCTTGAGCCCTTATGAATGAGCAATGATGGAGGGATGAGATGGTATCATAACCCATAGGTCCCAGGACTTAGGTGGCATTGGGATCCAGGTGAATCCATTAAGGGCAGGATTGGTCGGAGGATTGTTTGGGATCCTGCTTTTGAAGATACATTTGGTATCATTTAGCATGGAGTCATGGAACAACACACTGGTTAGTATGGGATTTAGGTATCAATATACATATGCTTTGTTGTGGATAGAAGTGGATTGGTTGAGGGCAAGCAATATTTGGGCGGGAGGATTTGTAATATTCCCTTTTCTTGATATTGTTAAAATGGACAGAATCTACCCATGGTATTTTCCCATGGGATCTTCCCATAATATTTTCAGTCATTTTTTGAGGGAAAATAGTAAAATAAGGTTTCTAGAGAGTCCCTCAAACCTATTAAAGGGAATTGGAACTAGGCATTTGGATCATATTGAGTTATCTATCTATTTTGTCTTTATTGAGGAATTGACGAGGCTAGTTTCCTTGTGCAGGCATTCCTGCATTAGATCCTTCCCACAGGATGGATTGGCGAGAGATTATGAGTTGGAACTCTATCGATGGGATGATTCCTAGGAGGATACCCTTAGCCAAGGACATATTGCAGCTTGAGCCCTTAGGCACGAGCAGTGATGGAGGGCTGAGATGGTATCATAACCCACAGGTCCCAGGACTTAGGTGGCATTGGAATCCAGGTGAATCCATTGAGGGCAGGATTGGTCAGAGGATTGTTTGGGATCCTTCTTTTGAAGATACATTTGGTATCATTTAGCATGGAGTCATGGAACAACACACTAGTTAGTATGGGATTTAGGTATCAATATACATATGCTTTGTTGTGGATAGAAGTCGATTGGTTGAGGGCAAGCAATATTTGGGCAGGAGGATTTGTAATATTCCCTTTTCTTGATGTTGTTAAAATGGATAGAATCTACCCATGGTATTTTCCCATGGGATCTTCCCATAATATTTTCCGTCGTTTTTTGAGGGAAAATAGTAAAATAAGGATTCTAGAGAGTCCCTCAAGCCTATTAAAGGGAATTGGAGCTAGGCATTTGGATCATTTTGAGTTATCTATCTATTTTGTCTTTGTTGAGAACTTTACGAGGCTATTTATAGTCTAATTCAAGGGACGAAAACCCCGTGGGAGAATTTTTTTGGTGGATCCATTGAGGATCTATGATTTTGTTTCAGTGTTGTGACTTCTCATCTGATGAGAAGCCTTGCATGCCATTGGCGAGGATTTCTTATGTTAATTATTCTGGCATATATTATTTGCATAAATTAATTAAATACAGTGGTCGAAGCTCCATATCCCTTATGTGTTCTCATTTTGGTTGAAATCTTATGTTAATTAGAAAACTATAGTGTGCTAGATTTGCTAAAAGGTTTAAGGTTTGGGATCTTATATGGGATCAAATTTCCTTGAATACCTTGGGGTTAGGCCTTGCTAGTTTGCTCAGCGAGTAGATCACTTCAGGATTTTCTCGTGGATGTAGTGGTCACTTAGTGTTCGTGAACCACCCTAAAAAAAATAGTTGAAAATACAAACATCGAAATAGTGAGTAGAAAATTTTCATAATTTTAAGACTAAATCCTATCAAGGTTAACAAACATTTATAAATATATTGGTGAAAATTTTGATTGAAGATACAAATATTCCAAATAGTCAGTAGAAAACTTTCATAATTTTAAGACTAAATATCAATGTTAACAAACATTTATAAATATATTGGTGAAAATTTTGAAACAAATATCATTCACAACTTTTTATTTCCCTAGATATGGAATATTGAAAGCAGCGTTAAATCCTTTAAAAACTTAACTCGAGGGAAGTTTCTTTAGTCCTATTTTATATTTTTCATGCATGAAGTTGCAATCTACTAAGAGATAAAGAATATCATTTGAGATGAAGTGGGCATTCACATTTGATATTGTATCTTTTTCCAAAGCATCCACAAGTACTTGCAAGCTTTAACTTCTTGCTAGTAAGTTTCAATAGCAAGAAAATATCTACATCTTATAATGGTAAGTATATATATGATAATAAATAATATTAATTTGAAAAATATATATTTTGACTTACTTTAGGTGAGAATTTTCCATGAGCTATAAGATGATGTTAGAGGGGACAAATTCCTAGACAAGAGGGCATTTTAAGACATTTTTTAAGGATAAAATTAAAATTTTGTCTTAAATATATATTGCCCACTTTTCACCATTTTATTTTGTTTTTATTATCTACTACTCCACCCTCTTTTCAACATTTTCCATACACCGATCTTTTTCATTTTAAATATATACCACCCTCTTTCTTACATTTTCAATTGAACATTTTCTAGCACAATATACTTTAGGAAATTATCTAGACTGCCTCGGGACATGAACGAGTGCATAGAGCTCCACGTCAAGATCCCCCCTACAATACTTGATTATTCAAGATGGTGTGGAATACATCGTCCGGGGCGGGTGGATGATAGAATGTTATTTTCCTACGTATTTCTCCGGTAGGAGCTTTGTGGTACTTCTAACCAGGTTGAAGATGCAAGTCGAAATAAAGAACCAAACCCTCAATAAAGCACCCACCCTTTCATTAGATTTCAAAATTATGTAGAAAATATAGTCCAACCAACAATATTGGCTCCGTAGAGTGAGTCTCCCCTTCTTTTTCCCCTTATTTTACTTTCGGAATCAAACCCAAATTATAACTATGAAAGAAATCAAGATTGCCTTCCTTCAGTGCATGAGAGACACCTCGCACCACAAACAAGTTGACAAATTGGGTACCGATGGAATCAATCCTTATTAACTCACCATTGTACGCTCACCATTGAACCATTCCTTAGAGAGATAGAAGTGATATTTATATATTTTATTACTATACAATGTGGTACCAAGGAAGAGAACCTAGGCAGCAAGGGTCAGAGGTGCACATGGTTTATGGTTGTGCTCTCCAAAAATTCTGCAACACTGGCAAGGGTTTAGCTTCTGTGGTTGTTTTTTCCTATTAAGAAAATGGGTACTTTACTTTCATAGTGTATTTGATTTCCAACCTTAAATTTTATAAAATCGAAATCTATATAGATCAATTGATATACACCTAATAGGTAGACCAACTTATACTTTGGTGGAGGCTCACGCAAACATGAATGTAAAATTGTTACCATCAATTATGTGTTGATGTACTGATTTTAGTAAAAATAATATAGAATATATTATTTTCATTTGTAATATATCCCCTATTCAAATATGAATGGAAACCTCTTGATCAACCTAGGGGCTCCACATCAAAGTAAAATAGTGTAGGATACATTATTATCATTTGTAATAGATTTTAATATCATGAAATCACCCTCTTACCATGAAAAAGCGATAAAATCAAGCTTCAAAAATGAGGAATAATAAAACAATGAGGGCTTGTTGCTGAAAAATGTGGAATTGGATTTGGTATTTGAAAATATGAAATGTACTTTTGATTCCTGTATATTGTAAAATGAAAGAGAAATTATTATTTTTATTTTGAAGGCTAGGATTCATGCTCAAGGTAATTTCTTTTAGAGGTCAATCAACCATTGTTTTCTTCTAGGGTTTGTCCTAGGTCAAGAAGTCAAAAGAGTCATTGTTATATGTTGAAGACCCCATCGGGCATATTGTAACTTGTAAAAAGAATTATTTTTGTATTTAAAAGTGTTAAAATACCCTCCAAGGCTAAGTCATCTTTCTAGCTAAGAAGTGGGCCTAATTTTGAGGAACTTCATCGACCTTGAAAGCCTATATATGGGAGGGAACTCGACCTCCTAGAGACACAATTCACTCTCTCACCATGTAAGAAAAGGAGAAGAATAAAGAGGCTAGCGAAGAAGGATAAGGATGAGGATCAAGTGTTTGGTCTATTTTATCTCTCTCTCTTCACACATGCGAAGGAAAAAAGCTAGGGTTTTTGCTGTTGGGTTAGGTTTTTGCTACTGTAGGATTGAACATGGAGAAGGTGTAGAAAGAAGGTCAAAGGAAGGCTCATTAGGTCATCCTCAAACCATAGAAGATAGATAAATTCGAGCGAAAGTCTAAAAAAGTCTTGGAATCCCAAAATAAGCTCACACGTGTGGAAGTAGCTTCTACTCAAAATGCCAAAAATTTTAGACCTGTAGTAAGAGGCCAATATTTTGTTGTTGGGGGTCAAAGTTGTGCTACTGAAAGAGATTTGACTAGGTTTGACTTGGATAAAGGAAGCACATCATCAAGAATGTTGGAATTGGTCTTGTAGAGGTATTAGTCTTGATCTAGATGTATCAGAATTCGTGAGTTGAAGAATCTATAGGAAGAGAAGATATTTGTGGGTTTTCCTCTCAAGTGAAGAGGTTTTGGCCTTGGCTTGAAGCATATATCCTTCGATCTTATGTACTATTGATCTTCTTGTTTTGTTAGTTTTTTTATTATAATAATAACACAATAATACAAGAAGAAGCTAGTAAGGAAAAGGAAAAATATATCACAAGAAGTTATCGAGCTAAAGAGAAATCATTCAATCTATTTCCCTATAGATTCCTCAACATGGCATTAGGGCTAAGGTTGGCTAAAGGCATGATGAAGATCAGTACTCCCTTGAAGAATTTTCTAAAGAAGTGTTTGACGATAGAAAATCATCTTAAGAAGGGCATCAAGGAATTGTGGAATCTCATACTTTTCAATAATAATGCGACCAATACATCTACAAAGGACGATGGACTATTCTTAACTCTTGCTGGAACATTTGAAGATGAGAACATTTGGGTAATAGGTAGTGGAGCATCAAGACATATGATTGCTGAGCACAAGCAACTAAAGACCTTATCAAGAGGAAAATATTCTTACTCTATTAAGCTTGATGACAAGAAGAGATATCCTGTAATAGGAATTGGATTAGCCTCGCTGGAATGAGAGAATGGATGAAGCATTCATCTCAACAACATCCTATTTTTTCTAGGTTTGCAAAAGAATATACTTTCTATTTCATGTCTAGAATATAATGGATATAGAGTCGCTTTTATAGATGGAAAAGTTGTAATATGGGATAAAAATTATAACATGAAAAATTTAAGGATGATTGGGATTCGAGAAGGAATACTCTACCTATTTTTGACTCCTCTATCTCAAGTTTTGGTTCACATTGAAGTAAGCCCATGTGAACATTGGCATAGAATATTTGGTCACCTTCACTACAAAATCTTACGTACTCTAAACTCAATGGTGAATGGCATACTTAAACTCAAGGAGGAAAATGAAGAGGAAAAAATGTCAAGAGACCATTTGGAAGTATTTCTTCTAGGTCAAAAGAAATTTGGGATCTCATTCATTCCAATGTGTGTGGTCCTATGTATACAAAGTCTCTTGGAGGTCATCTATATTATGTGACACTCATTATGACCATTCAAGAAAAACTTTGATTTATTTTCTAAAATCCAAGGATGGAGTATTCATCAAAATTCAAGAATTTGAAGCTAAAGTGGTCAACCTTACAGAAAGAAGAATAAATACTCTAAGGTCTACTAATGGAGGAGAATACACTTCAAAGGAAATCATATATTTTTGTAAGGATTCTACAATTAAGAGGAAGTTTATATTCCCATACAATCCCAAACACAATGGAATTGCAGAATGAAAGAATCAATCTATTGAAGAAAGTGTAAGATCCATGTTACATGATCAAGATCTACTAAAATCTATGTTGGGTGAAGCAACTAAGACTGTTGTATATATTAAAAATAGAATTCCTCATGGATCATGTTGTAGCGGCTACAACCACCCTCCAATATTTTTCCTTAGCCTGTTTTGGAGCCTCCCTACCAACCTTTCACAGCACTTTGTCTTGCTTCATCAAGTACTCAAGCTTCAGTGTTTTCCTTGCACAAAGGCAGCCTGTTGATCACAGTCGATCCATTCCCCTCACAGGTTGTTGACCCGGAATTGGTCTACCTACAGGCTGAGTAGCTCCCCCTTGAAAATTGTACATTTCTAGAGGGTAGCGAGCCTTCCCTACATAAATTGCACAATCCTCTCTGGCAGCCTGTTGGGCTACAACATTACGCAATCCGGCCATCCAACACTCCCAACAGGATTTGCACAAATTTCCCCAGCAGGGCTACTCAGCCCAGGATTTTCACAAATCTGGGCAATAGTCAGCTTCTTTGCCCAGAAATTGTGCAATCCTCCTAGGCAATCAGCCCAACTCCTAGCCAGGAATGTGCATTTTTCCCAAAAAAATGAGAAACTACATGCATGAGTAGTGTGGTTGACCAGTTCCACCCAGGACCAAGGAGACTTGACTTTCATGCATGCATGACTTGCTCTTCCTGGAATAGCAAGAGGCAACATGCGAAGGGAATCCCATGATTCAGGGAGCTATTTTTAGCAGTCAGAGGTTACATGCAACGTTGTTTTAGAAGTTTGTTATCGGGAAAAGTGTCTATTTAGAACTTCTCTATCCCACTAAGGTGTGACAGCTACCTTAGAAACAAACAGAGAAAACTACTTTTGTATCTCCTTTATGAACTATAAACAAAGAGGAATAGGAAGAACCAACCTGTGTCTTGCGCTAGTCCTTTGATCCAATCTCTCTCCTCTTTGACAGCTTCCAGCTACTTGCTCCCTTACTTGCCCAGCTTCACCAAGTACCTGTAAGATCACAGAAGAAGGAAACTATACAAAGACATGGGTTTATATTCATAAATAACTTAGGATCAGATTTAAGTTAACCATACAACTGTAACAAGCATCAATGATACAAAAGTATGGAGAAGAAACTCAAATAGTTTTTATTGATATACAAGAAGATCCAGGAGGAGTTACAACCGATGATTCCTGACCCAGCATCAACCTCCCAGCAAAGAAGTCCCTTCTTCACCCCCAACAAAGAATAGATCACCCAATTCTCTGATATGTGTCTCAAAACCAACAGCAATTCCTTACAATGTGCAAAATTCCAGCCTCTGGATCTCTGGGATGAGGGATCCATATATAGATGTATGCAAGGAGGATGAGTCAGCTTATGATTTGATTAGTGGCTTCTTTCTGTCAGTTCTTGCTTCCACTTGGAGACTAAAAGCCTCTTACTCATCCTTGGTCGAATTCAGTGAGGCAAGTGTCATTGGAGAAGATTCTGGAAGCTTCCATTGTCTCCCCACCTCGTGGAATGACACTGCCACTTGTCATTTCCCGCTCAACGCACCCTGGTAGTGCATTTAGGTGCATTGAAACACATCTAGCTAGTGGACTTAGGTGCTATGCAACGCACTTAGCTAGTGGAGCAGTTGAAATGATCCTGTTTTGACTTATTCTGAGCAGTTTCTGGTGGAGAATTTATGGGAGAAGCTGTAATTTGTTGACCTTGTTCCTTTAGGAGTTAGAACAACACTTTTAGGGACTTAGGAGCCCTTGGTTTATGGACATTTCATGCTTGGAGCTGCAAGGCACAAAAATATCTATAACAGTTGCCCCCTAAAGTATGAGGCCGTTTATCGGGTGAAATGCTTTATTTGGAGGATCCGAAGTTCTTTCAATGCTGGGAGGAGACCTGTAATAAGATACAATACAATACATTATCTTCATACTATTTTCATGATCTAGCTGAGGCGAGCATTTCCATGCTCAGCTTTATAAATTCATTTTCATGTACATAGGACAGACAATCGTCTGATGGTAGACTGATGATTCTGATAGAGCCATCATCCTTTTGGTAGGATGATTATCTGTGCTGTAATGCTGTACATTTAAATGTCTTTATTTTCCTGAATATATATCACAGCCCGGATGGATGAAACTAGATCCGGGGTCTTCAATCTCGTCCGATCTTCACTCGAAGTACAAGTCGATCCATGTGAGAAATGTTTTGAAGTCGAACATGGAAAGACATTGCTTGATTACCAGTCAATGATGTAAATTGTTAACAAGCGCAAGAGGAATCATCGATAATGATAATGATACTCAAGGTACTGCAGTACAATTCACGTGGTGTGAATAAAGGACTTGGTATCGAACACCACGCAAAATCTTTCGGTCGAAGGTCATTGATGTAAACCTGTCGCCGGAAGTGAGAAACTTGCCATTGAGGCATGCAAGCTTCAAAGTATTGAATGGGGTGTTCCTAGACCAACTTCTTGGATAATGAGCTGATGTCAACAAGAAGTGATCCGTCATAGGAGGGCCTTAATGAATCCCACATCAATGACACGGAACGGAGCAAATGATTTTGATGGAGGTGAAAACGATCTGGTGATATATGGTTCAGGGTGGCGGCCATGAAAGAATGGAGTATAATGTATGGTAGTGGGCGGGACACAGGTGGCCTTTCTGGATGACTTCTCTTGAACATGTCGGCGACACTTATGTGATGGATTGGTAGCATTAACCCCAAACGTGGATGGTATGGCGAGACCATGGCGATGTGACCGGTGAATGAAACAACCCAACCCGACTCGGGCACGGAGTGGAAGTGTCATGTTCAAGAGCGACTTGCTACCAATAAAGATTCTTTGAGTTTTCTTCCCAATTTTTCCCCAGTCATTGCTGACCAGTACCTCTTTATTTTTGTCAAGCTTGAGGAGGATAACATATGCTTGTTCTATAATTTGCCCTTCGGGTAAACCCATCGCTATGTTTTAACGAGCCTAGCGATAGTGAAACTCGTTCTCATCTAAAGACAAGTTTGTCGCTATTAACCTTTTTAACGAGTTTAACGACAAAGATAACTCGGTCCTTTTCATTTTTAGAGAGTCTGAAAAGGTACGTAAAGGTAACTCCAAAATTCCTTTTTCGTCATCTAATCCCTTAAGTCCGAAAAATTATAAAACAATACAGAAGGGATGAATTTTCGATTAGCTTTAACGAGCCGAACAAAACAAGCGCTCGATCTTTTTGTGCAATAATCCCTCAGGTCCAAAAAGACTAAAATCTAGAGGAGGGATAGCACTTCCTGTCGCTTTAACGAGCTGGAAGGCTAGAACTCGGCAATCTTTTCATATTTTATGAGTCAGAAAAGAGCTTAAAGAAGACTCGTCTTTTGAGGAATGAGTGATAAAATGGGTAGCAGCTGATTCCAGGTAAGGTTTGGAATTTTCCAATCACGGCAGTGTCACAAGGATGGCTAGTGAAATCACTCTTCACAGCTGTTCCTCAAAATGGGTAAACAATCAAATGAAGGTGAATGATCGGCCAATGAAAAAGTGGAGGTGACGGTGCAAACACGACCAAGGCTTTAATGGCTGAAGTACTACATTCACGGTGGTTATTTACCTGGGGATAGTTCATTTTTTAACGAGCTTAAATGCGGGTGGAAACATTTGCTCGATCCGGGTTTATTTTTTAACGAGCTTGAACCTCGCAGTAAACACTGCTCGATTAATCTAGTCATATGATAAGGATGTGTCATATAAAAACGGCAACTTTTAGATTTTTGCCCCACATCCTTTTTTTATGCAAGTTAGGTGACGACTAATCCTACGAGTTTAAAGGGTTAGAGGTCCTAAAAATTTAAAAAATAAATAGTCGCCCATCGCTTGCACTCCAAAAGGTTTGCATGCCCCCAGGTATAAAACAGAGTTTCAAAGTTACCTCTACTTCATTTCCGCCAAAACATTCGTTTTACCAAGAGAGGCCTACCTCTTACAGGTTACCCAAAGATTGTTCTATTCGCGGCGCAAACAAAACACTTCTTCGGCGATGTCTACCGAGATAAACAAAGGTGAGTGAAGGGAGACTACTCCACTCACATAACTTTGACAGGAGAATCTTGTTCTAGAATAACCCCTCTTCCAATCACGGACGGGGTATAGACTAGTCATATTCTCCCGCGGAAACCTACCCTATACCCAAAGTTTTCGTGCTGAAGAAGACCAGGGTGCATGCCCCCTGGGTTTCAGTCATATCCCTCTGAATTACTCGCGCTCATTGGGAGGACGGACTGGAGATTGAGACATTTCTTGCGTGAAAAGACCATTTAGGGACGGTATATGACTATTTGCTATGCGTGATCCGGGAAATGAAAGCTGGTCCGTGAGCTTGACCACTCTTCCTTCGTGCGGAAAACACATTACTCTAAAGAGTGAGGAGACAATCGCTCCCATGCAATAAATATAGTCTCGTCCAAGGAGTAGGTTATAATCCAAGGGTCCTTGAACTACCATTACATTCATGCGAACTGTCTTCCTTCTCAATTTTATGGGCACATCGGGAAGGATCCCTAAAGGTCGACTGGTTCCTTTATCAAAGCCTGTCAGATTTCTCATCTCAGGCAAAAGCGATGGCGAACCAAGCGCTTTCCAAGCAGTTGAGGAAAGGATACTCACAGAAGCCCCCTCATCTATGATGGTACCAACCATAACCATTCTATATATTTGAACGATAATTTGGAATGGTACGCTTGCTGGTAAACAGGGTCTGCCTAGTTGATTCCAGTCGAAGGAGACAACTAGGTTGCTTGGAGGTGGGACCGAATAGATGGCCGGGTACGGCTCTGACGAACTTCCTTCCTACGGTAAAGGAACGGGTAAATTGCCCCCATGTTCGTCGGAGTCTGTGTTTATGAAGAGAATTTGGACGGTGTCATCCTTGTTCTCTTCAGTGACTGTATCATCTGAAGATGAAACCTCTGGAGGCAAGACCGGGTCAACTGCCGCCTCGACCTTTTGACTTTCGTCTGGTATGGATCCAGATGGTTTATCTTCAATGATAGGCACTTCAGCCAACCACCTGAGCAGGCCAGCCAGATTCTCAACTAGTGACGGACTCGGCAAGAGTTTTTTATATCCAGGAGGAAGTCGTAACGGTGAAACCGGACGACCATCCAAAAATCTTTTAGCTTCGTCTAAGAAGGGACAACGTTGGATGGCATGATTGCCTTCGCACAGTTTACAAGGAAATCTAGCTTTCCCTTTTTGTCCTGGGGCTTCACTTTCAGTAGTTGACGGTGTGCTTTCAACATGATCATCAGAGGTTCACGACACCGGGTTGTGCAAATGAGGAGACCAGTCCCTTAGTATCCGGGGGATGCAAGGACAATCTCTGTGAAAGTGGTCTCCTTTGCAAATGACACATGGCGATTTAGGCCTGGTCAGTGCAGTGTGTGGATTTTCGTTAGACAACACTCGTTTTCCCCCATTCGCCTTTGGCTCCTTCTTCTTCTTCTCTTTCTTCTTCTTTTCCTTCTTCTCCTTAGGAACTTGGCTTTTAGCTTTACCAGCTCCATCAAGAGAAGAGGAAGGAGGAGAGGAAGAATTAGAGGAGGTAGAAGGCTGGTGGGAAACTCTGGGCTCATCTAATTGCTGATTCAATTGTTCAGGAATAGTGGTGTTCTGAACGACAGAGGTTGAGAAGAGCCATACAGGCAAACCAATTGTCAGTCCTGGAAGCGACAATGTGGCCATATGGGGTGCACCAACATCTCCCCAAGAGGAGAAGGGACTAGGATTTCCACCAAGGGGAATTCCTTGGTTGGTAGGCTCCATTTTCTCAACCCAAGATCAACGTAGGAAAGGGGTATGAATATTCCGTTTAAAATAAATTTTAACACGCTTTGACACAACTTGTTTTTTTAGTTTTTAAGAGTCGAGAAAAAACAAAAGATGACTCTAGTCTCCTTCGATTTTTAATGAGCCTGAAGTGACAAGTGATCAGATGGACCTTTTCCGTTAAGGAGTCTGAAAAGGAACGAAAGGGACTGCTCTGGAGGTCTAGGTAGAGGGAGTACCAAACCAATCGCAAAACTGCAGAATACTTTTTACGGTACGACAGTCAATCTTCCCGAATGTTGTGTTCGGAGCATTGCGATCAGTAGGGCGGCCGACACGGCTTCCTATGGATAAAGGATTTAAGTCTATAGGGGTCTCCCAATATATACTCGACGGTACGTGGGAGCACAAGTCCATACTGGCACTTATTGTCTCAAAGTGGATGATCACCCAACCATCAGTGAGGACAACAGTTACCAGGCTTTACGACGCCGGAATACGTCTCTAGCCTAGACCTCTAAATGTTGTGCGTTAAGTTCCAAAGCGTTGTTAGGTTCATTGAATTTATTTTAAGTTGATCTTTCTTATGAAGTTTTCCTTTCGGGTTCACCACGAGATGTAGATGTAATTCCTAAAATGCAATCTAAAGATGATAAACAAACTTTTATCTCTTTTCGGCAATGAAAATCCTAGCTACTAGGGGAAAAGAAAAACACAATCTTTTCACAAAGAGCAAAGAGCACACTGTAAATGAACTTTCCTAAATCAAGCCAAACAGACTGTCAATATGCAAATGCACATGCATGTATTTGTTTTTCACTTTCTTAATATTGATGCTAAAAAAAAGTTGATGTACAAATATGAATTTGCTTTCAAGCAACAAACACAAACAAGCTTCTTTTCGAAATCTAAAGGTAGAGATGATTACGACACTTTATGATTTTGAAACAAATACTCGTTTTGACACTAGAAAGTCACAAATTCAAACCAAAGGAAAAAGTAAAAGCATAATCGATCATCAACAGCAAATAAACTTTCTCCTATGATCAAAATCGACACTTGCGACAGATCTAAATCAAAGGACGACAATACGATTATTATACTTTTGCAATGGAAAACTGTAAACGACTCAACAAACACATAAAAACATCTACAGTTCTTTTGTACAAATGAGGCGGAATATCAGTAAGGAAAAGGGGTTTGAAACAGTCATATACTGATCACAGGCTGCAAAAATCAGAGACAAAACTGGAAAGAATGAAGCAAAGAACCTCAGCTGCACAGGGCTAGGCTGATCAACGCACCTGTTGCACAGAGAAACTGCATTGCAGTGCAAGTTGCCCTCTCGAGAAGTGCGTTGAAATGCAGAACCTCTTCACAGTGCCTGCGCTGGGGCAGAAACGAGAATTCTATCCGGGTTCTGGGTAACAGTTTACAGTTTAATCTTTGGTTTTTGGCCGAGTAAAAGCAATCAGTAATGCACAATCAGGGGTAGATCTAAGGAGGGTCTAAGAGCTATCATAGGGGCAATCATTTAGTCTATGAATCAATTGTTCAAATCACAAACAGATCCAGTGAATGGACTAAAGCAGAAGATGTCTACTTTGCATTTGTTATGGCAAATGCAGTTCGATTGCTACTTATAAGTTTATGAAACAAACAACAAGAGATACACAAAAAAACTAATTAGACAATGTCCCCAGTGGAGTCGCCATTTTGTTACCGGGAAAAGTGTCTATTTAGAACTGCTCTATCCCACTAAGGTGTGACAGCTACCTTAGAAACAAACAGAGAAAACTACTTTTGTATCTCCTTTATGAACTATAAACAAAGAGGAATAGGAAGAACCAACCTGTGTCTTGCGCTAGTCCTTTGATCCAATCTCTCTCCTCTTTGACAGCTTCCAGCTACTTGCTCCCTTACTTGCCCAGCTTCACCAAGTACCTGTAAGATCACAGAAGAAGGAAACTATACAAAGACATGGGTTTATATTCATAAATAACTTAGGATCAGATTTAAGTTAACCATACAACTGTAACAAGCATCAATGATACAAAAGTATGGAGAAGAAACTCAAATAGTTTTTATTGATATACAAGAAGATCCAGGAGGAGTTAAAACCGATGATTCCTGACCCAACATCAACCTCCCAGCAAAGAAGTCCCTTCTTCACCCCCAACAAAGCATAGATCACCCAATTCTCTGATATGTGTCTCAAAACCAACAGCAATTCCTTACAATGTGCAAAATTCCAGCCTCTGGATCTCTGGGATGAGGGATCCATATATAGATGTATGCAAGGAGGATGAGTCAGCTTATGATTTGATTAGTGGCTTCTCTCTGTCAGTTCTTGCTTCCACTTGGAGACTGAAAGCCTCTTACTCATCCTTGGTCGAATTCAGTGAGGCAAGTGTCATTGGAGAAGATTCTAGAAGCTTCCATTGTCTCTCCACCTCGTGGAATGACACTGCCACTTGTCATTTCCCACTCAACGCACCCTAGTAGTGCATTTAGGTGTGTTGCAACGCACCTAGCTAGTGGACTTAGGTGCTATGCAACGCACTTAGCTAGTGGAGCAGCTGAAATGATCATGTTTTGACTTATTCTGAGCAGTTTCTGGTGGAGAACTTCTGGGAGAAGCTATAATTTGTTGACCTTGTTCCTTTAGGAGTTAGAACAACACTTTTAGGGACTTAGGAGCCCTTGGTTTATGGACATTTCATGCTTGGAGCTGCAAGGCACAAAAATGTCTATAACAAAGTTTCCCTCTAAGTGTCATTGTTTCCTAGATTTCTGGCACGCGCATCATGAGAACAAACTTATTTATTCGACACATAAGAGCTCATCCATTCAAATTGATATTGGATCTCTGACATCCCACAGCGCATCCAGGACTCTTCGACACATCCGACTCAGCTATTCACAGGTAAGTGGCCTCAACTTGTCTTTTTCAACATTTATGTCGATTTTTGTGTATTCCCTTGTGTGAGTGCTATTTGCTTGATTTATTTGAATGCTTGCTGTCATTTACATATATACTAGGTTGTCCTAGCTCTGTTTTAATTTTTGTTGCTATCTCACTACTGTCGCATGCATGAAACTTTTTCAGCACAGACGTTCACCCAACCGGTGAACAGCCTCACCCACATGCATGTTGATCTGTTTGATGAATATTTCATTCATGTTTTGCATGCAGTTTCAGTAACTTCTACTATCACTTAGTGTCACCATGCATTTACTGTCTTATTTTCTTTCAATGGCCCGTCGGTGAGTCGGGCCAACCTTGGCCGAGGCTCTGCCTTCACCATGGCTGAATTGCGCAATCTGGGGAAGGAAGGCTCACCTTCCTCCCCACAAATGCACATTCTTTCCTAACACTAGCCTCCAGGACTGTTTTGTGCATTTCTGGAGGACAGTGGCTGCTTGGCCAAAGAAATTACGCAAATCTGTCCATGGGCCAATAGTCCTTCCCACCTGGAATTGTGCATTATGCAATCCCAACAGCCAACTGCCTGACTGGATTGTGCATCTCGCAAATCCAGCAGCTAGTCTTGCCTCCCAGATAGCCCATATTTCCTTTTACACAGTTCTAACAGCCAATCACCTAGCCTCCAACTAAAATTTGCTCAATCTTGCTCATTAGTTTCCCAGGTATGTGTTGTGTCCTTCCCTAGATTTGCTTTGTTTCCACTGACATATTTCTTGCCTTGCATGCTTCTTGTTTCCAGATACTTTAGGTGTTCATCTGTCTCAATGGCTTCTAATATAATAGGATCATAGAACATTGATGGAGTTGTAGCTGGAGCAGCAGTTGAGCAGGTGTCCTCTAGTCTACCGATCTATGAAGATACGAAGTTGTATCTAGACAAGGACATCAAACTTAAGTTGCAAGAGGTTAATGAAACATTTGTAGGCACTTTTGGGGAAGACCTAGAAGACTGCCAGGTGTACATGAACATTCATAAGTGTAGATTCTACCGAATTGCATGTAAATACCCCGTATTCCCATGCGCGAACATGACTCAGTGGATATTCTCTCACATTGACCGCGAGACGATGACCATCAGCAATGTCAGTGGGACAAATCTTGTAACCTTCTGGGCACAAGATTATGATGAGATGTATCAAATGTTAGAGCCCGCGACTGTCATGAGTCATCCATTCAACTTTCCTAGCAGCAAAGGTAACCGCAGAGACATTTTGAAGGATTGGGTAAAGGAGCGAGCTCGTTTTAGGATGACATCCAACCAAATCTACAAGACAAAGATATTGAGGAAGGTGTACAATTACTTGGTCATATTCGCATGTCGACTGTGTGGTCAGGCAAGCACTGAAACCTTTCCTCAAAGTTTGGTGATCGCATTGGACCAACTAGCTAGAGAAGGAAGACCATGCAACTAGTCCAGCATACTAGCTCACCAGCTGAAGTAACAAGTCACGAAGGCTCGATAGTCACCTGAGGGTATGCATGCAGAGCTTTATATGTCCACTTACATCCTAGATGCAGTCTGCGCCCAACACGAGTTCTCGGGCTTGGAGTGGGCATGGTCACTAGCGGAGACTGTTGTGAACACATATTTCAAGTTGGTGTTTGAATGCAGTTTCACGGGAGTAATCATACGACTGTTCGACCATTTTTTAACCCTAGTGTACAGGTTGATTTTCAAACAGGATCCACCCTGCATGTCAAAGGAAGCAATGGAGGCGTTGTTAGGAATTGCAGATTGGTATGCCTCACCATCTGACACTTTCATCTGAATGTTTAGTGCGGAGAAGCCTCTGTATGTTCTGCCAAATTTTGCCTTGGATGTACTTGTCATGTAAGAAGTAGTGTGTCACATCTCAACAAGATTGACAGCTAGACTGCAGCGGAAGAAGAAGGCACCTTGGCCCACTCTTCCATTACAGATTGGGTTATATGAGATCCAAAGTATCAAGAAAGTTGATGTTGAAGTAGAACATATGAACAAGTACATGTTCGACCTCTGAAACTTCCACCCCTATGACCCACATTGCATTGTGAAGGATCACTACATGAGAGTTTAGTTCAACTGGATCCATGGGGAATTTCATTAGGCCGAGGAAGACTCATGGAGGTATTGCTACAATTCTTCCTGACCCAATGAATAGGTCGGATTTGCCATAGATTGGTTAGCAAAGCTGCATGAAGCAGCATCACAGAGAGCGCCAGTTGTAGTAGCAGCAGCAGCAGCAGAGGTAGTAGATCCAAGCATACTTGTGCGCGACAAAGGGAAGAGGAAGATTGTCGACTGCATGGAGGAGGAGAAAAGTTGTAAGTTTCAAGTAGATCCACTTGTAGAACAAGCAACTATGGCTATTCAGGCAAAGAGGCAGTAGCACAACAAGTGAATCGCGCGAAGGCAGATGGATAAGAAGAGAATGGAAGAAGAAGAGAAGGAGTTGCATGAGTTGAGGGAGAAACTCCAGAAAGAACAAGAGTTGCACCAAAAGGAGAAGGAAGCGCAGTAGCAGCAGATACACTAGGGGGCGCATCAAGTGTAGATAGACGAAGCAGCGCCCGTACAAGTAGTTGATTCATTTGAACAACTGGCATCAGGAGAACAAGGTGAACCACCGCAAGGGAAAGTCTTTGCTCATGAGATAGAATAGGCACTTGAATAGTTGGATGCAAGCATGGAGCAACAGGAGTCGGAACAAGACACCGACCTCATGCCTCACCACAAAGAGGTCAACTCACCTGCTTCAATGCATCTAGATGATGAGAAAGTCTTGAATGACCAAGGAGGCACTGAGATCCTTGGTGTTCAGCCAGAAGCAGAGGTGCACAACATCTCCTTTGATGAATCTCATCACCGCGTTGTGCAGTATCAGAGAGTACCAACTCCAGAGGACTAAACATCCCCTGTGCAAGTTGAAGAACGAGTGATCATGACTGATGTGCACAAGCATACACCTGCTTTGGCTGATGCAACTAGAATATACGTTGAAGCCACCAGCTCAAGTGTTTGTCTCCTCATAGCTGAGAATGAGAAAATTTTGAAGGAACTACAGGTGGTCAAGCAAGGAGAAGACTTGGTGACAATGTCCGCCCGAGCTGAACTAAAGAAGGCAATACTAGATGAAGTATTGTCCATTGATATAGTTATGCAAGCATTGTACTCCAAGTTTGGTACCGTGCACCGAGCAGTCGTCCCTTTTTCCCGGACTTCCAGGGAATGCTTGCTATAATTAATGTTCAGAATTTGGATTGATTTAATCCTATATTTTTTTTATTTACTTTCACCTTAAATCATGAATTGACATACCATCCTATGTCCATCTAACTCTGGATCTATCATGCACTAAGAGGGATTAAGTACCTCGAGGTGCAATCTTTCTTTTTGGAGTGTGGAATTTGAGGAAAGGTTTGCACCTCGAGGGATTTCATCCCTCTCGGGGCATGACAAATCCGAAGTTAGATGGATCTAGGCTGGTTCTAGTTGAGGGCGACAATGACACATTTTTAGATTATCATTATTATGTATATGTTTGAGATGAAATTCATACTTTGAAATTTACAATATGTTTTTTTGTTTGACATGACTATATCATTCTCTTCTTTAATTTTTTTTTTTGTTTTTTGCCTTGAATGGTATGTGTGTATGTGCTTGGATGCTTTGAGTGGTTTGTGTGTTTGGATTTGGATTGTAATGTTTGTGAATGTTACAAATTTTGTGTTATATTTCTATTAGTAATTAGTTTGCAAGAGAAAATCATGTCGATAGTTTGGAAGAGGATTGATACTGCACATATATTTCATTTAATTTTAGGTATCACAACTTTTGACAATTAATAATTCCTAATAGTGTCCCTCTAGTTATTACTGAATATATTTTGAAGAGTAGTTTTAATAATTTACTACATCAAGATTGCTCTTGAAATTATTCATTTTATTGCTAATGTGTTAATTTATTTCCTTCAAAACATTTTGATGATTTATTTTTTTAACTGTAGTTTGTTTGAAAAATTCAAGAAATAATGTAATTTTGAATTTTTTTTAATGATTGGTCAAATTTACAAAATGTTTAAATTATTTTTTATTTTTCCATCTTTTCATATTGATTATATGAAAGGGATAGTTGAGATTGTAAACTATTCAATTCGTTAACTTGAACTATTGTAGTAAACATCATACTTTCTCTCTCTTGTTGTCCAATATTAATATGTTGAATGACTATAACACAAAAATGAAAACAAATTGTCAATCATTTTTTTGTGCTTACACTAAAATCAATGCACATTGTTGATCCAATAACTTTAAGTTTATGTACCATCATACATTGAGTTACATCCAATCAGAAATCACCATCTACGCTGAAATTAATGCATCCAATGCACCCAATCAAATAAAATTAGTAAACATATACAGTGAAATCAATGAATCTAATGCAATCAAACAATAAGATTAGAAATCAACATATACACTAAAATCAATGCATCTAGTGCAAACAATAAAATGATTATAAATCACCATCTACACTGAAATCAATGCATCTAGTGCAAACAATCAAATATGATTAGAAATCAACATCTACACTAAAATCAATCTATCTAGTGCAAACAGTCAAATAGGATTAGAAATCACCACATACACTAAAATTGATGGATCTAGTGCAAGCAATCAAATAGGATTAGAAATCACAATCTACACTTCAATAAATGCATATAGTGCAAGAAATCAAATAGAATTAGAAATCACCATCTACACCGAAATCAATGCATTTAGTGCAAGAAATCAAATAGAATTAGAGATCACCATCTGCATTGAAATCAATGTATTCAGTGCAAGCAATCAAATAGAATTAGAAAACATCTACATTGAAATCAATACATCTAGTGTAAGCAATCAAATAGGATTAGAAATAAACGTCCACACTAAAATCAATTCATCTAGTGCAAGAAAAGAAATATCATTAGAAATCAACGTTTACACTGAAATTAATGCATCTAGTGCAAGTAATAAAATAGGATTAGAAGTCACCATGTAGCATGAATTCATTTCATTTAGTGCAATAAATCCTCTTCCCTCTCACCCCCCCTCCATCTAAATTTATATCTCCCTCCATCTCTCCTTCTTTATCTCTCTATCTCACCCCCAAACATACACACACTCTCTCCATCTCTTCTTTTTCATTTCCCCTCTCTCTCTCTCTCTCTCCACTTTTCTCTCTATATGTCTTTTTTTCTTGCCTCCCTCTCTCCCCTTCCAAATCCAACACTTTTTCCTCCCTCTCTCCTCCTCTCTCTCAAGTCGCCTCTCTCCCTTTCTCTCCCAAATCCCTCTGTCTCCTCCCCATCTTTCTCTCTCTCTCTCTCTCCAACCTTGTCATTATCTCCCTCCCTCTCTCCTTCTTTGTCTCTCTAACTCACTCCCCGTCCCCAAACACACATGTTTTCTCCCTCCATATCCATTTATCTCTCTATTCTTCCCTCTCTTCACCTTCCATATATATATATATTTCTCTTTGTCTCTCTTTTATCTCTCTATATCATCCTCAAAACATACATACTATTTCTCCATATTTATCTATCTATCCCTTCTTCCCCTTCCTCTCCCTCTTCCTTCCTCTTCTCCCCCTCTCTCCCTCCTTCTATCTCTCTTTCCTCTTGCTCTCCCCTCTTCATCTCTCTCCATCTCCCTTATCACCCCCGTCTCATTCTCCACCTCTCTCTCTCTGTGTCTTTCTTGTTAGCTTCCTCTTTCTCTGCCTTCCTCTCTCCTTCTCTCTCTCTAATCCAAGCTCTCTTCCTTCCACTCCCTCCCTTTCTCTCGTGCCTCCCTCTATCTCCCCTCATCTCTTTGTCTTTGTCTCTCTCTTTCTCTCTCCACCCTCTAACATTATCACTATCTCTCCTTCTCTCCCCCTTTTCTCCCTATCTCTCCTTCTCTATCTCTCCCTCTCTCTTCCTATCTCTAAAGTCCTCTCTCATCCTTCCTCTCTCTCCCTTTCTCTTCATTAATCTCACTCCCTCTATCTCTCCACCTCTATCACTTTGTCTTTGTTCTACCCTCCCATATATATCTTGAGTTAATACATATCATGATATATTAATATATATTATAATATAACAAAGTTAATATTATTGTATTAATCCTAAGTTATTAAATTTATAATATTAAATTTATAATTCATTAATATTAATATTAGATTAATGATATTTTTTATATATCATGATAACAAAATTTTCAAATATTACAACTTTGACTTGGAAATATTTATGTCTTTAGAGATTTTAATATATCCATAGGATACCATTTGATTCATTTTACAAATATTTAATTAAAAGAAATATTAAAAAAAAATGGAGCAAGATTTTTTGATTCTTTGTGTTAAAATAACCTTTTTATTTTATTATACTAAATGGTTTTTACTTTATTTTACTAAATGGTATTGACTTTAGTAAAGAATAAAAATGAGTAAAAATGTTCAAAATTTAAAGTCATTTAGAATTTCAATATGGTAAACAAATTTGTTGAAAGTAATATTTCTTTCAATTAATTATTTTATCATATAAATTAAATTTAAATAACTATATAAAACATTTAAATTAATTATGATTAATTTGATCAACATTCACAAAATTTAAAATTTTAATTTTAATAATAAACTGGCATACTTAGACATATTAAGCAATAAAATCCCCCTACAATCACATAGGGCTAAATCAAAGAACATCTGAAACACTACATTTTTAAATGATACGTGATATGTAAAGTGTACCGTGAAAAAGAATTCAGCTTGTCATGTGTTTTCAAACCGTGGACGTTATCTTACACTTTCTACTTAAAAGTAGCCCAAAACAATTCATCCTTGATTCCACTATCCGCACTAATATTCATATTTCTAGCGGTTGCAAGTCAACCTCACCCAGATCATTATTTCTTAAACCACATATTGTGGGGCTGATACATGATCTTTAATCCAGAAATAAAATGCACTATGATATAATTAATGGGAAGGAGATATTCTCTTCTTAAACTATCATGTACCAAAACATAAAAAGTCGTCTAGCATTTTCAATCCTTTATACGCTTAACCTTATGTGAAGTTCCAAAGGTGGATGTGTAAATGGATATCAAATGTCCCTCAAAATCCTACACCTAAAAGGGTTTTCGACAATCCCAAAATACGAGGCAAATCATCCTATATAGTCGGTCCAAAAGTGTTGACAAAACCATTAGTTAAACGTCTTATGACCATGTAAATGCTTGATTATCAAACTACGTAATAATTTATCTTCATATATGGGCACTTCTCTACAAGGTAAATTAGCGTTGTTGTACCTTCCTTGCTATTCTGCTATCTCTTTCCTTGATTTTCTCACATAAAGTGCTTCAGATTCAAGAATTGGGAAATCAACTTATTTTGAAACCAATAACTTCAAATTTTGTTGTTTTTGGAAAAATTAGTTACTAAAATTCCCTTCTTATGTTGTGTCATCTTGCTAGTAAATCCACTTCTATACCTCTGTGAAATCTGATAATGTGTCAGCGCCATAGTTGATGACAAGAGTAATGTGTAAATCCCACTTGAGATAGGATGTAGCCACTGCTCATAAATTCACCCTTTTCTACTCATTTTAATAGCAATTGATAGGTTTAAGAGCTAATTGTTGCATCCTGATTCCTACTTTTATTTAAACACAGCATGTAATTTTTCTTGTAGATGTTAGTTCAGATGTCAGACCTACCCATCATAGACTTTTTAACTGATAAATTAATGTTGTCAATCGATTGAATGTTTTAATGTCGTATTCCTTCATTTTCCCAGTGAATTCCTCTAGCTTTGAGTATATCTCATTTGTTTTTGGATGTCATCATTATCACCAATAATTTTCATGGTAACCTATTCTGGAAATAATGGAATGCATTTGTGTATCTCATAACAACTCGTTGATCAACAATCTTGTTAACAGGCTTTATAGCAGCATTACAATCATCTTGTGGAATAATGAATTGCACAAGTTATTCCCATCTTTCACTAGATTAATAAAGAGGTTGTTCATCATTCTTCTTTTCTAAATCCCGCATAGAATTGCTTTGAACGACATACCCTGAGTCCTTCAATTGCTCAGTAAATTCCTATAGCTTTCTGTATATCTCTTTTCTTTGTGGATGTGAACTATCTCTTACAACAAATGAATCCACCTGATCCTTAACTTCAATCCAACAGCATGTGGATTCCTTCTTCAGGGATGTGTTTTTCATTGTTCTCCTTAGTTTTGCTGCATCATTCCATTTCCCAGCCACTGCATAGGCATTTTCAAATAGAAAATATGTTGATCTATCATGTGGCACCAAAGCAAGAATGAATTTTTTTCATATGCTTTCCGTGTTTTACATGACCTTGGACTCTACAAGTAGCAAGCAATGTTCATCCCCAAAGCACAATACCAAAATGCCATTTTATTGATAAGATCCATTACCCCTTCCAACTATCTAGCATGACCAAGAATATCCACCGTGCAGACATAGTGTTCCACTCTTGGTGTGATACCATAATATCTACTTGTAAAATTGAGGTAATGACAACCTTCATCATTTAGCCACACATGACTTTGTTTGTTGAAGCTTGCAATTAGTTGCTTCAGAGATTCCAAGTGCAGATTTAAGTTCTTCAGCAACCCTCACTATAGATTATGGAGCTTGCTCCTGTGAAAAAGCACTCTAACCTACCCATAGCTGCATGAGTAGCCAAGCTATTCCTCTACGAGCTAATGGTTTAGTGAACATGTCTATCAAGCATTCACCCTTTACTAACTTTAACATTTTATTGGCATTTTCGCTATCAAAAATGTTTTCTTTATCACCAAATTTAGTTTCCCCTTCCTTCTTTCCAATGGCCATGGCTATGAAAAAGGATGAGAAATCACAGAGAAAAAGAAAAAAACAAAGAGGTCCTAGTTGTTGTTGCTTGCAAATATTTCCACAGACTACCTCTTGGTAATAAAGCAAGATCATTCTGAATAGATTGATTTAGAGGGAAATGGAAAGAATTTTATTTATTTAACAATGGGATTTTAATGTCATTTAATTTGAAGCTTTCCATTAATATCTCACAATCATTGTTGTCCATGAGACTATGTTATGTTTAGGAATTTCACAAAACACATTGTGTGCCTCCTCCATGATGTCACATTTGGCCTGTAAGTCAATAAGAACACCGCCTTTAAAGAAATCTATTTTAAACCTAGTTTTAAATATATGGGAAATTATCAACTTTCCCTCTACCAAATACATTACACTACATGGCAAGGTGTTTTATTTTAAGACCTTAGTTTAAGACAAAATAGCAATTTCGTCTCAACTTGTCTTTTGGGTTTTTCTATGAGCCATTTATTTTAACAAATATTTATTCTCTATTTTGTTTGCCTTTGTGGCGACATAACAGGGTTTTTCTATGAGCCAAAAGGATCGGACCTTATACCCCCAACAATTTGTGCTCAGTTTTGTGATATACCGCTCATCCTTTTCATTGTCCCTCTTTGCACAATTCTAACTTGAAACCCTACACCAATGAAGGATACATTAAATCTAAGAATGAAATCCCTCTAAGGTGCCTGCTAATGCCCTATAATGTCCTGATCATATACTTATTCCATAGACGAACCCATTTGTGCATTCCTACTCCACTCCTTTACTTAGAGATCGAGCTTTAAATAGCGACAACTGACTCACATGAGAGGAGGAAAGCTGGCTCGCTTTTATTGGGATGAAACTACACGGAACACACTAGGCATAAGTCTATTACAACCATGGACGTTGTCTATGCCCTAAAGAGGCAGGGGGAGGTAGGGGTGGATTTTCACCACCGATCTTCTTTCTTTTCAGATTGAAGCAACATGACCAGGTACGCCCATATTTCCATTTTATTGGATTGTTTTTCCCCTCAAAATTTCCAGTCTTAGACTAGGTCTTACATAGTTTGCTTATGCTAGGCTAGGTCTTGGATTTTTTAGTTTGGTAAAAAATGGTTATGTTAGGCTAAGTATGGCTTCTCTTTCATCCTGTGACCATGCCCTCAAGTTATTTGTGATGAGTATATTCACTATTTTCCTTGCTAAAAATATAGTTTTCCTTGCTAAGTATTGTTGTTAACTCGCTGTTTCTTTTCTTGTTGACCCCTTCTCAGGGTTCTCATATAAAAGTATTTGTCTGGAAACTCTTCGTGGGTTCCAGAGAAACAACATCAAAGAGAGAAATGTCCCTGCGGGCCTGGCCTAGAGACTAACCATGGGTACTACACCTCCTCTTTGGGTAAGGATTTTTAATAACAATCTCTGACCATTTACCAGAGCCATGCACAAGCATCCTTGCGCTATCAATAAGTATTTAGGTTTTAAATTTACTTCTCGTGTTTGCAGGTTTTGTAAAAAAAATGCTCCTGCTAAAGGAGATTCAACTAGCGGTTTGACACGAGTTTGGTAGTGAACACAAAAATCCCAACCTGGTATAAACTCTAACCAATATCATTAATTGCAAGCAAGTATTGTGATCAAAGGAAGCATTGGTTGGAGTTGTTCCCATTATTTTAATTCATTGATCTGACCCATTGATTCATTTGACCAAGTGGCATTTCTTTTGGCATTTCTTTTAACTCATTGTTTCTTTTCTTGTTGACCCTTCTTAGGGTTCTCGTATAAAATTATTTGTCTGGAAACTCTTCGTGGGTTCCAGAGAAACAACATCAAAGAGAGAAATGTCCCTGCGGGCCTGGCCTAGAGACTAACCATGGGTACTATGCCTCCTCTTTGGGTAAGGATTTTTAATAACAATCTCTGACGATTTACCAGAGCCATGCACAAGCATCCTTGCGCTATCAATAAGTATTTAGGGTTTAAATTTACTTCTCGGGTTTGCAGGTTTTGTCAAAAAATGCTCCTGCTAAAGTAGATTCAATTGGCGGTTTGACACGAGTTTGGCAGTGAACACAAAACTCCCAACCAGGTATAAACTCTAACCAATATCATTAATTGCAAGCAAGTATTGTGACCAAAGGAAGCATTGGTTGGAGTTGTTCCCATTATTTTAATTCATTGATCTGACCCATTGATTCATTTGACCAAGTGGCATTTCTTTTCTCTCCCTCTTCATTTGGCATTTCTTCAAAACATTTTTTTTAACTTGTATGGAAAACATTTCCCATAATTTTTTAACTTGTATCCAAAATCTATTATCATGTCTGTGTGAATTTAACGTCTAATATATGGAGTGCCAGCTCAAAGCAAAGAGGGAAAAGTAAAAAATAAAGACTAGCAGAGTGAGAAAATTTCTAAAGCAAATGTATGTCTAGGTAGTTAGATAGTTGAAACAAACTAAGAAAAAGAATGTCCATTTCTCTTCTGAATGGATGGAGGGAGGAGGTGAGGGAGGTTTGTTTCTTTATATCAATAGGAATTTCCATATCTTATTTTCTGGTTTTCATTTTAGTGACCTTAAGTACTTGATCATGGAGCATAACACAGACAACTTCCACAATCGTACGATTCTTTCTTTCCACCACACCATTTTTCTTAGGAGTATATGGCTTTGTAGTCTCCCTCTTAATGCTATCCTCTTTGCAAAATTCATGGAACTCATTAGATTCATACTCAGTCCCATTATCAGTCCTTAAGATCTTGATCTTCCTTTTAGTATGATTCTCAATCAAGGCTTTGAAGTGACGAAACCAAGAGAACACTTCATCCTTGTTTTTCAAGAAGTATATCTAAGTCTTGCAAGAATAATCATCTGTAAAAGTGAGGTAATATAAATATCCTCCGAAGGAGTTCACAGGCATCATACCATATATGTTTGAGTGAACCAATTGCAATATATCGGAGGTCTTGCTTTGGCTTGAGGGGAATGGTCCCATTTTGAGCTTTCCCTTGGCACATTGCGGACATACACCTTCTTGCTCTAATTTTAACTTGGGCATCCCGATCACCATTTTTCTCACATCAAGTAGAGCTTTGTAATGAAGGTGAGCAAACCTCTGATGCCATAGTTTGGACTGAATAGATGTGTCACAAGACATGACACCCAGTGGACTTCCTCCGACCTGATATAATGAATCAACTCTAAACCCAAGAGTGAAAGCATATTTAAAGTTCTTTTTCCATACACGTACCTTGCCATTGATGAAGGCCACCTTGTAGCCTTTGTCTTCCATCACTGAAATGGACACCAGGTTCTTTTTGAGATCAAGTACATATAGGACTTCTTGTAAATGAATTATATTTCCCTGATTCAATTGAAGAGTGACATTCCCTACGCCTTTCATGGGATATTTTGAGTTGTCCCTAAGAAAAATTTCCAGGTTGGTCTCCTTCTCTATCAAATTAGAGAGAGCTTCTTTTTAACCAGTGAAGTGCCTTGAGGCACCACTATCAATAAGCCAATTTACCAACGAGTCCAGGGGAGCAGTAGTAGAGAGGGCCACTGGTAGATAATATTCATCTTTCTTATTTAACAACATTAGATTCATACGTAGAGTTTCTTGCCTTCTTGAAGGGTTGACCTTTTCCTTGATTTCAAGCATTCGTTTTACCTCTGCCATTGGCCCTACTATTCATTTGATTGCCTTGAGAGTGATTTTGATCATCGTCATGGTGTGAGTCCCTTTTATCAGGGCACTCCCTCACATAGTGGCCCATTTTGTTGCAATTGTAACATCGTCCTTTTCTTCCACCTTTCGATCCAACCATTCCTTTGGATTTAGTCCCATAATGGTTTCTTCTTTTAGCATGAGAAGAAAAGGCAGAGGGATTTCCTTTAAGTGTGGGAATTTCTTGCTCTTCCATCCTTGTTTCTTCTTGAATGCATCTTACCATCAGTTCCTCAAATCCAGGAATTACATTATTGTTGAGAAGAGTAGTCCTGAATATATACCATTCAGGTGACAGTCCTCCGAGAGTTGTGATAGTCATTTCCCTGTTAGGAACTACTTCCCCGATAGATATGAGATCATTCTTGATCTCGGTGATCCTTAAAAAATATGCTTGCATACTCTCATCTTTGCCCTTCTTAATTTCCTTCAGCTTATTTCTAAGGAACAAAACTTGATTTGCATCATTAACTTTAAATAAACTCACTAGTCTATTGTAGATTTTCTTGGAGGCGGTCAGCTCAGAAACATAGGCCACCAGCCGCTCATCGATAGAATCTTGGATGTTCTTATTTGCTTTGACTTTTCCCATTGTCCATTTGTTCTTTGTAGTAGAGGATGCATTTGATGGAGGCTCAACAATTATGCCTCTCACATGGTCCAACACTTCCTGCTCTTCCAATGTCAGATCAAGAGACATTTTCCATCTATGATACTTAAACTTCTCACATAGTTTGTCTTAAGTGGGGAAGTGTTCTGAGGACCCCATGACTTCTTTAAGATTGCTTCAACAGCCTTCAGTGATTGCTCTAGCTCTTGCTCTTGCTTGGGCTTTGTCTTTACCTCAGCTCTGATACCATGTTAAATTATGGCATGTTCTATACTTAGAGCAATTCACTTCAAATCCTTTTATTAGCCACTGTTTAGCAATCAAATAAATAAAAAGTAAAGTGCAGATAGAACATTAAACGATAAAAAAAGAACAAGCCAAGAAAAGAGACATAAGATATGGTAGCTATCCAGGGACAAACCCCAATGTGGGGAAACCCTTTGATCAATTCTTCTTTAATATTCAATAGTTCAACAGAAAGAAATATTTGGTCAATGCAGCCCTAGAAATGTCAACGTTGCCCAAAAAGCCAACACTACCCTAATTTAGTCAACGTTGCCCTAATTCGGCATTCTTCTTGCACATGTGAGAGAAGTTTCCCTAATTCATCCTTCATGCTTTCCCAATAAGATGATGAGAGAGAATATGAGTTGATAATAAATCAACCTCAATTGTACTTATATGTTTTACTGGGCATGTGTGCCACACATTTAGCTATTGGCCGACCTTGACAATTTGTCAAGTAAATACAAATAAATTCATATCTCCATAAATACTTGTCTGAAACAGATGATATTTAGATCAATCCTACACCTCTCGACAAGAGGAATCTAGGAAAAATATCATCTGCCATAAATAAGGTGACCCACATGGAGTTTGGCCCTAGTTTCCAATTTTAACGCTTTCTTGGTTAATGGTGTTGGTTTTTTTATTTATTTTTTTCATGTTTCTAGCTTTTTTCTAATTTTCCAAAATAGAGCAGCAAGATGGTAATAAAGAAGAGGCAACAAACTCTTCAACAGGAAATCAAAAATCAAGGTCAGTATGCGAAAGCAGAGACAAAGACTCAAATGTGAGTCTTGCATGTCAAAATAAATAACAATCAAGTCATACCCAGGTTTCCTTAAGATTAGTTTGTTGGAACAACAGAGGTTACCCATGGATACGAGGACCTGGGTTAGGGCCTATTGCAGAAGATAGAGACATAATTTGCCTCATAGAAACACACGAGCATGAAGGGTGCAAGACACCTTTGCTTAAAGGATACTAGAAGATGGTAGCCTGGAACAAGGGAGCAGGGAATGGCGAAGGGCATGGGGGTATCATGGTTTTAGTAAGGGAGAAAGAAGGTCATCTCATTTAGTTAGAAAAAGAAGACTCAAATAAGCAATTCATTTGGTTTAAAATATCAGAAAATGGAAACCACATCAGAATTGAAGCATGCTATTTTGTGCTACAGGTTTCAAAAATCTACAAAGGTAGAGGTCTTGACCACAAAGGTCCATTTGCAGCCTTAAAAGCGGATATTGCAACATATTCGTAGCTAGGTTAAGTACTTATAGTGGGTGATTTTAATGCTAGGACTACAAATGAGCAAGCAAGAATTCTTTGTTGCAATGATGATTGTGACCCTATTTGGCTTACAGAAGAAAGTAGTCATCAATGGGAAATAATTTCAGAGGACAAACGCTGCAATCTCTTTGGTGAAGAATGGCTTACTCTATGTGGGGCCTTTGATTTAGTGAGTTGTAATGGCTTGACTAGATAGGAAAAGTCTTGTAATTTCACTTGAAATACTTATAATGGAGTAAGTCTCGTAGATTATGTAATTTTCTCGTATGGTTTGTGTGAGAAAATGGAGGAAATTTTGATTGGAGATTAATTGTCGGACTTAAAATGAAATCACGAGACAATTTATTTATGTTTTTCTTGGATTGGAAAGAAACAATTAGAGTAAAAAATTTAGCATGTCCAACACAATCTCCCATAGGGCATAATTCTTTTGACCCCAGCAAATTTTAATAACTTCAAATTGACACTAGAGAGGCTCTTCAAGAAGGATAAAATTACAATTCACAGCTTTCATAGTCATGAATTAACACATATAATTCAATGTGCACTTGCAAAGCGAAAAAGGGCAACAATTAAGAAGTCTGAAACAAATTGATTTCTGGTTAATGCTTGGTTTGACGAGGAATGAAAAAAGGCAAGGAGAATGTGGAAAGAGTCAAACAAGGATAACATAAAGCTCAAAGCTTACAAGTAGTTATTAAGCAAGAAAAAGACCAATTTCATGGTTTCAAGGAGGGAAGAACTAATCTTCCTTCAGAAAAATAATCTCAAATTATTTTGGAAGGAGCTCCAACTGAAAAAGATACAAATTGGAAATAATATTACAACTTTTAAATGAGTTGACTATGCAAGATAACTCTATGATCAGGTTCCCAAGGTTGACCCTCCCCCATTGGTCAACATTGATACTGAATTCTTCACGATACAAGAGGTAGAGATGGTTATCAAGACGTTGGGTGTTGGAAAAGCAAAAGACTTAGCTGAACTCCAAGAAAAATATCTAAAGTGGGGGCTCAAAGCTTCTTGCACCTCACATTACAAAAATTTTCAACAACATCATACAACAAGGGCTCCCCACAGATTGGACAACTAGTCTAGCAATAGCTATTTTCAAGACCGGTGACGTCAATAATCACTCCAAATATAGGACCATCATGATAAACCCTTTGTTTGCAAAGCTATTTGGAAGCATTCTAGAAAACAAAATTAGCAAGTGGGCAGAAGAAAGAGATAAGTGTTTGACTCAATTCTTAGGGATAAGCTTTGGCACAGAATGGAGGAACTTGGGGTTCCTAAACATTTGAGAGCAGTTGTGCATAGGCTGTATGAAGAGGTGAAATTCAAAATTAGAACTTTAGCCGGAATTTCTGAAAGTTTTAGAAATGATATCGCGGTCAAGCAAGGTTTCCCACTATCTCCTACCCTTTTTGGTTTATATATCGACAAGCTTGAGGAGTGGTTAAATTCACAAGGGGGTGATGGTATCTATTTGGGCAAGTTTGTTATAAGGTTTCTTTTGTATGCAGATGACCTTGTTCCAATTGCTAAATCAGCTCTTGGTTTGCAAGAGCACTTACTATCCCTTGAGCATTTTTGTAGAAATGTGGGAATGCAAGTCAATATCAGCAAAATGAAAGTAGCGGTTTTCTCTAAGAAAAGAAAAAATAACCAGCATAAGTTCTACTTTGAAGGCAACATTCTAGAAGAAGTTGCAGATTACAAGTACCTCGGAATTGGCTTCAACAAAAATCTAAGCTAGAATGGTTGTAGAAAGAAAAGAACTTTGGGGGGTCGGAAAGCATTTTATGCTTTTCAAAATAGATGTAGAGAGGCAGAGTTATGGGACTGGAAAACCACTCAAACTCCTTTTGGGCTTCTACTAATTCTAATGATTCTCTATGGTTGTGAACTATGGGCCAACTGTAAATCTGACATGCAATGGTGAAAAATTGAGAAAATTCAGAAGCGTTTGATTACAAACAAATTTAAGATTAAAAGTGCATTTCTTTATGCTATCTTGTTAAGTGAAAGAGGGACTGCTCCTATTGAAGCAATTTCTATGGTCCAAGTCATAAGGTATTTTAAAAAAATGAGCAAATGGAAGAGGGTAAATGGCCTAAGGTTGTCTTTAATGATAGCTTACGCAAGAGCAAAAAAACTTGGATGCAGCAAAATAAAAAATGGTTTAGTAAATGGGGTATTTTCTTGAACACATGTCCTATAATCAGCAAAGAGATAAAAGCTTTTGTTATGGAAAAGCTCCACAAGCGTACTTGGGATAAGGAGCTAGGAAGAAAGAAAAATTACTGTATTGAAGTGTTTAATCCCACTCATAGTCATCAACCAAAAGCATACATAGAGGCCAATATCTCTTGGAGAGCCAAAATTCTTATTGCTTAGTTAAGTACTAATTCTCATCAACTCCATTGGGAGAGAGGGCACTGGAAAATGCCAAAGGAAGTGTGGGAGGAAAGAGTATGCATTTTTTGTTCTTCCGGAAAAGTGGAAACATAAAAACATTTCATTTTAGAATGTGAGGCCTTCAAAGAGAATAGGGAAAGTTATGTAGGTATGTTATCAGCTAGCTCTTCGGATAATATATTTAGTGAGGGGTTTGTTGAGAATCTGGGAGCATTTATTTTGAAGCTTCATAGATAAAGGGCTGAATACATCAAGCAGATGAAGAAACAATCTATCCCATAGGTTATCTTTAGCCTCGTGGACATTAAAATAATTTCTTCTTCTTCTTCTTCTATAGAATTGCATAGCACCGAGTGCAAATGGAAGAATAATATATTTGTCAAGGTACATCCTTGATCATTCCCAACACCTCCCTTCTTGTGCTTATTTTTTGTGTTATTCTAATTTGATTATTTCTTTAAATTAACATGATTTTTTCTTTTAATTAATCAGAATTGCAATTTTCAAGTAATTCATTGATTTATTTATGAATTTTTATTGTTTAATTACTTATGTTTGTTTCCACCATATATTGCAAATGGAAAAGTGAGCACTAATGCAAAGGGAGGAGTGAGCACTAATAGCGCAATAATTCTTAAGGTACCCTATAGCTCTTTTTAGTATATTTTTTTGTGTTGTAGTTGATAGTATTTATGATATCATTTTTTTTAACAATTAAGTTTTGGAATTAGAAATTAAAAAACTATTTATATTTATAATGAAATGATTATAGAAGGTTGAAATCATGAAAATGGGTTACATTTTTGGGCCAAATATGGCAATGAAATTTCAAGTTTCATCTTTTATTGAATTGAAGCCCTCAAAATTCAAAATTCATATAAGCACTATAAATTTTGATTCAAATTAAAAAGAAAAATTGTGGAGAATTATCTTGTTGACCTAATGGTATTTTTTGCAAAAATATTTAGTGTCATATAATACATCAATTTTCCTTTAAATGAAATGTTTGTCCTTGCAATTTTTCACACATCTTAAGAGGTATGTGTGTGTTCACATAGCATAAATTGGTCTAAAGTGTGTAATTTTTAAAATATATATACATGAGCATGATCTACATGGAGAAAGCTAAGTTTATTATATTAAATTTATTTTTTGATGCAAAAATATTTTTTTTATTATTATTTCTCAAAGATGGCG
This sequence comes from Pinus tabuliformis, assembly GCA_031772625.1. Lineage (NCBI taxonomy): Eukaryota > Viridiplantae > Streptophyta > Pinopsida > Pinales > Pinaceae > Pinus > Pinus tabuliformis. The sequence goes on along the minus strand of CM062817.1, from coordinate 571,410,710 downwards.
AAGTAATATTTCAATTGTGTTTTGCAAACACGGGTTCACATAAGTTTTTTTTAACAATTCAAATAAATTGAAAAAACAAAAGTACCCTTTCGAAGATGACTCGTAAATGAAGATAGTCGTATTTTTTGAACTTTTTTGTTGTTTATATTTTTTATAGTGATTTTTTATTCAACCTTTTTAAAAAATTTCAAACATTATGTTTAAAAGAAATTAGATGAAAAATATCATATGAATTTGAAAATGTCAAATTCATATGGCATTGGATAGAGGATTCCATCATGACTCCAAGGTGATCAACTCCACTACTTGAGGACAAATTTAGCCCTACGTCTGCTAGGGTACAAAATAGTGTTATTAGATATTTTGTAGAAGGGATGCTGAACTTGTGGATTCTAGGACTTAAGAGGCACGATCGAGCGCTTTATTTTGAAATTCAAATAACTCGATCGATGGTTTAAGAAACCTTCGATCAAGCCCTTAACATGGTTAAATAAAGGGATGATCTAGCTTATATCTTGATCTAGCTTTAAGGTTGTATCTAACTTTAAGGTTAGATTTAGCGTATATGTAGATCTATCTTTAAGGCTCAATTGATCCCATAGCTTGATCGAGCTTTAAGGATCGATGAAGGCACTTTTTTTAATTCCATGCCTAGGTTGTATTGGTGGGAAATTTAAAAAACATGGCTTGATTGAGCTCCTAGATAATAATGGGTTACATTGTTTAAGCCCTCAAACACCTCGATCAAGCGCTTAAAAAGGCTCGATCGAGCACTTAAATGGATTGATCGAGTCATTGCTCTTTCCACCCAAACACACCCTCTCTCGCCAAAATGTGTAACCCAGCTCCATGCTTTCACCTAGAAATAACAATGAGAATTAGCTTAGCACGTGACTCCTCTCTAAAGTAAATCATAATAAAACATAAACAAAAAGGAGATTTTGATCAAACAAATGCGGTGAATAATCAAACATGTTCCATGTTAATGTGTTTATATAATATTTAAATTCAAGAAACAAACCCAATGATTTTATTGATTTGAGTGCAATTTGTGGGTACTCTCAAATAAAATCTTTTCACATAAATTCTGGTTGGTCTTATGAAAAATACATGTAACATAGTGGATTTTGCTTATTCACTCCATATTGCATTATTTCACACTTATTCTTACTATTAAGGTTATATTTTCTATATATACTAAATAATTTATACTTCTTTAAGACAAACATCCAAAATAGGGCCAAGAATTCAAAAAAAATAACCTATATATTTCCTTGCCAAAAATACCAACTTTCTCTAAGTAGGGTTTGCATGCAAAAGTCTAGAATTCTTTGTATCCACATATACATTGAGACCATCATCATCTACAACATCTCCCACGTTTAACTATACAGATTCATTTTAAGTGTATAGGAAATAGTAGGGAAAGTAAATACGAGGGAAGGGAACAATAACATTACTGAATTGACATGAATGTATTAATATATGACTTGAAGAGTATATAACTTAAACTTAGCTACATCGTTTCACTATTTCTATGCAACCCTTCCTGACACGAAAGTGGGGTACGGAAGCCCATAAAATGAGAACAAGCCCACAAAATATTAGGATTTGTGCTTAATTTATGCTAGAGAAATAGAACACGAAGAAAATGAGGACTAAATGACTTGAAACTATAGGATATATACCTATACATTTACCTTATGATGTCTTTGCCATGTTTTTGCAATAAGTATTGTTGCTTATTTAGCATTACTAAGGGATGGTTTTGCTTATTTCCATGCTCCTAATATTTTCTTATACCTTTAGAATTAAATATCCAATAGTATACATCAAAATCTCATGAAGCAACTTTTAATTTTGGAAAACTTTAAAGTGCAAAAATCTCATTATAACATTAATTTAACAGCAACCATCTTCAACCATGGTCAACCGTCATAAACCCTCATCAACCCTCAACAACCATAGTCAAACCCTCGTCAATAATTGTTAACAATATTCAATCAACATGAACCATAATCAACCATGGTCTATGAATCGCCCCAGGCATCTACTCTCAACTAGTAAAACTACATTAGTCAATGTGATTGATATGTTGTTCAATGCCATTTTACTGTTTTTATATACTAATTAATGTATAAAAAAACATCAATCAATGTACATGAACTACATTTACTAATTGATTATGTTAATGATATAAAAATAATAATTTAAACTAATAGTTTTAGTGATCTAAAAGAAATTGATTTAAACTAATTTTAATTGTATACACAAATTAAAAAAAAACATTTTTTTTTTCAAAATATTGCATACTCATTGTTTAAATATTTCAGATATTAAACCAATTTTTAGTTGTATAATAATATTTTTTTATATATCATAATACAAGTTGAGTGGACCTAATGGTTAAGAGCATGTGTTTCCTCTTAAGAAGTCACAGTAAACCAGAAAGGTGGAGTATGTATATCTGAGCACAACTCTTCTCCCACAAACAAAAAAGTCATCTACACGAATTTAGTGTTAAAATTAAATAATAAGTGATAATAATATAAATTTGAATCATAAAATACCTCCCCACCTGGATTTTCTTATAAACCAAGGTCAAAATTTAGATTAATTTAATATTATATTTGTTTTTTTTGGCTTTTACTTTAATAATTATTTGACATTTTTAATATAATATATATGGCTAAATCGGAACAGATCTAGCACACTCCGTTTTTAAAATGATAGTGTTGGCCATATTAACAAGTGGACTTTAACTTTTGCTTTTCTACATAAAGGTCGGCGCTTTATTCGGACGCAAACCAGTACACGACTAATCTCAATCGGTGGCCAGTGGATGTTATCTTTTGCTTTTCTACTTAAAAGAGAAAACGCAAGACCTTCACTGGGCGCTTAATTCACATTCACACGAAAACCAGTATCGTAGGGCAACAAATAGTTACGAACAATTAATTCTTACGGCCATATGCCTAGATTTAAACAAGTATATTATTTATATATATATATATATATTTTCCTTATTAATATATCAATAGTAACTTAAATATTAATAACCTAATTACGGTATCATAATCGTAACGTAAATATTCGATTACCTAGTTACCATATCATAATACACACAGGAAGATGAAAATAAGTCCAGGATTAAATTTAACTGGCTGTCACTATAGCAAATCACACACTAGCAATTAACTTATGCCTCAACAAGAGCCGAGATGTCAGCTCTGCCATTAGCCAAGACACAACAAATTATATTCAAATGAAAAACAGTAGTGTAGGGTAACAAATATTTACAAACCATTAATTCTTAAGGTTACATGCTTACGGTAAGCAAGTATATTATCCATATATAATTTTCTCTCATTAATAAGTCAATATTAACGTAAATATTAGTTACCCAATTACCTTATCATAATAACAACATAAATATTAGTTACCTAGTTACCTTATCATAATACCCACAAGAAGATGAAGAAAAGAATAATAATTAATATGAATATGAAGTAAAGAGTGCGTTGAACTCTGAGCAGTGATGGATTGCAGATCATGTACAGGAAAAGAAGATCTTTGATAAAAGAAAATGCTTTTGTTCACATGCAAACCAACGGCATGTGATCCCAGACCCGCAATAAGATGAAGACCAAGACGAAGACAGCTTTCTTGTAATGCGTGTTCATCTTTTAAGGGTTCAATGAATTAATCTTTTGCTTTTCTCCTGAAAGTGAAAGCAGAAGAGCAACTTGACACATCAAACTTTAATTGACAATCAAACCAACCAGCACATGGATGATAATATCATCTGGAAAAAAATATGGCATCATAAGGACTTCGATCGCTTTTAACCCGAGAGGGGATGGCTTGCATATCAAGATCCAAAAAAGAAAGATGAATATAGGAAAAAATGTTTGAGAAAAAGAGAGATGGCTTCCTTTGTGGAAAAGAAATGTGACGAAGAGTATTAAACAGAGGACGGGGAGAAAGATTAGCAGAGCCAGCTATCTAAGGAGAGAACCAGTAGCGTATTGAACAGAGCATGCCATTGGTGGAGTAAGTACGACAAGGGACGAAACAGAATTAATTTTGATTAACATTGTATTAACCTTCAACTCTGCCTTGGCCTATGGCAGTCCCTGAAGGTCACATCGACTGGGGCGTGAAACAAGGCGTAGTCCGCTGGTTGCTGCGACCACTGGGACTCCCCCAGCCTATTCTTAGCTGCAACATTCGCAAGTTATTTACAGTGTTACAGCTCAGAATAAAATGGGAAGAGTCGAAAGCGTGGCAACAACCAGCCGATTACGCTTTGTATCAGCTCCCCAACTGGTGTGAACTTCGGGAATTGCCATATGCCAAGCCAGACTTGCATGCTAATAAAACATTATCCGAAATTAATTCCGTTTTGTTGGTTGATATATCTGCTTCTTGGATGGCCCATACTGCAAATCTCTTCTTTGGATAGATTACACCGCAAATTTGTTTCTTATTTTTGTTTGTGTGAGATTTTCTAGGTTTGAGGAGCAATCACTACATTCTGTCTGGGTCATACTAGTTTTAACTGATTGGATTTGTTTAGTATTTGTTTAGTATGTTTCACTCATTAAAATTTATCCTGAGTGGTTTTACTGAAGATGCTTATCTTCAACCAGTTATACTAATTTCCAGTTATACTAATAAAATTAGACTAAATTTTTCTTCTATTTTTAATAACCTTTATTATTTTTTTGGTTTAACCTTCATCATTATTTTCGTCTAACCAAAGAAGAGTTCTTTTTTTTAAATTATTATGTGGGCATATTTTCCTTTCTATGTGGATCTTGATATACATGCCATCCCTCACCGGTTCAAAGCCATTGAAGTCCTTATTATGCATATATTGGTTGTTTTGCTTCTTAATTAAGGTTTGATGCTGTGCCTTACGTTTATTTCCGACTTTCACAATTGGAGCAAAAGCAAAGGATGATTTCCTGATGTGTAAGAAATCCTTTGATAAACCCACAGAAATCCTTTGATGAACCCACAGTAGAGTAACGCCGCCATCTTCATCTTGCTGCGCGTTGAAGATAAGATGATATTGGAAATGGGGTGCGATGTATTCGTAGAAGTTAAATTCTTCCAACGACAAAGCTGAAATGTATGGCGAAGAGATTATTGGAATTTTATTTTACTGCGTTGAAGATTATGATTATGTAACATTGAGAGTGGAAAAATTAAATATATAATTTAAATTCTTTTATTATGGGAGTATTTTTGGGTTTGTTTTTTAATTGGAATATTATGATGATGTAAAGTTGGTACCTGAAAATTTGATTTCATTTAAAAGGGCGGTCACAATTAAGGAATTAGAAACTGAAAATTTGGTTTATCTAAAAAATTGATTTATTTTTAAGGTTAATTGCAAAGTTAAAATCGCATGTTTCCACTTAGGAATTTTTGTACGAGTGAATGAAATGTTCTAATCTCTTATTGTACTTGCCTATCAACCTTAATCAACTACAATTTATATGATTATATACTAACCCACTTGTTGCTCGCTTAGAGATCTTCTTGTTTTCCTTCGCATCTCAAGCATCAGCTATTCATCACTGGTTAAAATTCAGCAGAGTCTCCATTTCAATTACGCAAGCATATTCTTTACTTCATATAATATTACCTGTTATGCTTTTCTTCTTTATTTCATATAAGATTACCTCTTATTCTTTTCTTCTTCTTGCGGGTTCTAATTAATGGTAAAATTATAAGTTTGTATGCCAAATTTTGTTGAAATAAATTTTTACGTGAAAATAAAAATGTTAAAGGTATTTGAATAATTCTTAGCCTCAACTATCCATTGATTTTTATAGCTACTGGATTATGAGCATTGTTCTTAATAGTAACTCAACATACTCTATTGGAAAAGGGGCAAAAAGGATCACATGCATATCTTCATAAGCAAGAAAAATGGATTATGTTCATGATCTTCTTCGTGTTATTTTAATAGTAATAAATCACGGTCAATATAATTGAGATTTTTTTCTTTGATTTTTCTCTCTGGTTGCCCTCACACATCTATTCAATTCAATGGTCTCATATTTGATCTTAGATAGCAAAGAAGCTTTTGTATTCAGACTTTTCTTTCAAATGGCTTTAGCTAAGGGAACTCCACTCTTTTTTTAATGTTTCTTTGTTATTAACTAGGAATAAAAGAAAAATAAGACAATATTTTTTGGCACAATTAAAAATAGATTTGTCCAAAAATGATGAATGTAATTAGCAGGAAATTGTCCATATAGAAAGCAATATTAAGAGGTTGAAAAATACCAAAAAAACTTCCATAGCTTGAGTGATTCAAAGTAGTGAAGTAAGGTATTCCCAACATTGAGAGAATCTAATCCAAGACAGATTTTGTTGAAAATAGTTGAGTACTCATACTAGTATAAAACCACAGAATGTGCACTTTGAAGAACATTTCCAACATATTATTCATAAACTAAGAAGCTAATTTTAAGACCTCCAAATTTACTTTTTCTAACAACCAATCTATTAGACATTTGGAATCAAAAAATTGTAAACATCTTATATTTTTCAATTTTGCAAGATACAAAAGAGGCCAACAATAAATCAATTATGCTTTTGTATTTGTTCCCTTCTCTATATCAATTCTAAACTAAAAATACTTGTTTCCTATCATTTTAATTATTTTGTCACCTCCACATATATCCCCTTGTGCAACACCATCAAAGAAACCCACTGGGTGGCATTGAGATAATCTAGGGAGATTGATCCTTCTTTGATTTTCTCCTTTCTGCTTCAGACTATATTCCCTTAAATGTGCTACAATCCTAGAGGTTTGAATAATTATATTAATACATGCGTTTTTTAAGATAACACTATTTCTTAATAACCACATTCCCCAAGCCACAAAGATTGGAAGGTTGCAATGTTTCTTGAACTTATCATTTGAACTATGAAGAGCATCCATAAAGGAGATCTACTCTACCTTCTCTTTAAAGCATAAAAATTGTAATACTTAGTGCCATGTTTCTTGTGTAATCTTGTAGTAGACAAAACGATGATCCACCAATTCTTCATGGGTATTGCAATCGCTAATAAAATTAGGTCTCGATAAACCTCTTTTCTAAAGGTTTTCCTAGGTTAGGATTTTATTTTGTAAAACTAGACATGTGATACATTTCAACTTGCTTGGAATGTTTTGTCTCCAAATTGAATTGGTCCACCAAAAAACTCTCTATTCAACAATAGTGTGTACTATGGATTCATAATCAAGTTTTTCTCTCACCTAGCCAAAAGAATTATCTTAGCTACAGACAAGTGAATCATTTGTGTTAGATAATATGCTACCATCATTATATAAATCCTTTATGAAAATATTCCATTCTTCAACCAGATAACTAACTAACCCCAAATCAACATGAGCCATCCAGTAATGAATTAAGAAATGTGTGAACTCCATTTTATTGATATTGCTTATAAAAAAGTAAACTTTAGAGTTTAGGATAACAAGTCTTGAGATAATTTATAGCAGCTAGCTACTCCTATAATGGGCTCCTTACCAAGAATCCCTTGTTTTCCATCCCCAAATTTCCAGGCTAACCAATTAAAGAGGAAAGGAAAGGAGTCCATAAGGGCCTTCAAAGCAATAGAGCCTCTAGATACTGGCTTAAAAATCATATTTCTAAGCTAATCAAATACAAATATATTTATTAGATAATTGGTCCCTATTACTTGACTCCAAAAACTGTCATCAAAAAATCATCTTGACAATTTTATTAGAGCCAAGGCCTTACCAAACCAAACCAGGGTCTTAAAACCCCACCCTCCAAGCCTCTTTAGCCTAAATAATAATTCCTAGGTGTTTCTCGGAAAACTAGTGTCTTTTCGATCTGCTAGTCTCACTACGATTGGCAGTTATCCTAGAAACAAACAATCAAACCAATTTGTGATTTCCTCTATGTATGATAGATGAGAGAGAAGTAAAGGGACCAACCTGGATCTTCCACTTGACTCCTTGCTTGATTTCTCTCCCTCTTGATAGAGCTTGCTGCTTCTCTCCTACTTGTCCCGCTTAGTGAATACCTGTAGAAACAAAGTAACAGAACACCATCAAAGCATCTCGATCTATTATATCATAAACAATGCAGAATCAGAAATACATTGAACATACAATGGCATTCACAAATAACAAGATTCACAAGTACACGATTGTATGGAGGAAAACTCAAAGAACTTTATTAAAATAGAAGGGAGAATTACAACCCAGCTGTCTGATCCAGCATCATCCTCCCAACATCAAAGCCCTCTTCACCTCATGAAAAGCAAGATCACCCAAAAATACAATGCTTCTTCTCAAAGACAAACTATCAGCACTTCCTTACAAATTACAAGATTCTAGCCTCTAGATCTCTCAGATGAGGGATCCATTTATAGATGTTTGCAAAGGTGTGAGTCATCTCTGGGTTTTTGATTAATGTCATTCCACTTGTAGTTCTTGGTTCCAGTTGGAGATTTCTTGGATCTCTTACTCATCCTTGGGCGAATTCAGAGAGGCAAGTGTCATAAGAGAAGTTTCTAGAAGATTCCATGAACATCCACTTAGCAAACTATCTTTGACATTTGTCCATTCTCGCTCATCGCACCCCACAGAAGGCCTCTTCAGTATCCATCGCACTTGGCTAGTGTAGGAGTCAATATGCATCACACCCTGACGATGGAGTAGTCAACATGGTCTAGTTTTGGCCAGTTTTGAGTGGTTTTTTAGGTGTAACTTTTGGGGAATGATGTAATCAGTTGACCATGATCGTTTAGGCCCATATTAAACAACACTTTTAGGGGTTAAAGAGCCCTTGGTTTATCAACATATAATATTGGGGTTGCAGTGCCCAAATATGTCTATAACAGTTGCCCCCTAAGGCATGAAGTCGTGAACCTTTTGATGTCGGGTGAAATGCTTTATCATGAGGATCCGAGGTATTCGAACTGGAAGGTGACCTATATAAGATACATACAATACATCATCATCATATTATTTTCATGATCTAGCTAAGGCGGGCATTCCCATGCTCAGCTTTATATATCCATTTTCATGTACATAGGATAGATAATTATCTGCAGCTGTAGATTGGTGATTCTTTATATGTAGAGTCATCATCCCTTAGCTTGGATGATCATTTGCGCAGCTTCTGTGTACATTTGATGTCTTTATATTCCTGAATATATCACAGTGCAGATGGATGAAACTAAATCAGGGGTCTTCAAACTCATTCAATCTTCGCCTGATGTACAAGTCGATCCATGTGAAATGATGTTCTAAAATCGAACATGGAAGGACATCACCTGATTACCAGCCAATAATGTAAGCTATTAACAAGCGCGAGAGGAATCACTGACAATGATAATGATCCTCAAGGTACTACAGTACAATTCACATGGTGTGAATATATGAGCCGATGTCAAACACCACACAAAATCTCTCGGTCGAAGGCCATTGATGTAAACCTATCACCGGAAGTGAGAAACTTGCCATTGAGGCATGTAAGCTTCAAAGTACTGAAAGGGTTGTTTCTAAGTCAACTTCTTGGATAATGAGCTGATGTCAACAAGAAGTGACCGGTCATAGGACGACCTTAATGTATCCCACATCTACAACATGAAACGAAGAAAATGATTTTTTGGAGGTGAAAACGATTTGATGATATAATGTTCAGGAATGGTGGTCATGAAAAATGAAGGGTGAAGGTATTGCAGTGGATGAGGCATTAGCTGGATGGTGAATTCTCTGAATGACTTCTCTTGAACATATCAGTGACACTGAGATGGATTAGTAGCGTTAGCCCCAAAAGATGGATGGTATGGAGTACCAATGGCAATATGACTGGTGAACATAATAACCCAACCTGACTCAATCATGGTGATGAAGTGAAAGTGTCATGTTCAAGAATGACCTGCTACCAATAAAGTTCTTCAAGTTTTCTTCCCTTTTTCCCCAGTCATTGCTAACCAATACCTATTTATTTTTGTCAAGCTTGAGGAGGATAACATATGCTTGTTCTATAATTTTCCCTTTGGGAAAACCTGTTGCTATGTTTTAGAAAGCCTAGCGACAGTGAAACTCGTTCTTATCTAGATGGACACGTTTTTCGCTGTCGTTTTAAGGAGTTTAACGACAACGATAACTCGTTCCTTTTCATGTTTAGAGAGTTTGAAAAGGGACGAAAAGGAAAATCCAACAGTCCTTTTTCATAGCATAATCCCTTTAGTCCGAAAAATTATAAAATAATACGCACGGGATGACTTTTCAATCACTTTAGCGAACTGAAAAAACAAGCGCTCAATCTTTTTGTGAGATAATCCCTCAGGTCCAAAAAGATTAAAATGTATAGGAGGGATGTCACTTCCCCTCACTTAACGAGCTGGAAAGGCCAATAGCTCGACAATCTTTTCATATTTAACGAGTCTAAAAAGAGTTTAAAGGAGACTCGTTTTTGAGGAACAAGTGGCGTTTTAGGGTAGCAATTGGTTTCGGGTAAGCATGGAAGTTCTCAAAACATGGTGATGTGAAGAGGGTGGCTAACAAGACCACTCATCGCAGCTGTTCCTCAAGAAAGGTAAACAATCAAGTGGAAGCGTATGATGGGCCAAAAGAATGGAGGTGACGACAGGAACACAACCAAGGTTCAAAAGGCTGATAGCAGGGCGATCACAAAGGTTATTTACCGATGGTGGATTCATTTTTTAATGAGCTTGAACTAGGAGAAACTATGCTCAGCAGCGGGTTTATTTTTTAACGAGCTTGAACCTTGCGGAAACATTGCTCATATGTAGTCAAAGATGTCCCTCATTGGTAGGTTAATTTTTTATTGAGCTTGAACTCTATGATAACATATGATCGGTTTCCTTTTTATGTAAGCTAGGAACGACCAAACTAAAAAGCTAGAAAACTAGAAAGCTAAGGAACTACTGAGGTTAGGTAGGATGGTTTCGTCCACGGAATGGTTCAAATGCTTCCTTTTCTTTGTCTGCGTGCTACCGACAAAGGTGAATGGTGGATCAGACCAATCACCTAACCTAAGAAGTTGACAAAACTAAAAAGCTAAAAAATCTAAAAGCTAAAAAATGAAATTGGTCGTTTTTCGCTTACATAAAAAGGTTTGCATGCCCCCAGGCATCGAGAAAAGGAGAGTCTCTAGGTAACCATATGGAAGTCACTGCGGTTAAGCAGGATCATTTTTATCAGCGGTTAGACAAAAACACTTCCTTGGCTTCATCCGTAGCGTAGACAAAGGTGAATGGTGTTTCAGACCAATCACATAACCTACAGGGAAACCTATCTTTTCAGCTAGGTCCGTCCAACAAATAGACAAGGGTGCATGCCCCCTAAGCTTCATTACATTCACCGGACTACTGGCCACAATCAGGTGGATGGAATGAAGGTTGAAGAGACACTCTTGATGCAAAGAGACCATTTAGGGATGATGTTTGACTTGGAGCTATGTTTGAACCGGGAAATGAAAGTTGGTCGATAAACTGGACAATTTTTCCTTCATGCGGGAAACACATCACTCAAAAGAGTGTGGAAACAATAGCTTCCATGTAATAAACATAGTCACGTCCAAGGAGTAGATTGTAATCTAACGGTCTCTGGACTACTATCACATTGAAGTGAACACTTTTCCTCTTCAAAGTTATTGGAAACTTCGAAAGGATCCGTAACGGTCGATTGGTTCCTTTGTTAAAGCCTAAAAAATTATGTGTCACAGGAATAAGCGATGGTGAACTGAGCGCTTTCCAAGAAGTTGAGGAAAGGATACTCACTGAAGCCCCTTCATCTATGATAGTGCCAGACACGACCATTTTGTACACTTGTAATATGATCCGGAATGGTACATTAGAAGGAAGGCAGGATTTCGCTAGTCGATTCTAATCGAAGGAAGCGATTAGACTGCTTGGACAGGGTAGCAAATAAATGGTTGAATGAACCCCTTGGGTAGCGGGAACTGGGGGGTTCTCTTCCTGTCATGAAGGAATGGGTGGATTTCCCCAAGTTCATCGGACTTTGAAGTGAAAAAAAATTTGAACAGTATCGTTCTCATTCTCTTTGGAAATTGTATCATGTGAAGGTGAACCTTTCGAAGGTAAAACTGGGTCGACTACCATCTCAAACTGTTGAATTTGGTCCAGTGTGAACTCAGAAGATTCACTGTCAATGATAAGCATTTTGACGGACGATTGAGTTATGTCAGTCAGATTTTCAACTAGTAAAGGACTTGAGGTGAGTTTCTTGTATCCAGATGGAATTCGTTGCGGTGAAGCAGGATGGTTATGCAAGACTCTGTTGGCCTCATCCAAAAAAGGACAACGGCGAAGGTGCTAGTCCCCTTCACATAATCCACATGGAATTTTGACCTTTCCTTTCTGTCCAGGAATTTCATTTTCACTACTTGACGGTGTGTTGTCAACATGATCGCTAGAGGTTGATGACACTGAATGGTGCTAACAGGGAGACCATTCTCTCAAGATTCATGGAATGCAAGGACAATCTCGATGAAAATGGTTTCCTCTGCAAATTCCACAAGGATATTTAGGAGATTTAATGTGCAGATTTTCACCAGATGATTCTTTGTTGCCCCCTTACTTAGCTGACTTCTTCTTCTTCTTCTCCTTCCCTTTCTTCTTCTTCTCAGCTACTTGGTTAGTAGTATCACTATTTTCACCAAGCGAAGAGGAATAAGGGGAGGGAGAAACAAACAAAGTAGAAGGTGAAGGGTCAACTTCAGTATCAAATGGTTGCTAGTTTGATTGCTGAGAAATTACAGTGTTTTGAATGACAGAGGTTGAGAATAGCCATACCGCCAGACCAATTGTGATTCTTGGAAGGGACAATGTGGCCATATATGGAGCACCAATATTTCCCCAAGAAGAAAATGGACCAGGATTCCCCTCAAGAGAGATTCCTTGATTGGTGGACTCCATTATCTCAACCTAAGACCAACAAAGGAACAAGGATGTTATTCTGAATTTAATATATTTTAAGGATGCTTTGACACAACTTTGCTTTTTCAATTTTTAAGAGTCGAGAAAAATCTAAAGATGACTCTAGTCCCCTTCAATTTTTAATGAGCCTGAAGTGACAAGTGCTCGAATGGACCTTTTATTTTAAGGAGTAAAAAAGGAACGAAAGTGACTACTCTGGAAATCTAGACAGAGGGATTACCAAACCAATCGCAAAACTACAATATACACCTTGGTGATAAATTAAAGAGAAATTACCAAGTACTTATGTATGGCAGTCAATGTTCCCGAATGCTATGTTCAGTGCATTGCGATCGATAGGGCGGTAGACACGATTTCCTATGGATAAAGGATATAAGCTTATTGTGGTCTCCCGATATATACTCGACGGTACGGGGAGCACAAGTCCGTGCTAGCACTTGTCGTATCAAAGAGGAGGAATCAGCCAACCTTCGATGAAAACAATAGTTACTAGATTTTACGACGTCGGAACATGTCTCCAACCTAGACCTCTAGATTTGTTGCATTAGGTTCCAAAGCATTGTTAAGTTCACTAAAATTTATGTTAGAGTTGATCTTGCTTAGAAGTTTGTCTTTCAAGGTTCACCGCGTGATGTAGATGTAAAATTCCTAAATATGCAATCTAAAATGATAAACAATCGTTGTTTACTTTTTAGCAATGAAAATCCTAGCTACTAAGGAAAGAAGATTATGATTTCTTTCAAACAGAGAGCAAAGAGCACACACTAAATGCAATTTTCCTAAATCATTTTTCGCACACAGCCTAAATGAAAATGAAAATGCATGTATTTGTTTTTCATTCCCTTTAATGTGAAGAATGCCAAAAAGGAATATTGAGTATAGATCTAAAATATTTTCTTCAAAGCAACATTTCAACAATTTCTTTTCAAAATGAAAGGAAGACTAAACGACACTTTTAGATTTTGAATAGAAAAACACTTTCAACACTTCAAATATTAACAATTCATATCAAATACACAACAAAAATTTCAATCTACTATCTAGAGAAGGAAGACTTTACGAAAATTCTCTTTTTTGACACAAAATGACAGTTACGACAATTTCTGTAGCAAAATGATAGTTCGATTTACGCAAATTTTCGTCAAAGGACTGTAAATGATGGACAAATACATAAAAACATTTACTAATCCTAATCAATGGAGGCTAATGTATGTAAAGTAAGGAGGCTTCAGCAATGAGATACTGTTCACAAGCAGCAAAACAATTGAGCTAAAAACAAGGACAAAAAACCCAAATTTCAATGAGAGAAATAGGATTACTCAGTCATCGCACATGTGCTTCACAGAAACAGGGATGCATCTCACCTACTACACTCAGGAGGTTTGATGCATACTGGATTCCAGTGATAGACAGTGTGATGGCCCAGGGAGCGCAACAGAGGTGGGTTTTTGCTCAGATTTGCAGCCGAGTTCAGTGATTTAAGCTGAGCTATGATGGACAGTAAAGAGGAAAGTATAGAGGAATTCTCTTGGGAGGTTACTGAGCTACCACAAGGGCATTTAGAATGCTTGCAAGTTAGATGTTGAGTTCATAAACTAAACCAAAGATTGATTGAAGCAGCATTCATCTACTATGCACTTGCAGAGAAAGAGTAGTTTGAAGGCTATCTGGCTAACTTCAGGCTCCGTCTATCGTTTATAAAGCAAACAACAATAACAAACAAACAAACTATTCGTTCCCCAGTGGTGTAGCCATTTTATTGTTGGGAAAACTACTTTCTTTTTGATCTGCTAGTCCCACTAGGATTGGCAGCTATCCTAGAAACAAACAATCAAAGAAATTTGTGATTTCCTCTATGTATGATAGATGAGAGAGAAGCAAATGGACCAACTTGGATCTTCTGCTTGACTCCTTGCTTGATTTTTTTCCCCCTTGACAGAGGTTGCTACTTCTCTCCTACTTTTCCCGCTTAGAGAATACCTGTAGAAACAAAGTAACAGAACACCATCAAAGCATCTCGATTTATTATATCATAAACAATGCAGAATCAGAAGTACATTGAACATACAATGGCACTCACAAATAACAAGATTCACAAGTACACGATTGTATGGAGGAAAACTCAAAGAACTTTATTAAAATGGAAGGGAGAATTACAACCCAGCTGGCTGAGCTAGCATCATCCTCCCAGCATCAAAGCCCTCTTCACGTCATGAAAATCAAGATCACCCAACAATACAATGCTTCTTCTCAAAGACATACTATCAACAATTCCTTACAAATTACAAGATTCCAGCCTCTAGATCTCTCAGATGAGGGATCCATTTATAGATGTTTGCAAAGGTGTGAGTCATCTCTGGGTTTTTTATTAGTGTCATTCCACTTGTAGTTCTTGGTTCCACTTGGAGATTTCTTGGATCTCTTACTCATCCCTGGGCGAATTTAGAGAGGCAAGTGTCATAGGAGAAATTTCTAGAAGATTCCATGAGCATCCACTTAGAAACCTTTCTCTGACATTTATCCATTCTCGCTCATCGCACCCCACAGAAGGCCTCTTCAGTATGCATCGCAATTGGCTAGTGTAGCAGTCAATATGCATCACACCCTGACCATGGAGCAATTAGTATGGTCGAGGTTTGGCCAGTTATGAGTGGTTTTTCAGGTGGAAATTTTCGGGAATGATGTAATCAGTTGACCATGATCCTTTAGGGTACGAAACAGTACTTTTAGGGGTTAAAGATCCCTTGGTTTATTGACATATAAGATTGGGGGTGCAGTGCCCAAATATGTCTATAACACTAGGTGACAAGGTGAATCCCCTCATTACGTTTCTTACTTGTTCGCAAAAAACTAAACATCCTTTTCCTTAATTTATTCAAAATTAATTTGAGAATCTTAGATAAAGACATCCATAAGACTAGAATATTTTGTAGTACACATTTTACTAATATCATCCTTCCTCTTAGTGATAGCTAGTTATAACACTGTAAACTTATATACTTCTCAACTTTTCGAAGTAGCCACATCTAGTCTTCTTTTTTATAACCATTTGGCTTAAGGTAGTGTTATGATACCAGCTCAAAAAAAGATAGAAAAGATAGATCAACACCTTATAAATAAGCCTCTTTGAGGGGGCAACCTCGTTTACATTACACAAATGAACAATTCTTAGATGATACAAATGGCAAGACATCATTTGTAGATATAGGAGTCTAAGGGGTCATAATATAATCAGAGATGACATAACAATAATAATGTAATGGCACAATAATAACAATAGTGGCTTATATGGGGCACAATAATAACAATATGGGGACTACATGGGCACAACAATATAATAAGGGGGTTGTACTAATAACAATAAGGGGTCACACTAGTAGTATAGGGACCTAACATGCCCCTCTCCTTCAAAAAATGTTGTCATCAACACTTGAGTAGTTTTTTATGCTTCTGTATAAAATTCTTGTCCTCCCATGTGGAATCTTCAGTGGATAATTTCTTACACTTGATAAGATACTTTGAAATTGATCGATTTCGTAGCTGTTAGGTTCTTGTTTTTGTGACTGCTCCAAGTTCCAATATGATTTTTCCTTCCTCGTCAAGTTCTTGCAATATTGTTTGAACTGGGATCTTCTGCAACTTTTGAATGAGTGGCCACACTTCTTCATCCTTCTTCCATTCATCTTGTGCTTCGTTTATCCAATCTATTTGGATAATAGAAATAGCATAAAACAATGCTTCCACGTCCTCATCCTTTCTTGAGAGTGCATCTGTAACAACATTTTGCTTCCCTTTTTATAGATGATTTCAAAGTCATAACCCAACATATTTGTGACCCATTTTTTATGTTCTTCTAAAGATAATCTTTGTTCTAAAAATTATTTAAGACTAGCATGATCCATCTTGACCTTGAAGTGTCTTCCCATTAGGTAAGGTCACCATTTCTTAAGTGCATGTAGTATTGCCAACATTTCCTTCTCATAAATAGCTTGCTTGAGATGTAGCAGTAAAAATACCCAATCACCTACATCAAAACGTCTTTCACTGCGATGTTGATATACCTGTTGTTTCATTCAATTCTCCACCAAAGTGGCGTTATCCTTTAAAACTTGGAGAACTTTTTGTTGATGCTCGATGTGATCTTTCACTGCTTGGATCTTTTTCTTCTTGATATGTCCTTCTATCTTAAGAGTTTGAGTGGTAATTTCTTCCAATGCATTACAAGATATGGTCGAATTAATTTCTTGATGCTCAATGTGATGTTTCACTTCTCGAGCATTTTTATTCTTGATATGTCCTTCTATCTTGATAGTTTTAGGAGTGTTAATTCTTGGCAATGCATTACAAGATATGGTCAGATTCATTTCTTATTTTTTGATGTGATCTTTCACTTCTTGAACCTTTTTCTTCTTGATATGTCCTTCTATCTTGAGAGTTTGAGGTGTGGTAATTCTTTCCAATGCTTTACAAGATATGGTCGGATTCATTTGTTCTTTCTCTGGGGTTGGTTCCTGGTGTATATCCTCCTGTTTTGATGTTTCTTGATCCTTTTCTTCCTCTTCTTCACAATCTATTTAAAATAATTTCTTCTCAGCACACTTATGACCTTTAGTGTATTTGTTATCACAATTTTAATAAAGCCCTTTTGCTCTTTTTTCTTCCAATTGTTGTGGTGTCAACCTTGTAGGTTGTGGAAGGATATGAGAAACAACACTTCCATCTTTATAGTTGTGAGGTGTAGACTTCCTTGTTTCCATAATTTTGCTTTCCACTTTTCTTGCCAACCTGAATGCCTTCTCCAATGAATCAGGTTCCCAAAGATGAACCTCATGTGCAATGTTATCCTTTAAAGTCCCTATGGATACATCAATCCTCTGCTTCTCTGGAATGTCATTTTCGATTGGCTAAAGAAGCTTTTTCTCTTTGTATGCTCATAATGTGCTATCATTTCCTCTGTGAAAATTGACCACGTAACAAGTGGTTTACGAGAAAAAAGCCCTTTATACCATAAAAATTGATTCGGTTCTAAATATGAAGATGCAATATGTACCTTTTTTAATAGTTTCACCTCATGTAGATCAAAATATTTCTTGATCTGTAGTATCCAATTTACCAGATCCTTGCCATCAAACTTCCTCATATTGCCTTTTCTTTATTTTAGGAGCTCTATCTTAAAACAACTGTAACTCTGTAATTTCATATTTCCAAGTTATGAACTTGTGTCCTGCAGTAGCCCTCTGCATTATCTTTCTAACGCCACAAGTCTAATCAATATTGGATTCTGGAAGGAAGAGTTATGTAAAATCTCCCACGATGACCTAATTATAGACTGGTTCAGTAGAGCACACTTGTACGAAGTGCCACGTGCCACTGTTTCAACCTTAGGATCTGAAAAATATGCACAGAAAACTAAAGTCCATCCTCTTTCTATAACTTCTTATGAAATTTCAATCTGATTCTCAGAGAGAACGTTATGATGATTTTCCCAAGGTCACATGTTTAGAATGTAGGTTTGTAAAAACCCTAACTTCCTCAGATTATATCTCTGAGATTATAGCGAGATAAGATCTGAAATTCGAGCCCAAGGTTCAGATCGATTCTGTTACAAATGGGTTTGTTTTTTAGCTTCTGAAACTTTGTAGTGAAAGAGTTATAGTGAAAATTCCACGATGACCTATTTGGAGCAGCGAAACCCTAGAATCTAAAGCTCTGATACCAAATGTTATGAAACTAGCTCACAAAAAGATAGAAAAGATAGATCAACACCTTATAAATGAGCCTCTTTGAGGGGACAACCTCCTTTACATTACACAGATGAACAATTATTATATGATACAAATGACAAGATATACTTTCTATATATAGGAGTCTAAGGGGTCATAATATAATCAAAGCCGACATAACAATAATAATGTAAGGGCACAATAATAACAATAGTGGCTTCTATGGGGCACAATAATAACAATATGGGGACTACATGGGCACAACAATATAATAATGGGAATGTACTAATAACAATAAGAGGTTACACTAGCAGTATAGGGACCTAATAAGTAGAAACCCAAATACTTGAATCCTTTAAATACTTGAATACTTAAATCCATTGGATTTGAAAATTTCCGAACTTGAACATTATCACCAAGAGTCACCCAAATTGATATTGGGAAAGGAGAAGGACAAAGAGCAATAGGAATATTAGTTTCCTCCTCTAAAATTAGAGGTGTCTCATGATTTACAAAAGTCGAGGAAACAAAAACATCAAGGGATTCAGATTCACCATGAAAAGAGATATGAACTAAGCACTCAAACTTTCCTTCAAAATAAATCTCAATTTGTATCTTCCCTATGAAACTCATAACATAGGTGAGGTAATAGATTAGAATAATCCTCAATTGATTCATCAGGTTTCATTCTTAGTTCATCCATCCTTTTAAGGACATCTTGGTAATCATACTTATCGAAGGCTAAATGAAGCTCCTTGGTGAAGTGTTCAAACTAATGAATGCAAGTGGGTGGTAGGGTGTGACTCCATCGGTTCACTCGACATTCAAGGGTGAGGAAGAAAAGTATAAGAGAAACATATTAAGAATCGATTACATACAATTCACGGAAATAGAGAATATTACAAATGTGCCCAACTATGGATATTTCAACCTCACCATCAAATTTAAATTGAGACAAGTTATAGAGAGGTTCGTTGGGGATTAAAATTTTACCATTGGTTCTATTGGAAAAACACCCTTGGAGTATGATTTGGGCATGGGACATTTAAGATAAGATGTTCAAAATAGACTCAATAAGAACAACTTTTGATCTAGCCCTCCTTCTAGCACCAACTGTTAATGATGCTGGAACTTTGTCAACCAAAGGGGTCATCCAATGTGAAGTACCAATTAGATGTCACAACATTTCGAATAAGATCCCCATCCGAAGTGTCGACCTGATGACCATAATTCTAAGATTTTGCCTTAGCTACAATAGATAGCATAAGAGAGTATGCACATAAACTTTGAAATTAGCAAGTTGACACTCTGAAATGTTGATCATAGTGTAAAATGAGACTTTCACAAGAGCGAAGTAAGGGTGAGTCTCTATAAGGAATGTAATAGTACTATCCTAAGATAGGCACACAAGAGAAAGGAAAGATTCATTAGTTATCTAGTGAAATAGTTCACATAGACAAAACAAACATTAAAACAAATACAACACACATTCAACAAGATAAGTACCAAAGCCAAAAAAGTAGTTCAATTTCCTTAGTACATATGAAAAAAACATATTGTTAGCACTTGAAATTTCACCTCACGCTGAGAAAGGTAAACTTCAAGGCAACATCAAACCACTTAGCCTCATAGCTAGCCCTACGGGGCAGGAGAGGGCTCTCTCCGGTCTATCTCGGTAAAGATCTTCAACGGGCGAGATAGCCAATGAGGAAACACTGATTTTAGGCTAGTAAACTGATAAAAGGTTTAATTTGGGATTTTTAGGGTTTTGGTGGAAAATTGGGGAAAGGCAATTCCGGGCGGGGATTGGACACAGTTTTTGCAGGGGGTTCTTTGGGGCAAGGTAGGAGACTGTACTGATGCCTTTGAATTAAGCGAATGGATAGAAATGACCGGTGAGGAGCTAAATAGAGCAAGAAACCTTCAAGAGTTCTCTTTAGACAGATGAAAACATAAATATTAAGCAAACTTAAAAGCAGAGCATGGTAATCATGAATTCTACTTTAACACTTCATTTGCTTAATTTGCAGAAGGAAAAGTAAGAAGATGAATCACATAAAAAACTTACAAGTACAAAGAGAAACACACCATCAATACATGTAACCATAGGAATCCCAAAAAGGACTGCAAAACCCTGGTCTTTCTTCCTTTGCCAAAATTGCAGAGATACAATGAGTAATACAATAGAAGCTTTCTCCCTCAAGAGTCCAACCATGAAAATGACCAAAAAAGTACATAATATAGGCAATCTAACATCTTTCCTTGCCTCTAGGGGTTGAGCTCACTATCCTAGGAGCTGTTACAACCAATTCCAAACTGAGCACTAAAATCTAGGCAGTCAAAACAACTTGCCTCTATAAGCTAGGAAACCAATTCATTCATTAAATTTTTTCCTATCTCATGAATGAATCTTCTAGAAGAGATAAATAAGTGTCAAAATATCATAAAATTACATCATTTACAGCAAGGAGGATCAAAATCTACTCCAAAAAGTCAAATATAGTCAAAACTACATTTTGCTGAGCTGTAGATAAATTTCTGTGAAAACTGCCCAACAGGTCGTGCCCTGATCCTGAACAGGTCGCGCACCTTTGGAGCTGCTTTTGAGGCACTTCCAGGTGTCCAAACGAGGCAAAAGTGGGCTTGTTGGAAAGGTCTAGATGTCTACTTTCCAACCCAAGTGGAATTGCTGAATTTTGTGGCCATTTACCCCTCCAAAATTGCAATCTCCCAAGACTGCTTCCTGTGTGTCAAAAAGGTGGCAGAAAGTCATTTTTTGCATGTTTTTTGACCTTCTGGAGGCTCAAAACTTGATGAAATCTCTTGGTAATTGCTAAGCAGGTGTATCTTTGCATGACAAATCCAAAAATGTTGAGTTTTCCCAAAATATCGTTTCCCATCGAATAGGTCGCGCGCGGCGCGCGACGTGTTGGTGAGGAAAACCTCTGTTTGGCACAAAAAATTCACAATTGACAAAATTTTCTCCAAATTTCTTGAAATTTGGGTTGGGAGTCCCCAATCAAGTACCATGCTCATTCAAAGGGGCTTTGGCCAAAATTTGGAGTGGATCGGGCCTTTTCCGTCGTTTTAGTGCCTTGCTCAACCTCCTTGGATCCGACGATTGTATTTTTGACATTTCTATAAAACCATGACACTTGTGCAAAAAGTGAAGGAGGTTTTTCTTCCTTGGCCTGTTGTGGACAAAAACCTCTCTCAGTTTTCCAAAATTCATCTTTGATTGCTCTGAAATGGCTTTTGAGTGAAACTTATCCCGATGTGTGGAACAAGGACTTTTGTCGAAATGAAGCGAAATGAAGGGGATAAGAGGCTTCTAAATTCTTGGGGAAATTTTTGGAAGTATGGAGGGATGTTAGGAAGTAGGGGAAAGTGGAATCACAGAGATCGAGTGAGGGGAAGGGGTCCAAAAGGGCAAAACACAGGCCCAACCTAGAAAATTGCCATGTTGTAGCAAGAAACTAGGGTTTGTGGAAAAATGAGGATTTTGGGGGATCTCAGTGATGGGAAGCATTTGATAAGGTACTTTAAGGATAGGGGAAGGTGTATGAACATCAGGATACAAGTTTTGTTGATGATTTGACCACCCAAGAGAAATTGCCTTCAAAACCCTAGGAGAGGGAAATGAACCGTGCCTAGGTGCAACTGAAGCATGAACAAGGTGTAAAATGACTCATCAGACACTGAGATGATAATGAAAATGCTATGAATGATGATAGACTCAGCTGAATAGTGACATAGATTGGCATTTGGGCAATTTTGAAAGGAGTGAAAGCAAACCCTACACCTAATGCCTAGTGACCAAATTTTTCTTGAAGACTCACTGAAATGACAAAATTTGATCTTGACACTTTGAGACCACTTTGTAAGAGCATATTTGATCACTGGAGGAAGGCTAGAAAGACTGACACTAACACATATACTACAAACACCTAAAGAATAGCCTTACAATATTCACGATACATGCATGAAAATGTGTTTCCTCAATGAGCTTCTAATTATTAGGTGAAATATCAAACTACACAGTTATAATGGCGAGCCACTAGCTCTAATAGTGGAACATTGAGCCACTACTTGCTTCTCCAAAGAATTGCATTCATTTAAAGCTATAGAACAATGGCTTCTAATGCTATCATGAGAATCACCATTAAATGCTCATGCTGTCTAGTTTATTTTCTTGTGCTTATGTACATATGAACATAATATTTTATGGTGAAATTTGTCCTCAACGTTTCATCTATTTATTCTAATTAGTTTTCGTCAAGCTATCTTTGGAGGTGTTGAAAGAATTAAGGTGAAATTTAATTAATGGATTCAATGAAACTTGTTGGCAATTTAATGAGAACTATTTATCAGTAAATTGCAATCTTGTTTTTCTTTAACTGTTATTGTGTTTAATGAACTTGTTTTTTAACATAATAATAAACTTATTATTGAATTCATTCATGATTGGATTTAAGTATATATTATTGTTGTTTTAATAACTAACCTCAAATTGTTTCGTTTCATATTTGTTTCAAGTGTTTGCAAACCATATGGATTACTTCTATGATTTGCAAGCTTAATCATAGACCCAATATCAGTCCTTAACTCTTCTATTTACCTTGCTCTTGATTGGGAAAATGATCTATATTCTATCCTAATCGAGATAAATTAAATTTATTTTATTGTTTGCCTCTTATATTAATTAATTTATATTTGCATTTAAAACATTTTTAACAAATTCTCCTTAAGTAGGAGAAAAACCTAACATAACTTTGTTGAACCCTTGTTTTAGCAAAAGATTACCTTCTTCAAACAAAAGAAAAAAGGTAATTCCTTCTCTTTTGTCAGTTGATAATATATTTTTATAAAAAACATTGAACTAGAGCATTTGTGCTTCAACCTCAACTCCATAATTACTTCATTAATAAAATCACAATTCTGCCGTATTATATACATTCCTTCTCGTTGTCAAAGTGAATTAAATCATAAAAATTATACATTATATTTATTAATAAATTTTAGCATTATTTTCCCACTTCATCATTACTTCATTAATGTAATCACAATTATACCTTATTATATGTATGTCTTCTCGTTGTCGAAATGAATTAAATCATTGAAATTATACATTATATTTATTACTAAATTTTAGCATGCTTTTCCCTTGCAAGTTTTTGATGGGTCTATTCTTATGGACAATACGTTGACTTTTATATGTTTTTGAGAGGTTTTGAGTTCTTTGAAGAGAAATTTGGAGAGACATAATTTTAACTTCTTTTCCCCTTGCAGGTTTTTGATGGGTCTATTCTTCTAGACAATACGTTGACTTTTATAGGCTTTTGAGAGGTTTTGAGTTCATTGAAGAGAAATTTGGAGAGATATTTTTTATCTTGATTAAATTGTGAGATATTTATGGAATTCCACGTATATTTATCCATAAAATCAATAAAAATCAAACAATTAAAAGTCAAAGCATTTTTATGTCATAACAAGTAGTTGATGATCACTTGGATTTCAGAATATTCTCAAACCTATAATTTAAATAAAATCCTAAAGATAAAAACTTATAATAAATTCTTATCGTATGTTAATAAATAATTTAATGACAGTTACTTAATTTTTTTGAAACCATAATTTCATAGCTTCTATTGTAACCATAAATTCATAGGGTAGATATATTTTTCGCAAAGGAACATTCACTCATATATAATGTATCAAAGTCAATCCAGCATAAATTAATAGCATAGATATATTTTTCTCAAAGAAAGTGTTGGACACCTAATCCTCTATGGGTTGGTGTACAATGCGAACAGCCATGAGCATCCAAGAGACCTTGGGATGTGGAACCCAACAGTCACACAAATGTACTATAAATGCACACCTTGTCAATAATAGATACACACTCATGTTTGTCATTCATCTTTTGTGTTTTTCATGTATGTGTCTTAACATGGTATGAGAGTGGGTGTTCTCATGCCCTGTTTCATTTTGAGCCACTTGTTTTGTGGCCTCTCTTCGCATGTCAGTTATGCATTTCATGAATGTTTTCTCAGTTAAATTCTAGTTATGATCTCTTCCATGTAACTACCATTTTCTCTACTCTTGCAAACCAATCGAAGTAGTGTGATCTTTCTCCATTACTCATTCAAACATTAGCTCCATATCTTAGTTGTGCATTAATTCCAAGTCCATCCTAAGAAATGCATTGAAGCCTCACTGACTGTAATGCTGATTGTAACGTTCTTCCATTGAAATTGAAATGGTTGCCTGACCATAATCACACATATGTGGAAGCCTCATTGATTTCTTTGTTGCTCAAACCACTCGACATGTGTGCCTTTGTCTCACAACTATTCCGCAAGTTTTCCCCTCTCTGGAAACTACTGCAGAGGCACGACTATGTCTTGCAATGACTCCATAATTGCGACTATGTTTTGCAATACTCTGCCTTGTAACCGTCGCACAATGGCTATGTCACTAGTTATGTGAGGCAACTGCTCCACGAGCGCAGTTGTGTCTGCATTGAATACCCATATCAATCCCACTCCTGATTTTCACAATGCGTTGAATAATATTTTGCCCACAATACATTGAATCTGCTCCTCCCTTTTGGTTATGTTTTATATCCTTTACTGCACAACAATGCTCTGGCACAATCCCTTCGATTTGTAGATCCTCATTTCTTAGATGGATCTTCAGATATTTTACCAATCTTCTTAAAATGGACCAAAAATGTTCAGCTCGTCTAATATTCCCAGGTACAACTTCTTTTACTATATCATTTAGTAGAAGAGGATTAACAATCCATGTGTCTAAGATATGAAAATTTGAGCGTTGAGCTAATCCCTCCATAATCTTGTTATATTCTGCTTGTAGTCTATTTTCTTCTAGTGCCTTGAACCTTATTCTCAACAATTTTCGTCATCTTTGCAATGATTTGGGTGGTTGCAATAAATGTTTTGTGATTCATCTTGTTGAAGCTAAGTGAATCAATGCATGTCTAGTCAATACATATAATGCATAATGTGGCCTCACAACTCTCCTCCTCCCGACTCTGCTCTATCAATTTAGTGGTATCCAGTTTTATATCTAATTACACAGTTGCTCAATAAATAGTTATTTTGGTGGCACAATGATCATGGGTCCATGACTATTGTGGATTACCACTCTTCGCTCCTCTATTTCTTGTATAACATATAACACATAGCTAATACCACACAGTTAATACGAGTGGTATCCCACCATACCGATTATACCACACAATCATACATTGAAATGGAAGCGTGGTGGCCTATGTGCAGTGGAAGTGTGTGAATACTGCCCTTCGTGGCTCTCCATACGTTTTGAAAGGCCATGAATGCATGAATAGAATTGGTTGTTTTGTTCTATACTCTTGTGTTTACCATCAAAAGGACATATAGAATTGGATGGTGTGTTAGACTGACGATGGTGTAGGACTAGCATTCGAGCTTAGCCAGGTTTATGTCATCAGTGAAGCCGAGATTGATGGGTGCATATACACAACAAGAGGAAATTGGGGAATATGGTTGTAAACCAAGGCCTACCACTCGAGGGTAGCTGTAGAGACCACTGCAGATTTGGGAGCTTCCGATGTCATACATATAGTTTGTGGGACTGTAAAGGCAGGAGGAAAGAGAGTAGTTGAGGATGGTGTGTTGGTGACTTTGTATTTTTTGTTGAAGGTTGAGGTATACATGTGCATTGGTCATTGTATATGGCATGTTAAATTATTATGGTTTGGTTATGGTGGGTATGAAAACCTTCACACTCCTTATATGGCATTGATTAATATATATATTTATGTTATTTCATATGTGTTGAGCGTGAAGCATGTATGGTTAATATGTAATGGAATATGAAGCTTATATATGTTGAGGGATAAGTTGTCATTGCTTATCTTTTGGAACAAATGGTGTTGGTTGAAATCTTGACATGAAACGAAATGCAACTGAAATCGAGAGCCATCACTATTTTTGAAGACAATTGCAACCTGTTGTAAAATCCAATTGTAGTGACATTGTATTGCGAGTGAGTGTTGATTATTCTCTACAAGTTCATAGTTGTGATCAGTTTTAAGTGTAATTTTGACAATGAATAAAATAACCAGAATTGGTGAAGTATTGGAGTTCTTAAAAACTATGATACATTCCTCTAATCATGGTACAGTAAGAATCAACAAATATTCTCGTGTTCACATTAGAACCTATTTATATAATGTACAAGAGAATATTGAGTTTTTGCAGCTTGAGACAAAGCTATAACAAGAGGAGTTACAACAGAAAAGACATCCTTCTGAACTTGTTCAGAACAATCCCTTATTTGACTTTGAAACAGGATCCTATCAACAACCAACAAGTCATCAAGTCAGTAATGTTGAGTTTGATCCCCATAAAGTGTCAATTTCAAGAGTAGTTTCACATAAAGATGCAGAAATTCAGTCTGCACTTCCCAAGTCAGTCATCAAACCTTGGGAAGAGCTTGTCCACAACAAGCACAAAACTGGTCTTGGATATGACAAGGATGTTTCCTTTCATATTCCAGATTACTCAAAGCCCATTCAGTTTCAGAGTGTTGGATTCCTTCATGACAGTCCACATCCACCTATTCAAGATTCTACTCCTTCACATTCGCAGTCAAAAGTTGTTAAATGCCGACATTGTGATTGAGTTGTTCATCTAAAAGATCACTTTTTTGATCTTCATCCATGTAAGCACTGTCATAAAACTAGTCATTCTTCAAACAGATGCTTCAGAAACAAAACTATTGCAAGAACAAAGATTCATTTTGGATGGATCGGTTCTTGGAAATGGGCTTCAATAGCTAAGAAGATATTTCGCTCATACAACAAGATTTTTTCTCGAATATTGAAAAGTCTTGTAGTTGACATCTCTTCACCTTCTCACCTTGTATCTGACAGGGGGGGAAGTGGTGGTCATCTACAAGCTTCAAAGCCACATCAAGCGAGCCTAAGCCACAACTTGCAATACCAAATTCAGAGTTGTAGCCAGAGACAAATATGCCCTTGAGAATTTCTTCAGTCTGTGATACCTCTTCAAATAATTGGGGACACTTCCTCTAGCAGAAGACTTCAACTTCTTTCCAGTTTTGTAAGAGTTCCAGGAATTGCATTAAGCATTCCAAAGTTGTTGGTCATACTTAAACCATCACAAGTTGAGACCTCCCTTTTGAGGTTGAGGTTCTCCCTTTTATACGGTGTGTGACCTCCCTTTATTGGCTGAAGGTTTCCATCTTCAAAACATCAGGAGCACTTCCTCTAGCAGAAGACCTGAGCTTCATGCCAGACTTGGAAGAGTTCTTGGAACTGCACTAGGCATTCCAGTGTTGGTGGTCATCCTTAAAGCACCTGCCTTATACCAACATTTCAGAGAGCACATTCAACCTAATGCTGCCATGCATTTTTGCACATTTTGTATTACAGATCTCTTCTTGGACTCATACATAACCCTTCAGATTAAGGGGGGGAATGTTGGACACCTAATCCTCTATGGGTTGGTGTAGCATGTGAACAGCCATGAGAGTCCAAGAGACCATGGTATGTGTAACCCAACGGTCACACAAATGTACTATAAATGCATATCCTTGTCAATAATATATACACATTGATGTTTATCATTCATCTTTTGTGTTTGCCATGTATGTGTCTTAACAGAAACATTCACTTGTATTTAATGTATCAAAGTCGATCCATCACTTTTCAGGCTTTTCCCGAGATGTTATGCAAGCAAACTCATTGTTTTTGATATTTTGCAACCTATGCCCTCTCAAAATTTATCCTAAATTTAAAGACTATAATACAGTGACCAAATATTATGATATGGTGACTACGGATGGAATTTGAGGATAATTTGCATGTTAAATACAATACTCTGTCAATGAAAGTGATATCGAATTCTTTTGAAAGATTATAAAGATTACAGTGACCAAAGATTATGACATGGTGACTATAGATGGAATTTGAGGATAATTTGCATGTTAAATACAATACTCTGCCAATGAAAGTGATATCAAATTTTAACAATAAAAGTAATCAAAATTGAAATTTTTGGTTCATTTATTTTAGAAAATATTATTTTATGATAACGATTTTATTAAATTTGAAAGTGTTTTATAATTTAATAAAAAATATGGGTATGGAGTATGTCTTAAAATTATTTCTTTTTGGTTAATATCTCCTTTTTTTCGGATGTAAGGAAACAAGTTAACGGCCCAAGACCCAGAGGCATATGGCTAGAGTGAAAGCTTGCCCTCTTACGAACCACCAACAGGTTATTCCAAGAGGCGTGGTTTTCCTTAAATAACGATGATGAGTGAGCTTGCATTCAAGGATAATAACGAGAGATGGTTGTCTTCACTGCTAGTTTGACAATTGAGTTATGATAGATTTTCCCACCCTATGGAAAAAATTAATAAAAAATATTAACATTTAATTTTCACTAATAATAAGATAATTTTTAATGTAATAAACAAAAAAATGTATATTTGTCATAATATATATATATATATATTAAAAGTTTATATGTTAGTAATGTATTTTACAATTACTAATGAAGATTTAGTACCAATTCAATATAAATGTCCACTTCCCTATTAGGCAGTAAATCTGAAGCATATACTGGAAAAAAATCATGAAATTGGTATAAAACTAGGTACCTACTCAAGACATCTACATCCTCAACTTCCTTATCTTTGTCACTAGAAATATGCACTACAAATAACACACACCATTTCCTACGATTATGCTTTCCCTGCATAGTTGTCACCATTCTAACTGATGTTTCCTTTTTCTTATCTTGCAAGACTCTTTGTTACCCATTGTCATCCAGACAATGAATGGCCTTGTCATAACAATCCACCTTGTTCCTATGAAGATACAAGCATTCCTTGCCCAAAAACATACTATATGATCCCAATAACAACACATTCAAATGTGTTGATGTAGGCATACCATTCAACTCAAATGCACAAGCTCTTACCCAGTGATAAACTCTATCCTTTGTACCTATAGCCAACTGCACTAACCAATATTTTGCATGCACTTATTTATTCAAACCACACTTATGCACCAGGTTACGATTGACATAACTATAACTAGATTCATTGTCAATCAAAATAAAAACAACTTGATCACAAATATTGCCATCTATCTCAACAATAGATACATGATTATTTGTCTGCCTATTCCATAATGTTGAATAGATCCCTGGAACACTCTGTTGAACATTCCCCATTGTCTATGCCTCCTGTGCATTGTAGATATACGTTCTACCACCCTGATGTTATGGAGAATCTCTCCTACGATGCTCTCCACCACAAGTCCAACACTAAAAAGACTTCCAACCTGCACCCTCAATTTTCTCCTTAGATCGAAATCGATGTCTTCTATCAGATGCATTGAACTTATTATGCGGTGTCATATTCTCCTTGTTGCTTGTATATTGAGGTCTTGTTCGCCTCTTGTCCCATTTTCCTTTATTCTTTGCATTACCTTTCCAGTCAACTTCGTCTCATATCTGCACTTTGATTGCACATAACAATGATTTATCTCTTGAATGACCTCCTCCAATGATTTAGGCTCATCAAACTCAATCCTGTCCTTGAATTCTACCAGCAAGCCACTAATAAATCATTGAATATTGGCCTTCTCCTCCTTGAGGTAAGGCATATATCTCAATAAATAAAAAAATATGCTAATGTACTCCTCATTATTCATGGATCCCATCTTCATATCATATAACTCTTTTGCCCTGTCATGATAGTATCTCTCTGATAGATACTTCTTCCTAAATAGTCTCTCGAACTCACTCCAAGACAAATCCTCTTCATTAATACCTCTGACATTCTTTACATCGTCCAAAAAGATGTCTACTTTACCTTTGAGACTGAATGTATTTATTTTGGTGTTCATGTCTGCTAAGTAATCATGCAACTTGAAGAACTTATTCATCCTAAGAAACCATGCTTCGACATCCTGTGAGTTCTTCATTTCCCCATCAAATGTAGGTACCTTTTCTTTCTTGAACACATCTGGAAAATATCCCCTATCACTCCTATAAAAATGATAATGATGATGACCATAATACTTTTCTGAATCATAACTAGAGGAAATCCCATGTCCATTGCCTCGTCTATGGGGTGTATCCAAGCAAATTCCATCTTTGAGCACATCATCTCTATCCAAATTGTGCCCACCATGTGACCTGCTACCTTATGCTCCATTAGTCCTATCCTCTTTTCCATGAGTAATTCTATGTTGTCCCTATCTCTGCAAGTTTGACAAGCTCTAAGGAATCACCACATTGACCTATGCTTGTTTCTCCTATGCCCTAGCAATTATCTCCCGTGATTGAATGAGTTGGTCATTATCTTCTTTAAAACTCCTTATTTATTCCTTCAAACTTCTCAAAGTTTCTGCTATGTCTAGAGAATATCCCTTGCCATGCTCCTCATCTAATCTATAGGGAGAATCTCATCAGCTGTAGTCTACCATTATGCTAGTCATCTTTCTTCTTCTCTTTCTACAAGGTATATCATTTCAGTTAAACCAAATCATAACAAACCAACATACATTAGATTAGTTTAGGGGAGGATATCTCGTCTGCAAAACCAACCAGATTAGCACAATTCATGTATAAACATAATCATATCAACATTTAACCATCATTCCAACCATTATCCAGTCATCAATGCATGACCATACCAACCACATACCATGACCTCATGCATGAAAATTATTACCATGCCAATGTATTCGTAACAACATATAAACGTTGACATGAATGACCAAGGCATAATAACCATGCACTCATGATGACCACATCTAACAACAACACCATCAACTTTTCACATGACGACACCATTGCAATTATGACCAAATCGATGCCATCCATATGCAACAAGCACATAGACCACAAGCATAAGGAACACATATGTAATCAACATGTATGCAGGACCAACACACACTTCCCATCCAAACAAAGGAGTGAACCAGGGTATGATACCATCTGTAACAACCCCCCTCCCACATTTACCCAAGTTAACTAGTCTGTCAGGGTAAACATGTGATGAGAGGCTACTATGATGTGATTAAACTGCCCATGTATATTTAAGGAAGTGGAAACACAAAACAACACCTTTCTGACCTTCCACACATGCCACATAACCTTCAGAAGCCAACCAACCCTTCTAGGTGACCAACCCCTGAGACAACTTGACATTTCACTACCCTAGAGCCTCAGTCGCTCCCATGAAAAGGCATGTATGTGACTGGGACCATCAATTCACTCCCATAGCAATGCATCCATGTGATTATGGACTTTTTCATCTAGTTATGAGCCAACAACCCCAAAATTTGTGCCACTTTTTTAGGACCAGGGTTAAATCCACTACCTAGAACTTCATGAAACTTCTAGAAATGATAAAGAACATAGAAGAAAGGGTACTAGTGCAAACATTTGTTCAATGAATTGAATATATCTTTACTCGCCATGACAAACATTTTTTCAAACATATCACAAATATGTAATCTAGGTCATAACAAGAAATATGAGCATAGGGGTCTCATATTTATCTCATATTTGTAAAGAAGAATTGTTGCCTTATCACAATAGTTTATTTATCATCTATTAGGTCATATATTCATTGTTCATTTGACTGATAATCAAAACATGCTTAGACCTACACATCGATATTGTCATAAAACATCCTCATAACCAACATATATAGGAAAGGAACTCTTATTAACATATGAAACATGCAACCAGATCTGGGACTTCCATGTACCACCCAATGATAGAATTGTTGAACCAAATCTCTCTTTCATCCAATCACCCCCATGCCATATTCCAAGCATGAATGAGGAATCTCATGGAACAAATCCAACAAAACCCTGCCAGGGCTTCCAGATGCTAAACCATCTCAACCCTCAACTAGTGATTCCATCTCATGGTCGAACATCACTAGCCATCACCATATTTGTCTCTACCCAAGGTGTCCAGGGCTCTAGAGCGTTTGTTCCAACAAGGGCTTCTAGGACTAGTAACTCAACCCAAAGTTGTTGTCGTGCTTCCGTAGCATTTGTCCAACCAGAGCTTCCAGAACATTTTTTCAACCAAAGCTTCCAGGACAAGTAAATAAACCCAAGTTTTTACAGGGATTCTGGAGCGTTTATCCAACCAAGGATTCCAAGAGCTAGTAACTCAACCCATAGCCATAATGAACATGAGAACCAACTAGAAAACAAAAGGAAAGACACTCACAACACCATGGCTATATAAGAAATGGAAAGGCTAGCCAAATCCACCATCAATACAGGAAATCCTCCATGCCAATGACAAATGATGACCAAGAAACCACATGCATGTGCCATGCATGCCAAAACTAGCAAGGAAATCATACATGCAACTTGGTACCTGATGAGCCTTAGTATTGCAACAAGAATGTTGCAACTCCTGAGGCTACCAACTTAAATTATCAACCCGGGGTTCGTACAAAATAAGAGGTGTCAACACTGTATGTGCAGCATGAAATGTGTCATTATTTAATTGATATGATGCAAAGAAGTGAATATCATGAAATCAAATACTAACCTAATTGCAAAAATGGAAACATTAGTCTCCTTGTAGAATGTAAATTAATACTCTAATTAAAAAAGGAAATTTGATCTTTTCAACAATAATGCTTGTAAACGAAAACTCAAGGAAGCATGAATTCAGGAATCAAGTCTAATATACTTTACAATTGATGAATCACCCTTTTTATTACTATGTTCAAGGAAACTTGGCTTTAGTAACATAATCCATGTACATATCATAAGAAAACATTCATTGTTATTCAAATGTGGAAATTTGTCTTCTAATTCTAATTGCAGATTTGTACTTGTAGTGAAGGAAGGGTGGGTCTAGAGTGGTCTTTAGTATTCCTCAATCATGTATTCATATCCTATAGGCCATGATTCAAGCCTGAGAGGAAAAAACCAAGCTTTTGAAGCAAATATGGTCAACTTTACACGTGCTACAGGAGCTGCTACAAGAGGTTCTATAGGAAGTCCTGCTTTGCTACAGGAGGAGAAAACTTACCAAATGCCCAAGTAAATAAAATGAAGACGGAATGGTTTTATTTTCATTAAGTAGGATGTATTAGGACTCTATTCTAAGTGTAATCGGTCCAAAATACTCCTGTTAACACTTGCTAAATCATAACAAAAAATTACTACTCTAAAGACTAGAAAGTCAAGAACTAGTGAGCTAGTTAACCTACCAAATGTCTAACCTAATAAAGTGAAAATATTATGGCGTAAATTTTGTGATTAAATTGAATTTTTTATGAATCGATGCATGTGGAAGCAACTCAAATGAAGCTCATTAACATGTTCTAAAAAATAACAGAAAATTACTACTATTTTACTACAAGGGACTTCTAGAAATTCTAAATTCGTGAACTAGTAACCCAATCCAAGTTACTCAATGATGAACATGATTTTCCAAATATTTTCTAAGGATTCATCATTCTTTTTAATCTTTAAATAACCTACAAAAAAAATTACTTCAATTGTTTAACCAATGTAAGCTACAACAAAAGAAGCATGAACAATAAATGCATAAATGAGAGATGCAAGTGAAAAAGACATTCAAAGGAAATAAGTAGATTGTAAAAGTTGTCTTTGACACTCCTGGTATGGTGAAGCCCAAGGAAACTCAAATTCCTATGAAGGAAACCAAAATTTAGAAGCTAAAAATGGCACCAAACTTCATTATTTGAATTAATCCAAGTACATCCCTATTAGAAATGAAAGTGGAGTTGCTAAGGAACAAGTTTTCTCCACAAGAAGACTAAGAAATACATGCCTCTAAAGGAAAATTCGAATTGGTACTCACGCAAAGTGACGAGGATGCATTCTCCTTGAAAGGAGGTAGCTTTCCCCTCCAAAATCCCTCAAAAAGTGGATCTAGTTCCCAACGCTAGGAATTTGGATTAAATGATACGGAACACATTCCTATATTTTCTCAATCACTGGAGCTCCAAAATTTGTCAATAATTTCATGATATTTTGTTCATTTACTATCCAATCTTGATCCTTAGTTAGAAGGGATCAAGTCCCTATATTATCTCCTCCTACAAATCTTCATAATCTGCCCAATATTCTCACAATATTCTACAAAAATAAATAATATTAGGAACAAATATGTAAGTATATCTAAACCTTCGTAACAAACATATGCAAAAAGAGAGGTTTAATGTGTTTAAGGATGGTCAGATGGGCCTTAATTTATGCCTAATTTGGAGGTTCATAATACCCCCTCCTGAAAGTATTTCTCATCCTTTGAGAAACTTAGTGACCTAATTGTGCATCGTTCATGGCCCTGGTGGCCTTCCTAATCCTTCCTATAGTTATCCAACACTTTCCTGTAGAAACTTTCTGGTTTCACGTAGCAACCTTTTACCTTCGTGTAGCAAGTTTCTACCTTCCTATAGTAGGGCATATTCTTCTTTTTAGTTGTTTCATCATGGCTCCCCTAGTGCTTATCTTCTTCTGAGAGGCTTGGGGCTCCTTTATTTTGTATTGGAGGGACGTTACCTCTTCAGTTTTCTTCTTATTCTCCTTTTATCCTTTGTTATGATTTTTTTAGGCACTTTTCTTCTATTTCAACCTTTTATTTTTCATTGCCACCTTTTTCTTCTTTGCAGAGCAATCCCTAACCATCTCTTCAATTCTATAAGTCCTTCTCTATCCATGTCAACAAAATTTTTCCATGTGTTCTCAAGGTTTGTGCAAGGGAATTGTGCTGCAAATTATCAATTTTAGAGCACTTAAGATTTCAACTTATGGCAAGAGGAGGTGTTCTTATTGTTGATGAGTGAGGTGAAAAATGGTATTTCAATTTCAAAAAAAGTTAATTCTCCCATTATAATGCTCATCCTAACAAGAAAACTCCATGCTGATGTTTTTTTTTTCTCAAGGTTCTCCTATAGGGTGTTTATTGGAGGAATGTTAGTCAAATTCATAGAATTTTTGTTTGTAAGAGGTGAGAGATGAAGTACTTACCCCTTCGTTGAATACTCCTTCAAAATTATAGGTTTTTTGTGAGAAATAATGCCCAATATAGGGCCCCATTTTACCTCTCAAGACAATCCTGTACTAGGAATATTACCTCCTGTAACAGCCATATTTCTCTTGTAGCAGCTCCGTATTCTCCTCTAGCAAGGCAGTTTGTGCCTTGAGCTTCTTAGTTGTGGCTGCTCTATTTGTTGGACTTCTCATAGGTGTCAAAATTTTCTTTGCCTTTGGTTGAAACATCCCCCCATTTCTCCCACTGCAGCTTCTCGAGTTTAATTGGGTCTATTTTTAATTTTTGCATTATAGCAGTCTCGGTTGTAGAGAAAGTGTCAAATTTTCCTTTTTATCTGAGAGGGAGAAGGATGTTAATAGTTTTTATTACAAAAAGCTTTCCTCTGTCCCCATCTTTCCTTCACACATAACAATTTCCAATGGGGACTACTTAACAATTGTTTGCTACAGGGTACTTAATTCAAGTAGAATTCTCCATGTAGATGTATGGAAATTAAAGAGGGAGAAAGCCACTTACTCCTTTCAAGATAATTATGTCATGTGCATGAGGTTTTGAGGACAAATTTCGGTATTTTTGGCTTCCTTTTCCCTTCAATTCCCTCCTGTAGCTTTCTTTCGATCCTCCTGTAGCACCTGCAAACACAGTTCGAGGTAGCTCGTTGGCACCCTAGGTAGTCTCTGATAGCACTTGCTTTCCATTTTGTACCTTGAGGGGTTTATCCAACTATTTCTTGGGAATGAGTAATTGTGTAAGTGAACTTGAGCCTCGTACATTTATTCCCTTTTGTGGTAATGGCTGAAGCACTTTGGTGACTTCGCCTTTAGACGAATTTCCTCTTTTAACCATTGTCCCCACTCCTTATAATCATCACCCTTCTTAATTTGGATTTTCCATGTTGCATGAGTGAGGGATTTAGTTGCACTTAACTTGTTGAGGGTTGTTGAGATTTCTCCCCCATCCTTATCATATAAAACCTCATCTCTCACGTATTGACAACAAATTTCTAACCATGATATGCTCAAGAGAATAGGTGAAGAATAATGCATACTTGTTCCTACATGTGACATAGAATTGTTGGAGATGCCTGCATGTTGGATTTTGTCACCATAACATGATTATCTTGAAATTGTTGATTTTCTTTGCTTGCTTATGCACATGTTTTCATAGATTGATGATTATTGGATTGATAAAATTGTTGTGTGTTCAGGTTTCTTCCCATTGTCCAATTTGTTGCTAGTAGAGTGGATGGAATGCTTCCTAAGGAGGTTGTGCCCCTTCTCAACTTCAGAAATGGATTCAAGATGCTCAATGTGGATGGATCTTATACTCTGTGGGTGAAAAAGGAATTGATGTTGAGTTTTGTTGTAAATGTACAAGTTGCTACAAGTGGAATCTCCTTCCTATAGAAATCACTTGATTCCTCTTTTGAGACTTCATATTTAATGTAATATTTAGGGAAATTCATGAAAGGTATAAGGATAGGGTTAAAATAATCAAGAGGTGGTGTAGGTGGTGGAAAAATTGAAAGCAAAGATATTCTATTTTTATTTTTTATTTTTTATGTATGGCAGAGTGGAAATTGACGCTGACTTTTGGCTAGATAGAGTGGATGGGTAATTAAGGTGATGTTGGTAGACCTCTCTCAACATTTCCTAATGAATAAATGACTTTTTTGCCTATTTCTAAATTGGATTTTCCTCTTATAGTAGTTTTGGTTGGTCATGTAGCACTTCAGGACAATCTCTTGTAGCAGAATTGTTTTATCCATATCTCTCAAACGATAGACTGGATTGGCCTGAAATTTTTTGAGCATGTTTCCATCATCCTTATGCACATCCTCATAACAAGTATTGGTCAATGGATGCATGAATCGCGAGAAAAATAAAAAATGGCTATAGGTGATGGAGACCAATTTCTAAAAAATTGTGCACTAGAATTTGCTAAAATTGCTTGAGGATGTTACC
The DNA here is from genome assembly GCA_031772625.1 of Pinus tabuliformis. Classification (NCBI taxonomy): domain Eukaryota; kingdom Viridiplantae; phylum Streptophyta; class Pinopsida; order Pinales; family Pinaceae; genus Pinus; species Pinus tabuliformis. Next base: position 571,372,922 of record CM062817.1, on the reverse strand, counting down.
ATCATCCATATGCATCTCTAAATGAAACAACTTGGCCAATGGATTAATGACTTTCATGATTTGGTAAAAAAAATTTCTTCCCTATGTATTTTAGACTCCTGTATGAAAACAAACTCTCCTGTAGCATTTTAGGACAACGAGGAAAATGAATGGGAAACGATTAAAAATGATGGGTGCATTATGGAAATGGATGAGGGTGATGGATTTAGATGGCCTTGGTCGTGTTGGAGCATATGAGCAAAGGAGGAGAAAGCTCATGTTTGACTTTCTTGGACTAGGTTTTTGATGATTTTTTTTCTTTTGGTCGTAACTTATTCTTGTTGCTTACAAAGGTTGGAGAGTACCTACATATTTCAGAGAGAGATACATAGAGAAAAGAATTTTTTTTCATTTTTTCATTATTTTCTTTTAGGCCTACTCGCTGTCTCATTGAGGTTTTCAACTAGTAGGTCTTCCTATGTGCCTTGAAGGAGGTTTTTATGTAGTATCTTTTTGTTTTCTCCTTTTCTCTTTTTCCAACCCATAGACTGCCTTGTGGAGGTTTTCAATTAATGAGCCAATCTGAGGCACCTCAAAGAAGGTTTTCACCTGAGATTTTATTTTTCCTCTTATTTTTTCACTTCTTCATTTCTTTTTTTCTATCCTACTCTATTTGAAAAAAAAAAAATTTTCAAGTATAGAATACTTCAAATGGATCCATGTGCACATCAGCATGATAGATAAACTCATTTGTAGGCTCGAAATATATGCTTTCACATGTACCTGAATTTTTGATTCCAAATGCTTTGACTTTGATGATATCAAGCATTTTTTAAGAGAGAGTGATGTTCCATCTTGTTGATTATCTAGAACAAAACCTCAATATAGCTTTGATGCCCTTGTTTTTCTTTCTCATCTGGATCATTCTTCATGTCTTCTTCTATAATGAAATTCAAAACTTCCTTTTTTTTCTGATTATTCTCTTGAACACATGGAGGATCTAATGGTAAGCATGAGGGAGCTTTCTCAAGCAATGATTTTGATGTTTTCTCTTCATCAAGTGTAGTCCATGATTCTTTGGTCTTCTCATTTGAATCTTATTTTTCTTAATGTTGTCCTTCAATGAGATCAAGATAATTTTTTTTTTGTAATACTCTTCCTGAGCTAAGATGAATACTATTTAGATGAAGAGGATATGTTTGGAGGTGTGGTACCTCAACATTGTAAGTGGGTTGAGCTACTTCCTTTTGTGGGTTTGGAAATGGTGGTACAGGCAGTTGAGTAGGAGTGGATATTTGAGATGGATGTGGTTGAGGTTGTAGTTGTGGTGGAGGTGGATGGTAGGGATAGAATGGAGTTGGGTATGGGTGATATTGAGGAAAATATTTAGGATATTGTGGATTTCTCACATAAGTTTCATTCCAACCTTGTTGCCAAGATTGGTTTTGGGGTTGAGATGGCCAAGGTTGCCAAGGAAAGGGTGCGTTCCAATTTATTTGAGATGGATGTGCATACATTGAAATTTTGAATTAGGTCCTTGCATGATACCAGGTTGACTAGGCTTCCATGGTCCTCTCGGAGCCATATAACAGAGTTGCTTTGGTGATTGACTTGCTCCACTTTCTTCTTGGTACAATTCCTTCAACCTTGGTAATGATGGACAATATTTAGTAGCATGTGATTTTGTATGGATAACACATATCAACATTATATTTTTTTATCTTTTTGCATTCTTAAAATTTCTACTTGTTCAGTTAGATTGCCAAGAATTTTTGTTTTAAAGTTATCAAGAACATTTCCATGTTCATCTTGACTCACTAGCCTTGATGCTGATTTACTTACCCTTTCCCTTGCCCTTCCTCTTGAGATGCGCTTTCATGTTTCACAAATTTCTTCAAAGGATAGTTGGTATACATCACCTTTACTCATGATATCAAGGAGATCAATCCAATGATCCCTAATTTTTTTGAGTAAGAGGGTTTTTAGTGTGTCAGATCCTAAATGATGTAATTTTTCCCTCTTAACATTTTACATAAACTTCTCTATTAGATCCTCAAGGGTCTAATATTATTTTTGAGTCATTCTAAATATTTCTTCTTTAAGACCATGATCTTTATATTTTCTAGAAATATCTCTTGCATACTATTCCAGGATAATATTGAATTAGTCCCTTAACTCATGGACCATTTAAGAGTTTTATCCTTCAATGTTGTCGGAAGCAATCTCAATTTTTGAGTGTTTAGTAAGTAACCATAAGATATACAAAGGATTTAAAATTCAAAGAGAAATGTTTTTGGATCCTCTGACCTCATACCATGAAAGTTTCGAAGGAAATATGGAGGGATGTTCTTCATATGCACACTAACATCAATACCTTGAATGGGAAATCCAAGAGGATCTTCTTCATTATCATCATCTCCATCCATTTATTCTACCTTCTCTTCCACTTCTTCTTCTTATACCTGCAAAATTGGATGGTGATGTGGTTCTGACTGCACCACATGATTAAATGGGGGGGGGGGGGTTTCATTGGAGAAGTATTTTTTTTGTTTTTATAAAAGTTTTTGAATAAGAATGCTAATGCAATGCAAATTTTCTGTCTTTGAAATGAAATATGACTAATGATTTTTCAGTGTATTTTTGCATAAAGTAAAATAAATGAATGAAATAGGGAAGAAAACAATGCATGCTTTGAAAGCTCCTTGACAACAACACCAAAAAGTGATGAGCCCGAGTATTGCAACAAAAATGTTGCAACTCCTGAGGCTACCAATTTAAATTATCAACTCAGGGTTTGTACAAACTTAAGAGGGGTCGACATTGTATGTGCGTCATGAAATGTGTCCTTATTTCATTGATATGATGCAATGAAGTGAATATCAAGGAATCAAACACTAACCTAATTGAAAAAATGGAAACATTAGTGTACTTGTACAATGTAAATTAGTACTCTAACTGAAAAAGGAAATTTTATCTTTTCAACAATAATGCTTGTAAATGAAATCTTAAGGAAGAATGAATTCAAGAATCAAGTATAATCTACTTTGCGTTGATGAATCACCAATTTTATCACTATGTTCAAGGAAAATTAGCTTTAATAATAGAATCCATGTACATTTCATTAAAAAACATTCATTCTTATTTAAATGTGGAAACACAACTTCTAATTTTGATTGCAAATTTGTTCCTGCAGTGAAGGAAAGGTGGGTATAGAGTGGTACTTGGTGTTCCTCAATCATTGATTCATAGCCTAGTGGTTAGTATTGAAGCCTAAGAGACAAAAACCAATATTTTAGAGCAAATATGGTCAAGTTTACATGTGCTGCAGGCGTGCTACAAGAGGTGCTACAGTAGGTCATTTTTCCTATAGGAGGAGATAACTTGTTGAATGTCCAAGTAAATGAAATGAAAATGGTAGAGATTTATTTTATTAAATATCATGTATTAGGAATCCATTCCAAGTGGAATAAATCCGAAATACCTCTATTAACACATGCTAAAAATTAGCAAACAATTACTACTCTAAAGACTGTAAATTCAAGAACTAGTGAGCTAGTTAACCTACCAAATGCCTAACCTAATCAAGTGAAAATGCTAGTGGGTAAATTTTTTATTAACTTGAATTATTTTATGACCCAAGGAAAGTGGAATTAACTCAAATGAAGCCCATTAACATGTTCTAAAAAATAGTACAAAATTACTGCTATTTTGCTACAAGGGACTTCTAGAAATTCTAAATTCGTGAACTAGTAACCAAATCCATGTAGCTCAATGATGAAGATTACTTTTCAAAGTTGTCCTAAGGATGAATCATTATTTTGAATCTATAAATAACCTAAAAAAACAACTCACTTCAATCATTTAACCATTGTAATGTAGAGCAAAAGAAGCATGAACAGTAAATGTAGAAATGAGACATGCAAGTGAAAAAGACATTCAAAGGAAATAAAGAAATTATACAAGAGAGAACTGAGGCTTTTGGTGATCCAGGTGGATATTGGTGGCCACCTACCAAGTCCACTTGGACCCCCACCATTGTTTCTTTCAGCTTTTTGGTTCCCTTAATTGTAGCACACTTTACTATTTTTAGCAGTTTTTCGAGTCTTGAACTTCCAGTGGTGTTTTGAGGCCATAAACAAATTTTTTTGGGAAAAATGGGAGCAAAATGGATCCAAGGACCAATTATGCTCTTTGCAAAGTTGTAGTTCTCGGATATATCTTTCTAACGAGATATTTTGCACGTCAAACGGAGATCGTATGCCAAAAGTACGACCTCGAGAAGTTGATGTACCAATTTACCCAAACGGGGCCCACAGTTTGGCGTCAGGGAAATTTTTAAGAACCACCCTAAATTTATATGTATAATAAATGGACAAATCCCCATGATACACAGGAAAAATGGGAGGTGATTTTATCAATAATATAATATGTATATATAATATTTTTGGAAAATCTCTCACCTGATTATATTATCTTGTAAAGTCATGGCAAATCGTTCACTGAATTATAAAATCTTGCAAGATCTTGGCAAATCTTTCACTAAAAAATAAAACATTGTGAAGTATTGGTGAATGTTTTGTTAAAGTATGAAACCATATATGATAATAGGAAAACGCATTCATTAAACTCTAATATACTAACATACAAATTTGGTAAAAAGAAACATAATTTTCTCTTCCTACAAGCAATGTTGCAAGTTTCAGTGGTCGTGTTTGTCAAGGTTCTTATTGTACACTCTTTCATATCCTTCTATTATTTTTGATAATATTCCACAACAAATTTCTTGTAGGTGTTGATCTTGACCACCAGTTTTGTCAAGGTAGGAGAGATTAATCTTTTCTCTACCACTTTTGTCAAGCTATCAAATTTCTTTCTTATTCCATAGACTCCAACTGCGAGATAAAAAAAAACACATCAAGTTTGTTTACCCCAACATGCCAACAAGTAGTAAGCCCCAACTATATAATATAAGAAAGTAGTAGGTATCCCAAAGGCCTGAAGGGGATCTAATGGAAATAAGTGATCGTTGTCAGAAGTCTTCCAATCAGTATATAAATATATAAATGTAGATTTATTATTATTTTAATTGGAAATCTTCAATTAAATAATAAAATTTAATTACGTCTCTCCCAATCTAAATTGCTTATTAGCATAATTCACTTCCTTCATATGTCTTGCATTTTTTCACAACGTTGTAACATGTGGATTAATTTCCCTTTTGGTTCACAATCTCTGCCTTTTAGGACAATATGGTGTAGTGTCCCAACCCCTACAGATCATTACAACAAACTAAGAATAACAGAGAAGATGAAAGGTTGTACAAACCATCATATTTTTCAAACAACCAATCCAACATCAATACCTTAACTTTTTCATGAAGATATCATATTGAGAATGTTTGAAAAATGGTGGGAAATCTAGGCAGCGACTATCTCTCTTCTACGAGGGTGATGTGGAAAGAGTGATAAGATTTCACTGTTTTGATTTTTTTTTGTTAAATAAGAAAAACCAATATTAAAGGAGATATTGGTATTTTTTACTAAATTTTGTGAAGTGACTAAATGTAGCTTTAACCATTCACCTTAAGATGTTTTTTACAATATAATTTCCTAATTCTATTTAATATCTTCATTATCATAAAAGCCAATCTATGTCCATCTTAACTCCACATCTACCACTCTTAGAGGGATGAAATCTATTTATCCCTCTTAGCACTTGGTAGACCCGAAATTAAGTTGGATCTAAGATGATAGAATTTCCCCTTTAAATAGTCTATGCTCACATGAATACCATGGTATTACCATGGGTCAATACCATGGGTTATCATAAACCTAGAGCTTAAAAACTACTATTAGTAATTTATAAAAATTAATAAAATTAATAATTGATTTTTATTTTATTTTTTTATTTTAACCAAGTTAAAATGTTTAAGTGACATTAAATTACAAGATCCATTTTTACTCTTGATCTACCAAGCCCCGAGAGGGATCAAATATTTTTTCACTCTATGCTAGTTTGCATATCATGATATTTGATCCCTCTCAGGGCTTAGTAGATCCAGAGTAAAGATGGATCTATGTTGGTTTAATTCCCCCCTTTAAATAGGCTACATTCCACGTGAATACCATGGGTCAATACCATGTGCCATATTTATTTTTATTAATACTAATATTAGGGTTAATAATGTTTTTTTGCATGGTATTAATAATAATTTGGCCCATGGTATTTGGCCCATAGTATTTGGCCCATAGGCTTCACCTAAATATAACGCATTTTTTGAGTGTTCATAAATATAAGGTGACTTATGGAGTAAATATAAAAAAATGTTTTATTTATTTACCATACCTCTAGTTTATTTATATTTTTATTAATTTACCATACCTCTTTTATAAATATGGTATTTGGCCCATAGGATTCACTTAAATAAAACCTCCTTTTTGAGCCTTCTTAAATAGAAAGAAGGTTATGGACTAAATATAAAAAGAGGTTTTATTTATTTACCATACCTCTAGTTTACTTATATTTTTATTTATTTACCATACCTTTGGAGTATTATTTACCATACCTACACTTTATATTTTTATTTATTGGGACCAAATACAACCTGCCAAACCACCTCCCAAACCATAAAATGGGTGATTGCAATTGAATTTAACATTGCAAAGGAGAAAATCGGGTCATTTTAATAGAATATAACCTCCCAAACCAGGCGAATGGGTCAAATGAGTCTTTTCATAGTTTATCTGGCCCTTTGTTTTTGGGCTAAAATGAAAAAAATAATTATTTTTTAAATAAAAGTTGGGCTAAATATATGAAATAGGTGTTTTATAAATATTTCGCCCCTCTAAAATAAAAAACCCCTTAAATTTTTAAAATTCGCCCCTAAAATTTACCATGTTTGGCGTTTCATCTTCTAGGGTTATGTTTTTCGATGTTTAGGGTTTTCCATTGTTTCTCAAGAAGAAATAGGCCTTCGATCCTCATTGTAACACAGTTCAAAGGCATGTATCTGCCACATCTCTTCTCAGAGATAAGCTAGCATCGCCCTAACTGGTTTATTTCCATTTCTGTTTGTAAGCATATTTTAGTTTTTTACATTAATGAAATGAAGTATTATTTCCACTGCATCTCTATGTTTATGGTTATCTCTATAATTTCTTACTTTCCTATTTAAATCCAGATCAATGGTATCAGAGTGGTCTGTTTTTTCTCTGTTTTTCTTTGCACGTCCCCAACTAGATCAGGATATAAGGAGTTAAGGCTTGAACTGGTCAAACTTTTGCAAGACCAGCCTCACAAATCCTGATGGCCTCCCATGGCGGATGAAAAGAAAGATCAGGGGGCAGGAGATCCTATCAAAATCTTGCTCGAAGAAGTCCTCGAGCAACAAAGGAACGCGATGATGGACAGCTTTGCCCAGATCCTTCTGCGGCTACCCAAGGGCGACACATCGGCTTCCAACAGCTACTCTGGAAATGCCACACCTTTTAAGGTACAAGTTAATTTTGAAATCCCTATATTCGAGGGTTAGATAGATGTAGATGTCGTTGATAAATGGTTAAATATGATAGCGGGTTATTTTTCTGTTCATGATTTTTCTAGTCGGGAAAAGATTATTTTCGCTATTCTCAAAGTAGCCCCCCACGTGAAGGACTGGTGGGAAACCTACTGCAAGCAAAAGGATGAAAGTATAGGCTCACTATTTTCAGTCGCGCCCAATTGGAATTCATTCCAAGATGCCATCAAGGAGTAGTACTACCGTGTCTGAAGCTATGAGGATCAATACATAAATTGGACCACGCTGCGGCAAGGAAGGAACCAAGACGTGTCGGAGTTTACCAATATTTTCCATACCCTTCGAACAGAGTTGGGTATCAAGGATTCAGATCATTATTTGGTACTCAAATACCATGGCTACCTACACAAGTACATCCAGGAAGAAATAGAATTCCTAAACATCTCCTCACTCAGCACGGCATACCGATATGCCATCAAGGTTGAGCAAAAGTTTAAACAGAAGAAGCGAGACTTTGGATATGCGAATCCAAAGCAAGGGAAAGGTGCCCCCAAACCGCAGAACAAAGGACAAAGCGAAGGCAGGGTGGCCCAAGACAACCCACCAAAGCTGCAAGAAAAGAATAGTGCCATGAAGCCGAAAAAGGACACGGGATTGTGGTGTGAGTTCCATAAGAGCTCTACTCACAACACAAGTGAGTGTCAAGCCAAGCAGTCACTGGTGGCTAAGCTAAAGGTTTTAGAATCGGATGCATATTCCAACTCTAAGTCATAACCCAACAAGGGGAATGACAAAGGGAAGCAAATTATCGATGCAGAACCCAATGCCACTGTTGCCACCATGAAGATCCAGAAGGAGGAACCCGAAGATCTAGAAGAGGAGGACCATCTCTTCCACTCCCAGATGTGGGTAAAAGGCTCCCCACTACAGTTCATTGTCGACAACAATAGCCAAAAGAACCTCATTTCGGCAGAGGTTGTGAAGCGGTTGGGCTTACTGACCACAGCACATCCACAACCGTACATCATCGAGTGGCTTCACCAAAGACAAGATCTTCACATGAGCCAACAATGTCACCTTCCATACAACATCAAGCCCTTCACAGATGAGGTATTATGTGACATTTCTCCCCTTGAAGTTTGTGATGTATTATTAGGACAACCATACTTGCGGAAGTGACATGTTGTGTATGAACCAAGGCCCCGTGCAGTTATTGTTACTTTTGGGAAATAAGTTGTACACGATAACGGAGGTAGCACCACCTATTGCCATCTCTTGGTTACTATAAAAAAATGCAGTAAGCTCATTTCCAAAACTAGGAAATTTGTTTTCCTGATGATACGCCCTCAAGGAAAGAAGAAGACGGTGGCCATGACCTCTAGACAGGGAACCTCCGCATCGACAACTACAGATGGCCAAGGTCATGGAGGAGTACAAGGACATCTTCACCTCCCCCGCAGGGGTTCCTCTACACTGTCAAGTCAGGCACTCCATCGATCTGACCGCACGCTGCCCAATGGACCAATCTATCAGTGCTCCATTCTGGAAAACAATGAAATCAAGAGGAAAATTCAAGAGCTGCTGCAAAGAGGTCACATCTGTTTGAGTTCATCACCCTGTGGGAGCCTGATCGTGTTGGTACAGAAGAAGGATGGGACTTGGAGACTCTGTATTGAATATCGGGCGCTGAACAAGATCACTGTCCATAATAGGTACCCGATCCCACAGATTGATGACCTCCTAGACCAACTAAGGGGGGGAATATTTTAGCAATATCAGTTTGAAGTCAAGATATCACCACGTATCAATCAAACCCTCCGATGTGTGGAAGACTGCCTTTTGGATTGACGAATGCTCCTACAACTTTCATGAGGTTAATGGATGACATCTTGCAGCCATTCACCAACTCATTCGTAGTGGTATACTTGGATGATATCCTGATCTTCAGCCAAAGTTGGGAAGAGCACCTCCACCACATCCAACAGGTTCTCCAAACACTGCAGCAACACAAGTTATGTGCCAATTTGGAGAAATGCGCTTTTGTCATGACCCGGGTTTAGTATCTGGGATACATTATTGATGAATAGGGGGTGCGTGTGGATCTAGCCAAGATCCAAGTCATTCGGGATTGGCCATATCCAACCACTCTAACAGAGCTCCACAGCTCTCTAGGTCTTGCCAACTTCTACCGTAGGTTCGTGTTGGAATTTTCTCATACCACTTGGCCCTTGAGTCATGTCACCAAGGGAGGAGTGAAAGAATTTTTTTTTGGGTCTGAATATCAACAGAAGGCATTCATAGAGTTGAAATATCACTTCTGCTCAGCACTAATGCTCGCATTACCAAACTTGCAACAACCATTTGAGGTTGAGATAGATGCCTCTGACTATTCTATTGGGGTAGTCTGTACTCAACACAAGCATCTAGTGGCATATCATAGTGCGACACTTTCAGACAAAGTCCAGAAGTACCCCATTTATGACAAAGAGATGTATTCCATTGTGCAGGCCTTCCGACAATAGAATCATTACATTTTGGGGAAGGAAACGGTCATCCACACAGACCACCGACCCTTGCCGTTCATACAGACCCAAGGAAAATTTCAAAATGATCGCCATCAGAAGTAGCCCACATACCTGCAACAGTTCCATTTGAATATCAAGTATAAGAAGGGCAACACCAATGATGTTTTAGATTGCCTCAATCGACCATCGATCATGGCGTTAACCACCGTGCTCAACTCTTGTGGGCACGAGACTTCTGATTGGCCACTTCTCTACAAAAGCGACCCAGAATTGAGCCACACATACCAGACACTCTTGGAGGGTCAGCATGTTCCATATTTTCACCTCCAGGATGCCTTGTTATGCCACCTAGGTCACCATTGTGTTCTTTCAAGTGAGTGTGCCAAGATGATTTGGGAAGCACACTATAGTCGAGCTACTGAGCATTTTAGGGTCAAGAAAATGGTGGTAGTACTGCAGAAGTATTTCTATTGGCCAAATCTTCGATAGGATGTCGGGAAGTACATCAGATCATACACTGCCTACGCTATTGTCAAACTAACCATCAAGAAGCAAAGCCTCTATACCCTGCTACCTACTCCTCATCAACCTTGGGAATCCATCTCCATGGATTACATGTCGGGCCTTCCTTCCACTAAGTATGGAAACAACTTTGGTTTTGTGGTCGTCGACAAGTTCTCGAATATGGCCATTATGGCAGCCTGCAAGAAGAATATCACAGTAGAAGCCACTGCTAAACTCTTCTTTGAAAAAGTTTGGGTATGCTTTGGGATCCCATAGTCTACGATCTCAGATTGGGACAGCATTTTGTTCCAATCTCTGGTTGATGCTGGACACCAAACTCACTAAGTCTACAGCCTTCCATCCTCAAACCGATGTCTAGACAGAGGTTGTTTATAGGATGATCGTACACATTTTCCACATGTACAACTCAAAGAATCCATGCACATGGGATGAGAGCCTCCCCTATGTTCAACACAGCTACAACTGGGCTCTCCATAGCTCAACTGGCCACAACCCTTTTCAGGTGGGCTTGGGATTCCAGCCACTATGTCCCATTGATGTGGCCCTGTCATTTGCAGCTACTCACGTAGATTCGGCCCATGTCTAGTCCGAAACAGATAAGACAAATAGCTTCATTGAGCACATTGAAGGTATTTTCCAGCAGGTCCATGACATTCTAGAGAAATCAAATTCCAAGTACAAGCATCGACATCATCAACATCGAGTGCCACACAAGTTTTAGGTGGGTGACAAAGTGTGGTTGCATTTGCAAAAGGAACACCTTACCGGAGCTTAGCAGAAACTCAAACCACTCTGATATGGTCCTTACACCATTACCAAGGTTGTGGGAGACAATGCATTTGAGCTTATAATTCCCCCATTCCTTGGCCTGCACCCAAGTTCAATATGGACCGCCTTCAGCCATACTTTCCACCATTACTAGACACATCTGACATTGCAGAACAACCCATGCCCACAGAGTTAAATCCAGATTGAATGGAACAAGCTGCAAGTGATCGGATCATGAACAAAAATATCAAGCACACTCACTAGCAGAATATCCAACTCTATCGAGTTGTCAAAGCAAGCCAACTCCTTCACTAGGGCAAGTGGCTCACCAGAGACCAAGTTTAGCAGAAGTTTCCTCATCTCATGGAGGAACTCAACGTAATGGGGACCATTGCTTCCTAAGAGGGGAGGAATGATCCAGGTGGATATTGGTGGCCACCCACCAAGTCCACTTGGACCCCCACCATTGTTTCTTTTAGCTTTTCAGTTTCCTTAATTATAGCACAGTTTACTATTTTTAGCAGTTTTTCGGGTCTTGAACCTTTGGAGCTGTTTTGAGGCCCTGAACGACGGTTTTTTGGGAACGCTGGGAGCAACATGGGTCCATGGACTAATGTTTCTCTTCCCAAAGTTGTAGTTCTCGGATATATCTTTCTAACAAGATATGTTTCACGTCAAATGAAGATCGTATGCCAAAGTTACGACCCCGAGAAGTTGGCGTTGCAATTTACCCAAACGGGGCCCACAGTTTGGTGTTTCATCTTCTAGGGTTAGGTTTTTGGATGCTTATGGTTTTCCATTGTTTCTCAACAATAAATAGGCCTTCGAGCCTCATTGTAACACAATTCAGAGGCGTGTAGCCGCCACATCTCTTCTCAAAGATAAGCTACCATCGCCCTAGCTGGTTTATTTCCATTTATGTTTGTAAGCATATTTCAGTATTTTACATTAATGAAATGAAGTATTATTTCCACTGCATCTCTGTGTTTATGGTTATATCTATAATTTGTTGTGTTCCTGTCTAAATCCGGATCACCTGGGATCACCAAGCCCAAGGAAAATGAGAGTCTTATTAAGGAAACCAAGATTTAGTACCTAAAAATGGTGCCAAACTTCATTATTTGAATCAATCCAAGTACATCCCTACTAGAAACGAAAGTGGAGTTGCAAAGGAACAAGTTTTCTCCATAAAAAGACTAATAAATACATGCCCCTAAAGGAAAATTCTAATTTTTAATTATACGAAGTGATGAGGAAGAGTTATCCTTTAAAGGAGGAAGCTTTCCCCTCGAAAATCCCTAAAAAAGTGGATCTAGTTCCCAACACTAGTAATTTTCATTGAATGATAGGGAATAAATTCCTAGTTTTTATCAATCACTGGAGCTCTAAAAATTATCAATAATTTCATGATATTTTTTTAATTCAATATTGATCCTTATGTAGTAGGGAACAAGTCCCTATATTATCTCAAACTCCAAATCTTCATAATTTGCCCAATATTCTCACAATATTCTACAAAAGTAAATAATATTAGGCACAAATATGGAATTATTTTTAAACCTTCCTAATGAACATATTAAAGTTAAAAACATGTCATCTAATGAAAAAATAAAGGTTTAATGTGTTGAAGGATGGTCAGATGGGCCTTAATTTATGTCTAATTTGGAGGGCCATTACTACCTGCAAGCAAAACTCATGGTAGTTATTGATCCCGTTGTGCTCTTGCATTTTCATGCTCTTCCTTTTCCTTCTTGATCCAAATCCAAAGTGTTCCACACTCCTTCAAGAGTGCTCTAAAAAAACTATAAGTGTCCAAGAGTATAAGAGAGAGTAGAATAGAGAGCTCCAAGCTAAACTGACAAAAAGCTACAAACTGATCATCAGAAGCCTTTTTAATAGTGAGGCCTCTATTTTCTTCAATTTTCCATTATTTCCTTCATTTCCCTCCTCACATCCAACCTGTGACCTTTCACATCCCCTTTATCCTATTTTCCATTATTTTCATAAATAAAATGCCATTAATTCCACTTTATCTTTCCAAATAATTTGCTAATTTCCATAGCCATTATAAACCAAATGAACAACTACACTAGGATTTTTTTCCCAACATTTAACTTGGAATGTGTGTCCCATCACCATGGTTATTATTTTTCATTCAATAACTTTATTACATGGATTTTTGACTAGGGTTGTTACATTTGGCATACTAAATAAAATATTAAGAAATTTCATTACAACAAGGTGAGGAAAGACAAACTATAAGAGGGATGAAGGAAAAACAATTGTTGAGTAAGATGGTTTTTAGGAAGAAGTCGATGAACTTCTAGTTATTTCCTATTCATGAGTCTTTACTGAAACTTGTTTACCTACAGTCGGCCTTTAAAGTTCCATTCAATATGGTGGCACATAGATTATTAAATGGTTATATGTTCCATTCGGGTGACACATTGAAGAAGCTACCCAATAGAAGAATATTCGTCAACATAGTTTTAGTGAAAGTAGTACTTAAAATTAATAAAGAGATGTATTATTTTCTAGATTATTTCATTATTAGCTATTTTTTATTCTATGTTAAGATTGTGGTGTCTTTTTTAGGCTCTAGATTCTATTTTTTAGGAAGTTGTGAAAAATTATTTACCATTTGTATTGTTATATATGTAGGAATGTTTTCGTTGAATGAATCAAGTTTGGAGAGTAGGTTGTCTCGGGTTGAGCTAGCCTTACCTAAGAGATGCACATTTCTTCCATATTTTATCCTTCCTTACTTATATTGTTATATCAAAGCCAAGGCGAGAGTTGATTTGGTGTTGTGGATTGAGTTTGTTTTGATCGATTTTTGTTGGGAGGGTCACCAAGCGCATTTATTATTATTGAGAGCCATTGTGTGCAACTTGATGTTACATATATGCAACATTGAGACCTATTGAGAGACATTGTGTGTAATTTTATGTTACATATATGCAATGTTGAGTCCTTTTTAGACATGTGCACAATGTGATGTTACATATATGTAATGTTGAGACCTATTGAGAGGTGTTGTGTGAAATTTTCTCATGAATCTGGGTACAAGGGTCATTGCTTGACCTGGTGTTAGATGGTTATTGTTCTGCTTAGACTTTTGTTGCTATGTTGTGATTTCCGCTGATAAGATTTGTGACAATGCTATGGGGATTTGATCCTTGGAGATTCCTACGGTGATGAAATTTTCATGGTAGAATTTTTGAGAGCTTACGCATAGTAAGAATTTTGATATCTAGTTTTTCATTGTAAGGGAATTCATTAGCCTTAGGGACATAGTGTGTCTCAGAGGCCAATTGTTTTTAGCATGATGGTAAGGCAACCAAACAATAAGCAAACCAACATAAGGTGTGTGTAGAAAATATAGCCTGCATCATATTTGTGTGAAAACATGCAACATTGAAGCTTAGTGGGAGGTGTATAGAATTAGGCTCCGTGCAAAAATTAAATAGGGAAAAGGAATCAATTCAAAAAGTGGTATAAACATTACTAATTCGATTGGCTTAATCCTTAATTTTTGGATTAATCCTTAATTTGTGATCTTTTCATGGCTTTCCCCTACATAATAAATTCATATCCTCTTTCAAATCCTAAGCGACTTTTTTGGTGTGCACTCGATGCAAGGGAGTTGTGTTGAGGTGTAGTGTTGAGTTTTTTGGGTGTACGTATTTTTTTTCCTTGAAATATTATGCAAGTTTATTTGTGAATTGAGCTATGTAAGGTTAGGGAATTTCCTTTTCTCCTATGCTCGCTAATATTCTTACACAAAATTATTTAAATAAGGATAATAAGTTAGATGGATCAAGTTATGTAAATTGGAAGTTTAAATTACAAACTTTAATGGAAAGCTACAATGTGTGGTCGATAGCTTGTCGAGAAGAAGTAAATCCGAATGCACTTGTAGGTGCAACAATTGAATCAATTCATGATTGGGAGAAGTGGGAGAATAAGGCAAAGATATTGTTAAGGATGTTTATAAAAGATAGTATCATTCCCCATATTCGTGATTGCAAGACATCTAATGAGATGTGGAATACACCTAAGTCTTTGTATGAGTCGAAAATACAATTCATGTCCTCTCCTTGAAAAGTAAGATCATCTCCATTATGATGGAAGAAAATGAAACTATTAGTAACTTTATTTCAATAATTAAATATTTAAATGAGAAGCCGACAAACATAGAAGAATCGATAACTAGCATTGATCTTGTAACCATCACTTTAAATGGAATGTTAGATGCATACTAGGTGTTCATTACAAGTCTCTCAACAAGGGGGAAAGCTCCCACTTTTGATGAATTGGTATGTTTATTAATGTAGGAGGAAGAAATGTGAAAAATCCTAAGTCCTCAAAACTCAGATTGGGCATTGACTATCAGGGAAATTAATTTCTTTAAAAAAACAACTAGTCAACTAGACATTAATTATCAACTTGAGGAATGT
This sequence comes from Pinus tabuliformis, assembly GCA_031772625.1. Classification (NCBI taxonomy): domain Eukaryota; kingdom Viridiplantae; phylum Streptophyta; class Pinopsida; order Pinales; family Pinaceae; genus Pinus; species Pinus tabuliformis. The sequence continues at coordinate 571,357,149 of CM062817.1, read as the reverse complement.
CTTTTTATTTCAAGGAAATTAGAAAAATATATGAAAGTAACTACTAACAACTAATATTGGTTCTACGTGATTGTTATAAACTATCAAGCTCATTCACCAAGAAATAAAATGTAAGACTTAAATGACAATGCTAAATTTAAAAGGCATAAAGTAAATGAGAAGAGAAAGAATGATGTTAATCACACAACTCGAATTAATACTAAATTAAACCACACCTTGCTGAATTGGAAATTTAACCTATTGCACCCAACATAAATCAAAAGATAATCTAAACCTTTAAATTAATAGAAATATGGAAATTGCAAGAAACAAAAAATCTCAAAAATGCAACAAACAAAAAATTACTTGATTAAAAAGGAATAACACAAAACTAAACTACTTTACATGTTCAAGACAACATCTCATCTAGGAAGCGAGCCCAAACCACCAGGAGTTAGTTCTGCCTTGAAGAATAATTTAGATCGAATTGTGAATAAAAAATGAAAAGTTCAATAGATAGATTCCCTCATTAAAAGCTATTAAAAATAAATACAGCTAAAATGAATTTCTTATTTGTTCCTCAAATTCAAAAATTGTCCATCATCCCCTCTATGATTTTTGTCTTCATTTAAATACACAGAGAGTAAAGGAAAGATTACAACTAAATTGAACATCATGATATATGATTAGACTACAAAATTATTTTCATTACAATAATAGATAAATCATTAAAATCAAACCTGAAAGATCTCTTCGTCACTAATCTACTGGAACAAGTTGAATTTGGTTTTGCAATTGGGTAAGATTTAGGAAATTATCATTGTTAGTCACACATGGAATGTGGATAGCTAAATAAGGTAAAGCGTGAATGCATTTACTATTAACAATGATACACATTTATAATACATGGGAGTGAACATTGGATTCCATATTCCAAGGTCTCTTGGACTCTGGTGGCTGTTCACATTCCAAACCAACTGAAAGAGGATTAGGTGTCCAACATTCCCCCCCTTGATACCTAAATGTTGGACACATAATCCTCTAAGGGTTGGTGTGGAAGCTAAATAGTCAAAGGGAGTCCAAGAGACCACTTGGAATATGAAACCAAGGGTCACTCCAATGTATTAAAAATATGTATCACTGAGAATAATAATGCATTCAAGGCTTATTCTTCACACCCTTGGGTTTGCCCTAGTTGTCTTTAACATGGTATGAGAGCTGCAGGCATATTCCTTCCTTACTCCAATTCGAGCCATTTGTCCTGCCATCCTGACCCATCGTTTCTCTACATGACAATTGATACCAATTCTGCCAAGAAGAGAAATTGGTCTAAGATCTGCGCATTGATTTGTAAACCAACGTTTTCATCCATCTGAGTTTTCTCTCAAACCATTATGAGCTATTTTTATGTGCCCATTGTATCTGCAACTGTTTATCTGACCTTGTCGGGCCCAGAATCTCCTCAAGTCTTTCTATGCTATTCTCTGGCATTTTCTTGCACCCATGTTGCTTAGTTTTTTGAAAATTAATTCAAAAGTGGCCCCTATCAGTTATTTTGTTCTGGCAGGCTCTCTGCTTGGTGCTCATCTCAACTTCGACCAATTTTGACCACCTCTCCTGAAAGGAGTGGCTTTGTAATGCAAAAAAAAAGACTTCTCAGTGTTATCTAGACTATAACGGTTCTAATATTCATGGAATATCTCCCTCAACTCTTGAATAGGTGCAATGTCACCATTGCGCACTAAATGTTAAGCTATCATCTGCATATGGATTTACGTGGAATCCTGATGGACCAACTGGTCAAACACCTTCGTGAAAGGAATTTGAGGGATAGATGTTGAAGGACAGCCTGGTGTTTGAAGGATTGACATTGGAGGGAAACAAAACATTTGACTTCCATCTCTGCGCATTGTTCATCTGAAACCTAGTTTGAATTCCCATCGCTACTACAAATCACATGTAATGCTTTCACACCCTTTTAATGCCCAACACTAAATTTATTACATTCGCATTATTTTCCGAAGGTCCAAAACCCAATTTGAATTCTCATCACCGCTGCAAGTTGCAGTTAATGCTTTCGCATCATTTTAAGGATCAAAACTTCATTTATTACATTCGCATTGATGTCCTAAGGTTGTATAGTGGGTGATTATTATTATTGTTCATTTTTTATCTTTGAAGAAGAAAAATAGTTTTGTCTGAATGAAGCTTATCAATGTTGGGTTTCTCCCTCGGCGCTTCCATAGACTGGTCTCAACACTTGCAGGTGCAGATGAAGGCCTCACTAACCCCTAATCAACAATTCACACATTAGCATCCACTTTAACGTTCTTGGAATTTGATTCATAAATTCCTCTCCAATCTACTTGCTTTATGGATGAAATGGCTCCCAAAGTGTCGTTACTGAAGAGCAGTCTTCATTGACTTCATTTCCTCAATTTGTCCTTCCACGAAACGCAACAGGCCCTCAAAATATTTCCTATCTTCAATTCTTGATTTGATCAGTTCTCGGCTAACATTAGCTACCTCAGATGCTGCCATAGAAGCAGCTTTTGCAGCAGTTGCAGCTTCTGTAGTTGGACTTGGCTCTAGAGCCTTCTTCCACTTAGTTTCATCAGCTTCCAAAGTTACTTGTCATATCCAAGATTTCAATTTTGGAATAATTTCATTCTTGAACAATACACCGGCACCAACACCCGTTGTAGTGAGCAATCCTACAGCAAAAATCATATGTGTCCAGTGAAAATGGGTTGGTTGAACCAATGTGGTCGTTGGTGTTGTAATTAGTGGAGCCACTGTATGCTGCAATGTTTGAACTTGGGGTTGATTTTGTACAGTACTGGGAGGTGATGATCGTGTATGTTGACTTTGAACAATTGCTTTAGTTGAGAATTCATTAGAAGTGGGACTTGCCTCACGCCGAAAAGCTTCATCAATCTCCTCCTTTGTTAAACCTTTCCCCTAAAGAAATGAGCGTCGGTATATTACTGGAGAACCGTGTACTTTTGGGTGAGATAAAAAATAATTTGAATGCATTTTTAACCTGTTCTTCTCTCATAGGCTTTGAATTTGTAAACAACCAGTTACCATCCTTTTCCTTTGAAAGTTCTCTTTTTTCTTCTGGAACTCCTTCACCTTCCACCACTTTTCTTGACTCACCTGCATTCATTACATTGTCATCCATTTGACTGGGAAGAGAATTTTTTGTTGCCAACATTGATGCATTAAGTTGGAGCGTTGAACAGTCTTAAAGCTCCGTATTGAAGCAACCTATGGTTAAATATCCATTCTCTGCATTTTGAAGTTGCAAACATTGGCGTACAGAGTGTTGAATTGGTATGTGTATTGAGATTTAATTGGATTAGTTTGTTGCCTATTATACAAGTATCATAAAGATATATTTTATGCTACATAGAGAGTAAATTTCTAATTGCAGTGGAGATTGGAAAAGCTTTGTCATAATTGTGGTTGTCAACTAATGCTTATGTTCTAAAATGTCTCTGATTGGTGATGTATTAGAGTTATTAAATATTTTCACTCATTCAATTGTTGATGAGATGGTGGAAATCAACAAAAACACTCTCTATGATATTAAAACATGTCTGCAAAATGCACAGGAAAAGACAGATTTTTTGGAACTTTAATCTCAGCTTCAAGGAGCAAAATTACAACAATGGAGTCATCATTCTAAACCTCTTTATGTTTAGAAAATTGAAAAAAACTCCCATAAACAACAAGTTGATAATGTTACAGTTGATTTAGATCTAGTGCCTAATGAAGCAGCAAAATTGCATGCAAAAGTAGAAATTCAGCGTGCACTTTCCAAGCCAATCATCAGACCTTGGGAAGAGCTTGCCCATAACAAGCACAAAACATTGCTTGGATATTATAAGGATGTTTTCTTTCACATTCCATATTACTCAAAGCCATCCAGTTTCAGAGTGTTGGATTTCTTCGTAATAGGTCACCTTCAACTATTTCAAATTCTGGTCCTCTTCCACAGCAACCGCAACAGATTATTAAATGCCAACATTGTGACAGAGTTGGCCATGTGAAAGATAATTGTTTTGATCTTCATCGATGTAAGAACTACTATAAAAATAGCCATTCTTCAAACAAATGCTTCAAAAACAAGCCTCCTGCAATAACAAAGATTCATCTTGGATGGATTGCTTCTTGGCAATGGGCTTCAACAACTAAGAAGATGTTTCAATCATATGTCAGAACTTGTTCTAGAGTATTGAACAATCATGTAGTTGAGTTTTCTCCATCATCTGACCTTGTATTTGATAGGGGGGAAGTAATGGTCATCTACAAGCTTCAAAGCCACATCAAGTGAGCCTCAGCCACAACTTGCCATACCAGATTTAGAGTCATAGCCAAAGACAAAGATGCCCCTAAGCATGCCTTTGATTGGTGGTCAGCCTTAAACCATCCATGCAAGGTTGAGACCTCCCTCTTTAGGTTGAGCTTCTCCCTCTTTAAATTATTGGGGACACTTATTCTAGCATAAGACTTCATCTTCTTACCAGTTTTAGAAAATTTTGAGGAATTGCATTAAGCATTCCAGAGTTGGCGGTCATCCTTAAACCACCGCAAGTTGTAGACCTCCCTTTTCTAGGTTGAAGGTCTCCCTCTCCAAAGCATTAGGGACACTTCCTCTAGTAGAAGATTTCAGGTTCTTGCTAGACTTGGAAGAGTTCTGGGAACTGCACTAAGTGTTCCAGTGTTGGTGGTCATCCTTAAACCACCCCCTTATACCAACATTTCAAAGAGCGCATTCAGCCTAGTGCTGCCATGCATATTTTCTCACATTTTGTATTACAACTCCCTTCTTGGACTTATACATATTCCTTCAAATTAAGGGGGGGGGGGGGGGGGGTGTGGGTGGGGAGGGGGCGGGGCGACGCAAGGAATGTTGGACACATAATCCTCTAAGGGTTGGTGTGGAAGCTAAATAGTCAAAGGGAGTCCAAGATACCACTTGGAATATGAAACAAGGGTCACTCCAATGTATTATAAATATGTATCATTGTGAATAATAATGCATTCAAGGCTTATCCTTCACACTCTTCGGTTTGACATGGTTGTCTTTAACAATCACAACAACAAATTTGGGAAAATTTCCCTTAAAGAATCATGTATTTATCTTAATATATATTGGATTTTGGAGAAAGGTACAATAATAAACCAAACTGGTCTGTTTTACACAAAACCCATGTCGTGGAAATTTTAGATTTATTTTTATTTTCTCGTAAAATCCAACGCAAACTAATCACTTATTTTCAATAAATTTCTGATTTGGAATGTTTGATCATGAGTTGGAGCTCATAGTTACAATATGGATAAGAAATTGGATGCTGAAATCATGAGTATTATTATAACAATCCTCTTCATAAGCCTTCATTGGAAAAATTATGCATAATAAGCTTCAATTTTTTAAAAATAAAGGAGAACAAGCATTAATTATCCACAAGATCATAAATAATTATGAAATGGAATTATATGATAAATAGAATAATAAAAGATCAGTAGAAATGGTTGAAATAGATGTCAAGAAATGATAATTATAATGAAACATTAGTGGCCCAACATCTCCCCCATATGTTGCATGTCCTCATGCAACCCAATGCCTATGTACTAACCAAGCTATAATACAATAACCAAAACATTCTTACCAACTCATGATATTCATGGAATAAAAAATTCTTGCATGAAATCCTCTTCAAAACAATGGTTATCCTATTCTAGTAACGTTGATGAAGTTGTAACAATTTGCACATTGACTTCCAACCATATGTATATGAATTGGCAACAAAATATTATATAAGTAGCAACAAGTTTCATTAACCATTTTCTCAAAAACTACAAACTAGATTTTGTTGAAATTTTGCAAGCATATTTCCACAATATTAATGCTTCTCCACACCTAAAATCAAAGAAATCTACTGTATAGATTTCAATATATCAGTAAAATGGTTGGAGGTGACAATGCTTGGTTCCTGTAATTTTATAAACTGGTTTAGCTTGAAATTTTTTGGGTTTGTACATTTTAATGTATCTTCTTGTTGTCTTAAAATCATAAGAATCTAATTCATGGTTTTAAATATATGCACAAACAAAAAAATTCACTGTACTAAAATTAAATTATATGCCTTAAATGAGGAAGAAAGAAGAAAACAACCATCATACATAGCAACGCCTCCCCCAAAATGGAGAATTAGCATGCCCTCATGCTAAACTAGAAAACAAATTAAGGGTGTGCTACAATCACTGTTGAAATGTTTGCTTTGTATATAACAGCATGCAGTTATGAGGAAATGGCTTGTGTATCAATTATGTGATTTCTTTTATGTAACAAAAACAACAAGACATTCATTCTAATCGTTTCTTCTTATGCAACAATGATTTAATCATTTGATTCTTGTAGTAGGATTGTGGAATATGATGCCATAGGTAGGAGGATTTTATAAGTCACATGGAATAAGGGAGGTTTTTATAATAAATAAGGATGGTAATTGATGGAATGGTCATGATAAATAAAGCAATGAAAAACACACTCGCCCAAATTGAAAGCTTTGATGACTTTGAAAATTGGGAACTGGTAAAGAAATGGAAATAATGGCTTGAAAATATGAATGAATAATGCTTAGTGGTTTTTCATGATAATGTCCTAAACTTTTAAATATAAGAAAATTTTGCTATTTTACCTCAATTTTTATTTGCATGAAAGCATGATATGGCATGGTTGGACTGGTATTTCTTGAAGTTGATGTAGGTCGAACTGATGTTGAAAGTGATGCTAAAGGTAGGAGCCATGCAAGCTAAAAGAAAGAAATCATAATATGCAGTAGGATTTCCTTCTGCCATCATAATTTCTATAACAGATCTCATGAATAGCCTCAATCATTAATTCATCACCTCAATAACCTCATTATATATGAAAGTGAGATAATCATATTGTGAATATCATGGGAGAAAAATGGATGAAAAGGGAATATAAAATAGGTTAAAAATGATGACAAAAAGATCATTTTCCTTGACCTATTATCTCTTATTGTTATGAGAACACAAATGGTGACATGTGGAATGAATCAGTTATCTGATTATTTTTCTCTCAAAGTCTTACCAATTTCCTGGCATTCACGATCAGAATTATGGTAACAACACATAAATAACAGAAGAGTATGTGCTATTGGAGTAACAACACATGAATAATGGCACACCATGCAACAATATAGAAGAAAAATCTTGTACATTTCACTCCCACGCTCTAATGGAATTAAAGTTCACCCTCGGCTAGTAATCACATCAGCCATAGCAAAAGAGGTCAATAAATTATTTATTACAAATAATCCAAGGGTATTAGTTGTACTTGCAATTTTCTTACCACATGAAACTATGAGGGAGTCACTATCAAACACTCTGCATTGAAATAAGAGATTGTTTTTGGAAAGATGCAAGAGTTGGCTTAATAATTAGCCCACTTGATACCCATTTATGGAAATAATGATATGATAATATTTGAAGAGAATGACATTCAAACAATATACTCCATTTATTAGTGTAAGAATCATTTTCCCTTTATTGTAGTAGAATTGTAATAAATCCAAATTGTATAATCAAAGTGAAACAACATATAACGGTCCCACATTTCAGGATGTATAAATATATTTAAAATAAAATATCAAAGCATTAGTTTTATAGGATATTTCAAGCAATTCCCTAAAATCCAAAGTATGGAGTTTATTTTTCCTAACTTTGACTTATATGATTAATGATGATTTAATGTGATCAATACCTTTCCCAATGTGACCAATGTTTTTTTGTTTATTTTACATCTCTAACTATGACAGGTTTGCCTTGGTACCATAGCAACATAGTCCTGCTACCAACAGACAAGTTCAGTACCTTGATAGGTTTACTTGTATTTATAATTCCTCATTAGAGGTTTAGTGTATACATATATATATATATATATATATATATATATATATATATATATATATATATCTATATATATATATATATATATATATATATATATATATATATATATATATATATATATATATATTATATATATATATATATATATATATATGTCAAATATGGTTGGTACTGTTGTAACATGCTTTATTTTTGATAAGTTAGTTTTTGTTTTACAAAAGACGGTATGAAAAAATAAAGAAAAAATGGAAATATAAAAAAATAGAAAATAAAAAGAGATGAAATAGAAAACCATCAAAAGAAAATGAAAAAATTGTATAAGTGTGCTTGTTTAAATGGTACTTCATGAAACAAATTGCATTTATAATAAATAAAGGTTTTTGTGCACCTTGTTTTTATATCACAATGTTTTCTTCTAATCTGGATCAAACTGTCTAATCTTAATCAGATCATTTAAATTTTTGTTCTAGATTAGAGAATAAGTTCAATCAAAAAGTTTAATCTTGGTTGAACATTATAAATTAGGATAGATTAGGAGAAATGAAAGGCCTAATATGCTCAAAAATTGGCGGAATTTACATTGAATTAGGTTTAAAATTTTGAAATAGTTAAATAGGGGCTGCTAGTCTAAGCATGCCCAAAATAGATTAATTCGTAATTAGTGCTTAATTACCTTTTTAAAAGGGTGATTAATTCTTTTGTAAATAATCGTTTATAATGTTTATTTTCAAAGTCAGAAATGACAAAAAAAGTTTATCGAAAAGTGATAAAGCTTGGGAAAGAATCAACAGTGATCTACCTCCCCAGCCAGATCAACGACGAGGAAGCCTCTTCGCACCCCCCTCGCTCCAAAATTCTTACCACTACCCCCCCTGCCTATAAAATTCGCCATCCAAACTTCTTGCGCTTCCCGATATCGCACCAATGGTCACACCTCCCACGCCTTCCACCTCCAATCGCTCCACGCCATGTTCGCTCACCAGTTATTGCCTATCTGTTACCAGCATTAATTCCCTCCCATTACTAATCTTGCCTCCCATTGATGCATTAAATTTCTAATTAGTCAATCAACAACAACTTTCTATAATGGTAGCTTTGATCCGTTGTTAAATATTCTTTTTCCTTGTTACATCAGCCTTTCATCAACTGCTCTTGCACTGTTTTCTTTCACTATTCTATTTACAGTTCTGTTCTACAAATTCTTTGTCGAGTTAAGCGTATAATAGTAAGTGTCCTTTGAATAGTTCCTCTGCAACTTTTCTGCCATTCACCTTTACACTTATGTTATACCATGGCTCCAAAGACGAAATGCAAGCCTTCTGCCAGTTCATCTGCATAACAGTAAATCCTAAAGGCCTCTGATGCCTTAGACCTAGACCATATCCCATTGGAAGACCAATATTTCAAAATTGCAGACACTGAATGCGAATTTGACATGTTTTAATTGCATAATTGGCTGAAGAAGACATACTTTGACTCTAAAGATGAAATAAACTTGTGGGAATCCCATCTACCTTTGTATATGTTTCCTTAGACTTATTTATTTCCTAATTTAGTTAACTGGTGCCAATCTAAGTATAATCCTTTACAGATAACAATGGTAGCTCAGAATGGAGACAGTTTGATAACTATCACTACAGAAACCATTAATAAAATGCTTCTCATACCTGAGGATGACTCCCTTATCTTTTTCTCCACTGCAGCCTTAATTGATCTATATCACAAGCTTACCTTCTCTTAAAGAGCTCAAATTTTTGACATATTTCCCCCTGAAGATGCTGAGCTCCCCAAAAAGAATCCTCCTTATCCATCATCTATGTTCCCTGAGAGAGCCAAGCACATTATTTCCCTAATTTCTTGCTTGTTAGGCTACCAATCAGACCAATGGGTAGATGAATCTATCCTAGGCTATCTGTCAATATTTTCTAAAGAAAACAAACCTACCTTCATGTATAACTATAGTAAATTTCTTGCTAAAGCTATGCATTTGAAATTGATGAATATCATTACTGAAGGAGTGTTTAAATACTCCTATGTCCTATTTCATACATTTAATTTTTAGCAGGGAGGTAGGTTGCCTATTGTTTTTCGCAAGAAGGATGATAAGAAAGAAAATCAAGTAGTCACTCAATTGACTTAATTGATTACAAAGAACTCAACCGAGTTTAGATTTTCAGACTTCATAGGTTGTTTCATTCATCTAGTAGCATAGCTTCTCAGCAGCCAGAATGAACCCAGGATCAGTATAGAAATCAAAAGGATCCTGCACCTCAGTGATCAAGTTAGAATAGGAGACCGGTATCTTTACCAGAACTACACAGAGGTCAGAGTATATGGATGCGAATTGGTTCCATATATGTTGCCAAAATATGTTCCAATGAGAATTTTCTCTCTAGAATATATTAGGCAAATGATGAATATCAATGAACTTCATTTCATCTCAGGGAAGAGGAGATCACAGTTCAACATAAAGGTACATATAGGATCATTTATTTGTAACACCAAATTAGCAGATTTAGAAGCAGATTCCATGCTAAAACATATGGGTTTCCAACCTAGCTTCACCTGGTCTTATGACCCATCCATTGTTATCTCAGACTTAAGGGTGGAACTCAAAACCAGGCCTTACAATCATACACCAAGACCAGAGATTGAGAAGTCCAGAAATTAGGAACAATGGGAAGAGAATATTCTTCAAGAAGTAGAAGAACAAGTTTTACCTACTTCTACTCTTCAGACTCCTACTTCCCAAACCAAGTATGACAAGAGGCTCGGTGTTATAGACAGTTTTGTGCCTTACAGCTCTAAGCATGAAATGTCCATAAACCAAGGGCTCCTAAGTCCCTAAAAGTGTTGTTCTAACTCCTAAAGGAACAAGGTCAACAAAATGCAGCTTCTCCCAGATGTTCTCCACCAGAAACTGCTCAGAACTAGTTAAATCAGGATCATTTCAGTTGCTCCACTAGCCAAGTGCGTTGCATAGCACCTAATTCCACTAGCTAGGTGCGTTGCAATGCACCTAAATGCATTACCAGGGTGCGTTGAGCGGGAAATGACAAGTGGCAGAGTCATTCCACGAGGTGGAGAGACAATGGAAGCTTCCAGAATCTTCTCCAATGACACTTGCCTCACTGAATTCGACCAAGGATGAGTAAGAGGCTCTCAGTCTCCAAGTGGAAGCAAGAACTGACAGAGAGAAGCCACCAATCAATTCATGAGCTGACTCATCCTCCTTGCATACATCTATATATGGATCCCTCATCCCAGAGATCCAGAGGCTGGAATATTGTACATTGCAAGGAATTGTTGTTGGTTTTGAGATACATATCAGAGAATTCGGTGATCTATGCTTTGTTGGGGTTGAAGAAGGGACTTCTTTGCTGGGAGGTTGATGCTGGGTCAGGAATCATCGGTTGTAACTCCTCCTGGATCTTCTTGTATATCAATAAAACTATTTGAGTTTCTTCTACATGCTTGTGTTTCACTGATGCTTGTTACATTTGTATGGTTAGCTTAAATCTGATCCTAAGTTATTTATGAATATAAACCCATGTCTTTGTATAGTTTCTTTCTTCTGTGATCTTGTAGGAACTTGGTGAAGCTGGGCAAGTGAGAGAGCAGGTAGCTGGAAGCTGTCAAAGAGGAGAGAGATTGGATCAAAGGACTAGCGCAAGACACAGGTTGGTTCATCCTATTTCTCTTTGTTTATAGTTCATAAAGAAGAATACAAAAGTAGTTTTCTCTGTTTGTTTCTAAGGTCGCTGTCACACCTTAGTGGGATAGAGCAGATCTATATAGAAACTTTTCCCGATAACAAAATGGTTACTCCGCTGGGGATCGTGTCTAGTTAGTTTGTTTGTGTTTCTCTTGTTGTTTGTTTCATAAACTTAGAAGTAGCAATCGAACTGCATTTGCCATTAACAAATGCAAAGTAGACATCTGTTGCTTCAATCCACTCACTGGATTTGTTTATGATTTGAATAGCTGATTCATAAACCAACTGATTGCCCTTGTGATAGCTCTTAGAACCCCCCTTAGATCTACCTCTGATTTTGTATTATTGATTGCTTTTACTCGGCCAAAAACCATAGATTAAACTGCAAACCGTGACCCAGAACCCGGATAGAACTCTCGTTTCTGCCCCAGCGCAGGCTCTGTGAAGAGGTTCTGCATTTCAATGCACTTCCCAAGAGAGCTACCTGCGCTGAAATGCAGTTTCTCTGTGCAACAAGTGCGCTGATCAGCCTAGCCTTGTGCAGCTGAGGTTCTTTGCTTCATTTTTCCAATTTTGTCTCTGTTTTTTGCAGCCTGTGATCAATATTTCACTGTTTCAAACCCCTTTTCCTTACTGATATTCCGCCTCAGTTGTACAAAAGAAACTGTAGATGTTTTTATGTGTTTGTGGCGTCATTTACAGTTTTCCATTGCAAAAGTATAATAGTCGTACTGTCATCCTTTGATTTAGATCTGTCGCAAGTGTCGATTTTGATCATAGGAGAAGGTTTATTTGCTGTTGATAGTCGGTTATGCTTTTAATTTTTCCTTTGACTTGAATTTGTCACTTTCTAGTGTTGAAACGAGTATTTATTTCAAAATCATAAAGTGTCGTAATCGTCTCTACCTTTTGATTTCGAAAAGAAGCTTGTTTGTGTTTTTCACTTGAAAGCAAATTCAGATTTGTATAACAACTTTCTTTTTAGGCATCAATATTAAGAAAGTGAAAAACAAAACACATGCATGTGCATTTGCATATTGGCAGTCTGTTTGGTTTGATTTAGGAAAAGTGCATTTACAGTGTGCTCTTTGCCCTTTGCGAAAAGATTGTGTCTTTCTTTTCCCTTAGTAGCTAGGATTTTCATTGCTGAAAAGAGATAAAAGCTTGTTTATCATCTTTAGATTGCATTTTAGGAATTACATCTACATCTCGTGGTGATCCCAAAAAGGCAAACTTCATAAGAAATATCAACTTAAAATAAATTCAATGAACTTAACAATGCTTTGGAGCTTAATGCACAACATTTAGAGGTCTAGGCTAGAGACGTATTCCAGCGTCGTAAAGCCTGGTAACTGTTGTCCTCACTGATGGTTGGGTGATTCCTCCACTTTGAGACGATAAGTGCCAGTACAGACTTGTGCTCCCACATACCATCGAGTATATATTGGGAGACCCCTATAGGTTTAAAACCTTTATCCATAGGAAGCCGTGTCGGCCGCCCTACTGATCGCAATGCACCGAACACAGCATTCGGGAAGATTGACTGCCGTACCGTAAAAAGTATTCTGCAGTTTTGCGATTGGTTTGGTACTCCCTCTACCTAGACCTCCAGAGCAGTCCCTTTCGTTCCTTTTCAGACTCCTTAACGGAAAAGGTCCATCTGAGCACTTGTCACTTCAGGCTCATTAAAAATCGAAGGAGACTAGAGTCATATTTTGTTTTTTCTCGACTCTTAAAAACTGAAAAAACAAGTTGTGTCAAAAGCGTCTAAAATTCATTTAATTCAGAAACATACCTTCCCTTTATTTTAGTTGATCGAGTAATCCGCAATCGTGGAAGAAAGTCAATTGAAACCCCGTCGTTCGCGGAGGCTTACGAGTCAACCATCTTTGTCTCTGGAATCGAAACCAGTACGGACAAAGCGAACTCGTTTAACCGGCTCCAAGTCTCCTATCAAAGTTAGAACAAGTGTTCCAACAACATCAGAGACTTCGGTTACTCCAAACATTTCTGGAATCCCTGCTTCAACAAAAGAACTTCAACAGCGACAGAAGGACAGTGGTACTGATCCTAGTTTGAGAATAAACACTTGTGTTACTGAACCAGTTCCATCTATAACCGGTTCAGAGAGTCTTACTCTTCAAACATCTGTCACTGCTTCTTCAGCACCAGAAATATTTTACGGACCTGAAGGTCTTCCCCTTCCACCTGGTCTGATTGCGATAGAAGAAATTATAGAAGATCCTCAAACAAGTACTCCAACGCACTTTGGAGTCGGGATCACTCTATATCCTTCAACATCAGAAGTTAGTCTACCACAAGCAGAAGTTCCTGTAGAATCGCTAGGTAATCTTTTGGATAGACTACAAATGTCTGAACAACCGTCAACATCTAGGACTATGTCTTCTGACACAGTGACGGCAGAACTCCCTGCTGTCACTCCGACAATGTTCGCCGGCATACCATCTGTCCCAACTAGCTCACAACCGCTAGAAGGAGCCCACCCAGGGGCTATTTCGACAGTCTGGTCCGTTCCTATTTGTTCATTCGGAATAATATCCGAAAACTCTTATGTTGAGTCTCAACAAATTGATCCATTTGGAGGTCAATTTGGGCAGTCCGGTCCCCAAGGGAAAGCAATTCCCTTGAGTTCTGGATTACCACCGTATGGGGGGCAATATGCCTTTTCACTATCCCCTCCGAGAGGATATACATATGGGAGTTCACAACAACATTCAGGTTATACTGGAATTACCTCAAGTAGTTGGGTACCTATACTACCTCAACAACCAAGATTTGTGTATTCGATGCAACAATGCGTACCTATGTCGAACATCCTGACTACGCCAGCTATTGTGACGGTGTCGCAAGTTCAAGCGCTGCCTGTTGTATGCCAACCTCAGGTTTCTCAGGTTGTAATGCAACAGCCCCTTGACCTTGCGACTCAACCACAATCGCCGACTAATGGGTCGACACAGGTCCAGACGGGTACAATTACCCCTCACCTTGGTCAAACGGTTAGTATCGGGCAACAGCACATGGCTTCACAACCGTGGCTAGTGCAATACCAACAACCACAATTCCAACAAGTATACCAAGGTACTGAGCAGCAGATCTTTGCGAATAGTGGACAGCGGTACATTCAAAACGGTCAAAATCAACCATTTTATAATGGTCAAGTCCACCAACCGTACCAAACATACCAACATCAAATGCATTATGCCGGTATGCAAAGACCAACTGCTCAGGCGATCCCATCGTATCCTGGGTATGCTTCACCTAACCTGAATCAACAGTTACCATTCCTGGCAACTTTAGAGTTACCTGATTTAAACCGGTTAACAAACGATCCAATTTCTTACGCCCCTTGGTGGCCAGCGATTCCGCATAAACTTGCATCAAATATTCCTAAATTTAATGGAAATCCGGGTGAAGATCCATCGAATCACGTGATGACCTTTCATCTATGGTGTTCATCAAACACCCTAAACGATGATTCGATAAGACTTCGCCTCTTTCAGAGGACGTTAACTGGTCCAGCGGCAAAATGGTACATTGAATTGCCTAGAGCTTCGTTCGACAACTTCAGTACCTTAGCCACAACCTTTTTAACCCATTTTCAATTACCAATAAGGTATGAAACGGGAACAGAACTACTTACCAACTTCAAATAGACAACGGCCACTCACATATCTGATCATATACATGAGTGGCGATGTCGTCGTAGGATGGTAAAAACGTACGTTCCCGATCAGCTATTAGCTGAATGGTTTATCAAGTCATTACTACCTTCCATCATGGAAGATGTGGCAAAGGGGGGACTCGTAACGGAAGAGCAAGTGATCGCTCGTGCACAATATCTGGACTTAATTTACACTCAGTCCAGCACGCTCTACGACAAAATACCTGACACCCCTAGACCGGAATTCTCAATTCCTCCTCCTCCTAAATCGAACAATGACTCTCATGCCGGCGATGGCGTGATTGGCCCGACAGACACGAAATTGACAAAGACTACATCCAAGAAGGCCCGTAAGATTTCAGGTCAAAATGCAAAAGATGAACTTCTTGCTTCGGAAGTAAATGCCGTATCGACGGATAAGGGCAAAGAAACCAAACAACTAGGAAGCAAGAAGAAAGGCAAAGGGAAGAAGAAGAAACAGGATGAGTCATCTCCTGAAAAACCTTCTTCAAACCCTCCTGGAAATAGGAAACCAAAAACTCCATGCATGATATGCGATGAGGATCATTGGACCTCAGAATGTCCGTACAAATCTGAGCTTAAGAAATTCTTTAAGAGTTCGAAAACCTCAGCAGTGTTAACTGATCC
The DNA here is from genome assembly GCA_031772625.1 of Pinus tabuliformis. Lineage (NCBI taxonomy): Eukaryota > Viridiplantae > Streptophyta > Pinopsida > Pinales > Pinaceae > Pinus > Pinus tabuliformis. The sequence goes on along the minus strand of CM062817.1, from coordinate 571,341,175 downwards.
GTTTTCGAATCCAGGAACAAATTTGGTTGAAAGTGGAAATGCTTCCCCGTCTCAAGTGCTAATGTTGTCGATTTCAAAACAACAGAATGATGCTTTGATTGCAACAAGGAACAAAGATTACGGGAATCTGCAATTGTCGAACAACAAGGATAAAGATCAACCGAGTAGTTCGACAACAACTTCGACAGAAGTTGTACCACCCACCATCCCTGAATTGACGATAAAACCGCCGAAAGGAGTAGTACACAAGTCGACATTTAATCCCCGTGCTAGAGCGGCACAACATTATAACATAGTGGAAGATTTGGCCCAATCGCCATCCGCTATGTCGACTCTTGAAGTACTACAAAATTTCCCATCCCAAAGGCAGGCTTTATTATCGGCCATTGGTGGGATTGATCCAAAGGATTCCAATCTTGTATCCTTCGACCACAAAGGATACGATCCTCAGTTACCGGCTCAATTAGCTTTCCTTGTTCAAGTGAAAGCCCTCAACAAAACTGTTCACCGAACGATTATTGATGAGGGGGCATCTACATGTATTATGTCGATGAGTTGCTGGAAAACTTTAGGATCTCCAACCTTGTCGCGATCTGTGACAACATTAAAAGCATTCGACAGAAGGACATATACCCCATACGGTATCCTAAATAACTTGAAAGTTGAACTAGGAGGGAAAACAGTAGAAATAGATGTTGAAGTCATCGATGGGAATCTTGATTACAACATCCTACTGGGACGACCATGGATATATGCCATGGCAGCTGTTGTGTCGACCTATTTTAGAAAGATTGCATTTCCCTTTCAAGGAGGGATTACAATCGTTGACCAGCAAAACTTCCTCCCCAATGGTTCTCAGGTTACAGGAAGCATTCCCATGATCCATGGAAGCCCCCATTCGCTTCAGAATATCAGAGTAGGCCTACTAAAAGATCCTATACTAATGGGAACTTTCGCTCTTCCACCTCCAATCAATCTGGCGGAAGTAGCATCAATAGGAACCTGCAACATGATATCTTCCACAAAGATCTCAGAAAACGATATCAACATGGATCATGCAATGGTTTTGCCCCCGAGCCCAATGGAAATATTATAGCAATCAATGTTTCTGGCATGGGAGGAAAACCCAAATCAATGCTCATCAAGCGTTTGGATAGATAGGTCTAGAGAATATGGTACTCCTTCAGATCCTTGGTCGCAAGTGCATGGCACCGACGAAGGAATTCTCCAAGCTATGGTAATTGAAGGAGCACCATGGAATGATTCCCACCATCGTTCTCTTCTTCTGGATTACGAAGAAGATACTCAAAATGACCTTTACCATCCTTCAGTAGTTGATTTTCTATCAAATACTCTAAATATGGTGGATTCCGAGTGAAACTTGTCCAACATTGAAGAGACTATAGCCATAAATATCTCGACCAAAACAGATGTTGTAGAGAATATTTATGTCGGCAAATGTTGTTCTCCTTCAGACCTGGAAATATATAACGCTCTTTTTCATGAATTCAGAGATGTCTTTGCTTGGTCATACAGTGAAATGCCAGGCATCGACTCGAGTATCGTTGAACACGAAAATAAGATGTATCCGGATGTCAAACCAGTACGACAGCAGCTAAGGCAGGTGCACCCCAAGAAAGCCATTGTCATTAAGGCAGAAGCTAAAAAACTTCTCCATGCTGGTTTCATCTACCCGGTTCCGCTACCCGATTGGGTATCGAATATTGTCCCTGTTATGAAAAAACAAGGGACAATTAGAGTGTGCATCGATTATAGGGATGTAAATCAAGCTTGTCTGAAAGATAACTACCCTACACCCTTCATTGACCAGATAATTGATGAATGCGCCAGATGCGAAATCTTTTCATTCATGGATAGATTCTCCAGGTATAATCAAATAAATATCCGCCCACAGGACCAGTCAAAGACTGCATTCATTTGTCCGTGGGGCACATTCGCATATCGAAAATTATCCTTTGGTTTAAAGAACGCGGAGGTGACGTTTTAGAGGGCAATGAATTATGCCTTCCATGACATCAAAAACATCGTTCAACCATACCTCGATGACCTTCCAGCTCATTCGCGAAAGCGGACTGATCATCCACAACATTTAAGAGCGATATTTCTACGTTGTCGACACTACAAGATACGACTCAATCCCCACAAATGTGTATTTTGCGTCAGTTCTGGTCATTTACTTGGCTTTGTAGTCTCCAAGGACAGGATTTGCCTCAACCCGTGTAAGGTCCAGGCAATCATAAATTTGCCTCCACCTTCGAACTTGCTTCAAATTCAGAAACTCCAAGGGAAAGCAAACTTTCTGAGGAGGTTCATTCCAAATTACGCTGAACTTGCTAAAGGTTATACCCGTCTCTTGAAAAAGGAGGTACCCTTTGTCTGGGATCAGGTCACGCAAGCTTCCTTTGATGCTTTAAAAGATTCCCTAATGAAAGCATCATTAATGTACGCCCCTGATTATCAAAGAGATTTTAACCTGTATCTGGCTGCAGCAGATACGACCATCGCAATGGTTTTAGTTCAAGAAGTCGATGGAATTGAACATCCTATTTATTATTTAAGTAAGAACTTAAATGATACAGAAAGAAAATATTCTTATGTTGAAAAACTAGCACTTGCAGCTGTTCAAGCGATACAAAGATTTTGACACTATGTCCTCTTTCGGAAGACTACCATTCTGTCAGATTGCAACCCCATGACTTATATATTGTCGCGACAGTTGCTGGGGGGAAAATATTCAAAATGGATAGCAATCCTTCAAGAGTTTGATCTGGAATTTGTGAAATCCAAGTCAAAGAAAGCTCTAGTTTTCGCAGAATTATTATGCGATCTCCCATCGTTGTCCAACGATGAAACATCCGAAGAATCAATCGTGGATGAAAGTTTGTTTCTGATATCTACAAGCAATGAGTGGTATGGGGATATAATCATTTATCTCCAAACCCAAAAATTTAGGCCAAACACCTCACACTCCGAACAAAAACGTATTCGATACCAAGCAAAAGACTACATGATCGTCGGTGATACACTTTACCGTCGTGGTATTGATAAAGTTCTGAGAAGGTGCCTCACCCATGAGGAGGTCGAAAAAGCCCTGAATGAGTGTCATTAAGGTGCGTGTGGGGGGCATCAATCTGGATATGCAACAACACAAATAATCTTACGAGCAGGATACTTCTGGCCAACAATGTTCAAGGATTGCATAACCGCAGTTAGAAGTTTCCATGCTTGTCAAATTTTTGATAGCAAAACCAGAAGGCCACCCACACCTCTACAGCCAATAGTTGTTGTTGGGCCATTCGCCAAATGGGGCATCGATTTCATGACATGTAACCCCACCTCGACCGGGGGGCATGGGTATATCATAGTCGCAGTTAACTATTTTACCAAATGGGCCGAGGCGATGCCTACATTAGATAATACTGGTGAAACAGTTGCCCTCTTCTTTTTCAATCATGTAGTCGCTAGATTCGGCGTACCACAGGCTATAGTCACAAATCATGGATCGCATTTTCGCAATCACATGATGGTTGAATTAGCTGCCAAACTAGGGTTGTCTCACGACAACTCTACTCCATATTATCCGTAGGCCAACGGACAAGTTGAAGCGGTCAACAAGGTCCTGAAACGCATGCTGCAAAGGATGATCGGAGTTCACAAAAGAATATGGAACCTAATCCTGCACTCAGCTTTGTGGGCTTACCGAACATCAGTAAGGAATGCAACCGGGTTCACGCCCTTCCAACTGGTATATGGCCTGGAAGCAGTGTTACCAGTCCAGTGTAAAATCTCGTCTCTCAAACTCGCAATTGATCTCCTCCCCGGAACTTCAGAAGAAGAGGCTCGTTTCTTGGAATTAATCCAATTGGATGAAACCCGTCGTGACGCCGCTTTGGCTAATGAAGCCCATAATAAATGAGTCAAGGCGCAGTTCGACAAAAATGTCAAACCCTGTGTCTTCTCAGAAGGTGACTTGGTCTTGCTTTACGACCAAGAATCCGACAAATTGGGAGCAGGTAAATTTAAGTCTTTATGGATGGGCCCCTATATTGTTAAGCGGGTGTTAGCAAAGGGAGCCTACGAGTTAACAGATTATGACAAAATTCCACTGGCGCAACCTCGCAATGGGTTGTACCTCAAGCGTTACTACGCATAGTAGTAACCAGTATGCTTTTGTTATATTTTTGTTTTCGCTAAAGTGTTTGTTTTGGTCGAGTAATCCACCTTTTTACATTTATTACAGATGACAAACCCATTGGAGCCATGTGTTGGATATGCTGACGGAGCGAGTCGTAGTTCACGGAACCTGTCCTTCGCAGCCTGGGCCATTTTTGATCCAAGCGGCGAGTTAGTAAGTTTTAGAGGTGTATTTATTGGTTGATCAACGAATAATATCGCTGAGTATAGCGCGTTGATAGAACTTCTCTCTGATGCCATCACTCATGGCATACGCCGAATAATTGTCAAGCTAGACGCACAGCTCGTAATACTACAACTCAATGGTATATATTCCGTCTGAAACCCAGCTATTTATCGCATGTTCCTAAGGGTTAAGATTTTGGAAAGACAATTTGATCTTATTCAATACCAACATATTTCCAGAAACTTAAACACATTAACCGATTCATTAGCAAACTATGTGTTAGATAGACATCTGCAACATTTATAAAAAGAAACACATCATCAATGTTTTACATGTGGATCATATAACTCAACCAGAATAAAACTCCGAAAATAAAAAATATATATAGCTATTTATGGTTTACATATAATGTTCTGTAACCAAGACAAAATTGGTCACGCGACCCAAAAACTCAAAATGCTAGGGGGCACCCTAGTCTAATGATGCTCGTGATAGCGAGTCACAGCCTGTGCGATCATGCGTAGGAGATGAGTCCATCGTCTGGGCACACCAGTAGTATGCCGCTGTAACCGCAAAGGTAGCTTGTCAGTCCTCACATCTGGTATACCAAGAGTGAGGCCCTCAACCTGCTCCTCCAAAGCTGTGAGAGTCTCGTCCACATCGAGGTCGTGAAGAATAGCCCTTCTGGCGGCCTCTCCTGTTGGGGCAACAGCTGGTACTCTCAGGCGAACTATTGGACGAACAGGACCAACATCTTCATGTACACATGAGTTTGATTAGAGTCTTGATAGAACAAAGCACAAGGACATTATAAACAAAAACAGTAAACAACAATATGGTCAGATATTTTACCAATAGCACCCCACTGCTCGCCATCCGGCAGTACTAAATCTGGATCACCCCGGAAGTCCATGCCAGCATATGGATACTTGGCATAAACCATCTCCTGACGATCAAACCACCTGAAGAAGGTATCAGAAAATGAAATCTGAGATTGGCCAGCATGCCTAGACATATGGTCAACCCATCTCTGCATACGTGGTTCAGTAGGAGAAGGCAAGTCGAGTGCAATGTACTGCGGCTGCATCAGTGGTATCTTCTCCAAGGCAAAGGCGGTCAAAATAGAACCATACCCAAAGTTCTTCAACCTCCCGTTCTTTATCTTGGTCAATTGTTCCTTCATCACAAGAAGTACTGCGTCACACCAGTTGAATACCTTCGGTTGGAGGCATTCCAAGGCATGCTGCATTTAGGATCTGTTGGCCACATGAAGAGATGCACTACCGGCCATCCTACCAAAAGTAAATAGGATAGTCCTAAGAGACCTGTCAGTAACATCACGGATGATGATCTTGCCGTCTTTACTCGGCTGAGATCCTTCTCTGCAATACCGACGGACATAATCTCTCACAGAATCGCCTCCTCGGGCCGAACCTGACAAAGAGATGGGGGCACCCCGCCTCGACAAGCCAGTCAAGAAATAGATGTCTACTGCAGTCAAGGGGATAGATTTACCCCTAATCTGGAAAGCCTGATTGATAGGATCCCAAGCATCGAGCAAATACTGCAGTAAGTTGATCTGTTGTCTCATGCTAGAAATGCGGAATAACTTCAGCAAGCCACAATTCCATAGCGCGTTCACTGTAACTGGATCATGTAGGGCAATCATGTCCTCTTCTTCATGCTCCCGTTCTCACCATGTAAGGGTCATCTTGCTCCAAGATCTCTGAGAAACAAACAAGAGAGGAGTTAGATCCTGATTTTGATGAGAAACAGGCAAAAATTCCATCAAAAATTGTGCAACAAATTCCATTTTTGCGCCCAACGCACCTGCAGCAGTGTTCCAGGTGCGTTGAATGTCAAATTGCCTTCATACAGGCCAACATTCAATGCAGGTTTCGATACCCTAGGGGTGCGTTGATGGCAGAACGAGTCTCTCAAACCCCAGGGGCTCAGAAAAGCAGGGAATGAGGCACAAAATGAAAAATGGAAACCATGAAATGAAAGAGCTCAGGTTTAGCTCCTACCTGGTCCAGACGGCATCGAGAATCGTCCACAGAATCTCCCGAAATCAACTGATGAAAATCGAGGGGGAAAGCACCTCCAAAGCTCCAACAAACCAAGTTCAAACGAAATGGTAAAATGAGAGGTAAAAAACACTTTTTATTTACTTTTACGTAGTTCGAAGTAAAATATTAGCGTTTTAATCTCGTTTTCAAGCAAATATTGTTCATTTCTAACTAGTTTGATGAAGCAGTTGAAAATACAGTACGATCTTTGGAAGGACAAAGCTATTCATGGTAAAAATGAAAACAAGACCATCTAATCGAGCAGTTTTAGCACATAGTTCAAGCTCGTTAAAAAATAAACATAAGACCGAGCAAATGTTTCCACCCGCATTTAAGCTCGTTAAAAAATGAACTATTCCCCGGTAAATAACCACCGTGAATGAAACATTTCAGCCATTAAAGCCTTGGTCGTGTTTGCACTGTCACCTCCACTTTTCCATTGGCCGATCATTCACCTCCATTTTATTGTTTACCCTTTTGAGGAACAGCTGCGAAGAGTGATTTCACTAGCCATCCTTGTGACACTGCCGTGATTGGAAAATTCCAAACCTTACCTGGAATCAGCTGCTACACATTTTATCACTCGTTCCTCAAAAGATGAGTCTTCTTTAAGCTCTTTTCAACTGACTCGTAAAATATGAAAAGATTGTCGAGTTTTGGCCTTCCAGCTCGTTAAAGCGACCGGAAGTGCTATCCCTCCTCTAGATTTTAATCTTTTTGGACCTGAGGGATTATTGCACAAAAAGATCGAGCGCTTGTTTTGTTCGGCTCGTTAAAGCTAATCGAAAATTCATCCCTTCTGTATTGTTTTATACTTTTTCGGAATTAAGGGATTAGATGACGAAAATGGAATTTTGGAGTTACCTTTACGTACCTTTTCAGACTCTCTAAAAATGAAAAGGACCGAGTTATCTTTGTCGTTAGACTTGTTAAAAAGATTAATAGCGACAAACTTGTCTTTAGACGAGAACGAGTTTCACTATCGCTAGGCTCATTAAAACATAGCGATGTGTTTGCCCGAAGGGCAAATTATAGAACAAGCATATGTTATCCTCCTCAAGCTTGACAAAAATAAAGAGGTACTAGTCAGCAATGACTGGGGAAAAATTGGGAAGAAAACTCAAAGAATCTTTATTGGTAGCAAGTCGCTCTTGAACATGACACTTCCACTCCGTGCCCGAGTCAGGTTGGGTTGTTTCATTCACCGGTCACATCGCCATGGTCACGCCATACCATCCACATTTGGGGTTAATGCTACCAATCCATCACATAAGTGTCGCTGACATGTTCAAGAGAAGTCATCAAGAAAGGCCACCTGTGTCCTGCCCACTGTTGGAAATAATACTGAGAGGGGGGGTGAATCAGTATTATCAAATTCTTTTTAATATATCTTCCTTATTTATACTTTGAATAATTCTTCAAATATTGATCATTACTTTGTATGTCAGAATCATAAAATAATGAGCAGGAACAAGAAAAGCAAATAGTCACACAAAAGAACACCAGATATAAGGTGGAAACCCAATGTGGGTGAAACCCACCTGCTGCAATATGTCTCTATCTTCTCTTAATAAGAAACTCCTTTTAAAATGATTTTGTACTGGTGCAGTCCTTTACCAATACGCAGGCTACAACCTGCAGAGAGCTACAACTCTCTCTTTCGTTTTCCAGTCTCTCCTGGAAGGGAGCTACAACCCCCTACTTCTTTTCTTTCAAGGACCACTTTTCATTAATTTTCAGACTGGATCCAAGAACATCAAAAACCCATCAACTACACTTGCATCATCAATCTGTGATTTCACCAAAGCCAACCCGCATACAGATCTGCAAATATTTCCTTATAACTTTGCAGTTGTTACATCAGACATACCCAGATCATAACATGTGTAAAATAAAACATGCATCAATAATTCAGACCCAGATTATTAGATTTATAGATCAAGCGTATGCCACATATCACAGATCAAAATCATATAGAGATACCGCTATTCCAGCCTTAAGATTTTGACCCATCAATAGAACTTATCCTTCTCCTTACGCTCAGGTTCCTTCTTCATTCAGATCCAGATCTGCACCATAACCCAATCACAATATTCCAGATCTAGCACTTTATCAGATATTCGATAATTCAGAAGATGCCTTGCCAAATGATCTCCTTCCTCTTTTATAGCCTTAGTCCTTTCTCAATACCACGGTCCAAAACCATAGGATCAAAAAACTGTTGGACTAATACCATGAACCAACCATGAAAGTGCGTGAGATCAACACTTTTGGATGCAATACCACGGGCCAAAACCATAGGATCAAAAACTGTCGGACTAATACCATGAACCAACCATGAAAGTGCGTGAGATCAACACTTTTGACGAGGTACCATGGTCGAAAACCATAGGTTCAAATACCAAGGACTAACTACCATGGACCAAAGGTAAGTTCTCCAACATATACGTGCTTTTCCTTGCATGAAAGTGCGTACCATGGTCCAAAACCATAGGTTCAAATACCAAGGACTAACTACCATGGACCAAAGGTAAGTTCTCCAACATATACGCGCTTTTCCTCATAGGTTCAAATACCAAGGACTAACTACCATTGACCAAAGGTAAGTTCTCCAACATATACGCGCTTTTCCTTGCATGAAAGTGCGTACCATGGTCCAAAACCATAGGTTCAAATACCAAGGACTAACTAGCATGGACCAAAGGTAAGTTCTCCAACATATACGCGTTTTTCCTTGTATGAAAGTGCGTGAACTTTTTCTCTACATGAAATAAACTTTTCTCTGCATAAAAGTGCGTGACCTTTTCTCTACATGAAATAAACTTTTCTTTGCATATAAGTGCGTGAACTTTTCTCCACACTGTAATTTATTATCTGAGATGAGTGGGTTGCCATCAAGTACAACATATGTATCATAATGCCAACAATCTCCCCCTTTGGACTTGATGGCAACAACAACCAATCACTCTCCCCCTTTGACATCAAGGGCAAAGGGTTATGCTCTGCCTAAGAACATGCTCCCCCTGATTATAAACCAGATCTGCAAAGAAGAACCATAATCCATGACCATGAAATAGATAGAGACGTATTGCAGCAATATTCAGACCAGCATCCATGATCTCCTTCTGTACTTCCTCCATAATGCCAACAATGCATGATATGCTCCCCCTGAACCTGTGCCATTCGATCTTTGACCAATCCGCAACCCAGCACATGTACGCATATACTTCAGATGAACCTTGCGTACAACCAACAATCAGAAGAGATTCAACAACAAGATGATGCATCAAAAACCCCCAGCTTTTGCCTGAGGTATTCAAAGGTCTCCTTAGGCAATGGTTTGGTGAGTATATCAGCAACCTGTTCCTTAGAAGGAACATACTCCAACTTGACCTTTTGTTCAAGCACTTGTTCCCGGAGAAAGTGATACTTGATTGGTATGTGCTTGGTTTTTGAATGCATAACTGGGTTCTTTGAAATTCTGATTGCACTTGTATTATCACATAAAATGGAGATGGGTGGTGTACAAGTGATTTGAAAATCCTACAAGGTCTGCATCATCCAAAGGAGTTGAGTGCAGCAAGATGCAGCAACAACATATTCTGCTTTAGCTGTAGACAAGGAAATCGAACTCTGTTTCTTGCTGAACCAAGATACTAATCTGGAACCCATAAAGAATGCACCACTACTTGTGCTTTTCCTGTCATCCACGCTTCCGGCCCAATCTGCATCTGTATAAGCATGAAGTGTGAGATCTGTATCTCTAGGATACCATAAGCCATAGTTTTGAGTCGCTTGAAGATATTTGAAGATTCTCTTTACTGCCTGAAGATGAGTTTCCTTTGGATTTGCCTGAAATCTTCCAACTATTCCCACTGCATGCATTATGTCTGGTCAGGTACCTGTCAAATAAAGTATACTTCCAATCATAGATCTGTAAGTTGGTTGATGCACTGCTGCTGATTCATCATTTGCACTGAGGTTACATCCTGTGACCATGGGTGTACATACTGGTTTTGCTTCTTCCATACCATATTTCTTCAAAATCTGCTTGAGATACTTGGTTTGAGACAAGAAGATCCCTCCTTCATTTTGTTGGATTTGCAAACCAAGAAAATATGTCAATTCTCCAAGCAAGGACATTTCGAATTCTTTCTGCATCAGCAAGGCAAAGCTTTGACTCATAGATTCTTCATTGCTGCCAAAGATAATGTCATCTACATACACAACAAGTATTAGCAATTTGTCATTTTCAATTTTTATATAAAGATTGCTATCTGCTGATCCTTTTGAAAAACCTTGTTGATGAAGATATTTGTCCAAACGATAGTACCAAGCCCTTGGAGCTTGTTGAAGACCATAGAGAGCCTTTTTCAATCTGCATGCAAGATTTGGATCATTTCCAAGAATGAAACCATCTGGCTGCTCAATGTATACTTCTTCTTCTAAGTCTCCATTCAGAAAGGGTGATTTCATGTCCATTTGAAATACTTTGAACTTTTGAAAGCTTGAGAGAGCAAGGAACATTCGGATGGCCTCAATTCTTGCAACAGGAGCAAAAGTTTCCTCAAAATCTATTCCTTCTTGCTGCGCATACCCTTTACAGACAAGTCTTGCCTTGTTTCTAACTACTTCCCCATTTTCATTCAACTTATTTTTGAAGACCCATTTTGTCCCTATAACATTCTTATCCTTTGGTCTAGGAACAAACTCCCAAGTGTTGTTCTTTTCAATCTGCTCAAGTTCTTCATCCATTTCTTTGACCCAACATTCATCTTTGCATGCCTCTTTTACATATTGTGGTTCAGTGGAGGAGAGTAATGCCAAATAGCTTGAAGCTTCTGCAATTGTTCTTCTTGTTTGTACACCTGCTTCTTTCTGCCCCAAAATCTGAGATTCTGGATGATTCTTCTGAACGTACTGGGATGGAGTCTTCTCTTCTATTCTTATCTGTTCCTCTGGTGCTCCTTGAGGTTCTTCTTCTTCATCATTCTGTCTTTGAGGGTAGTCTTCATCTTCTTCGATATTTTCATGATTTACTTGCCTAGGAATGTATCCCTTTTCATCAACCACTACATCAATGCTGTCAACAATTCTTCCAAGTCTTTTATTGTAGCACTTATATGCTTTGCTGTGTGGAGAATAACCAAGAAGAATGCCTTCATCTGCTCTAGATTCAAGTTTGCCAAGTTGCTCATCAGTATTCTTAATATAGCATTTGCTCCCAAAGATTTTGAAGTGATTTACCGAAGGAGTCTCACCATACCAGAGCTCATGAGGAGTTTGAGTGCTGTTCACTCGGACATTTGTTTTGTTGAGAATAACAACTGCAGCATATGCGGCTTCACCCCAAAAAGTTGCGGGAGTTCCAGACTCATCCAACATAGCACGAGCCATTTGTTGGACTGTTATGTTCATCCTTTCCACCACTCCATTTTGCTGAGGATTGCTAGCTGTAGAGAATTCTCTTCTTATCCCATGTTCTTCACAGAAATCGAAAAATTCATTTGAGGTAAACTCCCCACCTCTGTCAGACCTGAGGCACTTAATTTTGTAACCTGATTCATTTTCAACCAAGGCTTTGAAGGATTTGAATTTCTAGAATGCTTCGTCTTTGTGCTTCATAAGTCCTAACCAAACAAACCTAGAGAAATCGTCAATGAATAATATCAAGTATTCTTCTCCTTGAGGTGTCCTTTTCCTAAATGGACCACATACATCTGTATGGACTAGCTTAAGAGGCATGCTAGCTGATCCTTCCTTCTCTGGAAAGTTAGTTTTGGTTTGCTTTCCAAACGGACATGATTTGCATATGGTGTTGTCTGGAATTTTGATATCTGGAAGACCACGAACTGCCTGATATTTGCCTGCTTTCCTTATTTGTGAAAAGCTTAGATGCCCCAACCTCCGGTGCCATAACCAGTGCTCATCATCCTTGCTCAAATAGCATTGTTGTTGTCCTTCTTCAAATATGTATAGATTATTTGGAGTTCTTCTACCTTTGATCACTGTTTTCCCTGTATCAAGATCACGAACGCTACATCCATTTGATCAAAATATTACCTCGGTTCCTTGATCGCACATCTGACTGACACTCAGAAGGTTATGCTTCAAGCCATCAACATACAAAACATTTCCAGCTTTGACCTTTTCTTTTAACTGAGCTGTGCCTTTTCCTTTTATAGCTGCTGGAGTATCATTTCCAAAAGAAACTTTCTTTCCCTTTTCTAAAGCAGAATATGATTCAAGTTTTTCTTTATCACCTGTCATATGCTTCGAACATCCACTGTCGATGTACCATATATTTTCTTGTCCCTCTGCATAAAAGGCTATCCCACATCTTTCTGTTTGTGGTTCCTTTATTCTCCATGTTCTGGTGCTTGAGGCTTGTTCCTTTGTCTGCTGAAACCTGCTCCTGCATTCAGAATCTTCATGACCAAAGTTATTGCAAATAGAACATTCAACTTCATTTTCAAGAGCCGAAAAGTTGTTATAGGTCCTTTTTGTAATCCCGATCATACTTCTTTGTTTTTGAGCTTCTCTAGTCATGATTGTTTTATGTGCAACACATTGAGCTGCTTTGTGACCAAAGTTATGGCAAGAGACACATTGCCCATTGAAGAAACTTCTGCGATTATCAAATCTACCGGCCAAATGATTGTAATTTCTATTGTCATCCATTCTTGAAGCAAATTGAGAAGATTTTACCTGTGGCTGGTTGTATCTTTTGTTCATCCTTAAGACATATTGCCCCTGGTTTACCTGATATTCTTTGTCCGTTCTTGATGTAATTCGTCCCTACTTTACCTGGTGATCTCCATTGTGCTTTTGCTCATTCCTTCTTGCTGCATCAAGATAACTCTTTGAGGTGGATGCTTGAGATGTTTCTCCATTATACCCCAGACCTGTCTTATTTAGCGGAGAACGCTGTACATTGATGATCTCATCCAAAGTTTCAGATCCTTTGAGAAACTTAAGATTAATAGCCTTTGTTTTCTCAATTTCTTTTCTAAGGCCAACAATTTCACCTTCTAACTTTTCAAGATATTTTTCTTTTTCATCAATTTGAAATTGTAGAGTATCAATGATCATATTCTTTTCTTCTATACATGTCTTAAGTCTAGAAATCTCTTCATGAAAACTATCCACATCTATAGCATCCATGTAATCATCATCTTCAAAGGCCATTAAAAGTTTATAGTCATTACCTCGTTCATCTTCATCACTATTTGATAGACCATCACTATCTTCATGAGTGTAGTAGCTTTTCTTATTTGCATTCTGTTTCTTGTTCCATCTAATAGGTTCCTTTCCCTTATCGATCTTATCCTTATGAGGACATTTGGCAGCATAGTGACCTACTCTTCCACAAGAAAAGCATTTGAAGGGTAACTTAACTCTGAACCGTCTAGCACCCCGTTGAAGATTTCTGACAAAATTTGATTCTTCTTCTTCTTCTGACCCATGTCCTGATTCATAGTACTCTCCTTTACCTGAAGCCTTGAAGGCAGCTTCTTTCCTGTCAGATGGACCTCCTTTTCTCATTTCATAAGCAGTTAGAATTCCATGTAGTTGTGACATTTCAAGATGTTGTAGATTCTCCTTTTCTTCTATAGCAGAAACTTTAGAATCAAACCTAGGTGACAAAGATCTTAGAACTTTTTCAACCACAACAGCCTCTTTTATTTCTTCACCCAAATTTTTCATACAATTAACAATCTCATCCACACGAAGAAAATAGTTAGCCACACTTTCATCATTATACATTCTGAGATTCTCATACTGAATCCTAAGGGTTTGAAGTTTTGCACGTTTTACCTGTTCATCTCCTTCGTAGCTCAAAACAATCTTGTCCCATATTTCTGTTGCGGATTTATATTGCATAACCTTCACGAATTCAGATTGAGATAGACATCCTAGAAGAGTATTAACTGCCTTTGCATTTGTTTCATATTTCTTCTTCTCAGCTGAATCTGTAGGAGTAGCTGATGGAAAAGTATACCCTGTTTCTATAATGTCCCATACTTCTGTACCCAAAGATTGAAGATAGGCAGTAACTCTTACCTTCCAATATACGAAGTTTGTCCCATCAAAAATTGGTGGCCTGATTGATGCTTCCCTCTCGTAGTTGCTCATGATGTTAGATCTTCCTTCAAGCGATCAAGCTTCTTCAGAAGGACCTGCTCTGATACCAATTGTTGGAAATAATACTCAGAGGGGGGGTGAATCAGTATTATCAAATTCTTTTCAATATATCTTCCTTATTTATACTTTGAATAATTCTTCAAATATTGATCATTACTTTGTATGTCAGAATCATAAAATAATGAGCAGGAACAAGAAAAGCAAATAGTCACACAAAAGAACACCAGATATAAGGTGGAAACCCAATGTGGGTGAAAACCACCTGCTACAATATGTCTCTATCTTCTTTTAATAAGAAACTCCTTTTACAATGATTTTGTACTGGTGCAGTCCTTTACCAGTACGCAGGCTACAACCTGCAGAGAGCTACAACTCTCTCTTTCGTTTTCCAGTCTCTCCTGGAAGGGAGCTACAACCCCCTACTTCTTTTCTTTCAAGGACCACTTTTCATTAATTTTCAGATTGGATCCAAGAACATTAAGAACCCATCAACTACACTTGCATCATCAATCTGTGATTTCACCAAAGCCAACCCGCATACAGATATGCAAATATTTCCTTATAACTTTGCAGTTGTTACATCAGACATACCCAAATCATAACATGTGTAAAATAAAACATGCATCAATAATTCAGACCCAGATTATTAGATTTATAGATCAAGCGTATGCCACATATCACAGATCAAAATCATATAGAGATACCACTATTCCAGCCTTAAGATTTTGACCCATCAATAGAACTTATCCTTCTCCTTACGCTCAGGTTCCTTCTTCATTCAGATCCAGATCTGCACCATAACCCAATCACAATATTCCAGATCTAGCACTTTATCAGATATTCGATAATTCAGAAGATGCCTTGCCAAATGATCTCCTTCCTCTTTTATAGCCTTAGTCCTTTCTCAATACCACGGTCCAAAACCATAGGATCAAAAAACTGTTGGACTAATACCATGAACCAACCATGAAAGTGCGTGAGATCAACACTTTTGGATGCAATACCACGGGCCAAAACCATAGGATCAAAAACTGTCGGACTAATACCATGAACCAACCATGAAAGTGCGTGAGATCAACACTTTTGACGAGGTACCATGGTCGAAAACCATAGGTTCAAATACCAAGGACTAACTACCATGGACCAAAGGTATGTTCTCCAACATATACGCACTTTTCCTCATAGGTTCAAATACCAAGGACTAACTACCATGGACCAAAGGTAAGTTCTCCAACATATACATGCTTTTCCTTGCATGAAAGTGCGTACCATGGTCCAAAACCATAGGTTCAAATACCAAGGACTAACTACCATGGACCAAAGGTAAGTTCTCCAACATATACGCGCTTTTCCTTGCATGAAAGTGCGTGAACTTTTTCTCTACATGAAATAAACTTTTCTCTGCATAAAAGTGCGTGAACTTTTCTCTACATGAAATAAACTTTTCTCTGCATATAAGTGCATGAACTTTTCTCTACACTGTAATTTATTATCTGAGATGAGTGGGTTGCCATCAAGTACAACATATGTATCATAATGCCAACACCCACTACCATACATTATACTCCATTCTTTCATGACCGCCATCCTGAACCATATATCATCAGATCGTTTTCACCTCCATCAAAATCATTTGCTCCGTTTCGTGTCATTGATGTGGGATTCATTAAGGCCCTCCTATGACGGTTCACTTCTTGTCGACATCAGCTCATTATCCAAGAAGTTGATCTAGGAACACCCCATTCAGTACTTTGAAGCTTGCATGCCTCAATGGCAAGTTTCTCACTTCCGGCGACATGTATACATCAATGACCTTCGACCGAAAGATTTTGCATGGTGTTCGACGCCAAGTCCTTTATTCACACCACGTGAAATGTACTGCAGTACCTTGAGGGTCATTATCATTATTGGTGATTCCTCTCGCGCTTGTTAACAGTTTACATCATTGACTGGTAATCAAGCGATGTCTTTCCATGTTCGACTTCAAAACATTTCTCACATGGATCGACTTGTACTTCGAGTGAAGATCGGATGAGATTGAAGACCCCAGATCTAATTTCATCCATCCGGGCTGTGATATATATTCAGGAAAATAAAGACATAGAAATGTACAGCATTGCAGCACAAATAATCATCCTACCAAAAGGATGATGGCTCTATCAGAATCATTAGTCTACCATCAGACAGTTGTCTGTCCTATGTACATGAAAATGAATTTATAAAGCTGAGCATGGGAATGCCCGCCTCAGCTAGATCATGAAAACAATATGAAGATAATGTATTGTATTGTATCTCATTACAGGTCTCCTCCCAGCATTGAAATAACTTCGGATCCTCCTAATAAAACATTTCACCCGATAAACGGCCTCATACTTTAGGGGGCAACTGTTATAGACATTTTTGTGCCTTACAGCTCTAAGCATGAAATGTCCATAAACCAAGGGCTCCTAAGTCCCTAAAAGTGTTATTCTAACTCCTAAAGGAACAAGGTCAAGAAAATGCAGCTTCTCCCAGAAGTTCTCCACCAGAAACTGCTCAGAACTAGTCAAATCAGGATCATTTCAGCTGCTCCACTAGCCAAGTGCGTTGCATAGCACCTAAGTCCACTAGCTAGGTGTGTTGCAACGCACCTAAATTCACTACCAGGGTGCGTTGAGAGGGAAATGACAAGTGGCAGAGTCATTCCACGAGGTGGAGAGACAATGGAAGGTTCAAGAATCTTCTCCAATGACACTTGCCTCACTGAATTCGACCAAGGATGAGTAAGAGGCTCTCAGTCTCCAAGTGGAAGCAAGAACTGACAGAGAGAAGCCACTAATCAATTCATGAGCTGACTCATCCTCCTTGCATACATCTATATATGGATCCCTCATCCCAGAGATCCAGAGGCTGGAATATTGTACATTGCAAGGAATTGCTGTTGGTTTTGAGATACATATCAGAGAATTGGGTGATCTATGCTTTGTTGGGGTTGAAGAAGGGACTTCTTTGCTGGGAGGTTGATGCTAGGTCAGGAATCATCGGTTGTAACTCCTCCTGGATCTTCTTGTATATCAATAAAACTATTGGAGTTTCTTCTCCATGCTTGTGTTTCATTGATGCTTGTTACATTTGTATGGTTAGCTTAAATCTGATCCTAAGTTATTTATGAATATAAACCCATGTCTTTTTATAGTTTCTTTCCTCTGTGATCTTGCAGGAACTTGGTGAAGCTGGGCAAATGAGAGAGCAGGTAGCTGGAAGCTGTCAAAGAGGAGAGAGATTGGATCAAAGGACTAGCGCAAGACACAGGTTGGTTCATCCTATTTCTCTTTGTTTATAGTTCATAAAGAAGAATACAAAAGTAGTTTTCTCTGTTTGTTTCTAAGGTCGCTGTCACACCTTAGTGGGATAGAGCAGATCTAGATAGACACTTTTCCCGATAACACTCGGGGAAGGATCATCATGATCAGCAATTGGACAAAAGTAATTCATCCATTATCAGAAGAAATCAAAGCCCGAATCAAGGGGCACTACTACTACTCAGGGTCAGAAGGAGTCGATCATCATCAATTTTGATAATTCACAAGTTTCCATAGGGACAGAAGAATCGATTATTACTACTCCTTCTTCTTCTACTTCACAGAATTTATTAGAGATGACTCTATCTATAGGACCAAGTGAAACAAAGGTGTCAAATGTCTTCACTAATTTCCTTGAAATCAAGCAAAAGAATGAAGCTTTAAAAGATAATGTTTATGCATAGTTTTGGAAGAAGACTTCTACTTCACAGAACATGTTGTTGACATCATTTGACAATGAAAATGGAGTAATGGAAATGGATTTTATGCAGGCTCAAGTGCCCTCTCCTAAGGGTTATTATGATTACAAGATAGCTATATTTAGATTTGATGCTAATCAGATACATCCAACTGATCAAATGGACATGCATAGGCAGTATGGTGAGATGATTTTCTCAACCATGACCAACACCGCTATGACATTGTCAAAGCTTAAAACTGCTCTATCAAATGTGTAGTCACAATTGAAGATTGAGAAAATATCATCTTGAGCAAAGGATAATAGGGTTAAGTGATTAGAGGACTTAGTAATTAAATTTGGATATGACCCTATTGATGTCAAAGATGCTAAAGATATTATCAAGAAGAAAAACACAGATATTGTACCATTGAGGACGTAGCTGAAACTGCCTTCTACAAAGGACCTCCAAACCAAGGAGATAATAGAAAGTGAACAACACAAGGAAGAAATTCTCAAAGTGATAATTGAGCAGAATGTATAGATAAAGAATATGGAGGAGCAAATTTAGAAATTGCTTAAGGAAAAAGATAAAATTACTCATTTATCTATAGCTCCCATCACAGTTATTCCTATTACAATGTCCAGAACAGTAGGGGAATCTACATCATCCACAGTAGAATCTACATCGACAGTAGGGGATTTGAACAAACTTTCATTGCAGCTGATTCACCAGAAGCAAGAGAATGAAAACCTGCATAAGGAATTCAAGGATTTGGAAGATCAGAAGATAAAAAATGATAATCTGTATGTTGAATAAATACATAAAAAACATAGATTGAACAGAAGAATTGAAGAGTTTCATAGTCATAAATTGATGGCTCAAACCTTGGTCCATGCTAAGGAAAGCATTTGGGTTGATATCAGTCAGGTCATAACTGAAGTATGGCCCTCCATTCAGGTCATTTTTCGAGCAGGAGGAACTCATAAATAGATTTTAGGTAGCCATTGATGAAGTGAAGTAGCTTCTTAAAGATAAACCAAGTGAAGCTACAAACATGATCAGAGTTCTTAACTCACAAACAAAGGTCGAGTTGGAGCAGATTCAAATTTTGGACATAATAGAAACCATCTTGGAAATCAAGAAGGTGTTGCAAAAAAATAACTTGATGACTCAGTTAGAGACTTAGTGCCAAATCTTGAAGACTTCTTTCCAAAGGTTTCATTTTAAATTTAATTTACTGAATCGAAGAGGACTTCCAGGATTAGTGGCCTTAAATGACAGGTTGATCAGTCTGGAAGAACACTGGCAGAAACTTTATACCATAGTCACTGATAAAGCAAACTTTGTAGGTATAAAAGGGCATATTACATGGAAACAAGCATTAGAAGCTTTAGATTTTGACTTGACCATTAAGCATGAAATTAACCATATTTTTGTAAATAAGACCACTTCTGAGAAGTACACCGAGGTTGAAGAATTTTACAAGAAATTGGTAAATCTTTCCATACCAAGTGAAGACCGATGGGATCACTTGTGTGAATTTATTGAGTAACTTTCATCAACAACTAAAGGACAGTTGGGAAGCACTTTTTAGGGATCACATCATCAACAAATTCATAAAGCATAGTGCCAACACTTAACAGTTTTTGAATTTCCTGTAGTTTTGTACTATTTTTGTATTTTTGTTTTGAAAATATCTAGAAGAATTTTTGTATAAATAACTCCTCCTTTGAGGTATTAAGGGTATAACCCTTGGATAAGCTTTGAGAACATAATTGTAACCAAGCTGGATATTTTCCAATTTAATGAAAAGATTCTGAATTTTCCTCCTATAGCTTTGCCTCCTTGTAAGTTTTTCATATGTGCTTATTTAATTATGTATTGCTTCATATATTTAAGTCTTTATGAAGAGATATGGGTAAGATAATATTGAGTATTAGTTAGTCTTAAATCCCCTGTGATGTTATCAACAATAACTAGGGACTAGCTTATAAGACTATCTATTATTATAAACTCCCCTATACCAATTAATTGTCACACAAATCTACATTCATTTAAATATATTTTATTCCACAAAAGATGTTGTTTGCATGTATTCTTTGCTTATAACCAATCCAATATTCTGTCTGAATATTTATCAAGCTATACTTCATCAATATTCTTCTATTCATTCACTTTAAATCAATTAACTATAGCTAGAAAAACAACAGCCCTTTCATCTAGCTTAGTGACTGTTAAGGGTTAAGCACCTATTTTCAATAATTCATATCATTGGTCATCCATAAATTTAAAACCAACAAAACATTTTAGATGCTCTCACATGACTAACTAACCTAGATTCATCTCAGAGGACAACGTTAGACTGACGTGGTTGACGGAGAGCAAAAACTGAAATATTTTTATTTAAGGTGAATAAGGAAATTGTAGGTTAAAAATCATCCACCTGACGACTCCACTAGAACAATTTGGTTCCTTCAAAACATACCAGATATCACTCTGACTCTCAAATTATATCTCCTTTATCTGATCTTGAGAGACTGGTGAGAGAGGCCTTGTTTAGAAGGAGACTTGAAGCTTCTGCTCCATTATAGCCTGAAGATATTTCAGCTTCTGATTCCTTTAGCTTTGTTCCATCCCAACTAGATTTGGCTAATCTAACACCTAGGGTGTTATAACTTTTATCTAAAGGATTTGATCTGCAGCCAGCTCTCTTAGTCCAATCTTTGGAATCATACAAGCTTCCTGAAATATTTTTAGATTCTCCCAAGGCATAGGAAGAACTAGATATAGATTTACTAGAGTTAAAACCAACAGATTTTATCTCCCCCACTCATTATAGATTCCCATCCACTTATGCCCAACCTGAATAAACCTTCTTTGTATATTCAAACCCATTTTTTGAAAGTAAAGAGTAGGTTGAAACAGAGGTTCAGAAGTTAGTAATAAAAACACCTTTGAAAACTTTCAGGGCTCCTCAACTTTCTCATTCTCCTCCTCCCACTTTTACACCTCCTTCTTCACCCATTGCTTCACCACCTTCCTCATCATCCTCCACTACATCATATCCAACCTCTTCTATTGAATCATCTTCTTCTACATCTTTATATATGGCCTTTCAATCCATAATTCAAGCTAGGTATGTTGCCCTGCATCTTCCCAACCAACTCAACAATTTTCCTGATGGGTATTTGAAACACCTCCCTAGGTTTAATGGTGAAATTCGTTTATCTGTAGAAGATCATCTAGATGCATTTTTAGATTTTTCAGATAATATGAATATAGAACATGAGGATGTATATATGTGTTTATTTTTTCCGTCTTTAGAGGAAATGTTAGGATATGGCTTAGACAACTGAGAGATGATTCCATTCAGTCATGGAATGAATTAACTACTATATTCAAGAATCAGTGGGGTGTCAAAAAGCATCTAGTTTACTATCTTACTGAGTTTGAAGAGCTTAAAAGGAATCATGGAGAACCTATGGTAGATTTCGTTAAACGATTTAATAAACTTTACCAAAAAATGCCTCCTGATTGTAAACCTCCCGTCACAGTAGCAAAGTTTAAGTTCTCCAAAGGCTTTGACGATGACTTTACAGTCATGTTGAGGGAAATGACATCTCCTACCCTTCAGGACATGGAAACTAATGCTATAGAAGTTGAGGCTAATAGATCAACTTCATCTAAACTTAAAGCCAAGGATGAAAAGGCTGAAATAAAAATGAAGCCCAAGGAGGAAGGATCTTCCTCAAAGACCAAAAACAATGATCAGAAAATAGATGAGATAACATCATTACTTAGAAACCTATCTAATAGGATTTCTAATATTGAAACTCATCCTAGAACCATATAACAAACTGTTGTTAGACCACAGACTATGTTTAGAAGAGCACCAGAAACTCAAATTTTACAGAGACCTAACATTGATCAACATATCCAACCTCCTCTGATGATTGATGACCAACAACCATATGACATTGGAACTCTAATTTCCGAATATGTAAATAATTTTGATTCTTCATTTGTAGATAATTCTATTGTTCCTCACCCTTCAAATCAGTCTTCCCAAAATCAAGAAGACAATCAAATTTCTAAATATCAGGCCTTCCCTGAATTCCTAATTGGAGAATTAAATAGAAGATATGATCTTAGACCTAGGTTAGGGCCTTGTAGACCTCCAAAAGGTCCCACTCTAAATGAACCTCAGATAAAATCTAATGAAAGCCAGATAATTATCATTCTACTATTGAATCAAACAGGTGAAACAAGCCAAATTGATAAAATTGTTTTGACAACCTTCAATGTTGAAAGAGAATTGGAAAGAGTTAAAATACCAATTCCCCTAGTTGAACTGCCAAAAAATCCAGGGTATAAGAACTAAGTTTCAAAATGGATTCAGTCATCCAGTGTGGATGTTAGAGGGGATGTGATAAGCCTATAGGATGAAAAACCCTTAGTAGTTTTTGGTCCTAGCTCTGACATAATAGATGAGAATGTGCCACCATTTTATGTGACTCTGAAAATTCATGATTTCCTGCTATATAACTATATGTTAGATTTTGGGGCTTCCCGTAATCTAATGCCTAAAGTGATCATGGACCAGCTGCAACTAGAATTCACTAGAACTTACCATGATCTTTATACTTTTAACTCTAAGAAAGTTCCTTGTCTTGGACTTATTCAAGATTTGGTGGTTATCTTAGCTCATATCCCTGTCAAAAGTGTGGTTTTAGACATACTAGTCACTAACATCCCTCCAAAATTTGGCATGATGCTATCAATATTTTTATGTGCTAAGAGAGGAGGAAGCCTACAAATGGATATGTCTTATGCCACTATTCCAGTTTATGGGGGTGAGAATCTCAAGATATATAGAGAAGTCATATTTATGAATACTTTTTATAGAGTTGATCAAGCTAGGAATCATCCTATTTATGTTGTCGACCAAGAATTTGGGTGTTTTGAACTATCAGTAAATAATTCACAAAATACTCAACTTACTATTAAAGATATTGTTGATCAACCTAAAACCATTGAAACTGATATTTGGAAATTGTACTTTAATGGTTCTTGCTCAAAGGAAGGAGTAGGAGATGGAATTATATTAATTTCACCAGATAAAGAAAACATTACCCAATAATACAAAGTTGAATTCTATGAAACCAATAATGTAGCAGAGTATGAAACTTTTCTGCTAGGATTGGAGTTAGAAAGAACTCTTAAGGTGTGGAACTTAAGTGTATACAATGATACTGAACTTACTGTCAACAATTTAGGAATCAGTATCAAACCAAGCACCCTAGACTAAGATCTTATAGGAATGAAGTTTTGGATTCAATTAAAAATTAATTTTTATCATTCAATATTACAGCTATTCCTAGAGATCAAAACATGCATGCAAATTCCTTGGTTCTTTCTGCAAGTTCCTTTGAAATCCCTGATAAAACTCTTGTCCAGTATCAAATTCAAGTCAAGTATAGACCATCTATTCTTGACAATCGTAAGTACTAGAAAAAAATTTATGATGACGAGCAACTAAAATCCTTTTGCAAGGCATAGATGAATTCTCAAACATGCAAGTTGCGGAAGAACCACTTGATAATCTTGAAATTGACAACAAAAATCAAACACAACAATTTGATTCTAAAATTGTTGATCATAGTGTTATCAAACTCTCTAGCAATTTTATTCCAAAAGGGTTATTCCCTCTTGAGAAGCTCTTTGATCATAGTTATGTCCCCAAAAATCCACTTTCTAATTAACATGAGGAAAATATTGAAATTTATAACATTGGAAGTTCTTAAGAGATGAGAAATGTTAAAATTTTTACATCTCTATCAATAGAAGCTAAAGACAAATATTTACCCCTCCTTGAAGCCTACAAGATGTTTTTGCCTGGTCTTATAATAAACCAAAAACACATGATACATCTCTTATTGAACACAAAATTCGATTAAAACAAGAGGCAAAACCTTTCAAACAAAAATTGAGAATTAATCTTGTCCTTCTTCCTGTAATTGAAAAAGAACAAAAGAAGCTATTGGATTCTAAAATAATACTTCCATTAGGATATTCATATTGGGTAGCCAATCTAGTTCTAGTGAGAAAAAAGAATGGTGAAATTAGATTATGTGTGGATTTTAGGAATTTGAATAAATCTTCCCTAAAGGACAATTATCCATTACCTAAGATGTTGGGTCCATATAATACTAGTGATTACCCCATTACTATTGTAGTTATACCCCTTATTTATATAGTTGTGCCCCTATTACCCCCATATTGTTACTTTTGTGCCCCATAGAATCCCTCTATTGTTATTTTTGTGGCTTTATATTATTATTGTTAGGTTGGCTAGATTATATTGTGACTCCTTAGACTCCTATATATAGAAAGGAGGGTTTTTCATTTGTATCATCCAAGAATTGTTCATTTATGTAATGTAAAAGAGGTTTCCCCCTCGAAGAGGCTGAATTCTAAGGCGTTGATCTATCATTTCTATCTTTTCTTGAGCTGGTTTCATAACATTTAGTATCAGAGCTTTGGGTTCTAGGGTTTCGCTACTCCAAATAGGTCATCGTGGCATTTTCACTATAACTTTTATTCTGTGACATTTCAGAAGTCACAGAAAAAACCCATTTGAGAAGAAATTGTGCTAAACCTTGGATCCGAATTTCAGAGCATTTTACGATATATTTGCGGAGTTATGATTTGAGGAAGTTGGTCTTTTGCAGACTCCTGAATTACATTCCAAACAGGTGACCTGGGGAAAATCGTCATAAATTTCTCTCTGGGGATCAGATTGAAATTTCATAAGAAGGTACAGAAATAGGACAGACATTAGTTTCTTATAAGTGTTTTTCAGATCCAAAGGTTGAAACAAGGACTCGTGGCACGTTGCACAAGTTCGCTCTATTGAACTAGTCTATAATCAAGTCACTGTGGGAGATTTCGCATAACTCTTCCTTGGAGAATCCAATTTGGGTCAGACCTATGAAATTGGAAAGAGGACACAGAGGGATACTATAGGTAGCAATTTCAGAACTAGATGATTGGAAAGTACGGAGATACATTAGAGGCAATATCGAGCTCCTACAAAGTGAAAAAAGGTGTGTAGATTTTTTTAAATTTTTCCTTAAGCTTGGTTTGAAAATTTATTTTGAAGGAATTCAAAGGGCATAGTAGAGAATTATTATCGATAACTAATGCCCCGAGGAAAGAAAATGAAAACACCTAATAAGGAACCTGAAAGCTCTAGCATGACTCATGAAGAAGAGGAAGAAATGCTACATGATATCAAAATTACAAGAACAGGTGCAACAAATGTCACGCTCACAAAAGTTAACAGAAGCTAAGATAAATGGCGTGGAAGCTAAGATGAATGGCATGGAAGTTAAGATGGACAATTTGTAGATAGATTTGAACACAAATTTGAAGACAAGCATGGCAGATTTGAAGATAGATTTGACAAATTTTCTACAAGAAATACTTAATAATGGTGAAAAGGTAGTAAAGGAAACTCATGATGAGAACAAAAGAAATGTTAATCATGATTCCATAGACGCTAATGTTGGATCAAAGACTCACCATATTCCAAAAATCGATATGAGGAAGTTTGATGGCAAGGATCCTACCACATGGATATTACAGATGGAGCAATTCTTCGATCTCAATAATGTGCAAAACGCACAAAAGGTACGTATGGAAACTGTATATTTGGAACCAAATCAGTTTGTATGGTATCAATGGCTTTGCTCTCGTAAACAATTTATCACTTGGGAAATTTTTACGGAAGAATTGATAGCACATTATGAGGATACAAAAAGCAACACTTTTTTTAGCCAATTGATAAGTCTCAAACAAAAGGGTTCAATAATGGAGCACATTGAGGAGTTCCAAAAATTGAACATAAGGGTAAAAGATATTCCAGAGGAGCATAGGATTGATGTGTTCATAGGGTCTTTAAAGGATAATATCCAACATGATGTTCGCCTTTGGGAACCTGATTCATTAGAGAAGGCATTCAGGTTAGCAAGAAAAATGGAAAGCAAAATTATGGCAACTAGGAAGCATACCACTCACAACTATAAAGACAGAAGTGTTGTTGCCCCTAGTCTTCCACAACCTATAAGGTTGACACCACAAAAATTGGAAGAAAAAAGAGCAAAAGGGCTTTGTTACAGTTGTGATAGCAAATACACTAAAGGTCATAAGTGTGCTGAGAAGAAATTATTCTACATAGATTGTGAAGAGGAAGAAGAAAAGGAGCAAGAAAGGTCAAAAGAAGAGGATATACTCCAGGAAAAAGCCTAGATGAAGAACAAATAAATCCGACCATATCTTGTAATGCATTGGCGGGAATTACCACTCCTCAAACCATCAAGATAGAAGGACAAATCAAGAAGAAAAAGGTAATAGTGTTGATTGATTCAGGAAGCACCCACAATTTTATTCATTGTAGGGTAGCAAAAGAATTGAATTGCTTCCTATATCCAGCACCAGAGTGTCAAGTGATGATTGCAAATGGAGGAACAATAAATTTCTCTGGAAAGTGCCATAATATCAAGCTATCCATGGGAGAATATGTATTGACTAGCCCAATGCTTTCCATTCCAATGGGAGGTGCTGATGTTGTACTAGGAGTCCAATGGCTACAATCCTTGGGTACAATAGCTTTTAATTTTCAAGAACTTTTCATCAAATTTTCTACAGAAGGAAAGGAAGTTGAATTAAGGGGTATTGCAGGGAAACCAGGAAAGATAATCAGCTCTAATGGTATGACAAAGCTTCTAAAAAAGGAGCAAAGAGGTGTAATTGCACAATTATGTTCGCTAGATGTTTCCACATCGAAATCATCTATTTCTCCAGATCTCCAAAAAGTCCTGGACAATCATTCCAAGGTATTTGAGACTCCCAAAGGTCTCCCACCTATGCGTGATCATGATCATGCTATTCATCTGATTCCAGGAAGTGTTCCTCCAAACATCAGGCCGTACAGATATCCCTATGTCCAAGAAAGTGAAATTGAACGTATGGTTGCAGAAATGCTAGAGGCTGGTATAATTCAACCGAGTCAAAGTTCTTTCTCTGCTCCAGTAGTATTGGTGCACAAGAAGGATGGATCATGGCGCATGTGTCTGGATTATAGGGAGCTCAACAAGCTCACTATTAAAGATAAGTTCCCCATTCCTGTCATTGATGAATTACTGGATGAATTGCATGGATCAATTTACTTCACCAAGTTGGATCTTCATTCGGATATCATCAAATCAGAATGAAGATTGAAGACATTCCAAAAACGGCATTTAGAACTCATGAGGGTCATTATGAATTTTTGGTCATGCCTTTTGGCCTTACCAATGCACCTTCAACATTTCAAGGTTTGATGAATTCAATTTTCAAACCATTCCTTAGAAAATTTGTGTTAGTATTTTTTGATGATATACTAATCTACAACAAGTCTTGGAAGGATCATGTTGAACATGTTGACAGGGTGCTACAACTATTGGAGGAGAAACAATTATATGCAAAAAGATCCAAATGTTTCTTTGGAGTCCAGGAGGTGGAATATTTGGTCATATTGTATCTCATGAAGGAGTTAAGGTAGACCCTAGCAAAATTAAAGCCATTAAGGAATGGAAAATCCCCACATCCATAAAGCATCTGCGAGGATTTCTTGGGTTGACAGGTTATTATCGCAAGTTTGTTAAGAATTATGGGAGAATAGCAGCACCTCTAACAACATTATTGAAGAAAGATGCATTTTCATGGACTCCGGAAGCAACAAAGGCCTTTGAACATCTTAAAGAGGCAATGTGCCAAGCACCGGTCTTAGCTACACCGGACTTCACAAAAACCTTTATTGTGGAATGTGATGCTTCAGGAAATGGAATTGGTGCTGTTCTAATGCAAGATGAAAGACCCATTGCTTTTGAAAGTCGTCCAATCAAGGGAAAGTTTTTAAGAAAAGCTATTTATGAGAAGGAAATGTTGGCAATACTCCATGCACTTAAGAAATGGCGACCCTACCTAATGGGAAGACACTTCAAGGTAAAAACAGATCATGATAGCCTTAAATACTTTTTAGAACAAAGATTATCCTCTGAAGAGCAACAAAAGTGGGTCACAAAGATGTTGGGTTATGACTTTGAAATCATCTACAAAAAAGGGAAGCAAAATGTGGTGGCAGATGCACTCTCAAGAAAGGATGAGGATGTGGAAGCATTGTTGTGTGCCATTTCTATTATCCAACCAGATTGGATAAACGAAGCAAGGGAGGAATGGAAGAATGACGAAGAAGTGTGGGCACTTATTCGAAAGCTACAACAAGATTCCAGTACATCTGATACATTTAGCTGGCAAAATGATTCGTTATGGTACAAAGATCGCTTATACCTCTGTAAGAATTCCCAGCTAAAACAAAAGATTCTTATGGAATTGCACACTTCTCCCTTAGGAGGGCACTCAGGATTTTTAAAAACTTACCACAGGGTTAAGAAGGAATTTTTTTGGGATGGCCTTAAATCAGATATTCAAAAGTTTGTGGCGGAATGTTTGGTTTGCCAACAAAATAAAGTTGAAACAATTAAGACACCGAGTCTATTACAACCTTTATCCATTCCAAGCCAACGTTGGGAGGAGGTTTCAATGGATTTTATCACAGGTTTACCCAAGTCTGAGGGAAAGAGTGTCATCATGGTGGTAGTTGACAGACTTACCAAGTATGCACACTTTTGTGCATTATCACATCCATTTAAAGCCAGTACAGTTTCTACTGCATTTATGGAAACAGTTCAAAAGCTACATGGAAACCCAAAGATTATTGTAAGTGACAGAGATCCCATTTTCACTGGAAATTTTTGGACAGAATTATTTTCTTGTCTTGGTACTCAGTTAGCTCATAGCTCATCTTATCATCCTCAATCTGATGGGCAAACTGAGATAGTAAACAAATGTTTGGAAGGATATCTTCGTTGCTTTGTATCTGATAAACAAACACAATGGGTCAAATGGTTGCCTCTGGCTGAATGGTGGTATAACACTTCCTTCCATACAGCAACAAAAATGACCCCATTTATGGCACTTTATGGGTATCAACCACCATCCATCACATCATATTTAAGAGAAAATTCTAAAGTTCAGGCAGTGGAACATCACATCGAACATCAACAACAAGTCCTCCAACTCTTAAAGGATAACCTCGTGTTGGCACAAAATAGAATGAAACAACAGGCAGATCAACATCGCAGTGAAAGAAGTTTTGATGTAGGTGATTGGGTATTCCTACGGCTACAACCATATAAGAAAATGTCCCTAAAGCAAGCTAAGAAGGATAATAAATTATCACCAAAGTATTATGGTCCGTACAAGGTGTTGCAAAAGATTGGTACTATGGCATACAAATTGGAGCTTCCTGCAGCTTCTCGATTGCACCCAGTTTTCCATGTTTCATGTTTAAAGAAGGTTATAGGCAACAAGCTCCCAATTCAAACAATATTGCCAGAACTTGACGAGGAAGGAAAAATTATATTGGAACCGGAAGCAGTCACAGAAACAAGAACTCGACAGCTACGAAATCGATCAATTTCAGAGTATCTTATCAAGTGGAAGAACTTATCCGCTCAAGATTCCACTTGGGAGGATGAAAATTTTATGTAGAAGTATCTAGAACTACTCAAGCGTTGAGGACAACACTTTTTTTAAGGAGAGGGGCATGTTGGGTCCCTATAATACTAGTGATTACCCTATTACTATTGTAGTTATACCCCTTATTTATATTGGTGTGTCCCTATTACCCCCATATTGTTACTTCTGTGCCCCATAGAATCCCTCTATTGTTATTTTTGTGGCTTTATATTATTATTGTTAGGTCGGATAGGTTATATTTTGACTCCTTAGACTCCTATATATAGAAAGGAGGTTTTGTCATTTGTATCATCCAAGAATTGTTCATTTATATAATGTAAAGGAGGTTGTCCCTTCGAAGAGGCTGAATTCTAAGGCGTTGATCTATCATTTCTATCTTTTCTTGAGCTGGTTTCATAACATAAGATGCATCAATTACTTCAGAAAGTTTTAGGAGCCTGAAGAATTTCCATGTTAGATGGTTTTTCAAGATATAATCATATTATGGTTAGTCCAGAGGATAGAGAAAATACTGCATTTACAACTCCATGGGGCACATTCATGTAATGCCCGAATGTCGTTTGGGTTAACTAACAGTGGAGACACATTTTAACGTGATATGGACCTTGCATTTGTAGGTAATACCAAAAAATTTGTTGTTATTTATTTAGATGATTTAAATGTTTTCTCCAATTTAGATGAAAAGCATTTGAAGCATTTAAGAAAGGCTTTTGACAGATGCAGAAAGATTGGGATTTCTCTTAATCCCAAGAAGTCTTTGTTTGGAATCCAAGAAGGAAAAGTGCTCAGCCATATCATTTCCAAAGAAGGAGTAGTCTTTGATCCTAAAAGAGTTTCAACAATTCAGGCACTCATATTACCAAAGAACAAGAAGGAAGTCAGGCTTTCCTTGGTGAAATTAATTTTTAAGAAGATTTATCCCTAACTATGCTGAAATAGTTAAGGACATAGCTGATATGCTGAAAAAGAACCATGAATTTAAATGGATTGTTCCTACTAGGAATGCATTTGATAAGATTAAAAAGGCCATTGCAGAAGCCCCCATCTTAGCCAGTCCAGATTACTTTGAACCTTTTAGTGTATTTTCTTTTTCTTCTAAAACTACCCTAGTTGTTTTTCTTTTGCAAAAGAACAAAGATGGAGATGACCAACCCATTGCTTTTTTTAGCAAGGTTATGAGAGATGCTAAGCTAAAGTATGACTTCATTGAAAAACAAGCCTATTATTTATTTCAAGCTCTGAAATCCTTTAGAGTCTACCTCCTCCACTCTTCTATCATTGCCTATGTACCCAATAGTGTTGTCAAAATTATTTTAACTCATCCTGACACTAATGGAAGGAGAGGGAGATGGATAACTAAAACTTTTGAGTATGATCTCATCATCAAGACTACCAAACTTGTAAAAGGTTAAGGCCTAGAGAAGCTCCTTGTTGAATCCATTTGCAAGATCTTAGGAATAAATTTTGTTTTTAACATCCCAGCTGGGAAGAATACACAAGAACCTTTTGCAACCCCCACACATGATAATCCATAAGAACCTTCTGAGAGCCCAACTGAGAAGAATCCACAAAAACCTTATGAAATCCCCATACAGGAGAATCCAAAAGAACCTTCTACATCAGATCAGCTAATTCTGATTCACATTGATGAAAAAATGTTGTTATCAGATTGGTACTTTGACATTGTGAACTTTCTTAGAGAATTTGAGTGTCCAACTTAATTTAGAAGAAATCAATCTAAAACACCGAATTTGAAGGCTATAAAGCACTGTATTTTGAATGAAAATTTGTATTGGAAGGATCCCCTTAATAGCCTTTTACTTTGCCTAACAGAAATTGAGACAGAGGGGATCATCGATGACTTTCATGCAGGAATTTGTGGAGGGCACTATGCTTGGAGGGCCACAACATACAAGATCTTAAGGGCAGGATTTTATTGGCATACCCTTTTTGCACAGGTGGGAGCAAAGGTTAGGAGTTGTACACAGTGTCAAATGTTTGTTGGAAAGCTGAGATTATCAACTCTTGCATTGGTTCCAGTCTTAGTCCAAGCACCATTTTGTCAATGGGGATTGGATTTCATTGGTCAAATTCATCCTCCATCCAATAGTCAACACAAATGTATGTTAACTGCTATAGATTACTTTACCAAATGGCTAGAATCCATTCCAGTAAAAAATGCAAATGATACTGTTGTTATCAAGTTTATTGAAGAATATATATTATCTAGATTTGGATGCCCCTATCAAATAGTGACAGACAATGCACAAGCATTCAACAGTACTAAGATGATTGAGTTTTGTCAGAAATATAAAATCTTGTTGCATCATTCTACACAATACTATCCACAACGAAATGGTTTGGCAGAGTCCTCAAATAAAAGTTTGGTTAAAGTTATAAAGGAAACATTGGAGGATCATAAAACGAGTTGGTACAATCATCTCATTTATGCACTTTGGGCCAACAGGATTTCACCCAAAAGATCAATAGGTAAATCCCCTTTTCAGCTTGTTTATGGAAAAGAAGCTATATTTCCCACACATTTAGCTTTTCCTATTTTGATGTTTTTACAAGAGTCAAATGAAGAGGCTGATGAATTCTCGTGAATAATAAATCAGATCATAGAATTAAATGAGGATAGAGATGAAGTACATTACAAGCTTAAGAAATGTCAGAGTAAAATGAAAATCTTGATCAATAGGAAAGCCAAGGAAAGAGATTTCTGGCAATGTGATATGGTACAGAGATGGGATGCTAGGAGAAGACAAAGGGAGACATGGCAAGTTTGACAACCTTTGGTTGGGACCTTTTAGCGTTACTGAGGTCAAGGGTCATAACACTTTCATTCAGCAGAATTTAGAGGGAGAGTATTCCTCATTGCTTGTCAATGGGAAGTACTTGAAGCAAGACATTCAGTATTGAAAGGTTCCCATTCATTCATAATTACGTTATACTGGAGAGTTTTATACTACATGAAATGTGTATTTGTTTCAATAGAGACCCCATTAGCCTGAGGAGAAGGCACATGGATCTGCAAGTTCTCTGCATCATGTGGGAGGAAGTAGTCCTCAGTTGGAGCCAATGTTGTAAGATGCTTTATTTTTTATAAGTTAGTTCTTGTTTTACAAAATAGGGTATGAAAAAATAAAGAAAAAATGGAAATATGAAAAAATAGAAAATAAAAAGAGATGAAATAAAACCCCATCAAAAGAAAATAATTTTTTTTGTATAAGTGTGCTTGTTTAAATGCCACTTCATGAAATAAATTTCATTTGTAATAAATAAAGGTCTGTGTGCACCTTGTTTTTATGCCACAATGTTTTCTTCTGACCTGAATCAAACTGTTTAATCTTGAGCAGATCATTTAAATTTTTGTTCTAGATTAGGGAATAAGTTTAATCAAACAGTTTAATCTTGGTTAAACATTAGAAATTAGGATAGATTAGGACAAATAAAGGCCTAATATGCTAAAAAAATTGCCTAAGTTATATTAGATTAGGTTTCAATTTTTTAAATAGTTAAATATGGGTTGCTAGTCCAAACACGCACAAAATAGATTAATTTGTAATTAGTGCTTAATTACATTTTTAAAGGGGTGATTAATTATTTTGTAAATAATCGTTTATAATTTTTATTGTCAAAGTCAGAAATGAAAAAATAGGTTTGTAGGCAAGAGATAAAGCTTGGGAAAGAATCAATGGTGATTTACCTCCCCACCCAGATCAATGGCGGGGAAGCCTCTTTGCACCCTTGTCACTTCACATTGCTTACCACTACCCCTCCCTTTGAAATCCACCATCCACACATCTCACGCTTCCTGATACCGCACCAACAGTCACACCTACCATGTTGTCCACCTCCAATTGCTCCACACCACGTTCCCTCACCCGTTATCACCTATCCATTCCCGCGTATCCATTCCTAATCTTACCTCCCATTAATGTATTAAATTTCTAATTAGTCAATCAACACCAACTTTCTGGTAAGGGTAGCCTTAATCCATTGTTAAATATTCTCTTACCTCGTTACATTAGCCTTTCTTCAACTTCTCTTTCACTATTTTCTTTCACTATTCTATTTAGTGTTCTCTTCTACAAATTCTCTGTCGAGGCAAGCCTACAACAGTAAGCATCCTTTGAACAGTTCCTCTGCAAATTTTCTGCCATTCACCATTACACTTCTGTTATACCATGGCTCCAAAGAAGAAACACAAGCCTGCTGCCAATTCATCTACAACACAAGAAACCCCAAAGGCCTTTGATGCCTTATACCTAGACCATATCCCATTGGCCAACCAATATTTTAAAATTGCAAATACTGAATGCAAATATGACATATTTGAATTGCATAATTGGCTGAAGCAGATTTACTTTGACTCTGAAGATGAAAGAAACCTGTGGGAATCCCATCTACCTTTTTATATGTTTTCTCAGACTTATTCCTTTCCTAATTTAGTTATTTGATGTCAATCCAACTATAATCCTTTACAGAGAATAGTGGTAGCTCATAATGGAGACATTATGATAACTATCATTACATAAACCATTAGTAAAATGCTTTGGATACCTGAGGATGACTCCCTTAGGTTTTTCTCCACTGCATCCTTAATTGATCTATTTCACAAGCTGACATTCCCTCAAAGAGATCAAATTTTTGAGATCTTTCACCATGAAGATGCTTAGCTCCCCAAAAAGAATCCTCCTTATCCAACATTTATCCTCCCTCGGAGAGCCAAGCACATCATTTCTCTAATTTCTTGCTTGTTAGGCTACGAGTTAGACCAATGGGTAGATGAAGCTATCATAGGCTATATGTCAATATTTTCTAAAGAAAACAAACCTACCTTCATGTATAACTACAGTCAATTTTTAGTTGAAGCTATGCGTGAGAAATTTAATGAACATCACTGCTCAAGGAGTCTTTAAATACTCCTCTGCCCTATTTCATATGTTTATTTTTCAGCAGGGAGACAAGTTGCCTATTGTTTTTCACAAGCATGATGATCAAGAAGAAAATCAAGCAGTCACTCAGTGGACCTCATTGATTAGAAATAACTCGACTGAGTTTAGATTTTTAGACTTCATAGATTGTTTCATTCATCTAGTAGCACAACTTCTCAACATTCAAAGTGAACCCAGGATCATTACAGAAATAAAAAGGATCCTCCACCTCAATGATCAAGTCAGAATAGGAGATCGGTATCTTTACCAGAATTAAATAAAGATCAAAGTATATGGCTATGAATTGGCTCCATATAAGTTTCCAAAATATGTTCCAATGAGATTTTTCTCTCTGGAATATGTTAGGAAAATGATGGATATGGATGAGCTTCATTTCATATTAGGGAAAAGGAGATCACAGTTCAAGATAAAGGAAAAGGAAGGATCATTTATTTGTAACACTGGATCAGAAGGTTTAGAAGCAAATTCCATGCTAAAATAGATGGGTTTCTAACCCAGCTTCACTTGGTCTTATGACCCATTCAGTATTATCTCAGACTTAAGGGTGTAACTCAAAGCCACACCTTACAATCATACACAAAGACCAGATATTGAGAATTTTAGAAATCATGAAAAGTGGGAAGATAATACTCTTCAAGAAGCAAAAGAACAAGTTGTACCTCCTTCTACTCTTCAGAATCCTACTTCTTAAACCAAGTATGACAAGAGGCCCAGGGAGGGATCATCATCATGAGCAATTGGAGAAAAGGAGTTCATCCTTTATCAGAAGAAATCAGCGACTGAATCAAAGGGCACTACTACTACTACTCAGGGTCAGAAGGAGCCTATCATCATCAATTTGGATGATTCACAGGTTTCCATAGGGATAGAAGAACCTGTTATTATTACTACTTCTTCTTATACTTCGTAGAATTTGTTAGAGATCACTCAATCTGTAAGACCAAGGAAAACAGAGGAGTCAAATGTCTTCACCATTTTCCTTGAAATCAAGCAGAAGAATGAAGCTTTAAAAGATAATGTTTATGCACAATTTTGGAAGCAGGCGTCTACTTCATAGCACAGGTTGTTGACAACATTTTATAGCGAAAAAGGAAGAAGGAAAATGGATTTTTAGTTGCAGAAATGAGGAAGAAACTGAAACTGCCTTCTACAGAGGACCCCCATACCAAGGAGATAACAGAAAGTGAACAACGGAAGGAAGAAATGCTCAAACTAATAATTGAGCAGAATATATAGATAAACACTACGGAGGAGAAAATTGAGAAATTTCTTAAGGAAAAAGAGAAATTTACTCAGTTAGATATAACTCCCATCACAATTTTTCCTATTACAATGTCCAGAACAGTAGGGAAATCTACATCATCCACAACAGAATCTACATCGACAATAGGGGATTTGAACAAAATTTCACTACAGCTGATTCACCAGAAGAAAGAGAATGAAAAGCTTCATAAAGAATTCAAGAATCTAGTAGATCAGAAGATAAAAAATGATACTCTATATGTTGAAGAAATGCAGAAAACACATATGTTGAATATAAGAATTGAAGAGTTGCAGAGTCAGTCTTTAATGGCTCAAACCTTAGCCCAAGCCAACGAAAGTATATGGGTAGATAACAGTAAGGCCATAACTGAAGTATGGCCCCCCGTTCAGATAATTTTCGAGCAGGAGGAACTCATAAACAGATGTCAAGTGGCCATTGATGAAATGAAGCAGCTTCTTAAAGACAAACCAAGTGAAGCTACAGACATGATCAAAGTTATTAACTCAAAAACCAAGGCCGAGTTGGAGCAAATTCAAATTCTCGATAGAAAAGAAACCATCTTGGAAGTCAAGAGGGTGTTGCAGAAAAATAACTTAATGACTCAATTAGAGACTAAGTGCCAAACCTTGAAGACTTCTTTCCAAAGGTTTCATTTTAAATTTAATTTACTTAATCATAGATAACTGCCAATATTAGTGGCCCCAAATGACATGTTAATTAGTCTGGAAGAATATTGCCATAAGCTTTATACCATAGACACTGATAAAGCAAAATTTGTAGGTATAAAGGGGCATATTACAAGGAAACAAGAATTAGAAGCTTTACATTTTGACTTTACCATTAAGCATGAAATGAAACATTGTTTTTTAAATAAGCCCACTTTTGAGAAGTACACCGAGGTTGATGGAGTTTACAGGAAATTGGTAAATCTTGTCATACCAAGTGAAGACTGATGGGATCACTAGTGTGAAGTTATTGAGTAACTTTCATCAACAACTAAAGGACAGATGGGTAGCACTTTTTGGAGACAACATCATCAACATATTCCTAATGAATAGTGCCAACACTTAGCAATTTTTGAATTTCCTATAGTTTTGTACTATTTTTGTATTTTTGTTTTGAAAATATCTAGAATAATTTTTGTATAAATAACTCCTCCTTCGAGTTATTAAGGGTTGAACCCTTGGATGATCTTTGAGAACATAATTCTAACTGAGCTGGAGATTTTCCATGTTAATGAAAGTATTCTGAATTTGCCTTCTATGGTTTTGTCTCCTTGTAATTTTTTCATATGTGCTTATTTCATTACGTATTGCTTCATATATTTAAGTCTTTATGTAGAGATCTGGGTAAGATCATACTGAGCACCAGTCAGCCGTAAATTCCCTATGAAGTTATCAGCAATAACTATGGACTAGCTTATAATAATATATGTTATTATAAACTCCCCTATATCAATTAATTGTCACACAAATCTGCATTTGTTTAAATATATTTTGTTCTACACGAAACATTGTTTGCCTATATTCTTTTGTTATAACCAATCAAATATTCGGTATGAATATTTAGCAAGTTATAATTCATCAATATTCTATTATTCATTCACTTTAAATCAATTATCTATAGCTATACAAATAACATGTTATGAAACTAGCTTACAAAAAGATAGAAAAGATAGATCAACGCCTTAGAAATAAGCCTCTTCGAGGGGGAAACCTCGTTTACATTACATAAATGAACAATTCTTAGATGATTCAAATGACAAAACCTCCTTTCTATATATAGAAGTCTAAGGGGTCACAATATAACCAAGCAGACCTAACAATAATAATATAAAGCCAAAAAAATAACAATAGAGGGATTATATGGGGCACAATAATAATAATATGGGGACAGTAGGGGCACAACAATAATAATAAGGGATACAATGACAATAGTAATGGGGAATCACTAGTATTATAGGGACTTAACATGCACCTCTCCTTCAAAAAAGGGTTTTCCTCAATGCTTGAGTAGTTTTGGATGCTTCTGTATAAAATTCTCATCCTCCCATGTGGAATCTTCAACGAATAAGTTCTTCCACTTGATTAGATACTCTGAAATTGATCGATTTCTTCACTGTCGAGTTCTTGTTTCTGTCACTTCTTCTTGTTCCAATATAAGTTTTCCTTCCTCGTTAAGTTCTGGCAATATCATTTGAACTAGGAGCTTGTTGCCTATAACCTTCTTTAAACATGAAACATGGAACACTGGGTGCACTCGAGAAGCTGCAGGAAGCTCCAATTTGAATGCCATGGTACCAATCTTTTGCAACACCTTGTAAGAACCACAATACTTTGGTGATAATTTATTATCCTTATTAGCTTGCTTGAGGGACATTGGTTTATATGGTTGTAGTCATAGGAATACCCAGTCACCTACAACAAAACTTCTTTTGCTATGATGTTGATCTACCTATTGTTTCATTGTATTCTGTGCCAACGTGATGTTATCCTTTAAGAGTTGAAGAACTTGTTGTTGATGCTTGATGTGATGTTCCATTGCTTGAACCTTAGAATTTTCTCTTAAATATGATGTGATGGATGGTGGATGATATCCATAAAGTGCCATAAATGGGGTCATTTTTGTTGCAGTATAGAAGGAAGTGTTATACCACCATTCAGCCAGAGGCAACAATTTGACCCATTGTGTTTGTTTATCAAATACAAAGAAATGAAGATATCCTTCCAAACATTTGTTTACTATCTTAGTTTTCCCATCAGATTGAGGATGATAAGATGACCTATGAGCTAACTGAGTACAGAGACAAGAAAATAATTATGTCCAAAAATTTCCAGTTAAAATGGGATCTCTATCACTTACAATAATCTTTGGGTTTCCATGTAGCTTTTGAATTGTTTCCATAAATGTAGTAGAAATTGTACTGGCTTTAAATGGACGTTATAATGCACAAAAGTGTGCATACTTGGTAACTCTATCAACTACCACCATGATGACACTCTTTCCTTCGGACTTGGGTAAACCTGTGATAAAATCCATTGAAACCTCCCCCTAACGTTGGCTTGGAATGGATAAAGGTTTTAATAGACCTGGGGTCTTAATTGTTTCAACTTTATTTTGTTGGAAAACCAAACATTTCGCCACAAACTTTTGAATATCCGATTTAAGGCCATCCCAAAAAAATTCCTTCTTAACCTTGTGGTAATTTTTTTAAAATCCTGAGTGCCCTCCTAAGGGAGAAGTGTGTAATTCCATAAGAATCTTTTGTTTGAGTTGGGAATTCTTACATAGGTATAAGTGATCTTTGTACCATAACGAATCATTTTTCCAGCTAAATGTATCAGATGTACTGGAATCTTGTTGTAACTTTCGAATGAGTTCCCACACTTCTTCGTCATTCTTCCATTCCTCCCTTGCTTCGTTTATCCAATCTGGTTGGATAATAGAAATGGCGCACAATAATGCTTCCACATCCTCATCCTTTCTTGAGAGTGCATCTACCACAACATTTTGCTTCCCTTTTTTGTAGATGATTTCAAAGTCATAACCCAACATCTTTGTGACCCATTTTTGTTGCTCTTCAGAGGATAATCTTTGTTCTAAAAAGTATTTCAAACTATCATGATCCGTTTTTACCTTGAAATGTCTTCCCATTGGGTAGGGTCGTCATTTCTAAGTGCATGTAGTATTGCTGACATTTCCTTCTCATAAATAGCTTTGTGTAAATACTTTCCCTTGATTGGACGACTTTCGAAACAATGGGTCTTTCATCTTGCATTAAAACAACACCAATTCCATTTCCTAAAGCATCACATTCCACAATAAAGGTTTTTGTGAAGTCCAGTGTAGCTAAGACCGGTGCTTGGAACATTGCCTCTTTAAGATGTTCAAAGGCCTTTATTGCTTCTGGAGTCCATGAAAATGCATCTTTCTTCAATAATGTTGTTAGAGGTGCTGCTATTCTCCCATAATTTTTAACAAACTTTCGATAATACCCTGTTAACCTGAGAAATCCAAACAGATGCTTTATGGATGTGGGGATTTTCCATTCCTTAATGGCTTTAATTTCTCTAGGGTCTACCTTAACACCTTCATGAGATACAATATGACCCAGATATTCCACGTCTTGTGCTCCAAATAAACATTTGGAGCTTTTTGCATATAATTGTTTCTCCTCCAATAGTTTAAGCACCCTGTCAACATGTTCAACATGATCCTTCCAAGACTTATTGTAGATTAGTATATCATCAAAAAATACTAACACAAATTTTCTAAGGAAGGGTTTGAAAATGGAATTCATCAAACCTTGAAATGTAGAAGGTGCATTGGTAAGGCCAAAAGGCATGACCAAAAATTCATAATGACCCTCATGAGTTCTAAATGCTATTTTCAGAATGTCTTCAGTCTTCATTATGATTTGATGATATCCTGAACGAAGATCCAACTTGGTGAATTAAATTGATCCATGCAATTCATCTAATAATTCATCAATGACAGGAATGGGAAATTTATCTTTAATAGTGAGCTTGTTGAGCTCCCTATAATCCGGACACATGAGCCATGATCCATCATTCTTGTGCACCAATACCACTGGAGCAGAGAAAGAACTTTGACTAGGTTGAATTATACTAGCCTCTAGCATTTCTACAACCATACGTTCAATTTCACTCCTTTGGGCATAGGGATATCTGTATGGCTTGATGTTTGGAGGAACACTTCCTGGAATCAAATGAATAGCATGATCATGATCACGAATAGGTGGGAGACATTTTGGAGTCTCAAATACCTTGGAATGATTGTTCAAGACTTTTTGGAGATTTGGAGTAATAGATGATTTCGATGTGGAAACCTCAAGCGAACATAATTGTTCAATTACACCTCGTTGTTCCTTCTTTAGAAGCTTTTTCATACCATTAGAGCTGATTATCTTTCCCGGTTTCCCTGCAATACCCCTTAATTCAACCTCCTTTCCTTCCACAGAAAATTTCATGAAAAGTTCTTGAAAATTAAAAGCTATTGTACCCAAGGATTGTAGCCATTGGACTCCTATTACAACATCAGCACCATCCATTGGAATGGAAAGCATTGGGCTAATCAATACATATTCTCCCATGGATAGTTTGACATTATGGCACTTTCCAAAGTAATTTATGGTTCCTCCACTTGCAACCATCACTTGACACTCTGGTGTTGGATATAGGAAGAAATTCAATTCTTTTGCTATCTTACGATGAATAAAATTGTGGGTACTTCCTGAATCAATCAACACTATTACCTTTTTCTTCTTGATATGTCCTTCTATCTTGATAGTTTGAGGAGTGGAAATTCCAGCCAACGCATTACAAGATATGGTTGGATTCATTTCTTCTTTATCTAGGGTTTGTTCCTTAAGTATATCCTCTCCTTTTGACATTTCTTGTTCCTTTTCTTCCTTCTCTTCACAATCTATGTAGAATAATTTCTTCTCAGCACACTTATGACCTTTAGTGTATTTGCTATCACAACTGTAAAAAAGCCCTTTTTATCTTTTTTCTTCCAATTGCTGTGGTGTCAACCTTGTAGGTTGTGGAAGGCTAGGGGCAACAACACTTCCATCTTTATAGTTGTGAGTGGTAGGCTTCTTGGTTTCCATAGTTTTGCTTTCCATTTTTCTTGCTAACCTAAATGCCTTCTCCAATGAATCAGGCTCCCAAAGGCGAACCTCATGTTGGATATTATCCTTTAAATTCCCTATGAACACATCAATCCTATGCTCCTCTGGAATATATTTTACCCTTATGTTCAATTTTGGAAGTCCTCAATGTGCTCCATCATTGAACCCTTTTGTTTGAGATTTATCAATTGGTTAAAAAAGGTGTTGCTTTTTGTATCCTCGTAATGTGCTATCATTTCTTCTGTAAAAATTTCCCATATGACAATTTGTTTATGAGAGAAAAGCCATCAATACCATACAACTAATTTGGTTCCAAATATAAAGTCGCAATATGTACCTTTTGTGTGTTTTGGACATTATGGAGATTGAAAAATTACTCCATTTGTAGTATCCATGTTTCGGTATCCTTGCCATCAAACATCTTCATATCAATTTTTAGAATAGGGTGGGTCTTCAATCCAACATTAGAGTCTATGAAATCATGATTAACATTTCTTTTGTTCTCATCATGAATTTCCTTTACTACCCTTTCACCATTAGCGACCATTTCTTGTAGCAACTTATTCAAATTTATCTTCAATTCTTCCATCTTATCATCCATGCCATCCATCTTAGCTTCCACACCATTCATGTTAACTTGCATTCCATTCATATTAGCTTCCATGCCATTCATCTTGGCTTCATTCACCTTTAGTGAGAGTGAAATTTGTTGTACTTGGTCTTGTAAGTTTGATATATCATGTTGCATTTCTTCCTCTTCTTCACGAGTCATGCTAGAGCTTTCAGGTTTCTTACTAGGTGTTTCCATTTTCTTTCTTCGGGGCATTAATTAATTCTAATAATTCTTCACTATTCCCTTTGAATTCCTTCAATCTAATTTTTGTAACCAATCTTATGCAAAATTTAAAAAAAATTACACACCTATTTTTCACTTTGTAAGAGCTCATATTGAATCTATTGTATCTCTGTAACTGCAAATCTTGAATATCTAAAATCGTGTCCTATTGTAGCCCTTTGATTCCTCTTTCTAACCCCTCAAGTCTAATCAAGATTGGATTCTCCAAGGAAGAGTTATGCCAAATCTCCCAGGGTGACCTGATTATAGACTAGTTCAGTAGAGCGAACTTGTATGACGTGCCACGTGTCACTATTTTGACCTTAGTACCTGAAACTGATACATGGAAAACTAAAGGTTGTCGTCTTTCTAAAACTTCTTATGAAATTTCAATATAAATGCTCAAAAAAAAAGTTATGACGATTTTCCCCAGGTCACCTGTTTGGAATGTAATTCGGGAGTTTGCAAAAAACCTAAATTCCTCAGATAGTATCTCCACAAATATAGTGAGAAAAGCTC
Organism: Pinus tabuliformis; assembly: GCA_031772625.1. NCBI lineage: Eukaryota > Viridiplantae > Streptophyta > Pinopsida > Pinales > Pinaceae > Pinus > Pinus tabuliformis. Next base: position 571,297,963 of record CM062817.1, on the reverse strand, counting down.
TGAAATCTAGACCCAAAGTTCAGAACGATTTCGGTGCAAATGGGTTTTTTTTTAGCTTTTGAAACATCGTAGAAAAAAATTTATAGCGATAATTCCAAAATGACCTATTTGGAGCAGCAAAACCCTAGAATCCAAAGCTCTGATACCAAATGTTATGAAACCAACTCACAAAAAGATAGAAAAGATAGATCAACACCTTAGAAATAAGCCTCTTCAAGGAGGCAACCTCCTTTACATTACATAAATGAACAATTCTTAGATGATTCAAATGATGAAACCTCCTTTCTATATATAGGAGTCTAAGGGGTCACAATATAACCAAGCCGACCTAACAATAATAATATAAAGGCACAAAAATAACAATAGGGGGATTCTATGGGGCACAATAATAGCAATATGGGGACAAAAGGGGCACAACAATAATAATAAGGGGTACAACGACAATAGTAATGGGGGAATCAATAGTATTATAGGGACCTAACATAATAGCCCTTTCATCTAGCTTAGTAACTGTTAAGGCTTAAGCACATGTTTTCAATAATTCATATCATTGGTCATACATAAAATTTAAAACCAACAAAACATTTTAGATGCTCTAGCATGACTAACTGACCTAGAGTCATATCAAAGGACAACAAGTACAAGAGCTTATTTATTAAGCATAGTATTTTACATCCTCGGTTGGGTTTTTGAGCACATCTTTCACCCTATTCCTTCCATCATGGCTTTTCTAATGTGAAATAGCATGTTTCAGTGTTTCAAAGAATAACACATAACTTCCTCATAATCATTAATGTTTCTATTGTTATTATTAATGTTTAATGTAAATACTTCATGGAAGTGGGCCTCCATAGAAAGTTATGTCACTAATGCTCATGCTAATAAATATTAATAGAAATTGGTAAAAAAATGTAATAGCTAACATTAAGGGGGAAATAGTTGTTTGAATCAATATAAACAATTGTAACACAACCATTTCCCCCAAACCAGTTGTTGGAATGGTAAAACAAGTGATGAGGGGGAGAGGGTAGGCTCTTTAATTAATCATAATTATTTTAAATGGAGATAAAGAGGTAATTAGACCCAAAAAATCTTGCTAATATTCAATGGAAATGATCCTCTTCAATTTTGAGTAAAGGAAAAATGGTTGTAGCTAAAGGTAACAATAGTTGTGACTCAGGTAACTATAATTGCGAATTAAGGAACAAAAATTGTGACTTAAGTAATTTATTCATCTATTAGTACCATTGTTGCTTGTTACAACCTCAAAACTACCCATATCATTTATGAAGTATCAAGCATGACTGTGACACACCCCCCCTCCCCCCTGCCCCTAAAAAAAGAAAAAAAACTAGCTCAATGTGAAATCTTGGCATGGTGACATGCAGAAAGAATAACCATTGAACAATCTTGGTTACTTTAAAAAATCATGACAAATCAAGAGTGAATCATTCATGACAAGATTTACTATAAAAGAATTTGATATTAGATCTAAGGAAATCATACAATTGATAAGGTCAAGGATCAAGTGGATAGATGTGGATCAATAGCATAAAAATCAAAAACTTCCCTCTATTATTTTTATGAAGGAACAACAACTGCAACTTTGAAGGAAACAACACCTAAAATATAAAAACATTAGAGAAATTAGAAAAGAAACAATACTTTATTCAAAACAAAAAATAAATAAATTTATTAGATTACACCAACCATGATTGTGAATTCAATAATGTTATTCCTTGAGGGAACAACAATTTGTTTCCTGGGAACAACAATTTCTTTCCTCAGGGAACAACAATCTTTTAATGATGAATGAATGGAAATAAAATAACTTTGGAAAAATGTTATGGTGGAAATGGCTTGGCTATTCAAATGGAAATAAATTATTCATTTTTCCTATTATAAATATATCGAGTAATGAAAAAGTAATCATGTTGTTTTCTTCGTGTTTGCAGGTAATAGCGAGACCAATTTTGTAGCAAGCTCTTATGATCCAAAACTTTTTAAATCATGGCACCTAGAAAGACTCAACATCATATGGTACTAAATTTTTTAATATATTATTGGATGAAATTCCATTATTTCATTAACATTTCCTTCAAGAATCACTTGTTCATAAATTGATCTTCTTTATTCTCCCAGGACATGCGAAAAGTGAGGATCTACCTGCAATAAAACATGAAAACTTGGAGGAAGAGACATGATTGGGCTCTCATAATCTAATAATTATGAAAAAAATAGCAATTTATTACTCTATAAACCAAATCCACATAAAAATAAACAAAGTAAAACTCATTGATTACCTACGGGAAAGAGGTGCCCAACTGATGAGCCCTAGAAATTGGTAATTATATGGGCTCATTTTTCCTCTTAATTCGACTTAATCCACCATTCTCACTAGTTTATTGCATGTTTTTTATTATATTTATGCTAATAGAGTGAATTGGGCTAGTCATTATGCCAAAAAGTCTAATGTGTGCTTTACGCAGATTTTTGGTCAATTTTGAGACAAAATCAAAGGATTAATGAGCACTTGCCAGCCAAATTCGAGGAAGAACAAGGGAGAGGAATTGTAGGAGGGTGCCCCCTTCATCTATGAACCCTTACCTCAAATTCTCCATCAGAAACTCGGAGCACAAAGGTCCACTTTCCAAGGGGCAGCTGAGAAAGTAAAGAAGGACTGTTATTTATCTCCAGTTCTGGGAAACCGAGCTCCTTGATTTTAGGAAGGATGTTGGGGGACTCCATTTGTATAAATAGGAGGGCTTAGGTGCTTAGTTCTTTTAGTTGGATGTTAGCCATTACTTAGTCTATTTTTTCACTTTTTTGCAGCATTGTACTCAGCTCATTTTCGAGCTCTTTTTGAAGATAGTTTTGTGATGTAAATGCTATTTTTGATAAATGAAGATGAACCAAGTTTTGAACCAGCACTGATCTTTTCTAGTGGGCTGAAACTCTTGGGTTAGGGCCCAAACCAAGCTGCCCAACACCTCCTTTGTGTATTTATATGCTGTTATGAAACCAACTCAAGAAAAGATAGAAAAGATAGATCAATGCCTTAGAATTCAGCCTCTTCGAGGGGGAAACCTCGTTTACACTACATAAATGAACAATTCTTGGATGATACAAATGAAAAAACCTCATTTCTATATATAGGAGTCTAAGGAGTCACAATATAATCCAGCCGACCTAAAAATAATAATATAAAGCCACAAAAATAACAATAGAGGGATTCTATGGGGCACATAAATAACAATATGGGGGTAATAGGGGCACAACAATATAAATAAGGGGTATAACTACAATAGTAATGGGGTAATCACTAGTATTATAGGGACCCAACATGCCCCTCTCCTTAAAAAAAGTGTTTTCCTCAATGCTTGAGTAGTTCTGGATACTTCTGCATAAAATTCTCATCCTCCCATGTGGAATCTTCAGCAGATAAGTTCTTCCACTTGATAAGATACTCTGAAATTGATCGATTTCGTAGCTGTCGAGTTCTTGTTTCTGTGACTGCTTCCGGTTCCAATATAATTTTTCCTTCCTCGTCAAGTTCTGGAAATATTGTTTGAACTGGGAGCTTGTCGCCTATAACCTTCTTTAAACATGAAACATGGAAAACTGGGTGCAATCGAGAAGCTGCAGGAAGCTCCAATTTGTATGCCATAGTACCAATCTTTTGCAACACCTTGTACGGACCATAATACTTTGGTGATAATTTATTATCCTTCTTAGCTTGCTTTAGGGACATTTGCTTATATGGTTGTAGCCGTAGGAATACCCAATCACCTACATCAAAACTTCTTTCACTGCGATGTTGATCTGCCTGTTGTTTCATTCTATTTTGTGCCAACACGAGGTTATCCTTTAAGAGTTGGAGGACTTGTTGTTGATGTTCGATGTGATGTTCCACTGCCTGAACCTTAGAATTTTCTCTTAAATATGATGTGATGGATGGTGGTTGATACCCATAAAGTGCCATAAATGGGGTCATTTTTGTTGTTGTATGGAAGGAAGTGTTATACCACCATTCAGCCAGAGGCAACCATTTGACCCATTGTGTCTGTTTATCAGATACAAAGCAACGAAGATATCCTTCCAAACATTTGTTTACTATCTCAGTTTTCCCATCAGATTGAGGATGATAAGATGAGCTATGAGCTAACTGAGTACCAAGACAAGAAAATAATTCTGTCCAAAAATTTCCAGTGAAAATGGGATCTCTGTCACTTACAATAATCTTTGGGTTTCCATGTAGCTTTTGAATTGTTTCCATAAATGCAGTAGAAACTGTACTGGCTTTAAATGGATGTGATAATGCACAAAAGTGTGCATACTTGGTAAGTCTGTCAACTACCACCATGATGACACTCTTTCCCTCAGACTTGGGTAAACCTGTGATAAAATCCATTGAAACCTCCTCCCAACGTTGGCTTGGAATGGATAAAGGTTGTAATAGACCCGGTGTCTTAATTGTTTCAACTTTATTTTTTTGGCAAACCAAACATTCCGCCACAAACTTTTGAATATCTGATTTAAGGCCATCCCAAAAAAATTCCTTCTTAACCCTGTGGTAAGTTTTTAAAAATCCTGAGTGCCCTCCTAAGGGAAAGTGTGCAATTCCATAAGAATCTTTTGTTTTAGCTGGGAATTCTTACAGAGGTATAAGCGATCTTTGTACCATAACGAATCATTTTGCCAGCTAAATGTATCAGACGTACTGGAATCTTGTTGTAGCTTTCGAATAAGTGCCCACACTTCTTCATCATTCTTCCATTCCTCCCTTGCTTCGTTTATCCAATCTGGTTGGATAATAGAAATGGCGCACAACAATGCTTCCACATCCTCATCCTTTCTTGAGAGTGCATCTGCCACCACATTTTGCTTCCCTTTTTTGTAGATGATTTCAAAGTCATAACCCAACATCTTTGTGACCCACTTTTGTTGCTCTTCAGAGGATAATCTTTGTTCTAAAAAGTATTTAAGGCTATCATGATCCGTTTTTACCTTGAAGTGTCTTCCCATTAGGTAGGGTCGCCATTTCTTAAGTGCATGGAGTATTGCCAACATTTCCTTCTCATAAATAGCTTTGCTTAAAAACTTTCCCTTGATTGGACGACTTTCAAAAGCAATGGGTCTTTCATCTTGCATTAGAACAACACCAATTCCATTTCCTGAAGCATCACATTCCACAATAAAGGTTTTTGTGAAGTCCGGTGTAGCTAAGACCGGTGCTTGGCACATTGCCTCTTTAAGATGTTCAAAGGCCTTTGTTGCTTCCGGAGTCCATGAAAATGCATCTTTCTTCAATAATGTTGTTAGAGGTGCTGCTATTCTCCCATAATTCTTAACAAACTTGCGATAATACCCTGTCAACCCAAGAAATCCTCGCAGATGCTTTATGGATGTGGGGATTTTCCATTCCTTAATGGCTTTAATTTTGCTAGGGTCTACCTTAACTCCTTCATGAGATACAATATGACCCAAATATTCCACCTCCTGGACTCCAAAGAAACATTTGGATCTTTTTGCATATAATTGTTTCTCCTCCAATAGTTGTAGCACCCTGTCAACATGTTCAACATGATCCTTCCAAGACTTGTTGTAGATTAGTATATCATCAAAAAATACTAACACAAATTTTCTAAGGAATGGTTTGAAAATTGAATTCATCAAACCTTGAAATGTTGAAGGTGCATTGGTAAGGCCAAAAGGCATGACCAAAAATTCATAATGACCCTCATGAGTTCTAAATGCCGTTTTTGGAATGTCTTCAATCTTCATTCTGATTTGATGATATCCTGAACGAAGATCCAACTTGGTGAAGTAAATTGATCCATGCAATTCATCCAGTAATTCATCAATGACAGGAATGGGGAACTTATCTTTAATAGTGAGCTTTTGAGCTCCCTATAATCCGGACACATGCGCCATGATCCATCCTTCTTGTGCACCAATACTACTGGAGCAGAGAAAGAACTTTGACTTGGTTGAATTATACCAGCCTCTAGCATTTCTGCAACCATACGTTCAATTTCACTTTTTTGGACATAGGGATATCTGTACGGCCTGATGTTTGGAGGAACACTTCCTGGAATCAGATGAATAGCATGATCATGATCACGCATAGGTGGGAGACCTTTGGGAGTCTCAAATACCTTGGAATGATTGTCCAAGACTTTTTGGAGATCTGGAGAAATAGATGATTCCGATGTGGAAACATCTAGCAAACATAATTGTGCAATTACACCTCTTTGCTCCTTTTTTAGAAGCTTTGTCATACCATTAGAGCTGATTATCTTTCCTGGTTTCCCTGCAATACCCCTTAATTCAACTTCCTTTCCTTCCATAGAAAATTTGATGAAAAGTTCTTGAAAATTAAAAGCTATTGTACCCAAGGATTGTAGCCATTGGACTCCTAGTACAACATCAGCACCTCCCATTGGAATGGAAAGCATTGGGCTAGTCAATACATATTCTCCCATGGATAGCTTGATATTATGGCACTTTCCAGAGCAATTTATTGTTCCTCCATTTGCAATCATCACTTGACACTCTGGTGCTGGATATAGGAATTCAATTCTTTTGCTACCCTACAATGAATAAAATTGTGGGTGCTTCCTGAATCAATCAACACTATTACCTTTTTCTTCTTGATTTGTCCTTCTATCTTGATGGTTTGAGGAGTGGTAATTCCCACCAATGCATTACAAGATATGGTCGGATTTATTTGTTCTTCATCTAGGCTTTGTTCCTGGAGTATATCTTCTTCTTTTGACCTTTCTTGCTCCTTTTCTTCTTCCTCTTCACAATCTATGTAGAATAATTTCTTCTCAGCACACTTATGACCTTTAGTGTATTTGCTATCACAAATGTAACAAAGCCCTTTTTCTCTTTTTTCTTCCAATTGTTGTGGTGTCAACCTTATAGGTTGTGGAAGACTAGGGGCAACAACACTTCCGTCTTTATAGTTGTGAGTGGTATGCTTCCTGGTTGCCATAATTTTGCTTTCCATTTTTCTTGCTAACCTGAATGCCTTCTCTAATGAATCAGGTTCCCAAAGGCGAACATCATGTTGGATATTATCCTTTAAAGACCCTATGAACACATCAATCCTATGCTCCTCTGGAATATCTTTTACCCTTATGTTCAATTTTTGGAACTCCTCAATGTGCTCCATTACTGAACCCTTTTGTTTGAGACTTATCAATTGGCTAAAAAAGTGTTGCTTTTTGTATCTTCATAATGTGCTATCAATTCTTTCGTAAAAATTCCCCAAGTGATAAATTTTTAAAAGAGCAAAGCCATTGATACCATAGAAACTGATTTGGTTCCAAATATACAGTTTCCATACGTACCTTTTGTGTGTTTTGCACATTATTGAGATCGAAGAACTGCTCCATCTGTAATATCCATGTGGCAGGATCCTTGCCATCAAACTTCCTCATATCGATTTTTGGAATATGGTGGGTCTTCGATCCAACATTAGAGTCTATGGAATCATGATTAACATTACTTTTGTTCACATCATGAGTTTCCTTTACAACCTTTTCACCATTAGTAAGTATTTCTTGTAGAAATTTTGTCAAATCTGTCTTCAAATCTGTCATGTTTGTCTTCAAATCTGTCTTCAAATTTGCCATGTCTCTCTTCAAATCTGTCTTCAAATCTATCTTCAAATCGTCCATCTTAGCTTCCACACCATTTATCTTAGATTCCACGCCATTTATCTTAGCTTCTGTTAGCTTTTGTGACCGTGACATTTGTTGCACTTGTTCTTGTAATTTTGATATATCATGTAGCATTTCTTCCTCTTCTTCATGAGTCATGCTAGAGCTTTCAGGTTCCTTACTAGGTGTTTTCATTTTCTTTCCTTGAGGCATCAGTTACCGATAATAATGCTTTACTATGCCCTTTGAATTCTGTTAAACCAAGCTTACACAAAAATTAAAAAAAACTACACACCTTTTTTCACTTTATAGAAGCCTGATATTGAATCTAATGTATCTCTGTAATTTCAGATCATCCAATTCTGACATTGCGACCCGTAGTATCCTTCTGCATCCTCTTTCCAATGCCACAAGTCTGACCCAAATTTGATTCTCCAAGGAAGAGTTATGTGAAATCTCCCACACTGACTTGCTTTTAGACTATTTCAGTAGAGTAAACTTGTATGACATGCCACGAGTCACTGTTTCAGCCTTTGGATCTGAAACACACATACAAAAAACTAAACTCCGTTCTCTTTCAGTACCTTCTTACGAAATTTCAATCCAATCCCCAGAGAGAAAGTTATGACAATTTTCCCCAGGTCAACTATTTTGAATGTAATTCAGGAGTCTGCAAAAAGACAAACTTCCTTAGATCATATCTCCGCAAATATTGCGCAAAAAGATCTCAAATTTGGACCGAAGGTTCAGCGCAATTTCTTCTCAAATGGGTTTTTTTTGCGGCTTCTGAAACGTCACAGAAAAAACGTTATAGCGAAAATGCCACGATGACCTGTTTGGAGCATCGAAACCCTAGAATCCAAAGCTCTGATACCAAATGTTATGAAACCAGCTCAAGAAAAGATAGAAAAGATAGATCAACGCCTTAGAATTCAGCCTCTTCGAGGGGGCAACCTCCTTTAAATTACATAAATGAACAATTCTTGGATGATACAAATGACAAAACCTCCTTTCTATATATAGGAGTCTAAGGAGTCACAATATAATCCAGCCGACCTAAAAATAATAATATAAAGCCACAAAAATAACAATAGAGGGATTCTATGGGGCACAGAAATAACAACATGGGGGTAATAGGGGCACAACAATATAAATAAGGGGTATAACTACAATAGTAATGGGGTAATCACTAGTATTATAGGGACCCAACATATGCTTTTTCTTTCATTCATGAGATAATTTCTGTTGTTTAGGTTCATTTTGCTTCATTAGATTAGGTTTCTTTTGATGATTAGAATAGTTGTTTTTTATTCAAGTTGCTTAAGTAATTTGCTGTAGTGATAGAAAAAGATCCAAAAAGGTCAACAGTAGGTCTTGATCTCTTTTCTCCCTCCTTGGGACCATGATTTGAGGTCAAGGCACTACTGCTGCCACCAAAAACATAGTTTTTGCTCTTCCAATGCAACTGCTAGTGTGATATTTTGAGTTGGAGAAGTTGACATTAGTTTAGATTCACATGCTTAGATCATTTCCTATTTATTTACCATGGTTTTCTCACATGATTTCTTGTTCATAAGATATTTTTTAGCATTTCTCTGGTTTTAGGTCAGAAATTAGGTTAAGTTAGACAAAACTTTGTTTCTTTGTTCTTGCTATGGTCAGTTTTGCTAAGTGAATGTGCAGATCTATTGTAGGACATCTCAGCTCACTATCCCTCCATCAAACAGCCAACACCAACTCACTTCTCCAAGATTTCCCCACTCATTCGCCGCATTTCGCCAATCTGCCCTAATTTCTGCATTTTTCCATAAAGCTGCTTTCTTGTCCCTTGAACAAATCCAACCATCTCCTTCATCCCTGATCTTCCTTGACAATTTATAGACACCCCAACACCTTCATCCAACCTTCATTTCCCTTCTCCCATCATTTTTCCACCTTCAAACCTCCAAAAACCACTTTCGGCCTCCTCCTGTAGATCCTCCTGTAGAACCTCCTGTAGATCCCCTGCAACCTCCTGTAGAATTTCCTGTGAGTGATTTTTCGAAGTTTGATCACAATGGAAGTCTTCAGAAGGGTACTAGGGGCTTCTTAGGACCTCTCCACACCTTCCTCACCTTTTGCAAAAGCCAACTCCATCTTCCTTTGCCACCAACCCTCTGCACAACCACAACTAGTCAAAACACAAGCATAATAATTCCACATAAAAATGCTCAAAAGTACAAAAAGATGACTTCTTCTCATTTCTCTTCAGAAGTAGCGTGAATAAATGCAATTTACCTTTTCAGCAGTCAATGGCACCCATTTCAGTATTTTCCATCTCTTTTCTTGCAAAAGTAGGGTTAGTGGGTAAACTAGGGTTTGCTAGGGTTTGCATTTCATTCCAGTTTTCCTTATTTTTTTGCAAATAGGATAACCTCTATAGAGTTAGCTTTCTTCCATCACAATTAAAAGCTTCTTCTAAGAACTCATATAAGTTGGCTTAAACTCCTAGCAAACCTACACCAGCTGATCAAGTGACAACCTGCAGTAAGAGCTAGTACTTGTGCATACAACACTTTCACTTCCAAGTTTGTTACGAACTAGGAGGTTGATAAAAGTAAAGTAGGGAGCCCCAAGAGTTGCAACATTATTGTTGCAATACTGGTGCTTACCATCAACCATACTAAACAACAGTGTTTTAATCATAACTTCTTTGTCGCTCATATGATTTGAGTGATTCCAAATACAAATGAAAGTACACTAATAGTGATATATCCAATTAAAAAAATACAAAGTTTGTAAGAAGGTATGTGAAATATGTTCAAAACAACCTACATAATAGAGTTATTTTCTATTTCCCAAGTTCAACCAACAATCGATATTTTACGTATACCTTTTCTATTTTATATCGGATTGAATTCATTCAAATTTGATAGTAAATTATATTCATGTACTTGTCTCCAATAGAAACAATTTTTAAATACAAGAGGAATTCATGGGTCAAATGTGCTATGGAACAATTAGAAAACAAAGTTTTAAGAGTGTTGATTTATGATAGGCAGTCAGTATTTTGGTCATAACTTTCTCATATGATATAGAAAATGAGTGATTCAAATTTATTTGTAAACTAGATTCATAGGGGAATATACCATAGAAATATGTTTGCAATATATAGTGACTTAGACATCCAAAAACTTATTATTCCAACTCTATCACTGAGCTACCTACTAGAGACCCTGTCAATGTTTTTGTCATAAGTTTTTCCTTGAGATCAAAATTGAGTGATTAAAATTGGGTTAGAAATTAAAAGGAATATTTATAATAGGAAAAAAATTTAAACATATACCCATTTGGTCCCTTAAAAAATGACTGTCTCGACTATTTTTTTCAGATTTTTCATCAAGCCAATATGCCATAAAATATGATAAACAAGAAATTTCTCCCAAATGATGATGAAAATGGATATCAATGTTTATAGAATACTATTTTCAATATAATACATATAAATACAAAAATAAATTCAAATATCTATCACATATATTGATTTACACAATGTGGTGCAACAAACGCCACAATATTTATTTACCTACTTATTTATTTTATTTTCTACACTAACCTACTCTACTTTAAAAAAAGATGAAATATCCATACGTATAAGAATACTTCCAATGGATCCATTTTCAAAAGAAGGCCTCAAGTATGTATATACCCAAATTAGAAAAATGCACATTAACAAATACCAAGGTATGGGAGACCAACTTCCCTTGAAAAGATGGTGCCAAGAATTGTCAAAGTATGGAGTGATGTGGCAAACAAATAATAGATTGAAACAAAGATTCCATATAGTATTTTCTCTCTTTATTTCCCATAGTTATTATATCATGAAGTTCTTCCATGACTTGTGCAATTTTTGGATCTAAAACCTTCCTAGACCTAATATAAGTTGCATGTAGTGGTAGAGGTGAAATAGAATGGGTAGAAAGGGTGGGTAAATTTTGTAGTCTAACAATGTAAGCATGATGTACTAGTTTATTATTGTGATGGTGTGGAATATATTGAGCAAGAAAACATGATGTACTAGTTTATTATTATGATGGTGTGGAATATATTGAGCAAGAAATTGTGTGGGTCATGGATACTTTTGATGATATAGTTGATTGGGTTTTAGGGCTAATCTTGATAGGCAAGCAAAACGACATGCTTGTGCTGCAAGAATAGCCATGTAATCATAAGATGCTCCATGCCAAAACTATGGGAAAAATTGGTGGGGATTATACTAAGATCACCACAACCGCCATGGTGCAGGATTATATGATATATTATGCAAGTAATAAAATGGAAGGATAGAGTTTTAGAGCATACATGTAAGCCACAACTGCCATGGTTGTGAACTTGTTGCATATTCTTTATCTCTTTGATATGTTGCTTTCATCCTGGGTAAGGAAGAGAAGCTATCCATGGAATGGCTCAAGTCACATATCCTAGAAGTTTTGAGACTATCCAAAGGATAACCTCTTGCAAAATGGCACCGAGATCAAAACACTTTTTCAAATTCTTCTTGATTTTCTTTATCTTGCAAAATTCCTAATTGTGAATTTATATAGCTAACAAATTAAAATAAATTACTAATTTCATCTCCTGTAACTCTTTTTTTTGCAGCATATTTCAATAATGAAGAGGAAAGTTCTCTAGAACTCTTACCAGCCTTGAATATTCCTCCTTCAAATGTTCTTGCCAACTGGTTAGTAGAATGGGTGGTGCTTAGATCACCACTTAAATGAAATGATAAGAGTTTTTTTTATACAAATTTCTACCTCTAAGATTCCTACTTCTATTCAAGCATGATATTTGACCTGAAACTACATACTATGGGAAAACCTCACCACAAGTTAGATGGTGTGACTGTGTAGGTTCTTACCTTCTCTCTTTAATATCCAACCCTCTTGGAGTTAGAAATGCATCTACAATCAAATATTAGTGTGGTAGTGATCCAATTCTCTTCAGCGACTAGAATTATCTAAGATCTTTTACTTCTGTGATGTTAGAATAATTGCATTCAAAAGAGCATGAAAAGACACATGTGCATACTGTAAACAAGACAAAACATAATGACAACCATCAAATCATGAACACATACACATTGATAACAGAGTTCACCTAGTGTGGGTTACATCTCTAGGCCCTGGTGCCAAGACTAGGGAGGTCGCATCATTAATGCTACAAGATGATGATGAGTACATAGTAAATTCTTTGTCATTACAAGGATGAATACCCTAAAATAGAGTGTCTTGTCTCTCCACAATACCTTCTCAGGAACTCTCACTCATATGAGCAAATTCCCTCAACAAGAATGGCATGTCTCTCCACAAGACGTTCTCCCTGTAGGAACTCTCACTAAAATGGGTCTTCCTTTAACATGACAATCTAATAAATTCTAACAAGATGTGGCATACATGTATCCCTCAACATAATGGTAATCAAGGATCTCAACAATAAAAAAACATCTCAACAAATCAAAAGAAAGAATGATATAACTACATCATATACCTCCACTTTCCAGGATGGATGAAAAATGAAAAGCTCAGTTGCCTAAACGGAAACCACCGCTGAATTCGTGGTGCGAAATCATGTCAAACGACTATAAAATTTGCCCCTTTCTCACACCGTCAGATTATGGACCCTCGGGTATCTTGAAGATTCCCACAAAGATTCCTTTCTGAAGATGGCTGAAAAATTTACTACTCGGATGAAGATTTTGAGCACACCACTATGCTTGTTGTGAAATTCTATGAAAAATGACTATAAAGTCAGCATCATTCTGATACTATCAAAAATCAGGCTCCAAGGGAATCTTTAAGATTCCACAAGATTCTCTAAATATTCCTTGCTACTAGACACCTGTATTTCTTCTTCTCGAATGGAGATTCTAATTGCAGAGTTGGACTCCTAGCGAGAAAATTGTGCAAAAGTGACTATAAGCTTGACAAATTATGTCACTGGCATCTCTGGCCCTCAAGGGAATCTTTTCAGCATCTTAGATTCTCTATGTTCAGGGTTCCACACCCTTTGCCTACTCATGGTTCCACTAGGTGTGGTTCCATCATTAGGGTTCCACCCCTTCTTTGCTATGCTTTTCTCGGTTGAATGAGTAACAAGGTTTTTATATGTAGGCATCAACGAAGATTTCAACGTGAGGTCATTTGTCCTATTGGCAAAGGTCAAATTTGGGTTGGCGATCATTGCGTGTTCAAACCTTTGCATTATTTTTTTTGGTATGTCGCGGGTTTATAACTAGCACATGGTCATGCCATGCGATGGTGGCACTAAAAGTTTTGCAAGGCTTTCAGAAGTTAGCAACTTGTAACGGGTGGTTGAATTTATGTTAACGTTTGAATATGTGTATGTTTTTTTTGTTGGAGTTTACATATATATTTGGGGCCACTTGGTGAGGGCTGGCCCACATGGATTGAGTGGGCTCGAGCTCCATCAACACCGAAATTGACTTTGGTCCATGTGCAGGGTCCACAACATGTAGCCCCAACCCAACCACTATATACGTAATGTGGAGCGGAGGTGCCAAAGGTGGTTGCTCACCCACCCATTAATACATTTATTTTGGTTTTTCACTAACCAACTATATATTTTTAATTTTATCTAATTTAAGGGTTCTTAGACAAATTAATCGGTCAACAATTTCGCCCACTTGGTGGCCAAATTTTGTGCATCGGGTCTCGCCAATCTGTTGCCTCCTTAAGCCTGCTACTTGTCAAATTTGACCAGCCATAACTCGACCATAGGAACTCAAATTTGAGTGTCATTCACACCGTTGGAATGAGGGAGACAGGAAATATGATCTAGTTCTAGTTGCACTTCAATCCAATGACTTTTATTTTTGGGCTATTATAAAGCCACTTCTGAATTTGAGCGTGTCTAGAGACACTTGGATCATTCCTCCCCACTAAGGAGATTTTGGTCCTCTAGAAGCATGAACATAATTTTCAACTACTATGTACATTTTCTACACCACAACTATCTTGATAGATCACCCTTCCTTCTCCTCCACCCTTGTCCTTCGGAGCAATAATTGATGAACCGACACCTACATGCACTACAAACTTGTAGTACATATTTGAAAATTATATTATCAATTACATGACCAATCATGACCCAAACATCCCCACACTTCCCAAGATTTTATAAGACACACTCTATGGTCAAGTTTACATCATAATAGAAATTAATACCCCAGCTACCAATAAAAGGACAAAACATAATTGTTTCTTCAATAAGCGATGGAAAACACATCATCGCTTTTATAATTTAAATAGAAAAACATGATTTACAAAATTTAGCCAGGACAAGCTACCAAATCTAGAAAAACCATCTCTTACTCAACAAAGTGAACAACCATTATTGTGGCGGATTCACTTGACGAACATTTTCACCCACTGGTTTCTACGCAAACACTTTGTCCTTGAGACATTGATCTAGATGGAGCCTCCAACATGTGGCTCTTACACGTCCACCTATGTTGCAATGACTGCAAAAAATATTCTTGTTGATACCTGCTTTACCTTCTTCCTTCCCTGATGTGGAGAAGGCCTTTCACGCCTCATCCTCTTTCTTACTGCCATTCTCTTCCAGAACTCAGCAATCACATGGTTATTTAATCCACAAAAACTACATGTTTTTCTACGATATGATTTTTTTTCCATCATTAACATGGTTGTAATCAAAATGAACTTTGGAATACTAAGACTTGTTATACCTCTCTTGACTGTCTCTGATGTAAGATTTCTGATGAGAGCTTGCATTAGCTCTTCTCCTGCAACATGTATTGCCATGGGAGGATGGTGATGTTTTCGCATCATTCTCTTTCCTCAACGGTTTCAACAATGTCTTGAAATCTTCTGACACATTTAATCACTCTCCTTCAGTGTATCCCAAACCTGCGAATCAGGGTCTTTGTACAACCTCTAATGGATAAGTCATCACTTGGACATTAACACCAAGTCCTCCTCCTTTATACCCCATCTTGGTAACGAGTCTCATGCCAGTTCCTGAAATAGGTACCTCCACATTTCCAACAGAAATAACATCATGTGAAAATGAAACTGAAGAATGATCAACACTGTTTACCTCAGTTGTCAATTCTGAAACAAGTGATGACGACTTCACTAAGCGTTTGTTGCAGTTCAATTCTTCCAAGGCCTCTTTTGTGGATCATAGCTGAATCTGCAATATCTGCTTCTCCTCTTTCTCTTCTCATAGGAATCTCCTCAATTCAATATTCTCTGCTTAAGGGCTCTAACTAATCTCATCATTTGAATTACGAGAAGATGATGAAGAAGATGAATGTACACTCAGGGAGGTAGATGGAGCATCATCCTTTCCTCTTTCTTTCTCTCGTTCCACTCTTGGAATTTTATTCTCATAAGATTCATACATTATGTCTGGACCATTTTGACATCTTGAGGCAGGCCTTGTACATATCTCTGTCATCATCCATTTTCGTTCTAGCTGCAAGTTCAATATTTAACACTCGCAATTCACATCAGTGAGAAGAGTGCTCTGATACCAGACTTGATCTCGTTCTCTTCAACTACCGGAATTATCCAAGATATTTTACTTCGGTGATGTTAGCAAAATTTCATTCAAAAGATCATTAAAAGCCACATGTTCATACTATAAAGAAAATGAATGTTAACGACAACCATCAAATCATGAACACAAACACATTGATAATGGAGTTCACCCAGTGTGAGTTATGTCTCTGGGCCCTGGTGTCAAGAGTGGAGAGGTCGCTTCATTAATGTTGCAAAATGATGATGAGTACATAGTACATTCTTTGTCATTTCAAGGATGAATTCGCTCAACCAGAGTGGCTTATCTATCCACGAGACGTTCTTAGGAACTCTCACTCATATGGGAATATTCCCTCAACAAGAGTGGTATGTCTCTCCATGAGACGTTCTCCCTGGAGGAACTCTCACTCAAATGGGTCTTCCTTCAACATGACAAGCTAATAACTTCTCACAAGATGTGGTATACAAGTATCCCTCAATGTAATGGTAATCAGGGATCTCAACAATAAGAACACCATGTCATCAAATCAAAAGGAAGCATCACATAACTACATCATAGACCTCCACTTTTGAGGATGACCAAACAATTCAAACCTCAGCTAGTGAAATGAACACCACCATTGAATTCGTGGTATGAAATTGTGTTAAATGACTATAAACTTTTCCCATTTGTTACATCTCAAATTATGGACCCTCGGGCATCTTGAAGATTCCCCCAAAGATTCCTTTTGAGCTATTTTGAAACCATCTGGCCCTCAAGGGAATATTTTTAGCATTTTTTGAGCTATTCTGAAACCACTTGTGAATTTAAGCGTGTTTGGAGCTAGCTAGACCATTCCTTCCCACTGATGAGCTTCTAGTCCTCTAAAAGCATGAATATAATTTGCAACTACTATGTACATTTTCTTCATTGCAAGTGTCCTAACATGTCACGTTTCCTTCTCCTTCACCCTTGTCTTTTAGAGCCATAAGTGATGAACCGACACCTGCATCCCCTGCAACCTTGTAATACATATTTGCAAATTACATGCTTAATTACATGACCAATCATGACCCAAGAATCCCCATACTTGCCAAGATTTTATAAGACACAATCTTTCGTCAATTTTATGTCAAAATATAAATCAATACCCTAGCTACCAATAAAAGGACAAAACATCATGGTTGCTTTAATAAGCGATGGAAAACACCTCATCACTTTCATAATTTAAATCAAAGAACATGATTTATAAATTTTAGCCATGACAAGCTACCAAATCTACAAAAAACATCTCTTACTAAGCAAAGTGAACCACCATGATTGTGGCAGATTCACTTGATGAACATTTTCACCTACTAGTTTCTGCATGGATGCTTTGTCCTTGAGACGTTGATTTGGATGGAGTCTCCAACATGTGGCTCTTTGATGTCCACCTATGTTTCAATGACTACAAAACGTATCCTTCCTACATACCTACTTTACCTTCTTCCTTGCCTAACATGGAGAAGGCCTTTCATGCCTCATCCTTTGTCTTGCTACCATGCTCTTCCAACACTTAGCAATCACATGGGTATGTAAACCACAAAAACTACATGTTTTTCTATGACATGATTTATGTTCATCATTAACATGCTTGTAATCAAAATGAACTTTGGACTACTGAGACTTGTTATACCTCTCTTGACTATCTTTGATGCAATTATAGTGATGAGATCTTGCTTTAGCTCTTTTGCTACAATGTTTACTGTCATGGGAAGATGGTGATGTGTTCCCATCATTCTCTTTCCTCGCTGGTCTCAACAATGTCTTCGAATCTTCTGACATAGTTGAGCAATTCCCTTCATTGTATCCCAAACCTACAAATCGAGGTCTTTGTACAACCTCCAATGGTTGAGTCATCGCTTAGCCATTAATACCATGTCCTCCTCCTTTATACCCCATCTTGGTAAGGAGTTTCATGCCAGATCCTGAAATGGGTACCTCCATATTTCCAATAGAAATAACATCATGTGAAAATGAAACTGAAGAATGATCAACATTGTTTACCTCAACTATCACTTCTAAAATAGGTGATGATGGCTTTGCTAAGCCTTCGTTGCGCTTCAATTCTTCCAAGGTTTCTATGGATCGTAGTTGAAGCTGCAATCTTTTCTTTTCCTCTTTCTATTTTCGTAGGAGTCTCCTCAACTCAACTTTCTCTGCTTGAAGTATTTAACTGATCTTCTAATCTCGATGACGGGAAGATGATGAAGAAGATGAATTTACACTCGAGGGGGTACATGGAGCATCACCCTCCTCTCTTTCTTTCTCCCATTCCTCTCTCGCCATTTTCTTCTCATAAAATTCATACATTATGTCCACCATTTTTTAAATCCTTAAGAAGGCCTCATACATATATCTGTCATCCTCCATTTTCCTTTTAGATGCATGTTCAATCTTTGACACTCGCAATTCACATCAGCGAGATGACTTCTCTGGTACCAAACCTAATCCAGTTCTTTTCAACTACCGAAATTATCCAAGATATTTTACTTTTGTGATGTTAGCATAATTGAATTCAAAAGAGCATGAAAAGCCACATGTGCATAATGTAAAGAATATGAAACATAACGACAACTGTCAAATCAAGAACACAAATATATTGATAATAGAGTTCACCCAGTGTGGGTTATGTCTCGAGGCACTGGTGTTAAGAGTGAGGAGGCCGCTCCATTAATGCTGTAAGATGATGATTACATATTACATCCATTTTCATTACAAGGATGGATACCCTCAACTAGAGTATCTTGTCTTTCCATGAAATGTTCTCAAGAACCCTCACTCATATGGGAAAATTCCCTCAAAAAAAGTGGCATGTCTCTCCATGAGACATTCTCCCTGTAAGAACTCTCACTCAAATGGGTCTTCCTTCAACATGAAAAGCTAATAAATTCACACAAGATGTGGCATACAAGTATTCCTCAACGTAATGGTAATCAAGGATCTCAACAATAAAACCATCATTTCATCAAATCAAAAGAAAGCACGACATAATTGCAACATATACCACCACTTCGAGCATGGTCGAAAAATGCAAATCTCAACTATTAAAATAGAAACCATTGCCAAATTCGTGGCATGAAATTGTGTCAAACGACTATGAACTTTTCCCATTTCTTACACCGTCAAATTCTGGACCCTCGGGCATCTCGAAGATTCCCCGAAAGATTCCTTTCTAAAGATGGCCGAAAAATCCACTACTTAGATAAGATTCTAAGCACACCATTGTGCTCCCTGTGAAATTGTATGAAAAATGACTATAAAGTCAACATCATTATGATACTGACAGAAATCAACCTCTAGGGGAATCTTTAAGATTCCACAAGATTCTCCAAAGATTCTTTGCTGCTAGACACTTGCATTTCTACTTCTCATATAGAGATTTTGAATACATGATTGGACTCTTGGTGAGAAAACGTGCAAAAATTACTATAAGCTTGACAAATTATGTCACTGGCATCTCTAGCCCTCAAGGGAATCTTTTCAGCATCCTAAGATTCTCCACGTTTAGGGTTCCACACCCTTTGCATGCTCATGGTTCCGCTAGGCATGGTTCCACCTTCAGGGTTCCACCTTCGCTCTGCTACACTCTACCTGATCGAATGAATAACAGGGTTTTTATATGTGGGCACCAATGAAGATTTCAACGTGAGTTCATTTTACCTATTGGAAATGGTCAAATTTGGGTTGGCGGTGGTTGCCTGTTCAAACCTTCGCGTTATTTTTTTTGGTATGACTTAGTTTCCCAACTGGCACATGGTTATGCCATGTGATGGTGGCAATTAAAGCTTGGCGCAGTGGCTTTCGGTGGTTAGAAATTTGTAATGCGAGGTTTAATTTATGTTAACATTTGAATATGTGTATTTTCTTTTTAGTTGGAGATTATAGATATATTTGGGGCTACCTGGCGGGGGCTGGACCAAGTGGGCTAGATGGGTTTGAGGCCCACTAGTGCCGACATTGACTTTGGTTCATGGGCATGGTTCGCGACACGTGGCCTCGACCCAACCACTATATACGTAATGTGGAGAGGGGTGGCAGGGTGGCAGCTTGCCCCTCATTAATACATTTTTTTAGTTTTTCACTAACCAACTATATATTTTTTATTTTTCCAAATTCAATGGTTCTTAGACAAATTAATCGTCTGACAATTTTTACCATTCATTTTCCTCATTGCACGTGCTGGGTCTCGTCCAATTTGTTGCCTCATTAAGCCTACCACTTGTCCACTTTGACCAAAACTTTCACTAGCCATAACTCGACCATACGAACTTAATTTTAGTGTCGTTTTCACAGTTGGAATCAAGTAGACGGGCACTACAATTGGGTTTTGGTTGCACTTCAATATGAAGACTTTTATTTTTGAGTTATTCTAAAGCCACTTCTGAATCTGAGCATGTCTGACGCCACCTTGATCAGATAGTGTTATTTGACTACGTCCCCGACAATGACACCAAAATCTCGGAAAAATTAATTGCTTAATAAAAACAACTAATTACCTAGACATTAATTATCAACCCAAAGAACATATTTTTATTTCAAGAAAATTAACAAACTATATGCAAGAAGCTACCAAAAACTAATACTAATTCTACATGATTGTTCTAAACTAGCAAGCTCATTCAGCAAAAAATAAAACGTAAGACTTAAATGACAATGCTAAATTTAAAAAGCAGAAAGTAAATGACAAGAGAAATAATTATGTTAATCACATGACTTAAATTAATACTAAATTAAATCACACCTTGAATTGGAAATTTAACCTATTGCACCCAACATAATTCAAAATCTAATGTAAAGCATTAAATTAATAGAAATATAGAAATTGCAAGAAACAACAAATCTAGAAAATGTAGCAAACAACAAATTAGTTGATTAAAAAGTAACTTTAAGGAAGAATAATCAAAATTCAAAGAAACAACAATTAATTAAAAAGGAACGTCACACAACTAAACTACTTTACATGTTCAAGACAACACCTCATCCAGGAAGTGGGCCTAAACCACCAGGAGTTAGTTCTGCCTTGAAGAATAATTCAGATAAAATTGCAAACAACATATGAAAATTTTAATAAATGGCTTCCTTCGTTAGGAGATCTTAAAAATAATTACAACCAGAACAAAGTTCTTAACTGTTCCTCAAATTCAACAATTTTCCATCATCCCCCTTTCTGATTTCTATCTTCATTTAAATACACATAGCGAAAAAGGAAAATCACAACTAAATTGAACATCATGATTTATGATTAGATTAGAAAATTATTTTCGTTAAAATAATAGATCAAACAACAAGATCATATCTGGAAGATCTCTCCATCATTAATCAGCTGGAACAAGTTGAATTTGGTTTTATACTTGGGGAAAATTTAGGAAACGACCGCAACAAAAAATATGGGAAAATTGTCCTTAAAGAACAATGGGTTTCTCTCAATTAAGATTGAATTTTGTAAAATTGGAAAGTAACAATCTAAATTGGTTTGTTCTACACAAAGCCCATGTCGTGAAAGTTCTATATTCGTCCTCGTTTTCCTGTAATCCAATGCAAAATCATCACTTCTTATCCAACAAATTTCAAGGTTGGAATGTGTGACCATGAGTTGGAGCTCAAATTTGCAATCTAGATGAGAACTTGGTGGGTTAAATCATGAGTGCACTTATAACAACCTTCTTCATAAACCATCACTAGAAAAATTATGCATAATAAGCTTCAATTTATTAAAAATAAAGGAGAACAAACATTTCTTATCCACAATATCATAAATAATTATGAAATAGAATTATATGATCAATTATGATAAATAGAATAATAAAAGATCAGTAGTAATGGATGAAATAGATGTCAAGAAATGATAATTATAATAACAAATTAGTGGCCCAACATTGATCGCGAAGGGAAAAAACCTTCAAGAGGAAAGTCATATGAAGGATGAAAATGAATAAATCCACTACAAATAATATCATCACTTGGAAAAATACCTTATATATAGCCTCAACAAGGTATGACACCTTCAAAAATTCATAGTAGAATGAAATGCTATTATTATGACAAGCTTGGGAATCATTCTAGGTATTGTTTTATAATAAAGTATCATGAATTGAAACATAGAAGTAGAAGGAATAAAAGTCATTTTGCTAAAGGAGGAAAAGCTATGAATAATGATTTTAAATTATTTGTTTCAAATGTTGCACTATTTGTTGACATCGATGATTCAAATTCATTGTTCGTAGACTCTAGAGCCTTTATTCACATGTCATGTAATAAACATTGGTTTCAAAACCTCCATGAACTAAATAATTGTGCAAACATATATCTTGGAGATGATCATCCACACCAGATTAAAGGGTATGGTGATGTGCCTATAAAATTACCAAATGGAAGTGTTAAACATATTCATAATGTGATGTATATACTTGGCATTAAGAAGAATTTAATCTCTATTTCTTCCATAAGAGATTAAAATTTGAAGGTAGAGTTTGTGAAGTCACATTGTTTGGTGAAAGACATGCATGATCACTTCAAAGTTGTTGCTACAAGTGTGATAGTTTGAGGCTTATATGAGCTTGTTGTGACAAGCAAAAGTCATCAAGCATTGGCATCTTCTGCTATGATAGAGAAAGATCTTTGGCGCCAAAGATATGGCCACCTAAATTATCATGATTTATTCCTATTTCAAAAACAAAAAATGGTAGAGGGACCCCATTGTTAAATAATGAATATTTTGTGTGTGAAGGATACACATTAGGGAAAATTCATAGGGAGGAATTCCCTACTAATACATATAGAAGAAAAAGGGATATTTTGGAGCTTATGCATATATATATGTGTGTGTGTGCCTATGCATATTAGATCATTAGGACGAGCATATTTTTTTTTATCTTAATTGATGATTGAATAAAATATACATGGGTTTACTTTATGAGAAAATCTAGTGATGTATTTGAATATTTTAAAGAGGTTAAAAACTTGGTGGAAAAACAAAGAGGAAAATACATCAAAATCCTTTGATATGATCAAGCGGGAGAATACAAATTGTGAGATTTTTTCAAGTACTGCAAAGACCATGGAATCATGTAACAATTAACAGTGCCACATACTCCACAATAGAATGGAGTAGCTAAAAGGAAGAACATGACCTTGATGGAATGTGTGAGGAGTATGATGAAAGTTAAAAATATTTCTAATGCTTTTTAGGTTGAATCTATTAATATTGTTGTATATTTAAAAAATAGAAGTCCAACAAAAATTTTGAATCATAAGACTCCATTTGAAGCTCTTCATTGATATAAACCAACAATAAACCATTTGAGAGTATTTGGAAGCAAAGTTTTTTCTCATGTTCCAAAAGAGGATATGAAGAAACTTGATGCCAAAGCCATCAAGTGTATATTTATTGGTTACTATTCTGATCATAATGCATATAAAATGTTTTTTCCCTCTTCACATAAAGTCTTTGCATGTAGAGATGTTTTATTTCATGAATATGCAAATGAAGGCCACTGGGACGACAACTATGATGTATGATATATTCCTCATGAGCATGATGACTCCAAAGAATAAGTTGAAGAAAAAGAAGAGAAGAAACAATAAGGTGAATCCAGTGATATGGACACCTCAACTAGCGAAAGCACACCCAAAGAAGAATATGGGTGACCACAAAGCAGAAGATGTAGCGAGAGTAGTGAACTCCCAAGAAGATCAGCATGCCAAATTCAGCCTCTTGTAAGGAATAAATATCATGCCTTGCTTACTAATGTGTTTAATGTCGTATAACCCTTGAATTTTAAAGAATCTAAGGAGCACGTGGAATAGAGAAATGCAATGAAGGAAGAATATCATTCAATAATAAAAAATGATACTTGGGAATTAACTGAATTTTTTAAAAATAAAATACCCATATAATGAAAATTGTTGTTCAAATCAAAATTTTGAGTTGATGGGAGTGTGGATAAATATAGAGATAGATTGGTTGCTAAAGGATATTAAAAAAAACAGGGAATCGATTATCATGAAATCTTTGCACCAGTAGCTAAGTTAAATACAATTACAGTTTTGATTGCTTTAGCTACAAATCATAAACAGAAACTTCATCATTTGGATGTTAAATCTTCCTTCTTGAATGGGGAATTAAAAGAAGAAGTATATCTTACTCATCCAGAAGGATTTGTTAAGAAGGGACAAGAACATTTAGTTTGTAAATTAAAGAAAAAATTAAATGTAGGTTTTGAACCCCGTTTAGAAATTACCTACATACGAATTTAAAACACAGAAAATAAACAATACGAGAGCATAACACATAAAACACATATACACAGATATTTTCCCCTGGATCCCAAAACCAGGACTACCAACTTTATTTTTCATTATGTTCCTTTCAATGTTACAATACATATTTATACATGTCGAAGCATCCAATACCATGTACCAAAAACCATCACATCCAAAACCATGGACCGAAAACCATCACGTCCAAAACCATGTGCAAAAAACATGCACAAAACCATAGGTAGGTCTGCCCAACCTAATATAGGGTCCAAAACCAAAATTTTCTGGGGCGCTACCCTGGACCCCATAGAGTGGGGTTACCTACACCCCTCAAACCCCCTGTGACTCCCCCCTCTACGCAATCGGCACAATGAAGGGGGGACTCTACCCCCCTTCTAACTCCCCAGTTAACTACGTGGGTTAGTCATGGAAATAATATAACACAACCCAACATTCTCCCACTTGTTTTTGTCTTTCCACAAGGGGCCACATGACAGCTTAGTCATTTATCCAGCCCTGCAATGCCCATTGTTTCTCTACACCAAGAGAATTTCTCAGAGCTGATAGATTTTGTCAATGCATATGCAGTATTCTTCAAAGTGTCCACCTTTACCAGCAACACCTTTTTGTCTTCTATCATATCCCTCACAAAGTGATACTAAACATCAATATGCTTTGTCTTTGAATGATATGTAGGGTTCCTTGCCAAGAAAATTGCACTATGGTTGTCACAGTCTATCCTTATAGCTCCTTGTACTAACCCCATACTTGAACACAATCTCTGCAACCAAACTACTTCCTTGCTTGCATGAGTGGCTACCATGGATTCTGCATCTATAGTTGATAGTTCCACTACAGATTGTTTCTTACTCATCCAACTAACTACACATCCAAATAGATGAAACACATACCCACTTGTAGATCTTCTTAGATCCAGACCTCCAGCCTAATCTACATCAACAAAGCCATGAATATCCAACACTCTATCCAATCCTGGTCTTCATTGGTAGTACAAACCATAGTCATTAGTGCCATGCAAATACCTCAAAACCCGCTTCACTGTTGTCCAGTGCTCCTTCCCTAGTTTTGACATAAACCTACTCAATACTCCCACTGCATGTGCAATGTCTAGACTAGTACAGACCATCGCATACATCAAACTACTGACTGCACTTGCATATGGAATGCAGGACATGTCCTCTTCCTCTTCTTGTGTCTTGGGACATTTTTCAGCAGATAACTTTACACCTATAGGAATAGGAAACTTCATCGATTTATTATCTTGCATATTAAACTTCTGTAATATTGTCTCGACATACTTCCTCTGGTTTAACTAGAGCTTCCTCTTTGTCTGATCTCTTTTAATTTCCATGCCGAAAATATACTTTGCAGCACCAAGATCTTTCATGTTGAATTTGGAGGACAAATGGATCTTCAAATCCTGGATAATTTCTTTGTCATTTCCAACTAGCAATATATCATCCACATATAACACCAGATAAATAACACGGTCACAATTTAATTTAAAATAAACACAATGATCTGCTTTGCTTCTGGTGAAGCCAAGTCCCCGTACAAATGTATCAAATTTCTGATACCACATCCTTGGTGACTGTTTTAACCCATACAAAGTCTTCTTTAACTTGCATACCAGTTTTTTCTTATGCTTCACCGCAAAACCTTTAGGTTTCTCCTCTTCTAGATCCCCATGAAGAAATGTTGTCTTCACATCCATCTGTTCTACCTCAAAATCAAAAGCAGCAGCAACAGATAAAAGTAATCTAATAGAAGTTACCTTGCCAATAAGAGAAAAAATATCACCAAAATCAATTCCTGACACTTGGGAATAACCTTTGGCTACCAACCGAGCTTTGTATTTCTCCACCTTTCCTTCTGCATTTGTCTTCTTCTTGAACACCCATTTGTTGCCAATGGGTTTCCTTCCAGCCGGCAACTCCACCAGATCCCAAGCCTCATTTTTGTCAAAATATGCCATTTCAACAACCATGGCCTCTTTCTAGAGTTTTCCATCCTCTGAATCTATTGTTTCCTTCAAAGTTTTGGGATCATCATCAGTAATAGATAAAGCAAAATTTGAACAGAAAGTAGATGGACTATACCTTTTTGGCTGCCTTCTTTCTCAGACTGATCTTCTCACACCCGAAGTTTGTGGTTCTTCATCTTCTGATTCCTCCTCTATTGTAGAGTCTGATTCTTCCTCCTTAAGCTCAAACTCTATCTTCTCAGGTTCCTTTGGTTGGAATTCATGTTTAATAACATCTTTCACCTCTCTGAAAACCACATCTCAGCTGTACACAACCTTCCTTGTTGCTGGGTTCCAAAGCTTATAACCCTTTAAACCATCCTTATACCCAATAAAGATGAACTTTTCATATTTACTATCCAACTTGGTTCTTTTATCCTTTGGAACATGTACATATGCATCACATCCAAATGCCCTTAGATGTGAAAGAGAGGGTTTCTTACCAGTCCATACCTCTTATGGAATCTTATCCTCCAATGCTGATGAAGGTGATCTGTTGACCAGGTAACATGCTGTCTCCACTGCCTATGCCCAGAATTCCTGTCCTAACCTGGCACCACTGAGCATGCTTCTTGCCCTTTCCATCAACATCTTGTTTATTCTTTCTACAACTTCATTTTTCTCAGGTGTGTACGGAGTAGTATTCTGTTGTGATATACCACACTTCTTACAAAATTATTCAAATTACTTGCTGCAAAACTCTCCACCATTATCTGTCCTCAACACCTTTATCTTCTTCTCTGTCTGGTTTTCCCCCAGAGCCTTAAATTCTTTAAACCTGTCAAAGACTTTAGATTTCTTCTTAAGGAAATATATCCATGTATTCCTTGAGAAGTCATCTATAAATGATACATAGTACACAAACTTACCCAGTGATGGAACCTTGACAGGTGCAAACACATCACTGTGCACAAGTTCTAATATATGTTTCACCCTCTTACCACCAGAGGGAAAACTCACCTGATTCTACTTCCCATATACACAATTTTCACAGAAATCAAAATCCAGAGAGCTATTACTCATACATTCTACCATACTTTTACCATGAAGTATTCGAAGGCCCTTCTCTCCAATATGTCCAAGCCTTTGATGCCACAACATGTTCTTCTCTACAGAGACCACTATATTTTTAGCTCCATTTTCAGGAACCACAGAACTGTTGCACCCATCAACAACAATGCTACCTTGTAGCTTGTACATAGTTCCAATCTGAACTCCCCACATCAATACCAGTGCTCCCCGAACCATCTTGCAGGTATCCTTCTAGCCAATGCAAGAATATGTAGAAAACTCGGAAGTGTTCTAACCCTTCTACCTTGCAATTTCAAATTTACTTTTCCATGACCAATGATTCTAGCCTTCCTATCATCCCCTAAGAAGACATCACCACCATCGTATTTCTCATACTTGCAGAACCACTCTCTATGGGGAGTGAAGTGAAAGGATGCACCTGAGTCAATCAACCATGCCTCATGATCTACATGTGTACTTGAAGAAGCCAAGTACACATCCCCACCTTCGTCTGAGGTTGTTTTCACCTCTGTAGAAGGAGCATCATTAAATCCATTTCCTTTGTCAAGAGCTTTAGATTTACAATCCCTTTTCTAGTGCCCTTCCTTTCTGCATTTCCAGCACACCACCTTTACAGGTTTTCCTGGAGATTTAGATCTCCCACTCGATGACTAATTTTTGTTTCTGTTCTAGAACTGTCCTCGTACAGACAAGGCATCACCATTCTGGCTCTCCATATTTTTCCATCTCATCACCTTCGTCATCAAGGATGAGACTATTTCATCAAACTGTAAGGTAGTTGCATTGCTACCTATTGTAATAACCAGACTATCCCACAAATCTGGTAGAGAACACAACAAACTAATGTACTTATCTTCATCTAAAATTTTGATATCAACAGATGATAACTGACTTACCACAGTATTAAACACATTCAGATGCTCTGTCACTGAGTCTCCATCTTTCATCCTCAGGTTATACAACTTTTTCCGTAGGAACAGTTTATTCACCAGAGACTTAGACTGGCACAAAGTCCCTAACTTGTCCCACAAAGCCTTCATTGTAGATTCCCCTAATACATTCAGCAATACTGAATCTGAGACACATAATCGTATTAATCTCTTTGCCTTCCGATCCAACTTCTTCCATTCTTCATCAGAGACTCCCATTAGTTTAGTACCCGGATCTACCGCGATCCACTGTTCTTTATCCACCAACAGATCCTCCATCTTGCGTTTCCAAAACTCAAAACTCTAATCATTAAATTTCTTGATCTCTATCATTCCATTGCTCACCATCTTCTTTCACCACCAGAATCAATCCCACAGATCTCCCACTAAACAGGATCTACCAGAGGCCCGAGCGAAACCCCTCAGCAACAAAGGCATCCCCTTGAAGCCAAAACAACTCTGATACCAAATGTAGGTTTTAACCCTGTACAGAAATTATCTGCATATGAATTCTAAAATAGAAAATAAACAATGCGAGAGCATAACACATAAAACACATATACACAAAGATTTTCCACTGGATCCCAAAACCAAGACTACCAGCTTGATTTTTCATTATGTTCCTTTCAATGTTACAATACATATTTATACATGCCGAAGCATCCAATACCATGGACCAAAAACCATCGCATCCAAAACCATGGACCGGAAACCATCGCGTCCAAAACCATGGACCGAAAACCATTGCGTCCAAAACCATGGACCGAAAACCATCATGTCCAAAACCATGTGCAAAAAACATGCACAAAACCATAGGTAGGTCTACCCAACTTAATATGGGATCCAAAACCAAAATTTTTTGGGGCGCTACCTTGGACCCCATAGAGTGGGGTTACCTGCACACCTCAAACCCCCTGTGACTCCCCCTGCTGTGCAATTGGCACAACGAAGGGGGGGCTCTGCCCCCTTCTAACCCCCCGGTTAACTATGTGGTCTAGTCATGGAAAGAATATAACACCACCCAACTTAAATGGGTTGAAACAGGAACCAATATTGTCGTATGAAAGGATTGGTTCTTTCTTTCATCGAAAGGTTTTTATGAAAATTGAAAGCGATCCTAATATCTATATAAAAAAAAAATCAAAAGTGGCATGTTGTTTTAATTTCCTTGTATGTTGATTGGAAATTCTTGGAAATTGATGTAGGAGCATGCGACTTAGAGGAAAAATCTTCAAACTTATTCCAAAAATCCAAAAAAATCTACAAGCAAATGAGTGGGGTCCTTTAGCCATCAATTTCCTTGCTTTTCTAGTTTAAGATAAGGATAGAATTAAGAATAAAATCATGTTGTAATAATCTCTTATGGATAAGCGATAATAAGCCTTATGGATAATTGCTTTAATCGCTTTACTGTAATTGGCATGCTTTTGTAAGAGATAAAGACTGAGTAAGCTTTATCTATTATGTTTTAAAAAGAAATAACGAGATGCTCTGAAGAGGTCAATCCCGGATGCATTGTGACTTTCGAAGAACTCTCTCTGTGCATTTGAATTGATAGTTCTCTGTTAACTGGTATTTGCATGTGTGTTTGGTGGTGATTATTTTCTTCTGAACCTTGTTAATGGTGATTCAACATTGTTTCCCTATTAATACTTGATTTAAGATTGCTAATGTGTTTTTCTTATATCAACATGCCTGTTTTCCTTGTAAGCATTATTGAGTTCCACAAGTGGAAACTCTGTTTTACACAGGAAATTCATGAAATTACTTAGTTGAACAAAGTGCCAGACCTGATATTTTATTGAATCTGGTTCATACCCATATCGGGTCCGAACCATTATCTCATCACAAAACCACAAGTGGAGTGGAAGGTACCTTTGGAGCCGCCAAAGTTTGAAACTCCAATAGCTCAGAACCAAAACACTATAGAGCAGGGTGTATAAGGTTTTGGGTCCGCGAAGCTGATCGCATCACTAGATCGGAGCGGGAGGAGCCTAGTATTGGGAGCATTGGAGTCGTGACTGCGATCTCTGATAACACTATGTGTTATCGCATCGGAGAAAGGAATGTTGGAAGGCCGATAGTAATCGCCGATAGTGTTATTTGGGTGTAACACATTTCTTTGGGAATCTTGTGCTGATAGTGTAATTCCTAAGAATTAACACTATAGTGGTGTTAAAGCGTGATAGTGTTGTTACGTTCCTTTCGAACAGAAGCCCACCGACTGTGTGTTTTGCGTTTAAAATGAATTTTCCTCATTTTAAAGGAACGCTAGTATATTATTATAATTCCTATGGAATTATAGTCCGAAAGGAGGGAAATAGGCCTACGATATGATTTGTGCCTGATAACAAGGGTTGAGGTGATTAGAGGGAAAAACTCATGAAGCAGTCAAGCTAATAATAGATGACTAATACACCTGTTGAAACAAAAGGACAAATTCAGCCAGAGTTAGAAGAAATTATTTCAGGTGTCAACCGTTTGTCCATATCGCCTACACCCAGGCCACCATTAATGCTATCAAAGCAACCTGTTGACACTGAATTGAATCTCAGAGGTAGGACAAGGAAAGTTAATATGGCCTTCAGAGTTGGAAGAGGATGAGGACGTGGTGGAAGAGGACGACCTGTTGCAAATGATAAAGTAATGGAAGCTGTGCAACAGATGTAAGCTAGATTAGATGCATTAACAACAGGAAGAAATATAGATGATGGAGATGTTAGTGAGCCTGAGGTTGAAGCTGCAGAGGAGGAAGCTGTAGCAGTTACTCCTGAGATGAGATTCTTCCATTCAGTGTTGAGATCCACAGCTAGGCCAAAGACCGAGGTTCCAATATATGAAGGAGGACTGAATCCAGAAGGATTGATATACTGGATTAATGGCATGGAGAAATTCTTCGACTATGAAGAAATAGAAGATGAAAAGAAAGTAAAGTTTGTTGTCACCATGTTAAAAGGCTATGTAGCGC
Organism: Pinus tabuliformis; assembly: GCA_031772625.1. NCBI lineage: Eukaryota > Viridiplantae > Streptophyta > Pinopsida > Pinales > Pinaceae > Pinus > Pinus tabuliformis. The sequence continues at coordinate 571,266,475 of CM062817.1, read as the reverse complement.
TTTGGTGGGATGGTGTGCAGGCAAAAAGAAAGAGACTTGGCAAGCAACCTATTAAGAATTGGATCAGAATGGTAGCAAAGCTAAGGGGTAAGTTTTTACCAAGTAATTATCAGCAAACTTTGTTTAGACAGATGCAAAATCTTAGACAAAGATCTATGACAGTGAAAGAATGCACAAAGGAATTCTATAAGGTAAGCATAAGAGCTAGAGAAACTCAAGATACAGATGAGAAGGTGGCTAGATATGTGAATGGTCTTAGGATGGACATTCAGGACGACATAAGTATATTGTCTCCTAAAACAGTAGAAGAAGCTTATCAGGTGGCACTGAAAGCTGAAGAAAAGCATGTGAGGAAATAGTCTGCCAGAGGGAGAGGTACTTTCTGAGGAAGGGGAAGTCAAGGTGGTAGGGAAGATCTACAACACCTAAAGATGGAGCTACCAGCACCTCAACCCAGCATGCACCCACAAGAGGTGATGCAAGAGGCAGAGGGAGTTTTTCTAGAGGAAGAAGAGGCAGAGGAAGAGGAAGCGAAATAAGATGTTACAAATGAACTGGGACACAGAGCTTTTGAGTGCCCAGAGAATGCAGGAACAAGCCAAAGGAATGCAATTGTTGCTCTAGTTGAGGGAGAAGCACCAGCATCAACAGTAGTGGTAGAAGAAGAAAATATACCAAAGAGAGGAGAATCTTTGGTAATCAATAAAGTCTTTCTCAAGCCAGCAAAAGGAGATAGTTGAACCATCACAAAGAAAGACCTTGTTCAGAACAGTGTGTAAGGTTCAAGGGAAATGTTGTTAGATGATCATTGATAGTGGCAGCACTGATAATTTTGTCTCTACAGAAGTGGTGGAGAAATTGAAGTTGAAGATGATGAAACATCCAACACCTTATAAGGTGTCATGGTTACAAAAGGGACATCAACTGTTAGTGAATTAAAAGTGTGAAGTGGAGTTTCAGTTGGGCAAGTATAAAGATAAAATTGTATGTGATGTGATGCCAATGGACGTGTGTCACATATTGCTTGGAATACCTTGGCAATATGACAAAGGAGCTATGCATGATGGGAAAAGAAACACCTACAAGTTTAGAAAGGATGGTGTCAATCATACATTGTTGCCTCTGCAAGAAGAAGATGTGTTAGGAAAGAAGACTGATCCAAAAACGCTGTTACTAGGAGGAAGGGAATACTTGAAGTAAATTGAAGAGAATGAGGTAAATTTTGCTATAATTTGTAAGCCCAAGGTAATAATGGCTTTTACTACAGTTTCTTATTTACCCATTGAAATTCAAGAAATGTTGGAGAACTATTGTGATATTATTGTTGATGATTTTCCTAATGAGTTACCACCCATTAGAAGAATTAGCCATCATATAGATTTGATTCCTAGAGCAAGTCTACCTAACAAAGAAGCTTATAGAATGACTCCTATAGAAAATGAAGAGGTTAGGAAGCAGGTGCAAGAATTGCTTGACAAAGGGCTGATCAGAGAAAGCTTGAGTCCTTGTGCAGTACCAACAGTGTTGAGTCCAAAGAAAGATGGAGGCTGGAGAATGTGTACAGATTCAAGAGCCATCAATAAAATCACAATCAGGTACAAATTTCCTTTACCTAGAATTGAAGATTTAATGGATTGCTTGAGTGGAGCAAAGTATTTTTCAAAACTAGATCTTAAAAGTGGGTATCATCAGATAAGGATAAGAGAAGGGGATGAGTGGAAAACTGCCTTTAAGACAAATGAGGGATTGTATGAGCAGAGAGTAATGCCTTTTGGGTTGTCAAATGCACCAAGTACATTTATGAGACTCATGAATGAAGTTCTTAAAGAGTTTATTGGTAAATTTGTAATAGTATATCTGGACGATATATTAGTTTACAGTAGGTCTAAGGAGGAGCACATAAGACATCTGAATTATGTCTTACAAAGGCTACAACAAAAGAAATTATTGTTGAATTTGAGGAAGTGTTCATTCATGAAAGAAGAGCTAGTGTACTTGGGATTTGTTATTTCTACTAAAGGGCTAAAGATGGATCCAAAGAAGATCAAGGCAATCATGGAGTGGTCTTCACTTAAAAGTGTTTTTGAGGTAAGAAGTTTTCATGGTCTTGCTAGCTTTTATAGAAAATTCATCAAGAATTTTAGTAAGATCAATGCACCTATTATTGAGACCATAAAGAAGGACAAACAACCATTTAGATGGACTACTGAAGCAGAAAATAATTTTCAGCTGTTAAAGAAGAAAATCACTAAAAATCCTATTTTGGTTCTACCTGATTTTAGTAAGCCTCTCCAAGTGAAGTGTGATGCCAACGGAGAAGCAATTGGAGGTGTATTAAGTCAGGAAGATAGACCTATAGCTTATTTTAGTGAAAAGCTAAATGATTCAAAGAAGAAGTATTCTTCTTATGATAAGGAGTTCTATGCAGTTGTACAGTCATTGAAGAAATGGAGTCATTATCTAATGTCAAAGGAGTTCATACTTTATTCAGATAACCATACAGTATTGTATATTATGCAACATCCAAAGCTTAGCCAGAAACATGCTAAATGGGTAGAGTATCTTCAAGGTTTCCATTTTGTTTTGAAACATATAAGTTGCCAATCAAATAAAGTTGCAGATGCCTTAAGTAGGAGAAATATATTACTGCAAGAGAGTCAAATTCAAGTGGTAGGATTTTATTTTCTTAAAGAATTATATGAGACAGATTCAGATTTTAAAGAGGCATTTGAAACTTGTAAGAATCCTATTTTGATGGATAGGAGTAAGTGGCTGGATTATTTCTTACAAGATGGACTGTTGTTTAAGAGAAATCAGTTGTGCATACCAAACTATTCTATGAGGGAGAACTTAATTAGAGAAAAACATAAAGGAGGACTTGCAGGACATTTTGGCATAAAGAAGACTTTTGAACAATTGAACAGATTTTATGTCTGGCCAAAAATGAGATCTGATGTGGAAAAGTATGTGAGAACTTGTAAAGTCTGTCAATATGGAAAGGGAAGAAGCCAAAACATAGGTTTGTATGTTCCATTACCAACTCCAGATAGGCCTTGGGATATGGTAAGTATGGATTTTGTTTTGGGCTTACCAAAGACTCAAAGAGGTAATGATTCAATTTTTGTTGTAGTGGACAGATTTTCAAAAATGGCACACTTCATTCCATGTTATAAAACTAGTGATGCTTCTCACATTGCTAATTTGTCTTTTAAGGAGGTTGTAAGATTGCATGGGTTGCCTAAGAGTATTGTCTCATACAGGGATTCCAAATTTGTTGGACATTTCTGGAGGACATTATGGAAGAAGTTGGGAACTAAACTAAGTTTCAGTTCTACCTATCATCCACAAACTGATGGACAGACTGAAGTTGTGAACAGGAGTTTGGGAAATATTTTAAGGAATCTTACTGCAGAATATCCAAAGCAATGGGATCAAGTGTTGGCACAAGCTGAATATGCGTATAATGACTCACCTAACAGGAGTACAGGATAGAGTCCATTCCATATTGTTTATAGAATGCATCCAAGAGGAGTATCTGAATTGAGAAACTTAGGAAAAGAAGAGATGAGAAGTGTAGATGGTGAAGATTTTTCTTCAGATATGCAAGCGATACATGAACAAGTGAAACAACAGTTGCAGGATAGAAACATCAAGTACAAGACTAAAGCAGACATGAGAAGAAGAGAGGTGAACTTTGAAGTTGGAGATTTGGTATTGACACACCTTAGAAAAGAAAGTTTTCCAAAGAGGGAGTATAACAATTGAAGTTCAAGAAAATTTGACCATGAAGAGTATTAAGAAAGTTTTCTGCAACTGCCTATGAGATTTACTTACCCCCTAATGTTGGAATATCACCAATTTTTAATGTTGCAGACTTTTACAAGTATGAAGGTGAAACTGTAGATGATACAGCACAAGATCAAGAGACACAAGAGATTGACTGGGTAAAACAGTTACCCATAGCAAAGGAATTGTAGCTAGAAAGAATTTTGGACAAAAAGGTGTTTAAGAAAACAAGGGGACAAGAGTACTTCCAGTATTTGTTAAAATGGAAGGATCTAAGAACCGCTGAAGCTACTTGGGTTACAGAAAACATGCTACAGAAACTGGGCAGTTCTATAGATGAGCTCATGGACAGGAGCCCATGAAGAATTTTTTCCTCAAGAGTTTGATGCAGGAGCATGCGACTTGGAGGAAAATCTTCAAACTTATTCCAAAAATCCAAAAAAATCTACAGGCAAAGGAGTGGGGTCCTTTAGCCATCAATTTCCATGCTTTTCTAGTTTAAGATAAGGATAGAATTAAGAATAAAATCATGTTGTAATAATCGCTTATGGATAAGCAATAATAAGCCTTATGGATAATTGCTTTAATCGCTTTACTGTAATTGGCATGCTTTTGTAAGAGATAAAGACTGAGTAAGATTTATCTATTATGTTTTAAAAGGAAATAATGGGACGCTCTGAAGAGGTCGATCCTGGATGCATTGTGACTTTCGAAGAACTCTCTCTGTGCATTTGAATTGATAGTTCTCTGTTAACTGGTATTTGCATGTGTGTTTGGTGGCGATTCTTTTCTTTTGAACCTTGTTAATGGTGATTCGGCATTGTTTCCCTATTAATACTTGATTTAAGCTTGCTAATGTGTTTTTCCTTATATCAGCATGCCTGTTTTCCTTGTAAGCATTGTTGAGTTCCACAAGCAGAAATTCTATTTTACATAGGAAATTCGTGAAATTACTTAGCTGAACGAAGTGCCGGACCTGATATTTTATTGAATCTGGTTCATACCCATATCGGGTCCAAACCATTATCGCATTGCAGAACCACAAGTGGAGTGGAAGGGACCTTTGGAGCCACCGAAGTCTGAAACTCCGATAGCTTGGAACCGAAACGCTATAGAGCAGGGTGTATAAGGTGTCAGGTCCGCGAAGCTGATCGCATCGCTAGATCAGAGCAGGAGGAGCCTAGTATTGGGAGCATTGGAGTCGCGACTGCGATCTCCGATAACACTATGTGTTATCGCATCGGAGAAAGGAACGTTGGAAGGCCGATAGTAACCGTCGATAGTGTTATTTGGGTGTAACACATTTCTTTGGGAATCTTGCGCCGATAGTGTAATTCCTGAGAATTAACACTATAGTGGTGTTAAAGCGTGATAGTGTTGTTACGTTCCTTTGGAACAGAAGCCCGCCAACTGTGTGTTTTGCGTTTAAAATGCAGTTTCCTCATTTTAAAGCAATGCTAGTATATTATTATAATTCCTATGGAATTATAGTCTGGAAGGAGGGAAACAGGCCTATGATATGATTTGTGCCCGATAACAAGGGTTGGGGTGATTAGAGGGAAAAACTCATGAAGCAGTCAGGCTAATAATAGATGACTGATACACCTGTTGAAACAGAAGGAGAAATTTAGCCAGAGTTAGAAGAAATTATTTCAGGTTTCAGCCATTTGTCCATATCGCCTGCACCTAGGCCACCATAAATTGATTGATGAAGTTAAAAGACACATGTAACAGGGGTTGAAATGAAAGACCTTAGTGATATAAACTAGACAAACTATGGTTAGATAGAGTAAATATATCATAGAGCTAGTGAAAAGGTTCAAAATGGATCAGTGTAAAGTGACATTAGTACCTTTAACATAATATCAAATTCTACAATGATGATGGCTCGAGAGAGGTGGATGTCACACTATATCATTAGTTACTTGGAAGTTTAAACTATCTCATTACAACCAGGCCATATATTGCATATTTAGTCAGATGTTGACTCAGTTCCTGGCCAAGCCTCTTTAAAGTCATTAGAAAGCAACTAACGGGGTGCTTTGGTAACGTAGGGGAACTACTGATTATGGTATTTCATATATTGATGCTTTTGATGTTGAGTTGATATACTACTCTGATTCATATTGGGTTGGGAATCTTGATGACAAAATATCAACTTTAGCGTATACATTCAACATTGGATCTAAGATTGTGGCATGGAGCAGGAAGAAACAACCAACTATTTCTTTATCATCAACTAAATATGAATATAAAATGTTGTGTTGTGCTACATGGGAAGAAACTTGGTTGCGGAAAATTCTCAAATATGTTGGAGAAAAATAGAAAATGCCTACAACAATCAATTGTGACAATCAAAGATCCATTAAATTGGTCAACAATCTTGTGTACATGGAAATGTCAAAACATATTGATACTCAATATCATTTTGCCCTGAAAAGATGCACTCTAAATAAGTTACTTTATTTTTTTGTAATAATAGTGATAAAGTCGTTGACTTCTTCACAGTGCCTCTTGGAAAGGAAAAATATGAGTCATTTAGAACTCTGTTACGTGTGGTAGAAAATATATTTCTCCATTAAGGAGGAGACTTAGAATTAATGGATAAATGTAGTATTTTCTATATTATTTCATTATCAACTATTTGTTATGTTACGTTAAGATTGCGGTGTCTTATTTAGATTCTAGATTCTAGCTGTTAGGAAGTTGGTCAAACTTCTCAACCAATTGCATTGTTATATGTATGAATGTTTTTGTTACATTGTTATATACGTAATAATGTTTTTGTTGAATGAATCATGTTTGGAGAGCAAGCAGTATCAGGTTGAGCTAACCTCACCAAAGCTATGCATTTCTTCCATATTTTGTCCTTCTTTAATTCCATTTGGAGTAAATTCTAGACATGATTGTTTTTCAAATAATTTATATTAAGAAAAATACAATATTGTTGTGAAGGAACGATTCGCAGGTCGTGCCACTGCACAAAGCAATGGTCAAGGTTGACCATGCTTTATGGATCCAATATCAACTTTTATGAGATTGAGGAGATTTTTCCCTGGGTTGTTTGTAACGACTTCTCTAGACATTGTTAAATGCATTTTTTTTAATTTGATATAATGGGTGTTTTCAATGTTTCGTAAAAGCCTTGAAATGAAGAAAACATTATTAAATGCAAAATATGACGTAATGGGTTTTTTCAAGGTCTCTTAAAAGTATATGTGATTTTAAATGGGAAATAAATTTATTAAAAAATTTGTATTGGATTTTGATTTTTTAATATTTTTCTTCATTTCTTTATTATAATGTTTTTCCATCACCTTTCATAGAATATGATATATTTGATGGGAAATATTATCTTTTATGAAAATTACACGGAGTATTGGAATGTTTCAGCTTATTAGAGTTTATTAGTTTGAATTTTTATCATTTATTTTTATTGTATTTATTTATATTTTAAAGTGGCTAAATGAGTGCCTCCTCAAAATTATATTTTTATATTAGTTTTTTTCTTAATTTACACATTAGTGAATACAATTTGATATATTTCTCATTAAGGGGATGACGTGTTAGAATAAAGAAAGTAGAGTAAATTTGATATATTTTTTTAATAAATTATTTTTAAATAATTACTTGTATGATATTACAATTAGGAAAAATATATTTAAAAAAGATTATAAGATAGTTTTTAGTTTACATATACAGAATATTCACTTGAAATAAAAGATTGAATATATTTTATTTGTTTCAATTTTTTTAATTGTCATTTAAATCTGACAAAATTATATCCCAAAATATTAGAACTTTATAGAAAATTATAACTTATGTAATATAGATAATTACTTGTATCATGTTAGAATTGGGAAAAGAATATTTCAAAAAGATTGTAAAGTAGTTTTTAGTTTAGATATACACTCTACTCACTTAAATTAAATTATTTTGAATATATTTTATTATTTTAATATTTTTACTTATTATTTAAACCTAACACAATTATACCGCGAAATTTTAAAACTTTACGAAAATTTATTATCATTATGTAATATATTATTAAATAATAGTAATTTTAATATGCCTAAAATATAGTAAAGAGTTTAAAATTATAAATATATTATTAAAATTTAAATAAAATTTATATTATTAAATTAATTAATTATTTAAAAAAATAAATTAATTGATTATTTAAAAAAAATCTATAAATATATATATTCCATATTTACCTTTATTATAAAGTTAAGGATTATATGATGATAAAAGGAAATTTTAGATCATATATATAAAAGTTATAAGCAAAATTACAAAATGGTGATAGAGATGAACAACGTGTAACTTATATATATATATATATATTAAAATTCGATATTTATTTATTTTATAAAATAGATAAATGATTTTATTTTATGAATTTTTGATTGAAAATAAAAGTGGCACTATTAAAACACTTCATAAGATAAATCACTGTTTCAAATCCTTTGGAAGTGCTGATTTCTTAAAAGAAAAGCATAAATAATTTTTTAGATTGAAATAATTGGCCCTTGAATTACAAAATTAAATTAAAAAAAGGAATACATATCCAGGACGAAGAAAAGTTATCACTCATAAATTCATCTACATGTTTTAAATATAAGTAACATGTTAAACACAAAATCCAATGTTATTATAATGCAAACAAAGATAATGGTTGCTCGAACATGGTTGGATGACCGATCTCGAGATAAGAACAATTTTGACTATCAAGGGATTGGAAAAGCCCATGAACGAACGGGTTGTCAAGGATCTTAAAAGGTTACATGAAATAGGCCAAAAACATTATTAACAAAAACACTCAAGAAATTCAAGTTTGTAAGCACCCCAAGTAATTTAATACTTTGGGGAAAAGTTCAATAATTGTAGTAATGTTATAAAGGGAAACTTCGTTAGACATTTGGACACTGAATGTATTCCAATTAAGTTTAGATTGATTTTAATTTTAATCGATATAATTCATATATGTAAAGTATCTTTTTCATGGTATACATTTTAGTATAGATTTTTGTATAATTAAATAAATTATTTTTAGTATATGATTATATAGGTAAAAGAATTTCTACACTAAAATTTTAAAAATAATAAAAGAAAAAAAGAAATATCCAAAAGTAGTTTATCGAGATATGTTGGCATAAGTCATTTAAGAAGATTCCATTACAAATGCATATGAAATAGTGAAACTATAAAATTAAATAAGTAAAAAAATGCTTATCTTATAATACATCTCACATTACCAATATAAAAAAATCTCATAAAAATAATTAAATTATAACTTTATCTTAAATTATTATTATTATTAATCATCTAAACAAATTAATATATGAGTTAGACATATATACACTCTAATAAAACATGTAGCAAGATTCTGAACCATGGAGATTAGCCTCACTTTACCATGGAGATTATTAATATGTAAATAGATTTTATTCTTATGCCATAGGCTAATACCATGACGTGCTACTACCACATGTCAAAAAAACTGTAAATCATATTCATATGCCATTTTTTTTTAATCAATCAATTTAATTAAAAACGAAGAAAGGGCATAGCTATTTTTAAGAACCTTTGATTTGTGACTACTACTAAGAATATCCTAGAATATTTAGTGGAGGTTAAAACCCTACCAACAACTTAACAAGTTCCTACCATTGAAATAATTTGCATATAGACCTTGCTAGCATAATACATTAAAGCATACTATTAAATATTTAAACCAATATTAAATATAAAACAATGAAGATTAAAAACTAGCAATTGCATAACATAGGGAAGAAGAGCATAGATGAAAAAAGATGTGATATTTTATGTGATTTACATAAATTACGACCTCTAACAATAAGTAATAATTTAATTTAACTTTACAACATGTTTACTTTGGCCTGTGAGCATGTTATATGATAGTTTAGTTGTTATAATATACCTTTTAGTATAAGCAAACTAAATTAAATTTATATTGAGAAATTTTAAATTATTGTAGTTTTGATATTCAATTTTGGTTCGTGGTTGGGTGTATGTTGATTTGCAAGTTTTGCAGAGATAGAATGGAAGACTTCAATGATTAGCTGGTTTATGGGTTATTTTTGTGTTTAGGGGTTTCTATATTCACTTTTAATTTGTATTTCCACAATTCCAATAATAATAAGCTATAAACCCATCACTTTGTCAATAGTATTTGATGTAATATAACCTCATTAAAAATATGATAACTCTATTGTATAATTTCTTTTGGTCAAAACTGATAAATCTAGTAAGAATTTATTTTCTTTACGTTTCTCATTATATAAGTGCTTTGGTATTTATCTATATCATGGATGATATAAGTAACTAAAACTCCTCTAGATTTATAGTGTAAATTACATAATAGTTGTAAATAGTTTAGCTAGAGAATACACATATTTATTAGTAACCTATAATGATATCTTAAATTCAACTTTGTAAATTATATAATAGTTGTAAAGAGCTTGACTAGAGAATACACATATTTATTAGTAGTTTATGATGATATTTTAAATTCAACCTTGACGAGTATAGGGTTTTGGAAATTAAAATGTTACCAGAGTTTTTAGATGACACTATACATCAAGTTGGACTTTTTTTGTTGTTATATTTACAATTCAAATGCCATTATTTGATTGAAAATTCAGCCTAAATATTTGCAATGGACTTTTTTGTTGTTATATTTACAATTCAAATTCAGCCTAAATATTTGCAATGGATCCCCGACTTATAAAATTTAGGCTAAATATATTTCTCCCTCAACCATGAGGACATTCCAGCCATCATATTATGATGAACAAAAGTAAACAAACCAGTAACTTAATTGGAAGAAGGTGTTCTTCCCAAAAATTCGAAACAACATTTTTTCACGTAAGTTGTAACTTTAGCTTTCCAGCTTTCACTTTCCATTATCTTATAAAAAAGAAAGTTTCATGCACGGCATTGGTTTTTTCTTGTATTCTTTCTATTCTGTCCACCACATCATGAACTCGCTTTATTGAAAAAAAACATGACGAGAAATGTTGGGACTCTTCATCATTCTTGTCACATTATTTTCAAACTCTTCCAGACTTTCCTCTCAGTGTGTTTTCCTTGTTTGAGATTTTCCATTTCCTTCAAATCCTCTTTTATATGTGCCTAAAGCAACAGTCGTAAGTGAGTGATACAAGCTTTGTGTGAGATTTATGACCTCGTGAACTGTGAGTTTCCTCTTTATTTTCCTTTCATTTCTGAAAAAAATTGACAAGTGGGTTTTCCATCTTGAAAATAGTTGTTGTTTGCCTTACATGAGCAATAATAATGGGAAATATTGAGAAGTTCTACAAGGCTGTTATATTTCTTGTCCTGATTTTTTAAAGAATCATAATATTGTGATGCCATAATTTTCTTTTCCAACGTGACGGAATTCCATTTTTATTAACAAAAAAGAATTCTCTAGATCTAGTGGTATGATTTAGAATAATAGAAGACAAAAAAATTCAATGTTTTACTTAAAAAGATTGGAATATAGAAATTAAAAAATTGGAATATGGAAAATAAACCTACCTAAAATTCATAACAAGTCTTTTTCTTTTCTTTTCTTTTACTTGTAAGCTCCAATACTAACTCCACCTGCTATAAATAAAACCCGCAACAATAACTTTAGATTTCTAAAATTATAACTATAGAAATTTACAAGATACTTGTGCAAGAAACTCCAACTAGAATTATGTTTTTCAACCATAAAAATATAATTTCATCTAACCATTTATTCTACATGCATTCATTAATAACATCACTTAACCATATAAAAAATTATTGCAATATGTTTTTTCATAAACACTATAAAATATATTTTCTATTAATTATTTATTCAACAAACATACTCATCTTAATTTATTTCAGCGTTCCCTTTCCCAACTTCCAAGGAATGCTGTTATAAACAATGTTTAGAATTTGGATTTGATTTAATCGTATATAATTTTTTTTTACTTTCAATTTAAATCATGATTTGACATTTCTGATATAGCATATGGCTAAATCGGAGCAGATCTGGAACACTCCATTTTTTAAATGATAGCTTTATGTCAGTGTACACTGAAAAAGCATTCAGTTTGTCATGTGTTTTCAACCAGTGGACGTTATCTTTTACTTCTCTACTTAAAAGTCGGCGCTTCATTCAAACGCAAACCAGTATCGTAGACTGTAGTGCCCACAAGAAGATGAAGAAAAGAATAACAATATAAATATAATAGAAAGAAGATGCTCGAGCAAATGAAACGGAGAGTGTGTTGAAGACTGTGCAGTGATGGGTTGCTGATGATGTACACGAAGAGAAGATCTCCGTAAATGCTTCTGTTCACATGCAAACGCATGTAGAATATGATCCCGGACCCGCAATAAGATGAAGTCCAAGACGAACACGGCTTTCTTGTTCTGCGTGTTCTCTGTAAGGGTTCAGTGAATTCTTCTTTTGCTTTTCTACTGAAAGTGAAAGCAGATAATCAACTTGACACATCAGCATCAAACTTTAATGACAATCAGGCAAACCAGCACATGGATGAGAATATCATCCGGAGGAAAATGTGGCATCAGAAGGACTTCGATCGCTTTCAATCCGTGAGGGAGGGCATACACATCAAGATCCGAAAAGAAAGAAAGATGTATATGCCCACATACATTTAAAAAAAAAGAAAGAGAGAAAATATGTCTTCCTTGGTAGAAATGAAATGTGACGAAGAGTATTAAACAGAGGATGGGGAAAGATTGACATAGCGAGCTATCGAAGGAGAGAACCACTGGCGCATTGAACTGAGCATGCCATTGGTGGAGTAAGTACGTCAAGGGACGAAACAGAATTAATTTTGATTAACGTTTTATTAACCTTCAACTCTACCTTGGCTTATGGCAGTTCGTGAAGGTCACAGGGCAAGGAGTAGTCTGCTGGTTGCTGCCACGGTCAATTGGGACTCTCCCAAGTTATTCTCAGCTGCAGCATTCCGAAGTTATTCAATGTTGCAGCCGAGAATATTATGGGGACAGTCCAATTGGTCACACAACCAGCCGATTACACCTTGTATGAGTGCCCCAACTGGTGTGAGTTTCAACTTTCATGAATTGCCATAAGCCAAAACAGAGCTGCAACGCTAATAAAACATTATGCAAAATTAATTCCGTTTTGTTGGTTGACATACTTCATCCGCTAATAGCACGCTCAGTTCAATTTGCTAATGGTTCGCTTCCTCCTCCTTGGATAGCCGAGTGTGCAAATCTTTCTCCTCTTCTTAATAGCCTTCATCATTTTTCTTTTAACCAGGTAACGATTTTTTTTTCCTTCTGTTATTCTGTGAGCATAATTTTCGCTGTTTTTTCGATCTTGATATACTTGCCATCCCACAACGGTTCAAAGCTGTTGAATTCCTTATGATGCCATCCCTTTTCATTGCAGGTCCCAGATTATATATTATCCATGTACTGGTTGTCTTGTTTCTGAATTAAGGTTTTATGCTAATGCCTTACGTTTATCTTCTGCTTTCACTTTGGGAGGAAAAGCGAAGATGAGTTCCGGATGTGAAACATGAAATCCTTAATGGAAAATATGAATATGTGATGTGAAACTCAAAATCCTTAAAGATGAACACGCGGTAGAGGAAGGCCCGCTTCTTCATGTTATTCCATGTTGAAGATGATATTAACACAGATAGTTGTTCTTGTATTGGAAATGAGGTGTGGTGCATTCGCAGAAGTTAAGATCTACTGACAAAACTGAAATGCATGGTGAAGATTATTGGAATATTCTTCTACTGCTTGTAGATGGAAGGTTATCATTACAAAACATTGAGGATTCAAATATTGAAATGTATACTTAAAATTTAAGGTTATTAGAATATTTTTGGCTTTTTCTTCATGGAAGCTTGTAGTTATATAACATTGATAATTGAAAAACCTGTTTTATTTAAACGTTTGATAATTGAAAAATTGATCATAGAATGGGGCTTTTTGATTATGAGATGTTTCAGTGTTTTTGGCTGAAAAATATGGTCAAATTTTGGTCTGTGTTGTTTAAATTGAATTCTTTACTAATTATATGCATTAGTTTGCCTTGTTTAAATTGAAGTTTTTACTAGCTATATGGATTCAGCGAATGGATTGTACAAAAAACTAATAATTCCAACAAATTCATACCAAATTCTAACCCAATTAAACAAGAGAATAAGCTTAAAAAAAACCACTAAAACCTTAACAAATAAGCTACAATAAATAAATAGAATTAATCAATTAGAAATGAGAATTTTTATTGGTTTAAAAAGTTAACTACAATATAGATTAGAAACGATTGAGTTCAATTATCATATTGGCTACTACTTTTCTGCAACCTATTAATTGGAAATCCTTTCCTTTAACCTATTAATTGCTACTACAGTATTGTGTTGTGGTAGGCATTTTTGTTACCGGCCTTGGGTAATAAGCCCGCTTCATTGTTTCTCGATTAATAAGATAGTGATAAATTGGTTTCATCATAGAAGATGTGTGCAGGCAGATATGGAATCAAAGTTAGAGCTGCATAATTGAACATGGAACTTTTTTGTGTAAAGGGATGAAATGTCCCATTCGCTCTCATTGCAGTTGTCTATCCACCACAAGTCGCATAATTATGCTAGTGCACTTATTGCTGGCTTACATGTGCATTTTCTTTTCTCAGAGATCTTCTTGTTTTCCTTTGCATCTCTAGCATCAGCCAATGCTGTCCACAATTGGTTAGAATTCAACGCAGTCACCATTTCATTTGCACAAGCATCTTCTTTTTTCCATATAATATTTGTTGTTATTCAGCATTTCACTTCGAGTAGGAAAGCAAAAGATTTATTCCACCTTCGAAAAACGTTATCATTTTAAAAATGGAGTTTTCAAAATTTTTCCGATTTGACTTTTTGTGATTAAAAATATCATGATAATTACATCATGGTAGAAAAAAAAATTAATATAATGAAAATCATTTCGGATTCTAAGATATTTGGATAAAGATTGCATAAATATATTATGATTCAAATTCATATACAATGAAAAGATTATTTGATGCATTCTATATATCTGTTTATGACATTCTACTGAGAAAAATTTTTTCGAGAAGCAAAGCACTCCTAGTTGTATAAGTAGGAACATGAAGGAGTTATTCTGTTTATGATAGGTAAACGTAGAAGCCCTGATGAGAGTATAAGAAATTTGTTTGTTATGAGAATTCTTTTGTGTTAAATTTTTGGAAAACAACTTTTGATATGAAAATGGAAATATTGAAGTTTTTTTTTATAATGCGTAGCCTGAAATATTCTCTGATGTTTACAGCTACTCGATTCTTAACATCCGTCTTAACACTAAGTCAATGTACTCAACCGAATCGAAGGAAAAGTAGAGGATGATATCCATGTCTTCCTTAATTATGTGCATATGTTTCTACCTTCCTGTTCTTTTAATACTAATAAATTACTACTTAGTGTAATCCAGTTTTCATTGTTGCTGATCTGACACATCTGCTCAACTCAATGGTGTCCTATTTGATGTTAGCCGGCAAGGAAGCTTTTATATTCGCACTCTCCTTTGTTTTCAAATCGATTTGGCTAAGGGCATTGGGCTCTATATCAATTGGAAATCAAATTCCAGCATATCATGCTTCATACTTTTATAAATTTGCATTTATAATTATTATCCATATTGGTAACAAGATTTCAAACAAACACCACAAGAAGATTTCAAAGTGATTGCAAGAATCATGGAAACACCTCCTATCTTGAAAGAGTTGCAAGCGATAGGACTTGCATTACAATTATTATCCATCTTAGTAATAAGATTTCAAACACATAGCAATAATCATGACACACTACAAGAAGATTTCAAAGAGATTGCAAGAATCAATGAGGCCTCCCTTATTTTGAAAGAGTTGCAAGGCAGGAAAACTGGGAGATGATAGACACCAAAACTTATATCGGAAATTTTAAACAAATAATTTGGAAAGTTAAATTTTGAACATATTTAATTAGTAAATAGGGAAAAAATAAAAGGATTTGAAAATTGGTGAAAATGCAAAATAATTTTTTTAAATAAAAGCTTATATAATTTTATAAGTTCAACCTAATGTAAAAGATATTTATTTTAAAATTATATATGTATATATATATTTGAAAATGCATGATAGCCCCAAGGATAGTTTAGTTAGTTGAGTTCCTTCTGCTAAATACCTTGCCTATTGGGAGGTCACTAGGTGTAATAATCCATTTTTTTTTATCCGGTCAAAATGGATAGAATCTACCCATGGTATTTGCCCATAATATTTGCTTTTGTTTTTTTGAGGGAAATAGTAAAATAAGGTTTCTAGAGATTCCCTCAAGCCTATTAAAGGGAATAGGAGCTAGGGATTTGGATCATTTTAAGTTTTCTATCTATTTTGTCTTTGTTGAGAACTTGGAGAGGTCAGTTTTAGTCTAATCCCAAGGAAAAAAACTCCATGGATGAATTTGTCTATTAGGTCCATCCAGGATCTACCATTGTGTTTCAGTGTTGTGATTTCTTATTTGATGAGCAGCTTTGCATGCCATTGCCCAAGATTTCTTATGTTAATTATTCTGGAATGTATTATTTGCATAAATTAATTAAATAAAGTGGTTGCAGTTCTAAATCCCTTATATATTCTGGTTTTGTTTGAAAGCTCATGTTAATTAGAACACTATAGTGTGCTAGATTTACTAAAAAAAATTAAGGTTTGGAATCTTACACTGGTATGAGAATTGTGCATAACGCCAGCCTGAGGGTTTTAAACAGGGAATTTTGGAGAGATTTATTCTAACCCTAACCAGCATTTCCATCTTCTCTGATATTTAATATCACCCTAATTGGTTTCTTTGGAGGCTTTTCTGCCGCCAATTAGAGGAACGGGAACGGGAACGGATTTTGATCTATATTGGGGCAGAGTATTTTGCAATTAATTGATTTTTCTAGGGCTATTTGGGGCACGACTATTCCCTGTCAGAGGTTTAGGAATCGATTATCTTGCATAAGGCCGCGAATTGTTGAGATCTGAATTCTTGCAGAAAGGGCGTTGACCTATTGTATATCTCCCAAAGCAAGATGAGGTCGAGGAGATATGGCACTGTTATAACGTTCACAGTGGGATCAACACGGGGGAAGCTCTGTATATTGTCGAGAGATCTCGACAATAATTCAAGGCTGCAAGGTGGGATCGGAGCGCCGAAAGGCCAAAATCCAACAGCGCCAGAGTCATACAGTGGACCGAGAACAATTACAAGCCAATCCACTAACTGTTAGAAGTCACAGTTGGCTGACGACTGATGCATGGGTCACGTAGTAGTAAAAGGGCCATCGTCGACTGAGTTATAAGTTATAACAGGGTTGTTGTTCTGTCGTTGATGAGCGTTTTTAGATGCACACAAAACCAGAGGATTCACTTCTACTGACTCGACAAAATGCTGACATGCTACCTCGTGTCATCAAAGCATTGTTGTCAAGTAAATTAACCAGTCAGTAAGGGAACAGAGCTCCATGGACGTTGAACCTTTCCAAGGGCGCATCATTGACGACATTTGTAAAGGCCAATTTTTTATTGACCTGTCCGAATTATTTTCTTTGACGAGGGCCGGTCATTTGCGACTATTTCAGTGGGAACGATTTTCTTGACTGTAGTTGCAAGGATCCGGAGGTGGAAAGCCACCACGACAACACCATATGGTCGAGCAAAGTTATTATAGTTGAATTAAGTTGGAGATACGTGAGCCTCATATCCCGCAGGGCTGTAGAGAAGCCGAAGGCACTATCTATCATCGACTAATCACAAGGATTGCAGAGGGCATTCGTATAACCACGCAGTCGCATCACTGTCAGAACCGAGACGCATCATAGCATGATACCAAGTGTCTTAATGGGAAATTGATATATCGTAAATTAAGTTTGTGCCCGGGATCAGATAAGCATCGCAGTAGAAGGTTATTTCGATTGCTTGAAGCTGAATCTTTCTATCATCTCGGAGAACGCTGAGCTACAAAGCGTGTGCATCTGGGGGATAGAGGCTGCCTTCTAATCAAAGACAAGGGAAGCTTCTAATTAAAGACGCCCATTGGGTATGACAAAAAAGGAACAATAGGGAAACTTCTAATTAAAGGCGCCCATTGGGTATGACAAAAAGGAACCATACATGAATAAGATGAATTGCTCTTTTTTGTATTACAAATCACTTAAATAAGATTACATTGAAAACATGACTAATATGAATAAGAGGGCTTGCTCTTTTCTGTATTACAAATCACTTAAATAAGATTACATTGGAAACATCACTAATAAATCACTGGTGTTCGGTGAAACTGAACTATAGGACACTTGGAAGGAACGTTTTGACACCTAATATGTGATTGGGATTAGATTCTCCAACACTCCTCCTTAATTACAACCACATAAAATTCAATTAAGATACCAGCTGGTCTATCTCTCAGCTAGGTTTACAATTTAAAAATTGACTTCAACTTTTCGTCTTCTCTTTTTCCAGATCCTATAGCTTTTAAATTGTTTCAGCCTTTTCTCTTTGTTGTATCCTTCAAATCTCAGTCTCTTCATTTGTTGGTGCAGCTCTTCCATTTTTCCAAGTAAAAAACTACTCATATGTGGGTTGTTGCCACATATTATCTTATGTAGTGCGCTTTTCGTCATCAATCTGCTACAACATAAGATTATAATAAAATTTTATCTCTTCAGGACTCCAATACTTGAAATTTTCATTAATTTCTTCATCATGCATACCATCTTCAACATTCATTTTTGTAGCTTCTATGGAGGCATCATCTAGACATGGTATTGTAAGCCATGCTTGAAGAAAATTTAACTTTTCTTCAAAATCATTATGTGTACATGCACATTTCAAATCAATGGTAAGTGTAAAAACATCTACAGAACGACATTTGTTATGTTCTTTTTGCTCTGCAATGAGAGCTTTTTCCTGTTGTGCTTCTTTCTCTGCCTCTTTTTCTATCTCTATTTTCTCTTTCTGGGTTTTTGTATTTGCCTCTATCTTTATCTTTGTCTCAGTCTTTGCTTCTTCCTCTTTTCTATTAACATGTGTTCCTACAGATAGGTTGTCTTCTACTAACTCAAGTGGGATTTTCTCACTGAGTAACATCATGTCTATATGATGTTTTTGCTGCATCACCTGCAACCATTCATCGTTAGCCAACAATTCTTCATCAAATTTTACATCAACAATATTATTTGTTGGATTCACCATAGTATTGACTGCTCCAATGGCAGTTTCATTGTCATCAACAAGCTTTGTTGCTCCATTCACCAAAATTTCAGCAACAAGATCTGTTGTGGGTTTTACCAAATTTTCATTAGCAAGATTTGTTGTTGGATTTACCAAACTTTCATCCACTTATGGATGTGAACAGTGGGGTTAATGAGCATATATGTGCTCGTTCTCTCCTGCTTCTACTACTTCTTCATAGACATCATCCACTTGTGACTGAGCACAATGGGATTCAACACACTTTTCATCTTGTTGTAGATCTGTTGCTATAAATCCACCTTCATCTTCAACTTCAATTCTCCCCCTTCCACCAAAACATCTTTCAAAAGTATCCAAGGCCTCCTTGGCTGTCTTGGCTTCTGAAATCAGGGGAAGAATATTATCATCTACATATTGTTTTATGCATTTCCATGCAAAGACATCCTTTTGCCTCTTCACTTCCAGATCTAAAAGGATCTCAAACACCTCCTGTTGTCATTTTGACTTTCTTAGTGTCTTGGCTTTTCCCATTTGATCACTGACGGAATGCAGCTCATCAAAGAAATCAAACTTCAAACCTAGCAATAGACTTCTCTGCTACACAACTTTTCATTCGAATATTTTCAAAATAAAAGTACGCACTTATTCAAAAAATCACTTGGACCTTTCAAACCATTTAAACCTTTAAACCTTTGGCGTTATGCACATTTTGTGCTTCATGCAACGAATGGGCTTCACGTACTTCGTTGGTGCTGTCTTCATGGACTTCACGTACTTTGTTGCTGCTATCTTTTACAAAGGAATGACATTACAAAACTTTGCTACATTAATGCTCTATGCTCGTTGATTTTTCTAATGCGGTGGGAAGATTGATGTGGTAGCATGCTAATGCCTTTCTTGACCTTGAAGGGCAGCGTTAGTTCTCTAATGCACTGTCCATCACAACTACAGAGTTTTAAGCCGAATATGGTGTATGGAAAGGTGACTAATGCATTTCTTGTCTGGCTGCACGGCGTTAGTACACTCTAGTTTGACTCATGGATAACGTTAATCTCCAAAAGAAGATTCTTCAACACAGACTTCGCAACAACCTTCGTCTCACATCTGCTTCACTTTGCTACAATCTTTGTAGCGAATCTCTTCTCTTTTCTTGTGAATACACACATGTATGAAATGTTTCTCTCAACAAAAATTACTCTCTTCCATCACGTTTTTGCTCTCTCAACGAGTCTTATGCAAACTCATCTCTCCTTGTTGCTCTCAAGGAGTCTTACACAAGATATGCTCTGATACCATGACAAAGAATGAAACTGAAAAGTGGAGCATATATTGCTCTTCTCAATATTCTGAATGATTAAATAGGTTACATTGTAAACATCAATAATAAATAACTAAAGTAAAACTTGACACCTATGGAGTAGAAATCAAGTAAGACTAAACTGCTTATGACACCTAGTAGACAAGAAATCAATAAATACGACACCTAACCAACAACTAACTGACAGTGAGATATATATCTCATCAGGGTATTCATCACTGTTGAAGCCCATAAATCCCACTCATTCCAGAGTCGAGGATCTATATTCAACCTTGCGATGAGCATAGGATTGAAGCTAGTCCACCGTCAGACTCGATTGGTCGATAGGCCATTTCAGTCATACTAGGTTGTGGTTACAAGGATTAAGAGACAACATGCCATGACAAGTGCATGACCTTGATAGGAGGGTTGCGCGAAGCTGAATGAAGCCGAAGGTTCCTAGGTTAATTGCAGCAAAGGGATAGAGAACTGAGATCACTTGAGGCAAAGTCTTTATTTAAGTCCGCAAGCTTTACACTGTGTGCCAATATTATATGGTTGTGAGGCATAACCAGAAAGGGTGAACAAGCCATCATAGCTTGGCACAGGAGGAAGGGCCGAAATACGTCGCAACAAAATTTTATTTTTGGGTGTGGGCGCATTGGAGCTCAAAGAAGAGGGCCAAGGCCGTTGTTGTAGGGCAGTTGAAAACAGTCAACCATGGAACAAGTCCAGTGGTAAGCAAGCTTCCCTCATCATGATGGAAAGGGTGCAAATATAATTTGGTTATATTAATGAAAGAACTTTGGTTATAGAGTATAAAAATGAAGATATAAGGGTTATACAAAAAAAAGAGAAAGAAAGGAGAGTATAGGTATGGCAAGTTGTTAAGCTCAATTTGGTGTGGTTTAAATGAAAAAGAAAAAAGGAAATGGGATCTGGAGACATAAGGGATTTTGGATTAAATTAAAACAAACAAAAAGAAGAAGAAGAAGAGAAGTGAAGTGAAGTGAAGGGAGGATAATTTCCAAATCTATGGCTATAGTATCTACCGGTCAAATTTGTTGAAAATATTTGGGAACACATGATTGACATAATCTCCTTATTCCTCCATATATTCTTGGTTTAGAATGAATATGGATCATCTTGAAGAGACCTTGGAAAACACCCAGAAACTTCTTGATGAACTAGTGAGAATATATGGTCCTTTACACAGCAATAACTCCTTAGACGAAAATAATGGTCAAAGAAGCAGACCTTTCTCGAAAAGAGTTTATGTGATTTTGCAGCAGAAACACCCAGGAGAAGTGAAGCAAGGACATGGAAGAGGGGCTAATTCTTCAAACTTCGATTTGAATTGCAACAAACAAAGTCAAACATAGATATTCATAAGTTGGAGGAATTAGACACGTGTCTCTGAGGTGGGGCAACAAGAATGGAAGAAAATTAGTTGGGCTCTCAATCCATCCATGCTTGCATTGATACAACCCAAACTTTGGGAACATCCTTGTGAAGAGGTTAGGCTCACAGTTTCTTCTTGTATCAGCATGATCATAGCTCTAACATCATCCTACAATAATGATCTCATGAGAGATATAATACAGATGATAGTAGAAGCCCTTCAAGGGTTGAATAACATCATGCTTCCTACCTTTCAGAAGCGGTGCAGAATTTTAAAACTCATGGCAAAGTTCAGCTTTGGCACCTCTATGTTGAATTTAGGATGTGATGAATTAATATTTAAGTTAGTACAAAGCTTTTACACCAACATTACATCAAACCATCTAGACTGTGTTATAACAAACATGTAAAATATTGTGTCTTTATTCTTAGAAGGAGATGATGATATGTGCAAGATACTAAGATCCAAATTATTGACCATCTGGAGGAAGGAATCAAAGTTATCACTAGTTTCCGATGATCAAGTTGAGAAGTTCATTGGGAAAAATATAAAATTTCTTAGAAGGGTTCTAACTAGGAAGGATTTGAGAATGATTGATGGAGGAAGCAAGAAAAAAACCTACAGCAAGAATGAACAAAGGAGGAGAGGAATATGTTTCATCTACAAGGGACCTTGGGCCCTTAACCATTCATGTCCAGGTGATAGGAAGGAAGCAACAAGGACAAAACAAGAGGAGATTCCTTTAGATCCTGGGGATTCTTCTGTAGTTGTGTCTATTGATTTTTAGGATGGTGAGCAGCAATGTGATATTATTCAAGGAGGTTGCAGGATGACACATATTTGGAAGTGCAAGAGGAAATTCTACCTAATGGTATTGATGAGGTAGACTCTTATACCACTGATTCCATAGGTCTCCAGGGGAATATCAATAAAGAATATGAACAATCAAGTATAGATAGTAGTCCACCAATACATCTATGTTCGACATTTGGAGAGGGTGGGAAACATATTGTCTTCATAGAGGGAGGAGGCCAGGGAAAATTGAGTGAGGAGCCTATCGTAGTGAACCATCATGATGAGAATGATCATGAGGAGAAACATGACAGATATAGTGTGCAAAATGAACCATTTCGAGAGAGTGAGTCAAAGGCTCAAGTTGAAGTTGTGGTTGTTTGGCATCCGGTGCAGACAAGTACAAAGACATTTAGCAAGGCACCAAAATTTCCAGTGGAGGACTTCCTGGGAAAAGGTCATGCATTTCAAGACAAATATTATGATGTTGAAGCAGAGAGTCTAGAAAATCCAAGACATTGTCTTATAGGAGAATCAGAAAATTGAGGGGCTCATAGGGGTAAGTGTTGAATCAATGACCAAGCTATCTAGAATTGAGGAATGACTCAAGTCTCTCACAAGGCAGCAAGAGGAGTACAGTTGGGAATTCTAGGGAAAACCTCTACATGAGTACATAGAAAAGGCTTGCAACACTACCAACCCACCTTTATACATTAGGGAGAGCATGGAAAATTTATCCAAATGGATCATCTTGGGTGACCGAGTGGAGAAGCGTGAGTTGAGCATCAAGCAACATCAACATAGTAGACTTATTCCTTGTGTAGGCATTCCTGCATTAGATCCTTTCCACAGGATGGATTGGCAAGAGATTATGAGTTGTAACTCTATCGATGGGATGATTCCTAGGAGGATACCCTTAGCCAAGGACATATTGCAGCTTGAGCCCTTACACATGAGCAGTGATGGAGGGATGAGATGGTATCATAACCCACAAGTCCCAGGACTTAGGTGGCATTGGGATCCAGGTGAATCCATTAAGGGCAGGATTGGTTGGAGGATTGTTTGGGATCCTGCTTTTGAAGATACATCTGGTATCATTTAGAATGGAGTCATAGAACAACACAATAGTTAGTATGGGATTTAGGTGTCAATATACATATGCTTTGTTGTGGATAGAAGTGGATTGGTTGAGGGCAAGCAATATTTGGGCGGGAGGATTTGTAATATTCCCTTTTCTTGATGTTGTTAAAATGGACAGAATCTACCCATGGTATTTTCCCATGGGATCTTCCCATATTATTTTCCGTCATTTTTTTATGGAAAATAGTAAAATAAGGTTTCTAGAGAGTCCCTCAAGCCTATTAAAGGGAATTGGAGCTAGGCATTTGGATTGTTTTGAGTAATCTTCTATTTCGTCTTTGTTGAGAACTTGACGAGGCTAGTTTCCTTGTGCAGGCATTCCTACATTAGATCCTTCCCATAGGATGGGTTGGCGAGAGATTATGAGTTGGAACTCTATTGATGGGATGATTCCTAGGAGGATACCCTTAGCCAAGGACATATTGCATCTTGAGCTCTTAGGCACTAGCAGTGATGGGGGGCTGAGATGGTATCATAACCCACAGGTCCCAAGACTTAGGTGGCATTGGGATCCAGGTGAATCCATTGAGGGCAGGAATGGTCGGAGGATTGTTTGGGATCCTGCTTTTGAAGATACATTTAGTATCATTTAGCATCGAGTCATGGAACAACACACTGGTTAGTATGGGAGTTAGGTATCAATATACATATGCTTTGTTGTGGATAGAAGTGGATTGGTTGAGGGCAAGCAATATTTGGGTGGGAGGATTTGTAATATTCCCTTTTCTTGATGTTGTTAAAATGGACAGAATCTACCCATGGTATTTTCCCATGGGATCTTCCCATAATATTTTCCATCGTTTTTTGAGGGAAAACAGTAAAATAAGGTTTCTAGAGAGTCCCTCAAGCCTACTAAAGGGAACTGGAGCTAGGCATTTGGATTGTTTTGAGTTATCTATCTATTTTGTCTTTGTTGAGAACTTGACAAGGCTAGTTATAGTCTAATCTGAGGGATGAAAAACCCATGGGAGAATTTGTTTGGTGGATCCATCGAGGATCTATGATTGTGCTTCAGTGTTGTGACTTCTCATTTGATGAGAAGCCTTGCATGCCATTGGCGAGGATTTCTTATGTTAATTATTCTGGCATATATTATTTGCATAAATTAATTAAATACAGTGGTTGAAGCTCCATATCGCTTATGTGTTTTTGTTTTGGTTGAAATCTTATGTTAATTAGAACACTATAGTGTGCTAGATTTGCTAAAAGTTTTAAGGTTTGGGATCTTACATGCAATCAAATTTCCTTGAATACCTTGGGGTTAGGCCTTGCTAGTTTTCTCAATGTGTAGATCACTTCAAGATTTTCTCGTGGATGTAGTGGTCACTTAGTGTTCGTGAACCACCCTAAAAAATAGTTGAAGATACAAACATCCAAATAGTGAGTAGAAAATTTTCATAATTTTAAGACTAAATCCTATCAAGGTTAACAAACATTTATAAATATATCGCTGAAAATTTTGATTGAAGATACAAATATTCCAAATAGTCAGTAGAAAACTTTGATAATTTTAAGACTAAATCCCATCAATGTTAGCAAACATTTACAAATATATTGGTGAAAATTTTGAAACAAATGTCATTCACATCTTTTTATTTCCCTACATATGGAATATTGAAAGCGGCCTTAAAGCCTTTTAAAAACTTAACTCGAGGGAAGTTTCTTTTGTCCTATTTTATATTTTTCATGCATGAAGTTGCAATCTACTAAGAGATAAAGAATATCATTTGAGATGAAGTGGGCATTCATATTTGATATTGTATCTTTTTCCATAGCAACCACAAGTACTTGCAAGCTTTAACTTATTGCTAGTAAGTTTCATTAGCAAGAAAATATCTACATCCTATAATGGTAAGTATATATATGATAATAAATATTATTAATTTGAAAAATATATGTTTTGACTTACTTTAGGTGAGAATTTTCCATGAGCTATAAGATGATGTTAGAGGGGACACATTCCTAGACAAGAGGGCATTTTAAGACATTTTTTTAGGATAAAATTAAAATTTTGTCTTAAATATATACTACCCACTTTCCACCATTTTATTTTGTCTTTATTATCTACTACCCCACCCTCTTTTCAACATTTTCCTTTCACCAATATTTTTCATTTTAAAATATACCACCCTCTTTCCTACATTTTTAATTGAACATTTTCTAGCACAACATTAGGAAATTATCCAGACTTCCTGGGGACATGAACTAGTGCATAGAGCTCCACATCAAGATCCCCCTACAATACTCGATTATCCAAGATGGTGTGGAATTCATCGTCTGGGGCAGGTGGACGGTAGAATGTTATTTTCATACGTATTTCTTCAGTAGGAGCTTTGTGGTACTTCTAACCATGTTGAAGATGCAAGTCGAAACAAAGAAACAAACCCTCAATAAATCACCCACCCTTTCATAAGATTTCAAAATTATGTAGAAATATTGGCTTCGTAGAGTGAGTCTCCCCTTCTTTTTCCCCTTATTTCACTTTGAGAATCAAACCCAAATTATAGCTATGAAGGAAATCAAGATTGCCTTCCTTTAGTGCATGAGAGACGCCTCCACCACAAGCAAGTTGAAAAATTCGGTACCGATGGAATCAATCCTTATTAACTCACCATTGTAACATCACCATTGAACCATTCCTCAGAGAGATAGAAGTGATATTTATCTATTTTGTTACTATACAATCTGGTACCAAGGAAGAGAACGTAGGCAGCAACGGTCAGAGGTGCACATGGTTTAGGGTTGTGCTCTCTGAAAATTCTACAACAATGGCAAGGGTTTGGCTTCTGTGGTTGTGTTTTCCTGTTAAGAAGATGGGTACTTTACATTCATAGTGCATTTGATTTCCAACCTTGAATTTTATAAAATCAAAATCTATACAGAACAATTGATATACACCTAATAGGTAAACCAACTTATACTTTGGTGGAGGCTCACGCAAACATGAATGTAATAATGTTACCATCAATTATGTGTTGATGTAGTGATTTTAGTAAAAATAATATAGAATATATTATTTTCATTTGTAATATATCCCCTATTCGAATATGAAAGGAAACCTCTTGATCAACCTAGGGGTTCCACATCAAAGTAAAATAGTGTAGGATACATTATTATCATTTGTAATAGATTTTAATATCATGAACTCACCCTCTTACCATGAAAAAGTGATAAAATCAAGCTTCAAAAATTTTACTAGAGATGAGAAGAAAGAGGAATAATAAAACAATGAGGGCTTGTTGCTGAAAAATGTGGAATTGGGTTTGGTATTTGTAAATATGAAATGTAATTTTAGTTCCTATATATTGTAAAATGAAAGAAAAATTATTATTTTTATTTTGAAGCCTAGGATTCATGCTCAAGGTAATTTCTTTTAGAGGTCAAACAACCATTGTTTTCTTCTAGGGTTTGTCCTAGGTCAAGAAGTCAAAAGAGTCATTGTTATATGTTGAATACCCCATCGGGCATATTGTAACTTGTAAAAAGGATTATTTTTGTATTTAAAAGTGTTAAAATACCCTCCAAGGCTAAGTTGTCTTTCCAGCTAAGAAGTGGGCCTAATTTTGAGGAACTTCATCCACCTTGAAAGCCTATATGTGGGAGGGAACTCAACCTCCTAGAGACATAATTCACTCTCTCATCAAGTAAGAAAAGGAGAAGAATAAAGAGGTTAGCGAAGAAGGATAAGGATGAGGATCAAGTGTTTGGTCTATTTTACTCTCTCTCTTCACACATGTGAAGGACAAAAGCTATGGTTTCTGCTGTTAGGTTAGGGTTTTGCTACTGTAGGATTAAACATGGAGAAAGTGTAGAAAGAAGGTCAAAGGAAGGCTCATTAGGTCATCCTCATACCATAAAAGATAGATAAATTCAAGAGAAAGTCTAAATAAATCTTGGAATCTGAAAATAAGCTCACACATGTGGAAGTAGCTTCTACTCGAAGTGCCAAAAATTTCAGACATGTAGTAAGAGGCCAATATTCTATTATTGGGGATCAAAGTTGTGCTGCTGAAAGAGATTTGAACAGGTTCGACTTGGATAAAGGAAGCACATCATCAAGAATGTTGGAATTGGTCTTGGAGAGGTATTAGTATTGATCTAGACGTATTAGAATTCGTGAGTTGAATAATCTATAAGAAGAGACGATATTTGTGGGTTTTCCTCTCAAGTGAAGAGGTTTTGGCCTTCGCTTGAAGCATATATCCTTGGTTCTTGTGTACTATTGATCTTCTTGTTTTGTTAGTTTTTTTATTATAATTATAATACAATAATACAAGAAGAAGCTAGTAAGGAAAAGGAAAAATATATCACAAGAAGTTATCGGGCTAAAGAGAAATCATTCAATCTATTTCCCTATAGATTCCTCAACATGGCATCAAAGCTAAGGTTGGCTAAAGGTATGATGAAGATCAGTACTCCCTTGAAGAATTTTCTAAAGAAGTGTTTGATGGTAGAAAATCATCTCAAGAAGGGCATCAAGGAATTGTGGAATCTCATACTATTCAAGAATGATGTGACCAATACATCTACAAAGGACGATGGACTATTCTTAACTCTTGCTGGCACATTTGAAGATGAGAACATTTGGGTAATAGGTAGAGGAGCATCAAGACATATGATTGGTGAGCACAAGCAACTAAAAACCTTATCAAGAGGAAAATACTCTTACTCTGTTAAGCTTGATGACAAGAAGAGATATCCTGTAATAGGAATTGGATCAGCCTTGCTAGAATGAGAGAATGGATGAAGCATTCATCTCAACAACATCCTATTTTTTCTAGGTTTTCAAAAGAATATACTTTCTATTTCATGTCTAGAAGATAATGGATATAGAGTCGCTTTTATAGATGGAAAATTTGTAAAATGGGATAAAAATTATAACATCAAAAATTTAAATATGATTGGGATTCGAGAAGGAATACTCTACCTATTGTTGACTCCTCTATCTCAAGTTTTGGTTTACATTGAAGTAAGCCCATGTGAACATTGGTGTATAATATTTGGTCACCATAACTACAAGACCGTACGTACTCTAAACTCAATGGTGAATGGCAAACTCAAACTCAAGGAGGAACATGAAGGGGAAAAAATGTCAAGAGACCATTTGGAAGTATTTCTTCTAGGTCAAAAGAAATTTCAGATCTCATTCATTCCAATGTGTGTGGTCCTATGTATACAAAGTCTCTTGGAGGTCATCTATATTATGTGACACTCATTATGACCATTCAAGAAAAGCTTTGGTTTATTTTTTAAAATCCAAGGATGGAGTATTCATCAAAATTCAAGAATTCGAAGATGAAGTGGTCAACCTTACAGAAAGAAGAATAAATATTATAAGCTCTAATAATGGAGGAGAATACACTTCAAAGGAAATCATATATTTTTGTAAGGAGTCTACAATTAAGAGGAAGTTTATATTCTCATAGAATCCCAAACACAATGGAATTGCGGAATGAAAGAATTGATCTATTGAAGAAAGTGTAAGATCCATGTTACATGATCAAGGTCTACTAAAATTTATGCTGAGTGAAGCAGCTGAGACTGTTGTATATATTCAAAATAGAATTCCTCATGGATCATGTTGTAGCGGCTACAAAAACCCTCCAATATTTTTCCTTAGCCTGTTTTGGAGCCTCCCTACCAACCTTTCACAGTGCTTTGTCTTGCTTCGTCAAGTACTCAAGCTTCAGCATTTTCCTCACACAAAGGCAACCTGTTGATCACAGTCGATCCATTCCCCTCATAGGTTGTTGACTCGGACTTGGTCCAATTGCAGGCTGAGCAGCTCCCCCTTGAAAATTATGTATTTCTAGAGGGTAGCAAGCCTTCCCTCAAGAAATTGCACAATCCTCTCTGGCAGCCTGTTGGGCTACAGGATTACTCAATCCGGCCATCCAACACTCCCAACAGGATTTGCACAAATTTCCCCAATAGGGCTACTCAACCTAGGATTTGCGCAAATCTGGGCAGTAGTCAGCTTCTTTGCCCAGAAATTGTGCAATCCTCCCGGGCAATTAGCCCAAATCACAGCCAGGAAGGCGAATTTTTCCCAAACAGTTTAGAAACTACATGCATGAGTAGTGTGGTTGACCAGTTCCACCCAGGACCAAGGAGACTTGACTTTCATGCATGCATGACTTGCTCTTCCCGGAATAGTAAGAGGCAACATGTGAAGGGAATCCCATGATTTAGGGAGCTATCTTTAGTAGCCAGAAGTTACATGCAACGTTGTTTTAGAAGTTTCCCTCCAAGTGTCGTTGTTTCCTAGATTTGTGGCATGCGCGTCATGGGAACAAACTTATTTATTTGACACATAAGATCTCATTCATTCACATCGATATTGGAGCTCTGACATCCCACATCATATCCAGGACTCTTTGACACATCTAGCTCAGCTATTCACGGGTAAGTGGCCTCAACTTGTCTTTTTCAACATTTATGTCGATTTTTGTGTATTCCCTTGTGTGAGTGCTATTTTCTTGATTTATTTGAATGCTTGCTGTCATTTACATGTACACTAGCTTGTCCTAGTTCTGTTTATATTTTCGTTGCTATCTCACTGCTTTCACATGCATGAAATTGTTTTTGCACGGACGTTCACCCAGCCAGTGAACTGCCTCACCCACATGCATGTTGATCTGTTTGATGAATATTTCATTCATGTTTTGCATGCAGTGTCAGTCACTTCTACTATCGCTTAGTGTCACCATGCATTTACTATCTTAGTTTCTTTCAGTTGCCTGTCGACGAGTCGGGCCAACCCTGATCGAGGCTCTGCCTTCACCAAGGCTGAATTACGCAATTTGGGGAAGCAAGGCTCACCTTCCTCCCTAGAAATGCACATTCTTGCCCATCACTAGCCTCTAGGATTGTTTTGCGCATTTCTGGAGGACAGTGGCTACTTGGCTGAAGAAATTGTGCAAATCTGTCCTTGGGCCAATAGTCCTTCCCACCTGGAATTGTGCATTACGCAATCCCAACAGCCAATTGCCTGACTAGATTGTGCATCTCGCAGATCCAGCAGCCAGTCCTGCCTCCCAGATAGCCTATATTTCCTTTTGCATAGTTCTGACAGCCAGTCACCCAGCCTCTAAGTAAAATTTTCTCAATCTTGCTCATCAGTTTACTAGGTATGTGTTGTGTCCTTCCCCTGATTTTCTTTGTTTCCACTGACATATTTCTTGCCTTGCATGCTTCTTGTTTCCAGATATTTTAGGTATTCATTTGTCTCAATGGCTTCCAATATAATAGGATAATAGGACATTTATGGAGTTGTAGTTGGAGTTAGCAGTTGAGCAGGTGTCCTCTAGTCTGCCAATCTATGAAGATATGAAGTTGTGTCTAGACAAGGACATCAAACTTAAGTTGCAAGAGGTTAATGAAACATTTGTAGGCACTATTTGGGAAGACCTCGAAGACTGCCAGGTGTACATGAACATTCACAAGTGCGGATTCTACAAGATTGCATGCAGATACCCTGTATTCCCATGCATGGACATGATTCACTGGATATTCTCTCACACTGACCCCGAGATGATGACCTTCAGCAATGTCAGTGGGACAAATATTGTAACCTTCTGGGCACGAGATTATGATGAGATGTATCAGATGTCAGAGCCTGTGATTGTCATGAGTCCTCCATTCAACTTTCCCAGTAGCAAAGGTAACCCCAAAGACATTTTGAATGATTGGATAAATGAGCGAGCTCGTTTTAGGATGACATCCAACCATATCTACAAGACAAAGATATTGAGGAAGGTGCACAATTACTTGGGCATATTCGCATGTCGACTGAGTGGTCAAGCAAGCACTGAAACCTTTCCTCAAAGTTGGGTGATCGCATTGGACCAACTGGCCGGAGAAGGAAGACCATGCAACTAGTTTGGCATACTAGCTCACCAGCTGAAAGAAAAAGTCACGAAGGCTTGACAGTCACCTGAGGGTATGCATGCAGAGATTTACATGTCCGCCTACATCCTAGATGTAGTCTGTGCCCAACACGAGTTCTCGGACTTGGAGTGGGCATGGTCACTGGTGAAGATTGTTGTGAACACATATTTGAAGTTGTTGTTTGAATGCAACTTCAGGGGAGTAATCATACGGCTATTCGACCATTTTTTAACCCTAGTGTACAGGTTGATTTTCAAACAGGATCCACCCTGCATGTCAAAGGAAGAAATGGAGGCATTGTTAGGAATTGCAGATTGGTATGCCTCACCATCCAGCACTTTCATCCGAATGTTTAGTGCGGAGAAGCCTCTGCATGTTCTGCCAAAGTTTGCCTTGGACGTACTTGTCATGCAAGAAGTAGTGTGTCACATCTCAACAAGATTGACAGCTAGACTGCAGTAGAAGAAGAAGGCACCTTGGCCCACTCTTCCATTGCAAATTGGGTTATATGAGATCCAAAGTATCAAGAAAGCAGATGTTGAAGCAAAACATATGAACAAGTACCTGTTTGACCTCCGAAGCTTCAACCCCTATGACCCACATTGCATTGTGAAGGATCACTACATGAGAGTTAAGTTCAACTGGATCCATGGGGCATTTCATTGGGCTGAGGAAGACTGATGGAGGTATTGCTACAATTCTTCCGGACCCAATGAATAGGTCATATTTGCCATAGATTGGTTAGCAAAGCTGTTTGAAGCAACATCACAGAGAGCACCAGCAGTAGCAACAGCAACAACAACAGAGGCAGTAGATCCAAGCATACTTGTGCGCGATAAAGGGAAGAGGAAGATTGTCGACTGCATGGAGGAGGAGCAAATTTGTAAGTTTCGAGTAGATCTAGTTGTAGAACAAGTAGCTATGGCTATTCAGGCAAAGAGGCAGTAGCACAACAAGCGAATCGAGCGAAGGCAGAGGGATAAGAATAGAATGGAAGAAGCAAAGAAGGAGTTGCATGAGCTGAGGGAGAAACTCCAAAAAGAACAAGAGTTGCGCCAAAAGGAGAAGGAAGCGCAGCATCATCAGATTCAACAGGGGGTGCATCACCTGCAGATAGATGAAGCAGCACCCGTATAAGTATTTGATTCATCTGAACAGC
Organism: Pinus tabuliformis; assembly: GCA_031772625.1. NCBI lineage: Eukaryota > Viridiplantae > Streptophyta > Pinopsida > Pinales > Pinaceae > Pinus > Pinus tabuliformis. Next base: position 571,233,729 of record CM062817.1, on the reverse strand, counting down.
TGGCATCAGAAGAACAAGGTGAATCATTGCACGGGAAAGTCTTTGCTCATGAGATAGAATAGGTGCTTGAATAGTTGGATGCAGACATGGAGCAGCAAGAGTTAGAACACCGACCTCATGCCTCACCAAAAAGAGGTCAACTCACCTTATTCAATGCATCCAGATGATGAGAAAGTCTCAAATGACCAAGGACGCACTGAGGTCCTTGGTGGTCAGCGAGAAGCAGAGGTGCACAACATCTCCTTTGACGAATCTCATCACCGAGTTATGTAGTATCATAGAGTACCAACTCCAAAGGACTAAACATCCCCTGCACATGTTGAAGAATGAGTGATCATGACTAATGTGCACAAGCATACACCTGCTTTTCCCGATGCAACTAGAGTATACGTCGAAGCCACTAGCTTAAGTGTTCATTTCCTCATAGCTGAGAATGACCAAATGTCAAAGGAACTACAAGTGGCCAAGCAAGGAGGAGACTTGGTGACAATGTCTGCCTGAGCTGAACTGAAGAAGGCAATACTAGATGAAGTATTTTCCCTTGATACAGTTATGCGAGCATTGTACTCCAATTTTGGTACCGTGCACTAAGCAGTCATCCATCTCCATGGATGGAAGCAGCCATGTGTGAGAAGAGCATGCATCTTGAAGAACATACATGTTGTCGTTGATAACATGCAAGCATGGATGATGAAGTATAATGGATCCCCGCTTCACTTGCCAAAGATGATGAGGGCCAATGCAGTTGAGCTACAAGCACGTATCCGAAGTAAGATCCGGAACTATGAGGACCTACCACAACTCATCACTAGCACATAGGCTTCCCATGCACGACTATTCAAGAGCATGGATGTTATAGTGCACACTCATGCGATCCCATCACCTGGGACTGTCACCCAGGCGAAGACAAAGAAGAAGGTCTGGCAAGAGCTTCACTTGTACTTAGACGATTTGATGTGCACCGTCACCAACCCAGACTTTCGTGTCAGTCCAGACATCATGCGCAATTATGTTGTTGGTCCGGCCACAGTGAAGACAACGATGCACATGCTTTCAGATGAGTTCGACAGAGGAGCCTGAGCAATGTACCCGGATGCTATGGAGGCAAGGTTCAGGTTTCAGACAGATGTCACAGCAGAACATGCGGACACTATAGTTGTCTAAGATAGAATGATGTCTAGTTTGGCTTTTTCAAGCCATTGTTCACATGGGTACATGTGCATTGTAATGTTGAGTCATGTCAAGTGTAAGGCAAGTCTCAATAGTGGATGTAACAGTCATAGAGTAGGTGAAGATTCATGAGGGTATTTGAATGGTCACAAAGGGGAATGTCAAGGGTCACCCCGCCCTTTGCTATAAATGGTCCCTCATAACTCATTGTATAGGATTCTTGGTCAGCTAAGCTTCTATTAAGACTATCTTGAAGAGAGCTTGGACAATATTGTAATGTGCCTTGGCTTCTCCACTACACCGAGATAGTACATCTCTTTGGAGGAGCAGGCAGATGTGGATATAACATTTCACTGATGGGGCTAGCAGGTTTACATGGATGTATTGTATGATTGGAAAATACAATCTTATATAATAAGAGCTAGCACATTTTCATTCATCTGTTGTTATTGTAGTTGGTCTGCTTTGGTTGCCTTAATGATATATTTTGTTTAACTTACGTATTTGTGTATGAACTAATTTGTATGCAATTATATGAATCTTGTTGCAAATGTCTTGTATATGATGTTAATGTTGTTCTGTCCGTGTCGACTACTCTACCAGACACTAGATAGACCTTTCAGATGAACCTTTCTGTAACAACTGTTTCACTCACTCAGACTAATCTGTGAGTGTTGTACGTGTTATCATACCTTGTATGTTGTGACTACCACATCCGAATGGACTGCTCTGCCAGAAGGTATGTATGTGCTTTTGTATTGTGTGTTCCTAGCTGAGTTGGGACTGATCCCTTTCAACCTAGAACTAACCTTCACCCTTATCTCCCCCCTTATGTGTTAGAACCTCTCCTACACCTTCCTTGACTCACTACAGTAGTCACACCATTGCTACTGACAGAGTTATATTACTTGCCTCTGTGCGACATCGCGATCAAGGCATTACCTTACCATCCACTTCTAGTACTCCTACACCAAAAGGCCAGAGGTCTAATTGGGAATTCTTACTAGGGAGATCCCCTTGACATGTTGGCAGGTCCAACACCATCAACATTTCTGGGACTAGAAGGAGGGCCTAATGACAAGTTGTGTCTTCTCATCCAGTTTTGAACCTTTGCACATCTTTCAAGGAGTCTTGCACTCTTATTCCCCCACGATGTTTTTCGAATCGTGAAGATGCCTCCTTAGTGGGGACGCTTTTCAATCTCTTGTCCTCTCACACATATGATGGTGAAGGTGAAGTGTCCTGGCCTGAGCACTTACAAAAATTTCTTTCCATGCTTCATGAGGAAGATGAGTTTTCTGACGAACAGGCCTGTTGGCTGCTTACATACACACTTCGTGAATCTCCATTTCGTTGGGTGCTTAGCCTGCTGGCTTACACCATGCACTCATTTGAGCACTTATGTGATCTCATTGAAGACACATTCTATCATTTTGATCCAAACCATATTGACTGGAAACTGTTACAGCGACGGAGGGCTCAACATGAATTAATTATTGATTTTTGGTAGCGCTTCCATGACTTTCATTTTCAAGCTCCAAGGAGTCAGATGAAGTTTTCTTATCTTTGTGACCGGTTTGAGTATTTCCTTAAGAAATATTCCTGTCCCAAGAGAAAGCTTGAAATCAAGCCTCGCTCAACATTCTTCATTAATGAAGATGTGCAATCTCATGTGGATGCAGACACCGTCTCAACTGACTGTCCACCTTCCTCTCATTCAACAGTTCCACCACTACCAAGTGATGTTGAAGAGCATACTCACACACATGTTCATCATTCACACTCTCCCAACATCACTTCGCTCAATTTGTGCGCATATTTGGTTGTGAATCCTTTGGGTTCTCATATGCATGCTTGTCTACGACCTATGTCTTTGCACTTGTATGTTCCTTCGAATGATGTTGTCTTGTGTTTGTCCATTTTGAACTCTTCACTTGTTGTGAACGAGGAGCAATCCATTGACGGTGTTGGTGTTGCACAAACAGCATGCACTATCATTCATGAAGAGTATGAGTGGGAGCTTGAACATCAACACTCGGTGAAGGATGACTCCTTTTCGTCCGAGCCCCCTTCGTTCTTTCCTAACCTCTTTGCTGAACCTGCCATGCATGATTTTGCATATGTGTCTTCATCCATGGATGCACCCATTGTTGACCACTTGCAGAACTCACTGGATGTTAGTCCATCATACAACAATAGAGAGGATAAGTTACTCATTGAAGATCCACTTGATCCTTCATTTGTCCTTTCCAGAGACACAAAGGATGAGTTTATTTGCTTTTCATCTACCCCTATGTTTGATTCATCTGATCATGAGGATGGCGAAGAATTCAATGATTTTTCTTATCGTGGTGGTCGTGATCCATTTACTTCCATTTTTTACCACGATTATGAATCTATCGTAGTTTATCTTTCGAAGCCACCAGTTTGTGATGATCTATCTGATGATGAAGTTGAAACACCCAAGACTGTTGAGGCACTTCAGCCTGAGCTGATAGTTATGTCAGGCCTTCGCTCTCTTAGGGTTAGTCTCACTTCCGATCATGGAACTGTTCAATCACCCAAGGCTCCTCATCACCCATCTATATGCATTGAAGTTCCATCTCACTCATAGATCACACTTCCTCCACTCGAACTGCACGATCCCATTTCTCATGCATTAGAGGAGTCTTACATTGCAAGCACTCGTTCGTGATGCAAGTTATCTTTGCTTCTTTCGTTTGCTTGCATGTCACATTCAAGAGTGTGATTATGCTCCAAAGTTGCACCTAGTGTCACCCAACACCATGGTAAGTCCACAAACTTCCCATCATGCACATGCACTCACTTATGTCCCATGGGAACTTTAAAACACGAAGTGTGGTTTTCTTCATTGTTATATCTTTCTTGTTTGTTGGTTTGCACAACTAGGTTGCTCACGGACCAAGCCTTCAACAACATGGGTATACCAATGCACCGGTGGCTACATTGGAAGTATCACTTCACGTGATCAGGAGCATGCACCATTAGTGTAGGAGTAGGAGTAGTTTTTGCTTTCAGTCGTTTTTTGCATTCTTTTTTACTTACGTTCTTTGACTTCTTCTTTGCTTACTTGCTTTTCTTTCAATTTTTGCTTCTACTCTTGCTCTGCTTTGTTGTTTGTTAGTTTGCTTGTTTCATTCGTAGGTTAGTTTTGCATGAAACCATGTATGACTCTTGAAGCAAGTAGGGAAAAGTACAAGAGGGCTTGTACAAATATCACTATGTGGTTATCTGTCGTCTTACCTCTGTAGGATGAGCTTGTTACTTTTAGTCCATGATACGTCGAAGGAAAATATATATTTTTCAAAGTGAATCTTGGTGATAACACAACACTTGTGCACTAACTAGCGTCACCTTCTCTAGTCAATTGTTTTTGGGTTAAACCTTGTCAACTCAGTCAATTAGAGTAAGGTGAGGTGGAAAACCTTAATAGGCATGTCAGAGATACAATAAACTACTTCTCTGCTAGAACAACCACTTCTGCTCTCAATAAGTCGGGTTCCCTCTCCCGCCTATGAAATGAATAAGTGCTATGCATAGTGAAAAATGAAAAAATGAAAAGTCAAAAAATTCAAAAAGAGCAATAAATAAGGCGAAAGAAGAGAAAGGTTTTCTACGCAGGGAGGTGATGCAAGTAACTCCACCGGGGTACTGACCAGAATCACTGGTAGTGGAGCCATGCTTATGTTCCCATGTGACTCCACTGGGGTACTGTCCAGGCCTATTGGTAGTGGAGCAACACCAGAGATGAACCTAAGACTTTGACAACTATACTGCTTGTGCACCTGTATACCCCTCAACCCCAATCGAAACAATTATGTTACCTTAGCTTGGAATGTGTGTCAAATAACCAAGAGTTTGGTAGATGCTACACCTTTCAATCAAGCTAGTGTGAATCCAAGATGAGCTGAGAACTGAACAATACTTCCAAAGGTGTTAGACTTGCTTTTCACGAACAAGGTCTATGCAGAGAGCTAGAGTTCTACCAGTGTGTCACCAATTGTTGTAGCAGATACAACCACCCTCCAAAATTTTATCTTAGTCTATTTTGGAGCCTCCCTCCCAACCTTTCAAAACACTTTGTCTTGCTTCATCAAGTACTCAAGCTTTAGTGTTTTCCTTGCATAAAGGCAGCCTGTCGATCACAGTCAATCCATTCCCCTCACAGGTTGTTCACCCAGACTTGGTCTAGCTACAGGCTGAGCAGCCTCCCCTTGAAAATTGCTCACTTCTGGAGGGCAGCAAACCTTCCCTCTAGAAATTGTGCAATCCTCTCTGGAAGCCTACTGGGCTCCAGGATTGCACAATCCGACCAGCCAAAACTCCTAGCAGTATTTGCGGAAATTTCCCCAGCAGGGTTACTTAGCCAAGGATTTGCACAAATCTGGGCAACAGTCAGCTGCTTTGCCTAGAAATTGTGCAATCCTCCTGGGCAGTAAGCCTAGCTCCCAGCCAGGAATGTGCATTTTTCCCAAGAAGTAGAGCAACTGCATGCATGAGTAGTCTGGTTGACCAGCTCCACTCGGGACTAAGGAGAATTAACTTGAATGCATGCATGACTTTCTCTTCCCAGAATAGCAAGAGGCAACATGTGAAATGCAACCCATGATTTAGGGAGTTATTTTTAGTAGTCAAAGGTTACATGCAAAGTTGTTTTAGTAGTTTCCCTCCAAGTGTCACTTTTTCCTAGATTTGTGGCATGCATGTCATGAGACCAAACTTATATTTTCGACACATAAGAGCTCATTCATTATCATCGATCTTGGAGCTCTGACATCCCACAACACAGCCAAGACTCTTCGACACATCCGACTCATCTATTCACAGGTCAGTGGCATCAACTTGTCCTTTTTATCATCTCTGTCGCTTTTTGTGTATTTGCTTGTGTGAATGTTGTTTTCTTGATTTCTTTGAATGCCTGTTGTCGTTAACATGTATACTAGCTTTTCCTAGCTATGTTTCAGTTTTCATTGCAATCTCACTACTTTCGCATGCATGAAACTATTTTTGCACAGACGTTCGCCCACTGGCGAACTGCCTCACCCACATGCATGTTGACCTGTTTTTTGAATCTTTCATTCATGTTTTTTGTGCATTTTCAATCACTTCTTCTATCACTTAGTGTCGCCATGCATTTACTGTCTTAGTTGCTTTCAGTTCCCCGTTGGCAAGTCAGGCCAACCTTGGCCTAGGCTCTACCTTCACGAAGGCTGTATTACACAATCTGGGGAAGGAAGGCTCACCTTCCTCCCCATAAATGTGCATTATTTCCCAGCACTGACCTCCAGGACTATTTTGCACATTTTTGGAGGATAGTGGCTACTTGGCAAAAGAAATTGTGCAAATTTGTCCCTAGGCTAGCGGTCCTTCCCACCTGGAATTGTGCATTGCGCAATCCCAACAGCCAGCTGCCTAACTAGATTGCACATTTTGCAGATCCAGCAGCCAGTCCTACCTCCCATACAACCCATACTTCCCTTTGCTTAGTTCTGGCATCCAATCACCCAGCCTCCCAGTAAAATTTGTGCAATCTTGCTCATCAGTTTCCCAGGTATGTGTTGTGTCCTTCCTCGGATTTTCTTTGTTTCTACTAACATATTTCTTGCCTTGCAAGTTGCTTGTTTCCAGATATTTCAGGTGTTCATCTATCTCAATGGCTTCCAAGAGAACAAGATCACAAGGCATTGATGGAGTTGTAGCTGGAGCAGCAGTTGAGCAGGTGTCCTCTAGTCTTCCGATCTATGAAGACACGAAGTTGTATCTAGACAAAGACATCGAACTAAAGTGGTAAGAGGTTAATGAAACATTCACGGGCACTTTTGGGGAAGACCTTGAAGACTGCTAGGTGTGCATGACCATTCAAAAGTCCGGCTTGTACCGGATTGCATGCAGATACCTCGCATTCCCATGCGCAGACATGATTCACTGGATTGTCTCTCAAACTAGCCCCGAGACGATGACCTTCAGCAGTATCAGCGGGAAGAAGATTGCAACCTTTTGGGCACAAGATTATGATGAGATGTATCAGATGTCAGAGCCCACGATTGTCATGAGTCCTCCATTTAGCTTACCCAACAACAGAGGTAACTCCAGAGACATTTTGAAGGATTGGGTAAAGGAGCTAGCTCGCTTCAGGATTACACCCAACCAAAACTACAAGAGAAAGATATTGAGGAAGGCATACCAATACTTCATATATTCGCATTTCAACTAAGTGGCCAGGAAAGCACTGAAACATTTCCTCAGAGTTGGGTGATCGCATTGAACCAACTAGCTAGAGAAGGAATACCATGCAACTGGTCTGGCATACTGGCTCTCTAGCTGAAGGAACAAATCACGAAGGCTCGACAGTCACCCGAGGGTCTGCCTACATCCTAGATGCAGTCTGTTCCCAACATGAGTTCCTGGGCTTGAAGTGGGCATGGTCACCGACGAATACTATTGTGAACACCTATTTCAAGTTGTTGTCCAAATGTAGCTTCAGGGGGGTAATCATACCACTATCCTACCATTTTGTCACCCCAGTGTACTAGTTGATTTTCAAACAGATCCACCCTGCATGTCAAAGGAAGCAATGGAAGCATTGTTAGGCATTGCCGATTGATATGCCTCACCATCTGGCACTGTCATCTAAATATTCAGCACTGAGAAGCCTCCGCATGTTCTGCCAAAGTTTTACTTGAACGTACTTGTCATGCACGAAGTAGTGTATCACATGTCACAGGATTGACAGCTAGACTGCAGTTGGTCTAAAAATGGAGCTCTTAGGCTTCTTATCTAGCTTACAAGAACCTTTCCCACTTCCAAAACTTGAATATTCCCAATTCTTTAATGATTAACCAATGCAGAATTAAGAAATCCATGAAAGTATAGGTATATGCTTGTATTTATTGTTGGTTTTTTATGTGCTTTAAAATCTGCTGTGTATGTTAATATTTAAATGTGCTTGAACATATACTAAATGCATATAATAGTGAATAATGTAGTAGTAAAACAATACACGTAAGACAACAATTTAATGAGGAGTTCACCCAAAACTCTTGTGTGCTATGTCTCTGTGATCTCTTGTCAATTTGACTGGGCTCTTTGGGATTATGGTTTCAATTATTTTACAAGTGCTACACTTAACTCCATTAGTTTTCAACTGAACTAATGGGCTTACAATGCCATCTTACCCTGCTGGCTGTCCATGCTGTGCTGACAGATCTAGGCTTCTCTGGAATAATTCCTTCAGTCAGTGCTCTGAGCTTCTTGAGCTTCTAGCCTCTGTGACTCCCTCATATCTCTATACTGTCTCTGGAAAATGCCTTATTATGTGTTTACGCACCTCAGGCACCAGCAACATCTACACCATTTGATCTCCTACTGTTCTACAATTTCACTGCAGCTTCATCGCCCCCAACCTCGGGTGGCTTCGCTCTTTGCTCCTCTTGCTCAACCTCCCTAACCTCTGGTGGCTTTCTGAGCTTTCAATTCTCTTCGAGCTCCTCTTACTCTACAGACTGTCTTCTCTGAGCTTATGCTCAGCATCCAAGCACCTCTGTGCTTCTGGAGCTCCCTCTGCGCATCTGTTGAGCCTCCGAGAGTTCGTTGGGCCTTCTCATGGATTTCGCGGCCTCTCTACTCTGCCTACGTATTCACCGAAGCATCTCTAGGCTTCCTGAGCTTCTCTGATCTCTCCCTGAGCATTCCTCTGCCTGCACCTATGAGAATCCTCCTTCTTTGTCCTTTTTGTGTCTTTCTCGGCCTCCCTTTGTTAACTGTGTTTTCTATTCTTTTATTAACCATTTGGTTACCTTCCCAAGGCATGGAAGACCGATCATTTTACCAAAGAACCCTTTTTCCAATTGTACTGAACCGACAGGCATGGGAAACCCGGTTGTTTCACCTTACTCTAGCATAAATCCCCAAATAGACATTATAACGGAAAACACAGGCGAAACTCATGAAAACACATCATGAGCCTTTAGCCTAGACTTCAAATTTTATGCAATCACGCAGATGAGCCCCATCGGGTCCGGGTCTGATCACATATCGCAATCGCAATGTATATTGGCCCTAACATCGGGGGTTCACCGATTGCCGATCGCCGATCGCTCATATCGGCGTATCACTATTGGCCCCTTTCATCGGCGCTATCGTTGATCGCATATCAGTGTATCGCAGAGCTACAGCCCGGGGGTCTTCCCTTATGACACATGCCGATCCGATACATATGCAAATGTGATATTACATTAAACCATGTTGCAATCGGACCATCGGGTCCACAACATACATCGCAGTCGGGGTTTTTGGGGTGATGGCCTATAACCGAACCCATTGATTACATTGTCGCCGATATATATATATCTGTGTGTGTGTGTGTGCCAATATATATAATCGATTTCCCACTCTGATAGTGTATTCCACTATATCTATGTTTTTGACCGCCAATAGTGTTGAAAGCATATATGTATGGGTTTTGGCCCCGAATAGTGTTAAACACATCCTTTGCTCCTTTGATAGCTCCCGATAGTGTTAATATGGGTTTATGCTACCAATAGTTTATATGACCCATATATATATATTTTTATGCCACCGATAATGTAAACACACACACACACACACCCACATATATAAAAGTTTGTGCCTCCGATAGGCTCGATTTCATGGTTTTCTTCATGTTTTTGGGTCCCATTATTAGTGGATTTGCTCCTTTTTACAAGGGATATAAGGAGCTTCATTTTATAATAACTTCTACATCCTAAGTCAGTTTTGGCCCATTCAAATTGCAGTAAATTTAGAATGAGACGATCTTTGCAATGGGGCTAGTTCTGGGAACTTACTTGGAATTTCATTTTTTCTCAGTGAGGAATACTTAGACTTAGGAGTCTATCCACGCCTCCCCACTAAAAGAAATTTTGGTCTCCAAAAGACTGACATACTGGTCTGAACAGTAAATGAGAGTGACTCACCCTCTTCTTTCAGCCTCCCTACACTTGCCTTTGCATAGTGCCTCTAAACCAAAGTTTCTGACCACTTCCCTTCTTGGATGGGCTGGTCTTCCTGGGAAGAACTATCTTTCTCATTGCCTTCCTACAGAACTTCTGCTGAAACAGTCATAGAAGGTAATTTTGAGCTTCTTTGCCTTGATCATTGATCCAAGGTGGCTCAAACAAATGTGAAGTACATTTGCTCCACAAAACTTTCATTTGTACCTGTTTGACAAGTTGCCAACAACAACTGTTAACAACAACAGGCATACAGACAACAACTGGATGGACTAAACTCCTGCTCCAACAAAGGAACAGATTTCACATCTTGTGAACACCTCTATGTCTTTCATCTACATACAAATGATGGACTAGACAACAAGCCCACAAAACATGCCTTTAAAAACAAATGACCCTTCAAGTCAAGCATGTAGAAAAAGACCATTTGGACTCTTTTTTTTTTTAAAGATGAAACACTTCATTATTATCTCCATTTTGGAGACCAAGTTAACTTCTCTCAAGTCAACATCACATGCATGTCAAAGCAATCAACCCTGCAAGTTAATCACACATACATGTCCAAATACAAGGAAAGCCTCAACATCCTTGTGTTCATGCACCTCATGCTCATGCATGCATTTCATGCTTCAACTTTCGCTTAAGTACACTGTACTTTCGAAGCTGAAATGAACATAATGTTGCAATAACAAAGTGAGTCTCCTACTCAACTTTTTCCATTCACCATTTTGATATAAACCTGCAACTTGTATTCAATTACCACAGAAATGCAAATAGATGCATCATATCCATAGGCACGCAACTTCTAATTAGATAAGAATTCCAACCATTTCTTACCAATCCATTTCAAAGGTCCCTCCTTTTTCTGTACATCCGCATCAATATGTGAATCATCTTGAGACACATCATTCATGGAATCTTCCTTTCCATTTCTGCCATCTTCTCTTTCCACCTTCTCCTTCAGCTTTTGTGGAAGCATTGTTGGATTCTGAGTCCAACACCTTTCAGCAAGATGCCCTTGCTTATGGCAGTAAGTGCACTGCATGTGCATCCTCTTGATAGCATGATTTGCCTTGTCCAATGGGCCTTTGGTTGCTTGCTTTCTTTCCTTCAAAAGTTTCCTGTATGTGGCCATTCTCTTCCAACATCTAGAAACATGATGGTTATCCAAACCACAAAAGGAACATGCAATTATTTTCCCATATCTATGTGGAAATTTATCATGCTTTGCAAAATCAAAAGGACTATGGTTAGAACTAGATTTATACCTACCTCTTTCACCTTTATTGCCTTCATGAGGAGGTGAAGCAAATGAAGAAGTGGCTCCCTTTAGAATCCCATCAATCTCTTCAAGGCTGTCAGAGTTTCCACAACTCTCTGGTTCAAGGGTGTGCTTCTAAACACCTGCATCCTACAAATGATGTTTCAAGTCATTGCATTCCTCCTAAACACAATCTTCACACTCTTCAGATAGAGGACCTACAATGAAACTCCTTCTTGGAATGGTTTCAATGGCCTTCATGACAGCTTTGGAACTCTCTCCATAAGATTATGCATAGCCAAGACCCAAATACTTAGGCCTTTCCTCAATCATTATTAGTTCAACAATACCTTGTGCATGCTTTCCCAAGCCCTTTCCTTCATAGCCCATCTTGGACATTAGCTTGGAACCTATGCCTTTAGTATGTTTTTCAAAAGAACCAATATAAGCATTGGAATGCTTATCTCTTCTTCAAGCTGGTACTTAACTAAGGCTTCTTGGGTAACAAAGAGTTGTGACTCCAACTCATGCATCCTTTTCAGGTTCATATTTGCAATATCGAGTTGCCTCTCCATTTCTTGCAATTTGTCAGGAAGCAACTACTTCTCCTCCTTCATGGAATTTAGTTGCTTTCTAAATATGCTTCTCTTCCTTCCATCCTCATACATTTATCTCACCATATCCATCATGGTGGACAATTCTTGCTTCATGTCTTCGTCAAAGAGTCTTGTGAAGAGAGAAGAATTTGAGGAACCACTTGTAGAAGTTGTCATTATGCCAATGAACAAAAAACAAAAAAATTCAACAAGATAAATAAAGAGCTTATTTAAGCAACCTCTTGCAACAAACCTCTTGTGCTTTGGATTGCCTTGAGGTCCTTGGGATAGAAGAATTCCTTCAGCCCTTATTCCTGTTTGTCCTTCTTGGACTGAGCTATCAATAGCTTCCCCTTTACCTTTGCAAACTCAGAAAATAGTCAGTCTGCAAACAAGCATACAATCATCCTCTTGCTATTCAAACACCTTTCAAACAAGAAGTCTTTGCTCTGTCAATCAAGAATTATAATATAACCTTCTTAAAGGTCTGTTTAATCAATCTTAAGCTTTGATACCACTTGATCTAAAAATGGGGCTCTTAGGCTTCTTGTCTAGCTTACAAGAACCTTTCCCACTTCCAAAGCTTGAATATTCCCAAGTCTTTAATGATTAACCAATTCGGAATTAAGAAATGCTTGAAAGTATAGGTATATGCTTGTATTTATTGTTGGATGTTTATGTGCTTTAAAATCCGTTGTGTATGTTGATATTTAAATGTGCTTGAACATATACTAAATGCATATAACAATGAATAATGCAGTAGTAAAACAATACACATAAGACAACAATTTAATGAGGAGTTCACCCAAAACTCTTGTGTGCTACGTCTCCGTGAGCTCTTGTCAATTTGACTTGGCTCTTTAGGATTATGGCTTCAATTCTTTTAAAAGTGGTACACTTAACCACATTAGTTTACAACTGAACCAATGGGCTTAGAATGCCATCTTACCTCGCTGGTTATCCATGCTCTGCTGATAGATCTAGGCTTCTCTGGACTAATTCCTTCAGTCAATGCTCTCAGCTTCTTGACCTTCTAGCCTCTGTAACTCCCTCAAATCTCTATACTCTCTCTGGTAAATGCCTTCTTCTATGTTTACGCACCTCAGACACCAACAAAAACTAGACCATTTTATCGACTGTTGTTCTGCAATTTCACTGCAGCTTCATCACCCCCAACCTCGGGTGGCTTCGCTCTTTGCTCCTCTTGCTCGACCTCCCTAACCTCTGGTGGCTTTCTAAGCTTTCGAGCCTCTCTGAGCTCCTCTTGCTCTACACCAAGCATCCTTATTCTGCAGACTATCTTCTCTGAGCTTACTATTAGCATTCGAGCACCTATGTGCTTCTGGAGCTCCCTCTGCACATCTGTTGAGCCTCCGAGAGTTTACTAGGCCATCCCATGGGTTTCACAGCCTCTCTACTCTGCCTAAATATTCACTGAAGCATGTCTGGGCTTCCCGAGCTTCTCTGAACTCTCCCTAAGCATTCCTCTACCTGCACCTCTACGAATCCTCCTTCTCTATGCTTTCTGTGTCTCTCTCGGCCTCCCTTTGTTAACTGTGTTTTCTGTTGTTTTATTAACCATTTGGTTACCTTCCCAAGGCGTGGAAGAATGATAGTTTTACCAAAGAATCCGTTTTCCAATTGGACTGAAACAACGGGCATGGGAAACCCAGTCGTTTCGCCTTCCTCTGGCATAAATCCCCAAATAGACATTATAACGGAAAACACAGGGAAAACTCATGAAAACACATGATGAGCCTTTAGCCCGGACTTCAAATTTTATGCAATCGCGTGGATGATTCCCATCGGGTCCGAGTTTGATCGCATATCCCAATCACAATGTATATTGGCGCTGGCATTGGGGGTTCGCCGATTGCCAATCGTTGATTGGTGATATCAGCATATCGTTATTGGCCCCTTTTCATCGGCGCTATCACTGATTGCTTATCGGTGTATCACAGAGCTACGGCCTAGGGGTCTTCCCTTATGACACATGCTGATTTGATACATATGCAGATGCGATATTGCATTGAACCATGTTGCAGTTGGACCATCGAGTCCGCGACATACATCGCAGTTGGGGGTTTTGGGGTGATGGCCTATAACTGAAGTCACCGATTACATTGCCACCGATATATATATGTGTCAATATATAGAAAGCTTTCCCGCTCTGATAGTGTATTCCACTATACCTATGTTTTTGACCGCCAATAGTATTGAACGCATATATGTATGGGTTTTGGCCCTCGATAGTGTTAAATGCATCCTTTGCTCCTTTGATAGCTCCCGACAATGTTAATATGGGTTTATGTTGCCGATAGTGTATATGACCCATATATATATATATATATATATATATGCCACCGATAATGTAAACACATATATATAAATCTGTGTCTCTGATAGGCTCGATTTCATGGTTTTCTTCATGTTTTTGGGTCCCATTATTAGTGGATTTTTCTCCTTTTTACAAGGGATATAAGCATCTTCATTTTATAATAATTTTTGCATCCTAAGTCAGTTTTGGCCCATTCAAATTGCAATAGATTCATAATTAGACGATCTTTGCAATGGGGCTAGTTCCAGGGAATTTCCTTGGACTTTCATTTTTCCTCAGTGAGGAATACTTAGACTTAGGAGTCTATACAAAATCCATTTTGGACCAGCAATGGAAGAAGAAGACACCTTGGCCCACTCTTCTGTTGCGGATTGGGTTATATGAGATCTGAAGTATGAAGCAAGCGGGTGTTAAAGTAGAACATATGAAGAAGTACTCATTCGATCTCAAAAACTTCAACATGTGTGACCCACATTGCATTGTGAAGGATAACTCCATTAGATTTCAATTCAACTGGATCCATGGGAAATTTCATTAGGTTGAGGAAGACTCATGGAGGTGTTGGTACAATTCTTCTAGACCCAATGAACAGGTTGGCTTTGCTATAGAGTGGTTAGAAAAGTAGCATGAAGCAGCATCATGGAGAGCATTAACAATAGCAACAGTAACAGTTGGAGAGGCAGCAGAGCCAAGAATACCTATGCACAATAAAGGGAAGAGGAAGATTGTCGACCGCATGGAGGAGGAGCAAAGCTGTAAGTTTCGAGTAGATCCACTTGTAGAACAATTAGTTATGGCTATTCAGGAAAAGAGGCAACAGCGCAACAAGAAAATCGTGCGAAGGCAAAGGGATAAGAAGAGAATGGAAGAAGCAGAGAAGGAGTTGCATGACCTGAGGGAGAAACTTCGGAAAGAACAAGAGTTGTGCCAATAGGAGAAGGAAGCGCAACAACAGTAGATACAACAGGGGGCACATCACATGTAGACATATGAAGCAGCACCCGTACAAGTAGTTGATTCATCTGAACACCTAGCATCAGGTGAACAAGGTGAATCAGCACAGAGGAAAGACTTTGCTCATGAGATAGAATAGGCACTTGAACATTTGGATGCAGACATGGAGCAGCAGGAGTTAGAATAGGACACCGACCGCATGCCTCACCACAAAGAGGTCGATTCACCTGCTTCAATGCATCCAGATGATGAGAAAGTATTGAATGACCAAGGAGGCACTAAGATCCTTGGTGGTCATCCGGAAGTAGAGGTGTACAACATCTCCTTTGACGAATATCATCATCGAGTTGTGGAGTCTCACAGAGTACCAACTCCAGAGGACCAAACATCCCCTGTGCAAGTTGAAGAACGAGTGATCGTGACTGATGTGCACAAGCATCTAGCTGCTTTAGCTGATGCAATTAGAGTATACACCAAAGCCACTAGCTCAAGAGTTCGTTTCCTCATAGCTGAGAATGAGAAAATGGCAAAATAAATACAGCTGGAAAAACAAGGAGGAGACTTGGTGATAATGTATGCCCGAGCTAAACTAAAGAAGGAAATACTATATGAAGTGTTGTCCCTTGATATAGTTATGCGAGAATTGTACTCCAAGTTTGGTACCGTGCACCAAGCAGTCGTCCATCTCCATGGATGGCAGCAGCCATGTGCGAGAAGAGAACACATATTGAAGAACATACATGCTTTCGTTGATAACATGCAAGCATGGACGATGAGGTACAAGGGAGCCCTGCTTCACTTTCCAAATATGATGAGGGCCAATGCAATCGAGCTGCAAGCACATATCCAGAGTCAGATCTGAAACTATAAGGACCTACCGCAATTCATCACTAGCATACAGGCTTCGCATGCATGAGTATTCAAGAGCATGGATGTTATAGTGCACAGTCATGCGATCCCATCACTTGGGACTCTCACCCAGGCGAAGAGAAAGAAGCAGGTCCAACAGGATCTTGACCTGTACTTCGATGAGTCGATGTGCACCGCCACCAACCCAGACTTGCCTATCAATGTAGATATCATGCACAAGTATGTTGTTGGTCCGACCACATTGAAGACAATGATGCTCATGATTTCAGACGATTTGGAAATATGAGCTCGAGCAATGTAACCAGATGCTATGGAAGAAAGGTTCAGGTTTCAAAAAAATGTCACAGCAAAGCATACAGACACTATCAAGGACTACCAATCTTGGCATCAATATGTTACTATTGATAAGCATGAGGATGTCGAACAATTGGACTTCTATAGTTTTCTACGTCAGAATGATGTCTAGTTTGGCTTGTTGAAGCCATTGTTCACATGGGTACATGTGCATTGTAATGTTGAGTCATGTCAAGCGTAAGTCAAGTCTCAATAGTGGATGTAATAGTCATAGAGTAGGTGAAGAGTCATGAGGGTAGTTGAATGGTCACAAAGGGGAATGTCAAGGGTCACCCCGCCCTTTGCTATAAATAGTCCCTCATAACTCATTGTATAGGATTTTTGGTCATCCAAGCTTATATTAAGACTATCTTGAAGAAAGCTTGGACAATATTGTAATGTGCCTTGGCTTCTCCACTGCACGGAGCTAGTACATCCCTTTGGAGGAGCAGGCAGATGTGGATATAACATTTCACTGATGGGGCTAGCAGGTTTACATGGATGTATTGTATGATTGGAACTTACACTTTTATATAATAAGAGCCAACACATTTTCATGCATATGTTGTTATTGTAGTTGGAATTCTTTGGTTTCCTTAATGATATATGTTGTTTAACTTACATATTTGTGTATGCACTAATTCGTATGAAATTGTATGAATATTGTTGAAAATGTGTTGTATATGTTGTCATGTCCATGTCGACTGCTCTATTGGACAACAGACAAACCTTTCACATGAACCATGTTGTAACAATCTTTTCACTCGTTTGGACTGATCCGTGAGTGTTGTACATGTTATCTTAACTTGTATGTTGTGACTACTGAATCCAAGTGGATTGCTCTGCCGGAAGCTATGAATGTCCTTTTGCGTTGTGTGTTCCTAGCTGAGTTGGGACTGATCCCTTTCAACCTGGAACTCACCTTCACCCTTATCTTCCCCCTTATGTGTTAGAACCTCTCCTACACCTTCCTTGACTCACTGCAGCGGTGAAACCCTTGCTACTAACAAAGTTATCTTACTTGCCTCTGTGCGACATCGCGGTCAAGGAATTAACTTACGACCCACTGTTGGGACTCCTACGCCAAATGGTCTGAGGTCTAACTGGGACTTCTTACCAGGGGGATCCTCTTGATATGTTTGCGGGTCCAGCACCATCAACAGATCACTAGACAACATGACTCATGAAGTAGCATTCACTAGGAAGAAACCAAGTGTGGACCATCTTCAAATACTTGGTTGTCATTTCTGTATTCACATGCCAAAGGACAAGAGAAATAAGTTGGATCCTACAAGCATGAGGGGAACATTTGTTGGTTGTAGAAATACTTCTAAGGCTTATAGGATCTATATAAGGGAAGGACATTGAATAGAAGTTAGCCAAGATGCGATATTTGATGAAACCATTGCATTTACAAAATCAAAAGATCTCCCGATGGAATCTGATGACTAAGAACATTCTATATTTGAAGAGGAAGGTACCAAGGAGGAATAAAAATCAATCATGAAGGTGAAGGTCCTGATGAACTTGTGTAACCAATGGTCATACCAAAAAGTAGAAAGAGACCTAATTGGTTGAAATGTAGTCTTTTAGATTCAGAGGGGCATGGAACAACCGAAGGCATATTCACAGAAAATAAGAAGCCCAAAATATATTCAGTGTATGTAGTGTATATGATGAAGTTAATAGAATATGAACAAACCACCTTTGAAGAGGCTATAAAAAATAAGGCCTTGGAAAGATGCCATGAATGAAGAGTATCAATGCTTAATGAAAAGTGGAGTTTGGGAGATTATACCTAGGCCCAAAAAGAAATCTGTGGTAGCCTCCAAGTGGCTCTATAAAATTAAACATGCAACAGCTCGAAGTATTGAAAATCATAAGGTAATATTTGTGGCTAGGGGTTTCTCTCAACAGAAAGGCATCGGCTATGAAGAGACATTTTGTTATGAAACCAGCTCAAAGAAAAGATAGAAAAGATAGATCAACGCCTTAGAATTCAACCTCTTCGAGGGGGCAACCTCCTTTACATTACATAAATGAACAATTCTTGGATGATACAAATGAAAAAACCTCCTTTCTATATATAGGAGTCTAAGGAGTCACAATATAATCCAGCCAACCTTACAATAATAATATAAAGCCACAAAAATAACAATAGAGGGATTCTATGGGGCACAAAAATAACAATATGGGGGTAATAGGGGCACAACAATATAAATAAGGGGTATAACTACAATAGTAATGGGGTAATCACTAGTATTATAGGGACCGAACATGCCCCTCTCCTTCAAAAAAGTGTTGTCCTCAATGCTTGAGTAGTTCTGGATACTTCTGCATACAATTCTCATCCTCCCATGTGGAATCTTCAGCGGATAAGTTCTTCCACTTGATAAGATACTCTGAAATTGATCGATTTCGTAGCTGTCGAGTTCTTGTTTTTGTGACTGCTTCCGGTTCCAATATAATTTTTCCTTCCTCGTCAAGTTCTGGCAATATTGTTTGAATTGGGAGCTTGTCACCTATAACCTTCTTTAAACATGAAACATGGAAAACTGGGTGCAATCGAGAAGCTACAGGAAGCTCCAATTTGTATGCCATAGTACCAATCTTTTGCAACACCTTGTACGGACCATAATACTTTGGTGATAATTTATTATCCTTCTTAGCTTGCTTTAGGGACATTTTCTTATATGGTTGTAGCTGTAGGAATACCTAATCACCTACATCAAAACTTCTTTCACTGCGATGTTGATATGCCTGTTGTTTCATTCTATTTTGTGCCAACATGAGGTTATCCTTTAAGAGTTAGAGGACTTGTTGTTGATGTTCGATGTGATGTTCCACTGCCTGAACCTTAGAATTTTCTCTTAAATATGATGTGATGGATGGTGGTTGATACCCATAAAGTGCCATAAATGGGGTCATTTTTGTTGCTGTATGGAAGGAAGTGTTGTACCACCATTCAGCCAGAGGCAACCATTTGACCCATTGTGTCTATTTATCAGATACAAAGCAACGAAGATATCCTTCCAAACATTTGTTTACTATCTCAGTTTGCCCATCAGATTGAGGATGATAAGATGAGCTATGAGCTAACTGAGTACCAAGACAAGAAAATAATTCTGTCCAAAAATTTCCAGTGAAAATGGGATCTCTGTCACTTACAATAATCTTTGGGTTTCCATGTAGCTTTTGAATTGTTTCCATAAATGCAGTAGAAACTGTACTGGCTTTAAATGGATGTGATAATGCACAAAAGTGTGGATACTTGGTAAGTCTGTCAACTACCACCATGATGACACTCTTTCCCTCAGACTTGGGTAAACCTATGATAAAATCCATTGAAACCTCCTCCCAACGTTGGCTTGGAATGGATAAAGGTTGTAATAGACCCGGTGTCTTAATTGTTTCAACTTTATTTTGCTGGCAAACCAAACATTCCGCCACAAACTTTTGAATATCTGATTTAAGGCCATCCCAAAAAAATTCCTTCTTAACCCTGTGGTAAGTTTTTAAAAATCCTGAGTGCCCTCCTAAGGGAGAAGTGTGCAATTCCATAAGAATCTTTTGTTTTAGCTGGGAATTCTTACAAAGGTATAAGCGATCTTTGTACCATAACGAATCATTTTGCCAGCTAAATGTATCAGAAGTACTGGAATCTTGTTGTAGCTTTCGAATAAGTGCCCACACTTCTTCGTCATTCTTCCATTCCTCCCTTGCTTCGTTTATCCAATCTGGTTGGATAATAGAAATGGCACACAACAATGCTTCCACATCCTCATCCTTTCTTGAGAGTGCATCTACCACCACATTTTGCTTCCCTTTTTTGCAGATGATTTCAAAGTCATAACCCAACATCTTTGTGACCCACTTTTGTTGCTCTTCAGAGGATAATCTTTGTTCTAAAAAGTATTTAAGGCTATCATGATCCGTTTTTACCTTGAAGTGTCTTCCCATTAGGTAGGGTCGCCATTTCTTAAGTGCATGGAGTATTGCCAACATTTCCTTCTCATAAATATCTTTGCTTAAAAACTTTCCCTTGATTGGACGACTTTCAAAAGCAATGGGTCTTTCATCTTGCATTAGAACAACACCAATTCCATTTCCTGAAGCATCACATTCCACAATAAAGGTTTTTGTGAAGTCCAGTGTAGCTAAGACCGGTGCTTGGAACATTGCCTCTTTAAGATGTTCAAAGGCCTTTGTTGGTTCCGGAGTCCATGAAAATGAATCTTTCTTCAATAATGTTGTTAGAGGTGCTTCTATTCTCCCATAATTCTTAACAAACTTGCGATAATACCCTGTCAACCCAAGAAATCCTCGCAGATGCTTTATGGATGTGGGGATTTTCCATTCCTTAATGGCTTTAATTTTGCTAGGGTCTACCTTAACTCCTTCATGAGATACAATATGACCCAAATATTCCACCTCCTGGACTCCAAAGAAACATTTGGATCTTTTTGAATATAATTGTTTCTCCTCCAATAGTTGTAGCACCCTGTCAACATGTTCAACATGATCCTTCCAAGACTTGCTGTAGATTAGTATATCATCAAAAAATACTAACACAAATTTTCTAAGGAATGGTTTGAAAATTGAATTCATCAAACCTTGAAATGTTGAAGGTGCATTGGTAAGGCCAAAAGGCATGACCAAAAATTCATAATGACCCTCATGAGTTCTAAATGCCGTTTTCGGAATGTCTTCAATCTTCATTCTGATTTGATGATATCCCGAACGAAGATCCAACTTGGTGAAGTAAATTGATCCATGCAATTCATCCAGTAATTCATCAATAACAGGAATGGGGAACTTATCTTTAATAGTGAGCTTGTTGAGCTCCCTATAATCCGGACACATGCGCCATGATCCATCCTTCTTGTGCACCAATACTACTGGAGCTGAGAAAGAACTTTGACTCGGTTGAATTATACCAGCCTCTAGCATTTCTGCAACCATACGTTCAATTTCACTTTTTTGGACATAGGGATATTTGTACGGCCTGATGTTTGGAGGAACACTTCCTAGAATCAGATGAATAACATGATCATGATCACACATAGGTGGGAGACCCTTGGGAGTCTCAAATACCTTGGAATGATTGTCCAGGACTTTTTGGAGATCTGGAGAAATAGATGATTCCAATGTGGAAACATCTAGCGAGCATAATTGTGCAATTACACCTCTTTGCTCCTTTTTTAGAAGCTTTGTCATACCATGAGAGCTGATTATCTTTCCTGGTTTCCCTGCAATACCCCTTAATTCAACTTCCTTTCCTTCTGTAGAAAATTTGATGAAAATTTCTTGAAAATTAAAAGCTATTGTACCCAAGGATTGTAGCCATTGGACTCCCAGTACAACATCCGCACCTCCCATTGGAATGGAAAGCATTGGGCTAGTCATACATATTCTCCCATGGATAGCTTGATGTTATGGCACTTTCCAGAGCAATTTATTGCTCCTCCATTTGCAATCATCACTTGACACTCTAGTGTTGGATATAAGAAGAAATTCAATTCTTTTGCTACCCTAGAATGAATAAAATTGCGGGTTCTTCCTGAATCAATCAACACTATTACCTTTTTCTTCTTGATTTGTCCTTCTATCTTGATGGTTTGAGGAGTGGTAATTCCTGCCAATGCATTACAAGATATGGTTGGATTTATTTGTTCTTCATCTAGGCTTTGTTCCTGGAGTATATCTTCTACTTTTGACCTTTATTGCTCCTTTTCTTCTTCCTCTTCACAATCTATGTAAAATAATTTCTTCTCAGCACACTTATGACCTTTAGTGTATTTGCTATCACAACTGTAACAAAGCCCTTTTGCTATTTTTTCTTCCAATTGTTGTGGTGTCAACCTTATAGGTTTTGGAAGACTAGGGGCAACAACACTTCCGTCTTTATAGTTGTGAGTGGTATGCTTCCTGGTTGCCATAATTTTGCTTTCCATTTTTCTTGCTAACCTGAATGCCTTCTCTAATGAATCAGGTTCCCAAAGGTGAACATCATGTTGGATATTATCCTTTAAAGACCCTATGAACACATCAATCCTATGCTCCTCTGGAATATCTTTTACCCTTATGTTCAATTTTTGGAACTCCTCAATGTGCTCCATTACTGAACCCTTTTGTTTGAAACTTATCAATTGGCTAAAAAAAGTGTTGCTTTTTGTATCTTCATAATGTGCTATCAATTCTTCCGTAAAAATTGCCCAAGTAATATATTGTTTACACGAACAAAGCCATTGATACCATACAAACTGATTTGGTTCCAAATATACAGTTGCCATACGTACCTTTTGTGCGTTTTGCACATTATTGAGATCGAAGAATTGCTCCATTTGTAATATCCATGTGGCGAGATCCTTGCCATCAAACTTCCTCATATCGATTTTTGGAATATGGTGATTCTTCAATCGAACATTAGTGTCTATGGAATCATGATTAACATTTATTTTGTTCTCATCGTGATTTTCCTTTACTACCTTTTCACCATTAGTGACCCTTTCTTGTAGCAACTTCTTCAATTCTTCCATGTCTGTCTTCAAATCTATCTTCAAATCTGCCATGTCTCTCTTCAAATCTGTCTTCGAATCATCCATCTTAGCTTCCATGCCCTTTATCTTAGATTCCACGCCATTTAATTTAGATTCCACGCCACTTATCTTAGCTTCCACGCCATTTATCTTAGCATCTATTAACTTTTGTGAGCGTGACATTTGTTGCACTTGTTCTTTTAATTTTGATATATCATGTAGCATTTCTTCCTCTTCTTCATGAGTCATGCTAGAGCTTTCAGGTTCCTTACTAGGTGTTTGCATTTTCTTTCCTCGGGGCATCAGTTACCGATAATAATGCTTTACTATGCCCTTCGAATTCTGTTAAACCAAGCTTACACAAAAATAAAAAATAAAAAACTACACACCTTTTTTCACTTTATAGAAGCCTGATATTGAATCTGATGTATCTCTGTAATTTCGGATCATCTAGTTCTAAAATTGCTACCTGTAGTAGCCTTCTGCGTCCTCTTTCCAGTACCACAAGTCTGAGCCAAATTGGATTCTCCAAGGAAGAGTTATGTGAAATCTCCCACAGTGACTTGCTTTTAGACTGGTTCAGTAGAGTGAACTTTTACGACGTGCCACGACTCACTGTTTCAACCTTTGAATCTAAAACACACACACAAGAAACTACATTCTGTCCTCTTTCTTTGCCTTCTTACGAAATTTCAATCCAATCCCCAGAGAGAAAGTTATGACGATTTTACCCAGGTCACATGTTTTGAATGTAATTCAGGAGTTTGCAAAAATACCAACTTCCTTAGATCATATCTCCACAAATATCGCGCGAAAAGCTCTGAAATTTGGATCCAAGGTTCAGCGCGATTTCTTCTCAAATGGGTTTTTCTTTTGCGACTTCTGAAACGTCACAGAAAAGAAGTTATAGCGAAAATGCCACGATGACCTGTTTGGAGCAATGAAACCCTAGAATCCAAAGCTCCGATACCAAATGTTATGAAACCAGCTCAAGAAAAGATAGAAAAGATAGATCAACGCCTTAGAATTCAGCCTCTTCGAGGGGGCAACCTCCTTTACATTACATAAATGAACAATTCTTGGATGATACAAATGACAAAACCTCCTTTCTATATATAGAAGTCTAAGGAGTCACAATATAATCCAGCCGACCTTACAATAATAATATAAAGCCACAAAAATAACAATAGAGGTATTCTATGGGGAATAGAAATAACAATATGGGGGTAATAGGGGCACAACAATATAAATAAGGGGTATAACTACAATAGTAATGGGGTAATCACTAGTATTATAGGGACCCAACACATTTGCACCTATAACAAGGTATACCACTAAAAATTCATTGGTTTCTTTTGGAAGCATCCATGGGATGGAACATCCATCAATTGGATGTCAAAATTGCATTCCTAAATGGCACTATTGACTAATAAGTCTATAAAGATAAACCCTTGGGATTTGAAGTCAAAGACATAGAGACTTATGTTTGCAGGTTGAATAAGGAATTGTATGGCCTCGCGCAAGCAACAAGGGCATGGTATGCAAGAATGGGTGCATACCTACAAATATTGGGCTTCTTAGAAAAAAATTGATCTGAATATAGACATCAAGGTTGTGAATGATAAGCCTATAATCATTCTTATATATGTGTGTTATCTTCTCATGACAAGTGTGGAAGGTTGTATCCAAGAGTGCAAGAAGCAACTAGTATCATGATTCGACATGAAGGATATAGGGTTGATTCACTATTATTTGGTACTCAAAGTATGGCAGGGACCTAATGAGATTTATCTAGGTCAAGGAAAGTACATGATCTAGATGTTCAAGAGGTTTGACATGATGGATTACAAACCTATGACTACTCCCATGATCACAAACTTGAAGAGGCTAATAAGTTCTGAGTCAAGCCCTGTGGATACAACCAACTATAGACAATTGATTGGCTCATTAATGTACATGGTGAATACTTGAAAAAACCAATGTTTTGCGGTGAATGTTCTAAGTGAATTCTAGGTAGAACCAAAGCATGATCATTGGATAACATCCAAGAATATACTGGGATATCAATAAGGAACAATCCAATACTTCCTGAAGTATGGAAAGAGGAATGGTGTCCATTTGATTGGATATACATATTCCAGTTGGGGAGGTAGAGGAGAGGATGGAAGAAGCACTACTGGAGGATGTTTTATTTTGGGATCCTCCATGGTCTCCTGGATGAGCAAAAATAAAGAATCAGTTTCTTTGAGTAGTTTCAAGGCTAAATATATTGCAACCTGTGAAGTAAGAAAAGAAGTTGTCCAGTTGAGGAATTTGTTGTTCGATTTGTTTAAAGAACCAATGGACCCTGCAATGATACATTGTGGTAACAACAACTAGATAAGGTTTTCTAAAGACCTAGTGTTTCATGGAAGGACAAAGCACATAAATAAAAAGTATCACTACATTTGAAAGTTGGTGCAGGATGGAGTGTTGTAGCTACGGTATATCTCTGTTGATGAACATGTAGCTAACATCTTGACAGAATATCTTCTTAACAAGAAGCTTTTGTATTTGAGAGACAAGATTCGACTATTTGATATATCCTCCCTAGTTCAGAGGGGGAGATAGACACACATTCTTGTCTTCACTTTGGGAAGAAAGAATGGAGGATTAGGTAAGTATTTGGCATCTGATACTCTTTGAGGAGGAGGCAGGGAACCCAAGATAAGATTATTCATAGAGGACCAATATTATTTTAGTGTTGGGAATCTAAGATAAGAATAATCCTAGAAGGACATACCCTATGAACACCCGGGTGGCGTATGTGCCATGAGAGATAATGAAAATGGTGTCTATAATTCATTGGTCTCAGTAGCATTGTGCTCTAATATTGTGGAGAGATAAAGTTGTTAGTCAAGGCCTTTCTATGTGACAATGTTGGTTGATATAATGTTAAATAGATGGGTTACTAATTTGACTCTTCTTATGAGATCTCTTCATATTGAGAATGTCTATGTACCATTTATGAATATCTCCCTAGTTAAGAGGGAGTGTTGAAAATGTGTAACTAGGTTCGGTCTTCATAAATATGAAGGCACTTTTAATTCTTGTATATTGTAAAATGAAAGAAAAATTGTTGTTGTTGTTTTGAAACATGGGTTTCATGCATATGGTATTTTATTTTAGAGGTCAAGCACCCATTGAGTGCTTCAAGTTTTTTTCCTAGGTCAAGAAGTCAAAAGAGTCATTTTCATATGTGAAACCCTATCGGGCACATTATAACCTGTTAAAATAGTTATTTTTTTATTTAAAATTGTCAAAATACCTTCCAACACCAAGTTGGCCTACTAGCTAAGAAGTCGATGTAATTTGAGGAACTTTGTAAACCTTGGAAGCCTATATATATAAGGGAACTCAACCTCTATCATGAAACCAGCTCACAAAAAGATAGATCAATGACTTAAAAATTATCCACTTTAAAGGGGGAACCTCCTTTACATTATAAAAATGAACAATTATGGGATGATTCAAATTATAAGACTTCCTTGGTATATATAGGAGTCTAAGGATTCACAATATAATCAGAGCCTACATAACAATAATAATGTAAGGGAACAACAATAACAATAATGGGCTTCTATGGGGCACAACAATAATAATAGGGGGCTACCACTAATAACAATCAGCGGAATACACTAGTATTATAAGGACCTAAAATGCCCCTCTCCTTCGAAAAAGTGTTGTCTTCAATGCTTGAGTAGTTCTGGATGATTCTACGCAAAATTCTCATCCTCCCATGTGGAATCTTTAGCAGGTAAATTCTTCCACTTAATGAGATATTTTGAAATTAATCGATTACGTAGCTGTCGGGTCCTTATTTCTGTGATTGCTTCATGCTCAAATATGATATTTCCTTCTTCATCAAGTTCTAACAAAACTGTTTCAACTGGGAGCTTGTCATCGATAAGCTTCTTTAAGCATGAAACAAGGAAAACTCGGTGTACTTGGGAAGATGCAGGAAAATCCAATTTGTATGCCATAGTACCAATCTTTTGCAACACCTTGTAAGGACCATAGTACTTGGGTGATAATTTATTTTCCTTCTTAGCTTGCTTGAGAGACATTTGTTTGTATGGTTGTAATCTGTTAGGTCCCTATACTACTAGTCTAACCCCTTATTGTTATTAGTACAACCCCCTTATTATATTGTTGTGCCCATGTAGTCCCCATATTTTTATTATTGTGCCCCATAGAAGCCCACTATTGTTATTATTGTGCCCTTACATTATTATTGTTAGGTCGGCTTGGTTATATTATGACCCCTTAGACTCCTATATATAGAAAGAAGGTCTTGTCATTTGTATCAGCTAAGAATTTTTCATTTCTGTAATGTAAAGGAGGTTTCCCAATCAAAGAGGCTTATTTATAAGGCGTTCATCTATCTTTTCTACGTTTTTGTGAGCTGCTTTCATAACATTTGGTATCAGAGCTTTGGATTCTAGGGTTTCACTACTCCAAACAAGTCATCATGCCATTTTCACTATATCTTTGTTTCTGTGACATTTCAAAAGCTAAAAAAAAAACCCATTTGAGTAAAAATCACACTGAATCTCACGTCTGAATTTAAGATCTTATCTCACTATATTTTTGGAGATATGATCTGAGGAAGTTAGGGCTTTTACAAACTCCCGAATTACATTCCAAACAGGTGACTTGGAGAAAATCGTCATAACCTTGGTTCTGAGCATCAGATTTAAATTTCGTCATAATTTTTAGAAAAATGACGGATTTTATTTTCCTGTGTATATTTTTCAGATCCGAAGGTCAAAACAGTGACACGTGGTACTTCCTACAAGTTCGCTCTTCTAAAAATGTCTATAATCAGGTCACTGTGGGAGATTTGACATAACTCTTCCTTGGAGAATCCAATTGCGATTAGACATGTGGATTTAGAAAGAGGACTCAGAGGGCTATTACAGGCCGAAATTGCAGAACCTAAAGATCTGAAATTACAGAGTTATAGCCATTTCAAGATTGAGCTCCTAAAATCAAGAAAAAGCAAGATGAGGAAGTTTTATGGCAAGGATCCGGTAAATTGGATACTATAGATGGAGCAATATTTTTATCTACATGGTGTACCACTGTTACAAAGTTATGTATTGCATCTTCATATTTATAACTGGATCAATTTTTATGGTATAAAAGGCTTTGTTCTCGTAAACAACTTGTTATGTGGTCAATTTTCATGGAGGAAATGATAGCACATTATGAGGATACAAAGAGAAACACCTTCTTTAGAGCAACACAACAACAATTGGAAAAAAAAGAGCAAAAGGAATTTGTTACAAAGTGGAAAGAAAAATTATGGCAACAAGGAAGTGTTGTTTCTCCTAACCTTCCACAACCTACAAGGGTTACACCACAACAATTGGAAGAAAAAAGAGCAAAAGTTCTTTGTTAAAATTGTGATAACAAATACATTAAAGGTCATAAGTGTGCTAAGAAGAAATTATTTTACATTGATTATGGATATGAGGAAGAAAAGGACCAAGAAACATCAAACGAAGAGTATATACACCAGAAACCAACCCTAGAGAAAGAAGAAATGAATTTGACCATATCTTGTAAAGCATTGGAAAGAATTACTACTCCTCAAACTCTTAAGATAGAAGGACATATCAAGAAGAAGAAGGTTCAAGAAGTGAAAGACCACATCAAGAAAGAAGAAATGAGTCTGACCATATCTTGTAATGCAATGGCCGGATTTATCATACAAACTATCAATATAGAAGGACATATCAAGAAGAAAAATGTTCAAGAAGTGAAATATCACATAGAGCATCAAGAAATGAATCCGACCATATCTTGTAATGCATTGGAAGAAATTACCACTCCTCAAACTCTCAATATAGAAGGACATCTCAAGAAGAGAAAGATTCAAGCAGTGAAATATCACATCAAGCATCAACAACAAGTTCTCCAACTTTTAAAGGATAACACCACTTTGGTGCAAAATCGAAAGAAACAATAGACATATCAACATTGCAATGAAAGAATTTTTGATGTAGGTGATTGAGTATTTTTATGCTTACATACATACAAACAAATGTGCCTCAAGAAATATATCTATGAGAAGGAAATGTTGGCAATACTACACAACTTAAGAGATGGCAACCTTACCTAATGGGAAGACACTTCAAGGTAAAAACGGATCATGATAGTATTAAATACTTTTTAGAAGAAATATTATCCTTTGAAAAGAAACAAAAATGGGTCACAAAGATGTTTGGTTATGACTTTGAAATCATCTACAAAAAAGGGAAGCAAAATGTTGTGGAAGATGCACCCTCAAGAAAGGATGAGGATGTGGAAGCATTGTTGTGTGCCATTTCTATTATCCAACGAGATTTGATAAAAGAAGAAAGGTATGAATGGAAGAACGATGAAGAAGTGTGGCCGCTCATTCAAAAGTTGTAGAAGATCCCAGTTAAAACAATATTGCCAGAACTTAATGAGGAAGGAAAAATCATATTGGAGCTAGGGCCAGTCACAGAAACAAGAACCCAATAGCTACAAAATCGATCAATTTCAGAGTATCTCATCAAGTGGAAGAACTTACCTACTGAATATTCCACATGGGAGGAAATTGTTTTTATACAGAAGTAGAAAGAACTACTCAAGCATTGAGGACAACACTTTTTGATGGAGAGGGGCATGTTAGGTCCCTATACTACTAGTCTAACCCCTTATTGTTATTAGTACAACCCCTTATTTTATTATTGTGCCCATGTAGTCCATATATTGTTATTATTGTGCCCCATAGAAGCCCACTATTGTTATTATTGTGCCCTTACATTATTATTTTTATGTCGACTTTGATTATATTATTGTTATAGCTCCAAATCTCACTCTTATGGTTTGTGATGCTACACTCATGGCCTAGGGAAACCCCTCCTTCCAGACCCGGTCCTAAAATTTAAAAAACAGTGTTTTATCCCTTATATGCCACATTTCCCTGAGTTAAACGTGTGTATACGCGGGTAGGCATATACCCAACCCATGTATATGTATTAAAACACTTAAAAAAATGTAAAACTCCTTAATTTTGGGCAGAGATCGTGGGTTTTACCTGCTGATCACCTGTTAGTGCTCGTGGCCCAACTATTCCCAACCAACTCCCAACTAAAAAACTACTTTGGGAGAGGTATAAAAAGACCTCAATGGGAAGGCCTAATGGAGGAGAGAAGAGAGAGAAAGGTTATTATGCTGAGATTTTTCCCCTGACCAGGTCTGAAGTCCCTTGTGCCTTCTGCACTTCCCCCATTTATATAGGAAACTCTTATTTCCTTATGTGTTGATGTTCATCCACCACTTATGACATCATGGAGTAAGTCATGGAAGGAGTTTGTTAAAGGCTTGAGGTTGGACGGATCCGGAAGGAAGCTTTGCTTGGAGCCTGCGAAAGGTGACTCAGGTGAAATTATTCCTTTTCTGTACTTTATTTATCTATAATAAAAGAAACACATGTCTTGGTTCCCGATATAAATCTTCTTTGTGTTTATGATATTCATGTTAGAATTCATATGTGAATGGTTGCTTATATTTCATAACTAACTACCTTTCTTTACAACATGAAGATGGTTTCTTTATAAGTTTTTGTCCATATACTGTTGTGTTCTTTGGAATTGGTTTTTTTACAGGACAAAGGAGCAAGAGGAACTTGAAGAAGGGTTTCGACCCTTGAGGACCTTCTCAAACGTATGACCTAAGGTATGTTCCCTTATCATAGAATTTGCTTATAATAGCATAATGGCTGTGTGAATGTGTGTTTCTTTGTATAGACAACTTTCAGTCTGCTAGGATTTCAACCCAAAAAGCTCTAGGGGAACATTTCCCTCAATAGAATTGGTGACTCCGCTGGGGACAACACTCTTTTTGTTCCTAGTTTGGGTGTTTTCAAGGCAATCAGGGCTCAGCTGCCTGTTTTCTTGCTATTGCTGTGTGCTCTGTTTTTGAACTTTAAGTTTTGCCAGTTTCTTCAGTTGTTTTTTATTTTTCTTGAAACCTTTTGTATAAGCTATTATTATTAGTTACATAAGCGTATATACGCATGTTTCCTTAGGTGAAACCGCATATACGCATGTTTCCTTAGTTACAGTCGCGTATACAAACAATCTGTACATCAGTACAGTCATGTATGTCTTGCAAATTTCGAGATTTTTAAATCTTTTTGTCTCTGAAGGTCTGTCTGGTAGTTTGAGTCAGTCTGAAACAGTCACTTCCCAGTATCAGTTGTTAGTTTTACAGCAAGCATCTTGTTCCAAATTCTCTTTGATTGTAATGGGTATTGGTCTTGTTTTTGTTGTTGCAAGCGTCATCCTTTCTTGTTTAAGCATGCAAGATTTCTTGTTTGGAATCTTAGATGCTCTGATTCATCAGGGCGGAAAGATTGATCTCAATCTTTGTGTTAAATCTTACTTTTGGTGACTTTTTGTTTGCTTCACAAAACCATTGTTTGTGGCCATCTACTTCTTTGTTTCATGAAAGTTGTTGATTGATACTTTCTTGAAATTTGTCTTTTTGATCTTTTTGGTTTTTGTTGCCAAAGCTTTCATTGCTGCTTTTGATTGTTAAGAGCATCCTTAAACACGTTTCTTTTTGTTGAGTTTTCATCCATTGTATGGTGTCAACTTGCAAAAGTGTTTGTTGCCTATTCTTCAATCACAAAGTTTCAGTTTTGTTGAGAGCATTTTTGAAAAGACTTTTTTGTTGTTGCTTTGAAGAAAACTTTTTGAAAAACTTCGTTTTGCTTTCTTGAACTTGGTTTTCATTTGGTTTCCTTTTAGTGAATGAAAGTGCTTTATGTTTGTCTTGAAACTTGTTTTTAGTGTTTAGATGAAATGAATGGTAACATCTCATATTCCATCTAGACATTTTAAGTGGCAAAATAGAAATTGATAAGCAAGCAACTTTCATTTCTTGTCTTTAGAGTAGTTTTGAATCTTGCATCAGCATATATTTGTTGCATTAGGATAGATTTGCATATCTTTTTAGGCATACATAGCTTTGTTAACTTTTGTGAGTGTGAAGCGTGAATTAACGAAAAGAAAAGAAAATTTTGTTTTATTTGAAGTTCCTCTAAACCCTATAGAAATTGCTTTTCATCAAAAAACGAAAGCAAGAGCATGTGAATGTAGTTAGGTTTTTATTAATTTCTTTTGCGTCAAAAAACACCACTAGTTTCACTTCTGTTATCCCGTGACTTAAAGAACGGCCTATTCTAGAATCAAGTGCTAATTAAAATTCACTAAAACTTTTTTTTAAGTTAGATACACCAACAAGTTTTAGGATTTTAGGGCATTGGATTGGGCGAGTGGAGAGTTAACTCTCCAAGGCCATTTAAACGTCAAACGTAGGAGTCTGAATAGTGAGTGAAAATCCAATAGCGTTAGGAAGACCAGGAAAGCTCCGGATCTGGGAGTTAAGCACGAGGGTCTGTGAAGACAGGGAAGAGAGATACCCCCTCTCCTACTTGTCCGAACTTACCTCACGACTGTTTCGCCTAGCTTCTGCGACGAGTTAGTATACATAGTTGCTACTCCTAGGGATCTACATAGGTGGCTGCGGAGGGGAATCCCTTGGCACCTGAGGTCGACATTGCATCACTCTTGACAGTACTACTGGAGGGTACCCTTGCGAAGCTTGGGGGCTTGCACTGGCGTAGGTTGTTGTTAGGAGGTCAGCGTAACTTCCTCTGTTACCTTCGCTAATAGGACTAGGCCCTCATCATCCCAGACTATCTTCGGAAGGCCCCTTAATTCACTTTCTTATATTTTGGTGTCCGGTCCTAATCACCCAGAGTGGAAATACTTGGAAGTTGTTTGACTGGCTGTTATCTTTAGGGACTTTATAGTGTGTGCTATGTGCTCTTAGTTGGCCTAGCTTTCAATTTTTTGAGTCTTTAGTTATATCATAACAAAAAATTCAAAGTGGCTGACTCATCTCCTAGACGGTCTCGAAGACTTCGTGGTCTTTCACCACTATGTTTAGAGCCTTCTCCTAGAAGGCACAGAGGTAATACTGCTGGTGGGTTTCATCCCATGGTAGTTGACGCATCGGGGATTGATCCTCCTCCCGGGGGCATTAGTTTTCAAGCAAGGCCTGGCACTTCCGCAGAACAAGAGAGGGACACTCCAATCCTTTCTCGAGTTCTCTTTTAAGTGGAGAATAACATAGAGGTAGAAGAACTCTCAGAGTCGTTAGCAGCTCTGAATTCTCCACTACCATCTAGTCATCCAGACGTATTACAATACGTTGGGACTCTGACGCATAAACCGTCAAGTCCAGGTTATGCTACACGCTTACCATCAATGACCACTACTGGAAGCATGGCTTCTACTACAAGTGCTACAACTATGTAGACTCCAACATCGGTAAAAGGAGGAGGAATGATTTCCATCTCCTCTGCTTCTTTGTTTGGATCTTTTTCTAGCACATCTTTAGTTGGGTCTACCTCCATTCCATCCATGAGTGGAAATTCCCAAACCAATGCTTTTGGTTTTGGATTCTTCCCACTTGGCACCCACTCACAGGGTATTCCATCAGTTCCGTTTAGTGCTACTACGTCCATGATGGGTAGATCAACTTCATTCTAGGGTTTTCCTTTCGGAAGTGGTCATATACCACATTCCAACCCGAAAATAGGATCCATGCCTTTTGCTTTTATAGGACAAAGCAGTTATCCTTTCCAAGGTTGGACTAACCCTGGGGTTAGTGGCATGGGAACTGGGAATTCGCCTTTCGGCCAACAAGGGAATATGCCGTACTCCACAGTTATTTCGTTTCAAAGTATTCCTCCCTTAGCTTCGGCTTGGAATCTGTATGAGGGGTTATCAACTGCTTATAATCCTTTAGGAGGAAACTTTGCTGGTTATGGAGGCTTTGCAGCCGGAGTTGGTCAAACTCTGAAGTTTTCTGGATCACAAGGCTTTCCTTTTGGTTCAGCTGGTTCTACTGGTTACTTCGGGCAGCCTAGTGCCTTCCAAAATCCAAGCCAATATTTTCAGAACTTTGGGAGTTACGCCCAGTCTGGGTGGAATCCCCAAGGTCCTCCTAGGCTTTCGTTTCTGGCAACGTTGAACTTGCCAGATCTCACTAAGTTAACAAACGATCCAATCAAGTACAATCCGGCCTGGCCTGTGGTCCCAAACAAACTCCCTTCGGATATTCCAAAATTCGAATGGAAGAACGGTGAGAACCCAGGCGACCATGTAACCACATTCCGTTTGTGGTGCTCATCTAACTCCCTTATCGATGACTCGATTAGTTTGAGACTTTTTCAACGCACCTTGACGGGTAATGCGACCAAATGGTATATAGAGTTTCCAGGGGGTAGCTTTACATCTTTCGCTGACTTAGCCAATATTTTCTTAAATCATTTCCAGTTTCCTGTCCGTTATGATGCCGGAATTGAACTTCTTGCCACTTTTCGTCAGGATAAGGCAACTCACATTTCTAACCATATTCAGGAATGAAGACGGAGAAAGAGGCTCATTAAAGCTGAAATCCCTCCGGAGTACCATCTCGAATGGTTTTTGAAATCTTTACAACCCGAGATCTCCAAGGATGTCTCCATGTCTAGAGTCTATTCTGAGGAGCAAGCCATTTTTAGGGCCCAGAAATTAGAACTGATCTACTCTCAGTCTAGGATCCTACAAAAATACTTGCCAGATGCTCCTGGGTCTAAGGTTGACATAGCTAAGTCGAAACCAGGTCCCCAAGTGATGGTATTGTTGGGTCAGTAGACACAAATGCAGTGAACTTGTTGAACCAATTACAGCAGTTGTCTTTACAAACTGCTTCTAACAACCAAGTCACATCGTCTAAACCTTCGGCTTCCCAAACCTCTTCGATTAATGCCATCCAATCTAATAATCCCAAAGGAAATCAAAATTCAAATGGGAAAAAGAAAGGACGAGGTAATAAAAACAATCAGGATGGGAAGGCTAACGCAAATAAATTCGGCAATAATGCTGGTGGTGGTAGAAATGAGTCTAGAAAGAAAGTCAAGTTTCCATGCAAGTTGTGTAATGGAGACCATTTAACTCATCTCTGCCCCAAGATTCAAGATGCTCAGCGCTTGTTAGGGTAGCAAGGGACTTCTAGTTCCCAAGCTGTGTTAACCAACCCTTTCCCCCAAGGGCAGCAAATGCTTGCTGGCGCGAGTTCAAACCCTGGTACCTCCGCAGGGGGCAACCAGGAAGGGGACAAGTCATCAAATGTTTTCATGATGGGTTCTCACACTAATGTGGCCACACAGTCATGCGATTATGGTGAAGGTGAAACTTCCAAGGGTAAATCAGTTCCCGAAACTAACAACCCACTTCATATTGAGCGACCTTCTGTTGAGACTATACCACGGGTACTAAAAGGTTCCGCTAAACGCTCGACTATCAACCCTAATATTAGGGCAACCCAGAATTACTCCATTGTTGAGGATCTGGCTCAGAGTCCATGTGCTATGTCCGCTTTAGAGGTTCTCCAGTCATGTCCTGCTCAAAGAAGTGCCTTGCTATCAACAATGGGGGCAGTGGATCCAAGTAATTCCTTAGCTCTCACTTTTGATATGAATAATGTCAAAAGAGACTTCCTCATCACATGGTTGTCCAGATAAAGTCTACCTATCAGAAAACGAATATTTTTCGGATAGTTATAGATGAGGGAGCATCCACGTGTGTCATGTCTATGCTATGCTGGAAGGCCATTGGATCACCGTCGGTTGTTCCTTCACCTACCCTCTTGACAGCGTTTGATGGTCATTCTCATAGGCCATACGTGATTATCCCAACCTTTGCTATATGTGTTGGAGGGAAGGTCATTAATATTGAAGTAGAAGTCATAGATGCTAACCTAGATTACAATCTCCTCTTAGGAAGGAACTGGGTATACGAAATGGAAGCCATTGTTTCGACTCTGTTTCGTGTCGTTTACTTTCCTCATGAAGGAAAAATCATTAAGGTTGACCAATTGGACTATTCTCCAGTTGATCCTCGAGCAACTTCTGACTCTACTGTCCCGTTAGTGGGTAACCCCCGTCTGCCTACTGAGAATTTAGGAGTCGGGATGTACTCTTCATTGATGGGTACGTTTGATCTTCCCTCTCCTACAGCTGGAATAGATACAATTTCATCTTCCAGAGACCCTTTACAGAGAGAGTTTGTTCAAACTCCTTATTCTTCGGATCCTGGAACCTTAGCTTCATCTGTGACCACATCAGATGACGATAAGGTGGGTGGAATAGAATCTCTTATGTCTGTAGTATAACCTAGATGTGAATCTATCAATAACTCTGCAGATAACCATTCTACTCCTTCCTTTGGGAAAAAGATAGATGGTAATGTGGCTCATATTCGGACCCTTGATTCCACCTCTGCATTGGATTGCTCAGATATTGTTTTTCCATCAGATGAAGCGATATTCGAAGCAATGACAACTGTAGATTGACCTTTGGAAGATTTATATCATCGATCACACTTTCATTTCCCTGTGCATGAAGTCGAATCTAGGTCCCCCAGTCTGACTGGCGATGTTTATATGGCTCCTTTGGCTCCAACACAGTTATTTGCCGAAGGAAGTATATTGATTGGCTCGATCATAGTACCTATAAACATCCATAGGAGCAAGTTGGCCGAGCCCCCTGATGGGCTCTACCTCAGGAAGTTCTTTGCTTAGTTAGGCCAAGCAATGGCTTCTTTGTACATTTTGTATATTTGTACATATTTCATCGAGAGTTTTTTGATATCAACACTTTTTGGTCTGTTGTGGCAGGTGTTGATGGATGATTTGATCTGTTTTGGGTTCGCCGATGGCGCTAGTCGGCACACTCGGAATCTCACTTCCGCAGCTTGGGTACTCTATTATCCAACTGGTCAATTGATGGCATCAAGAGGCGTATGCATCAGTCCTGCTTCAAACAATATGGTTGAGTATACTGCCGTTATTAATTTATTATCCGAGGCAATCTCTCATGGGATCGACTCGTTGGTAGTGTATCTTGATTCTCAATTGATAGTGTCACAATTAAACAACATTTATCGGGTAAGGGATCCATGTTTATATTGCCAATATTTAAGGGTGAGTTTGTTGCAAAGATCATTTACTTATATTAATTATTTGCACATTCCAAGATCTTATAATTGGTTAGCTGATTCTATCGCTAATCAAGCATTAGACTAGCACATCAATCATTCATCATAATAAAATCAAGCATCAAAAAGTCGAACTGTGTATATATATATATATATCATAAAGCGTCTCAAGTGTACATATGTTTGTCCAAAAATATATAAAATTGGGACTCAAATGCCCATAATCATGTCTGGCATTTCTAATGCCCCGACTCAGGATGAGCGGCTAAGTAGGTAACTATCGCATTGGCCACACGCCAAAAAGTATGAACCCAGTCACATGGCATGCCAACCACATGACGCTGCATATCCTCAGGAAGGTCCTCTATGGCAGCCCTCGGTACTCGGCAGCTCAGTCTCGCCAAGTGTTGTTGGACGTTATGTAGTGTCTGTTCTGTATCAGCAGCTGCCTCTTCGGCTCCTCGGTCGCGCCGTCCATGCCACGGGAACCCATCTAGTCGTACCAGCCCAATATCTAGAACATGATCATCATATTAGTCATTTGAATCTCATCAAAAATATTTTTCAAAATGCATCATTATATTTGAAAAATCCAAAAAAAAAATCATAAAATAAAAAATTCTTACCAATCTCGCCCCATGTTGCGTTCGACGGTAATGCTAGATCAGGATCTCCTCGGAAATCTAGCCAGCATAGGGGTAGTCATCTACGGCGATGATTTGCTGATCCCACCAGGTGAATAAGTCATCGTCAAAGGAAATCCTTGGGACCTCCACACCCCCCAGACGTTTCATCAGATCAGCCCACCGGCCCATGAGTGGATCTCGTGGGGTGCTGATGGAAACTGCTACCCTAGGGCGAAGTGCGGGAACCTTCTTGAAAAAGAAAGTACACAGGATAGTCCCATATCCAAAGTTTTTGGTCTGTCTCCTCTTGATAGAAGTGAGCTGGCTCTTCATGTTGGCTAGAAGTGGAGTACACCAGTCAAACATAGTAGTTAGACAGTCCACTGCCACACTCATGGTTAGCCGTGATGCCTGATGCAAAGAGGACGATCCGTTCACCCGAGCTATGGTGAACAGGATTATCCTCAGTGATAAACTTGCCACATGTGTGATGGAAATCTTGCTCCCAACCTTCTTGGGATGTCTTGGGCGATATATCTGTACGTAGTCCTATGTCGTGAGACTGCTCCGTGTCCTGCCCCGGGAATTTACTACCTCTCCCCTTCGGGAAAGGCCTGTGATAAAATAGATATCCTCCACTTCTACCCTGAGTGACATCTGGTCAATCATAAAGGCTTCCTCCTCGACGTCCCAATAATCAATGAGCATCTCAAGCAGACATGTGTTTGCCTTCATATTCGGCAGTTTGAAGAATTTAAGCAAACCGCATCCCCGTAGGGCTTCCAAAGCATCAGGATCGTTCATGACTTCATTATCCACCACTGCATGCTCCCTTTCTCGCCACGTGACCGGCATTCTGAGAAAAAAATGATTTTCAACCGTTAGTTTTTGGTTAAAAAATGTTCGCGGCGTATACGCGGGTCCCTGTGCACACAGTTGCGTATAGGGCCCATGTGTACGTGGGTTTCATATTACCAACCTGCGTATATGCCGCGATGAAATTTTGGACAAAAAATTCAATGGTGAAACATTAATTAAAAATCTTAAAACCAGTGACAATCAATTGCAAGTTAAGTATAAGAGTTACCTGGAGGTTTTTCAAGAATTTGAACAGTTGAATTTGGCGTACGAAAAGTTTGCTCCTTTTGCTCCAACTCTTTGCTCTCAAACTCAAATGGTAAAAATGGTGAGTCCAAAATCCCTTTTGTAAGTTTTCAAAATTTTTTCAAAATTTTATTTTGTTTGGCCTCATGTGACTTTTAACTTGGGAGCTTGGAATGTCAAGAATGGTTTGTTTTTCAAGACATTTTGGACGTTTTTTCGACAGTTTCGAGATGGTTCCATGACTGCTGACCCATCATGGCAGGTATCGTTTTTTCACTCGCATATAGGTTAGGGACACCATTTTTCTGTTGCATTATGCATACTAGCCTCCATTTGCCGTTACATCTGCCATAGGGTCGATCCCATCGTGTTATGGTTCGTAACCCATATTCACTCGCCGATTTTTTAATCATGACACGATGGTAGAGCCATCCTTTACATGGGCATCGTAGTTAGCACCTCACTGAGATTTGTTGCCCATGCTACTCCGATTTGAGTAGGCTCGGGAGTCCTATGTAGTCCCACCATGACTTATGCATTGAAGACTGATTCCTCTTAGCTTCTTTGCTTTGTTCTGGCCTTATACCCTAGAGGCTCCTTTGTGTTGAGTTGTACTACTGCATCGCATGTTGACCACTTACGCCTTTTGGCCTAGAGCCAGCTTCACTTGGACTCGTGTTTAAGCCAACTTTTTGACCATGAAGACTGCAAAATCAACCTTGCATACCTTTGACTTCTGCAACTTGACACACCTTGACCCATGGAAGGAACACACCTTTGAGTGTCACTAACCAGTTTTCACCTCCCTGCATTGAGCATAGGAATGTTCCATTCCCAGGAACTAGATCATCTGTTTCACTGACACTCGTTCTTTCCACTATACCATAGCATTCTTTTATTCTTTTTCAAGCTTAACAGAAAAAGACAAAAAAATTAAATATTCCAAAAAGAGCGGGAACGGGACAATATTTCCATTTATTGTTGGCAGCTAGAGTCAGTCGTGTCGCCCTTGAACAAAGCACTCAAAACAAAGTCTCCTCCATTTGGGCGGGATTTAGTTTGACTTAGGTAAGCCTTAACCTTGTTATTGAGTCAGTTCTCCCCCGATTGGTTATCTCTTCCAATCATATGGAGGGTTCATTCGTGCCTCCTGCATGACGAACTTATACAGAGTCATCATATGCTACCACATAGTCACATTGAGTCGTGCTTTTGTTCAAGGGAAGTTATCTTGAGTCGGCCTCTCTGCGGTGTCTCTTGACTCATTTTTCAGTCGGCCATCCCTGGTTGTCAGTATCATGTCTATCATCACATCAGCTATATTGGTCCTTTACTCATGCCAGTTTGAGAAGGTCTCCATTGACTTCTTGCTGGCGGGTCTTGTCCTTATCAACGATGACACCTTGCTCTGAGGACAGGCCTAAAGCTACACCCTGGCCCTATTTTCATTATTGATAGGTCACCTTGTGCTCAGCATCGATCAGTATCATGGGTCTTTGACTGAGTGGTTTCCCTTCTGTTCGACATCAGCTTACATTATCACACATTGGGATTCATGCAGTACCTTGGTTTCCATTTGACCCTATTGGTGGATACCTCGCCTCTGTGTCAGCTTCCATTATTGGTTGGTTCAGAGGGTTTTGTCGTGAGCTAGACACATCTTGTGTATGCCGGAAACGTACTTCGGTTGGGTTACTACATCTCTTTCATCTAATTCCTTCCACATTATTGGCCTACGGGTTACACTCACGCTAGATTGATGGAGGATGCCTTAATGCCTTCCTTCTAGCAGATCTTTCCCTATCGACTCCGACTCATTGCTCTGGGGCAAAGATCTAGAGTCCATTTGGCAGTACCTTGGGGTTTGCAGTCATTAGTGGCAGATCCTTCGCTATCGACAGTGGGAAACCACCATTGCCTCCTGATCGATAGATTCTTACAGGTGTTCGACTCTAGCTCATCTATTCACACTTGTTGGATTGTACTGGGTACCTTGATGCTCATTATCATTATCGGTGAGTAGTCTCGCATTTGTTAACGGTATACATCAATGACCAGTAATAAAACGATTTCTCACATGGTCGACTTCAGATCATTTATTCCCATAGTGTAGAAATGTACCACGACGGTCAGTGAAGACCTCAGGTTGCATCAGCATTCATTGGTTCACTTGACAATTTCTCCTGTTGCTGCTAGTTGATACCATTCCACCTTATATGTTGCAGTCAGTCATTGTGACATTCTATATGATGGCACCTAATTTTGCAGTGTAGTACCATCCTATTCCATCATGTTCAGTTGGTACCTTTTGGGATCAGTCTTTGATATCAGTGATCCGTTGCATCTTTCAGCATCATTGACAATCTTATATGTGATATTCAGACATGTACTTGTTCGATCATGATCAGATGATCCATTATGTATTTTCCAGTCATTTACACTTGTATACTTAGTGGATCTACTTGTACTTGATATGCGGACATGCTTTACTTTTTCTGAGCATGGGTATGCCTGCCTCAGACAATGTTTCTTTTTTATCTCCTTTTGTGGCTTGGCAGGCTGAATTTTGGTGAAGTCCTCTTCGGTTATTGACAGATTTCCTTTCCATGTACTTGCATAATACATTTCGGCCATCATGTACCCCTTCTGACCTCACATATTAGGGGGCATCTGTTATAGTTCCAAATCTCACTCTTATGGTTTGTGATGTTGCACTCATGGCCTAGGGCAACCCCTCCTTCCAGACCTAGTCCTAAAACTTAAAAAACAGTGTTTTATCCCTTATACGGCACATTGCCCTGAGTTAAATGCGTGTATACGCGGGTAGG
This sequence comes from Pinus tabuliformis, assembly GCA_031772625.1. Lineage (NCBI taxonomy): Eukaryota > Viridiplantae > Streptophyta > Pinopsida > Pinales > Pinaceae > Pinus > Pinus tabuliformis. The sequence goes on along the minus strand of CM062817.1, from coordinate 571,191,970 downwards.
CATATACTTAACCCGCGTATATGTATTAAAAGACTTAAAAATATATAAAACTTCTTAATTTCGGGCGGAGATCGTGGGTTTTACCTGCTGATCACCTGTTAGTGCCTGTGGCCCAACTGTTCCCAACCAACTCCCAACTAAAAAACTACTTTGGGAGAGGTATACAAAGACCTCAATGGGAAGGCCTAATGGAGGAGAGAAGAGAGAGAAAGGTTATTATGCTGAGATTTTTCCCCTGACCAGGTCTAAAGTCCCTTGTGCCTTCTGCACTTCCCCCATTTGTATAGGAAACTCTTGTTTCCTTGTGTGTTGATGTTCATCCACTACTTATGACATCATGGAGTAAGTCATGGAAGGAGTTTGTTAAAGGCTTGAGGTTGGACGGATCCGGAAGGAAGCTTTGCTTGGAGCCTGTGAAAGGTGACTCAGGTGAAATTATTCCTTTTCTGTACTTTATTTGTCTATAATAAAAGAAACACTTGTCTTGGTTCCCAACATAAATCTTCTTTTTGTTTATGATATTCATGTTAGAATTCATATGTGAATGGTTGTTTATATTTCATAACTAACTACCTTTCTTTATAACATGAAGATGGTTTCTTTATAAGTTTTTGTCCATATATTGTTGTGTTCTTTGGAATTGGTTGTTTAACAGGGCAAAGGAGCAAGAGGAACTTGAAGAAGGGTTTGGACCCTTGAGGACCTTCTCAAATGTAGGACCTAAGGTACGTTCCCTTATCATAAAATTTGCTTATAATAGCATAATGGCTGTGTGAATGTGTGTTTCTCTGTATCGACAACTTTCAGTCTGCTAGGGTTTCAACCCCGAAAGCCCTAGGGGAACATTTCCCTCAACAATTATGACCCCTTAGACTCCTATATATAGAAAGGAGGTCTTGTCATTTGTATCATCTAAGAATGGTTCATTTGTGTAATGTAAAGGAGGTTGCCCCCTCGAAGAGGCTTATTTCTAAGGCGTTCATCTATCTTTCGTATTTTTTGTGAGCTGGTTTCATAACATAATCGTAAAAATATCAAGTCACATACATCAAAACTTCTTTCACTACGATATTTATATGCATGTTGTTTCATTCGATTATGCGCCAGAGTCAGGTTATCATTTAAGAGTTGGAGAACTTGTTGTTGATGCTCGATGTGATCTTCCACTCCTTGAACCTTAGAATTTTCTCTTAAAGATGATGTGATGGATGGTGGATGATATACATAAAGTGTCATAAATGGGGTCATTTTTGCTGCAGTATGGAAGGAAGTGTTATACCACCATTCAGCTAGAGGTAACCACTTGACCCATTATGTTTGTTTATCTGATAGAAATAAATGAAGATATCCTTCCAAACATTTTTTCACTATCTCATTTTTCTCGTGAGATTAAGGATGATAACATGAGCTATGAGCTAGTTGAGTACCAAGCCAAGAAAATAATTTTGTTCAAAAATTTCCTGTGAAAATGGGATCTTTGTCACTTTCAATAATCTTTGGTTTTCCATGTAGCTTTCAAATTATTTCCATAAATTCAGTAGCAACTATACTGGATTTAAAAGGATGAGATAATGCACAAAAGTGTGCATACATGGTAAGTTTATCAATTACCACCATGATGACACTCTTTCCTTCAGACTTGGGTAAACTTGTGATAAAATCCATTGAGACACCCTCCCAACACTAACTTGGAATGGCTAGAGGTTGTAACAAACTAAGGGCCTTAACTGTCTCAACTTTATTTTGTTGGCAAACCAAAAATTTTGCCACAAACTTATGAATAGCATATTTATGGCCATCCAAAAAACTTTCCTTCTTGACCCTGTGGTAAGTTTTCAAAAACCTTGAGTGCCCTCCTAAGGGGGAGTTGTGCACATCCAAAATAATATTTTTCTTGAGTTGGTAATTATTACAAATATATAAGGGATATTTGTAAGATAATGAATCGTTTTTCAAGAAAAAAATCTTATGTACTAGGATCTTGTTGCAAATTTTGAATGAGTTCCCACACCTCTTCATCATTCTTCCATTCATCCCTTTCTTCGGTTATCCAATGAGGTCGGATAATAGAAATGACACAAAGAAATGCTTCCACAACCTCATTATTTCTTGAGAGTGCATCTACAACAAAAAATTTCTTCCCTTTTTTGTAGATGATTTCAAAGTCGTAACCCCACATCTTTGTGACCTATTTTTGTTGCTCTTCTAAATATAATATTTGTTCCAAAAAGTATTTAAGACTATCATGATCCATTTTTACCTTCAAGTGTCTTCCCATTAGGTGAGGTCTCCATTTCTTTAGTGCATGTAGTATTGCCAACATTTACTTCTCATGAATATGTTTGTGTAAATACTTTCCTTTTATTGGACAACTTTCAAAAGCAATGGGTTTTCTTTCTTATCACCAAATCCATTTCTGAGGCATCACATTCAACAATAATGGTTATTGTGAATTCAGGCATAATTAATACCAGTGCTTGGCACATTGCCTCTTTAATATGTTTAAAGGCCTTAGTCACTTATGGAGTCCAATAAAATGCATCTTTCATTAGTAGTGTTGTTATAGGTGCTGCTATTCTTCCATAGTTCTTAACAAACTTGCAAAAAATACCGTGTCAACCTAAGAAGTCCTTGAAGGTGTTTTATGGTTATGGATATTTTCCATTCCTTAATGTCTTTAATTTTGTTAGGGTCTAGCTTAACACCCTCATGAGATACAATATGACCCAAATATTCTGCCTCCTGTACTCCAAAAAACATTTGGAGGCTTTTTCATATAATTTTTTCTCCTCTAATAATTTGAGCACCATGCCAACATGTTGAACATGATCCTTCCAAGACTTGATGTAGATTAGTATATCATCAAAAACTACTAACATAAATTATCTAAGCAAGGGTTTGAAAATGGAGTTGATCAAACCTTTAAATGTCAAAGGTCCATTAGTAAGGCCAAAAGGCATGACCAAAAATTCATAGTGACCCTCACGAGTTCTGAATGTCTCTAGTCTTCATTCTAATTTGATGATATCCTGAACGAAGATCTAGCTTGGTGAAGTAAATTTCTCCTGTAGTACATCCAACAATTCATCAATGATAGGAATGTGAAATTTGTCTTTAATAGTGAGGTTGTTGAGCTCCCTATAATCTAGACACATACGCCATGATCCATCCTTCTTGTGCACCAATACTACTGGAGCAGAGAAAGAACTTGGATTAGGTTGAGTTATACCAGCCTATAACATTTTTGCAACCATACATTCAATTTCCATCTTTTGGGCATAGGGATATCTGTAAGGTCGTATGTTTGGAGGAACACTTCCTAGAATCAAATGAATAACATGATCATGATCTTGGATAGGTGGGAGACCTTTGGGAGTCTCAAATTACTTAGAATGATTATCCAAGGCTTTTTGGAGATATGGAGAAATAGATGATTTTGATGTTTGAACCTCTAGTGAGCATAATTTTGCAATTACGTCTTGTTATTTCTTCATAAGATTTTTCATGCCATTAGAGTCGATTATCTTTCTGGATTTCACTACAATACCACTTAATTCAACTTCTTTTCCTTCCCAAAAAAAATGCAAAAATAGTTCTTGAAAATTAAAAGCTATTGTCCCCAAAGATTGTAACAATTGGACTCCTAGTACAACATCAACACCACCCATTGGAATGGAAGGAATTCAACTATTCAATACATATTCCCCCATAGTTAGCTTGATATTATGGTACTTTCCACATCAATTTAGAGAGCCTCCATTTACAACCATCACTTGACACTTGGGTGTTGGATATGAGAAGAAAATCAATTCTTTGGCTATCTTACAATGAATAAAATTATGAGACATAAATCAATAAACACTATTACCTTTTTCTTCTTCATATATCCTACTACCTTGAGAGTTTTGGGACTAGTAATTACTGTCAATTCATTGCAAGATATGTTTGGATTCATTTCTTCTTTCTTTGGGGTTACTTCATGTTGTATATCCTCCTCTTTTTACATTTCTTGTTCCCTTTCTTCCTCCTCTTCACAATCTATGTAGAATAATTTCTTCTCAGCACACTTATGACCTTTAGTTTATTTTCTATCAAGATTGTAACAAATCCCTTTTTCTCTTTTTTCCTCCAATTTTTGTGGCGTCAACCTTGTAGGTTGTGGAAGGCTAGTAGTAGCAACACTTCGATATTTATAGTTGTGAGTGGTAGACTTCCTTGTCATAATTTTTCTTTCAAATTTTATTGCCACCATCCTTCAAATTCCCTATGAATACATCAATCATATGCTCCTCAAGAATATGAGTTACCCTAATAATCAATTTTTGGAATTCCTTAATGTGCTCCGCCATTGTACCGTTTTGTTTGAGATTTATCATTTGGCTAAAGAACATGTTTCTCTTTGTATCCTCATAATGTGCTATCATTTCCTTCATAAAAATTTACCAAGTGACAAGTGGTTTATGAGCAAAAACCCATCAATACCATACAAATTGATTGGGTTCTAAATATAAAAATTCAATGCATACCTTTTGTGTGTGGTGCACATCATTTAGATCAAAATATTGTTGAATTTGTAGTATCCATGTTACCGGATCCTTACCATCAAACTTCCTCATATCTATCTTTGAAATGTGGTGATTCTTAAACCCCACATTGGAGTCTCTAAAATCATAATTCATATTCCATTTATCCTCATCATGATTTTCATGGATTTCCTTGTCACTACCAGGAAGTCTTTCTTGCAATAACCTTGTCAAACCTTCCATGGCTGTTTTCAAATCATCCATATTAGCTTCCATGCCATCCTTAAAACCTTCCATGTCTAATTTTAAACCCTCCATGTCCCCTTTTAATTCATCCATGTACCCTTTTAATTCATCCATGTCCCCTTTAAGTTCATCTTTTGTTGTTCTTTGTGAGAGTGAAATTTGTTGCACTTGGTCTCGTAATTTTGATATATCATGTTGCAATTCTTCCTCTTCATGCATCATAGTAGAGATTTTTGAGGGATTAATGGGTGTACAATTTTTTTCAGGAGTCATTTTATAACGTAATATTGATATCTATGCTTCAATATGCCCTTGGAAACACTTCAAACCAATTTTTGAAACAAAAGATGTAAAATTTCAAAAAATACACACCTTTTTCTCTCTTTTCAGGAGTTCCATATTGAATGTGGTGTATCTCTGTAATTTTAGATATCCAAGGTCTAAAATTTCATCCTCTGGTAGCCCTATGAGGTTTCTTTCAAACCCCACAATTTAGATCGAGATTGGATTCTTCAAGTAATAGTTATTCCCGATCTCCCATGATGACCAGATTATAGGTTTGTTCAGTAGAGAGAAATTGTACCAAGTTCCATGTGTCACTATTTCGACCTTTGGCCTTGAAAAAGATAAAAAATAATATAGAGACTATTTGATTTTAGTCACTTTTTACGAAATTCAAATCAAATGCTCGAAGAGAAGGTTATGACGATTTTCCCTAGGTCACCTGTTTGAGATTGAATTTTGGATCCTTCAAAAAACGCTAACTTCCTCATATCATATATCCGAAAATATAGTGAACCAAGCTCTGAAAGTCTTACATAAAAATTCACAATGCTTTTGGCTCCACATGGTAAAATTTCAGCTTCTTAAGCATAGTAGAAAAAACATTATAGCGAAAATTATAAGATGACCTGTTTGAAGAAGTGAAACCCTAGAATCCAAAGCTTTGATACGAAATGTTATGCAACCAGCTCACAAAAAATATAGATTAACAGCTTAAAACTTATCCTCTTGAGGGGGAGACCTCATTTACATTATGTAAATGAACATTCTTGGATGATTCAAGTGATAAGACCTCCTTGGTATATATAGGAGTATAAGGGTTCATAATATAATTAGACCCTACATAAGAATAATAATGTAAGGGCACAACAATAACAATAGTGGGCTTCTATGGGGCACAAAAATATGTTCTCTACAAAAATATTTGAATGTATGGCTGACATACTCCTCACCATCATCCATGTGTAGATTCTTGATAAAAGGGAGGATTGCTTCTCAACAAAATCTTTAAAATTTTTGAAAGGGACTAAGACTTCACTTTTAAACTTAAGAAAATATACCCAATATTTTCAAGAGAATCATCAATGAAGGTAAGTGCATACTTAGCTTCTATAAAATAACGAGTTGGAAAGATTATAATATCATTATGAACTAACTCGAGAGGAACAATAGCCCGCAATGCTTTCCCTTTTGGAAAGGGATCTTGATGTTGTTTGCCAAGAACACATTCTGGACAAACTCCATCTGTGCATCACACCTTAGGAATCCCAAGAACATGATTTTGAAAATTCATTTGTTGCAAATATCTATACTTAAGGTGTCCAAATATTCATGCCAAATATTACTTAATGAATTAACATGTGCAATAAAAGCGTTATCAGAAGAAGGCTCAAAACCTGATAATATATATAAGTGAGAGTTGTGATCTATCTGTCCATATTCAACAACAACTTTTGGATCTTGTAGTTCTCGAATGACTACATCATTAGGAGAAAACACAACTATTTTCCCATCACCAGAATGGAAGACCTGATAAATAAAAGTTAAATTTGTAGAGATATCAGGCACTAGAAAGTAATTCTTGATGCAACCATAATCTAACTATGCAGTGCCTGATCCACGAACATCAAGCTATGAAGAGTATCCCACTGCAATCTGGGAAACACTGCAATCAGATGGAGGTGGAGGCAACTTACTAGAATGATTCATATGACGAGATGCACCTGAGTCAAATATCTAGCAATTTTAGCATGCATGTAATGCTCAAGTAGATAAACCATGCCCTTTACCAAATGAAGAGGGTTTGGATACTAAAATATTATGTTTTTTCATTGCTTTATTCAATGCTTCAAGTTTTTTATAACACTTAGATTTTTTATGCCCATCTCCTCCACAAAAGCTGCAAGTTTCATTTGACCTCTTCTTCCATGGCTTGGAGGAAGACGTTTTGGACTTGGAAGAGGATGGAGAGGGATTTTACTTTTATTGGGGTTTGGAGGGAGGCTCACTACTTTGGGTAGAATGCTTCTTCTTATGAGGACTAGTCTTGGATTTTCCTTTGGAGATATGTGATACAAGAGATTGAGATGTACATTTAGAAAGAGAAATTAACTACTAAGGCTTACATTTTTCTCTTGTTAAGCATTCACAAAATAACTCAAGAGAAGGAATTTTAAAATGATCACCAAGCGCATCCATTATAGAATAAAATGTACAAGAAAATATCTGATACAAACCCTTCAGATTGGATAGAATCAAGAAAATCCACTCACTATTTGATTTGGTGTGTTCACATCCTTTTAACTGTGCAACCAATGATGGAAATTGAAAATATAATCTTCAATAGAGGCATGCTCATAAGGGATCAATGAAGACAATTTGGCTTCCAATTGTAAGGCCTTGAACTCGTCTACTTTGCCAAATAGAGAGACCATATTGTCTCAACTTTTCTTCAGAGTATCACATTTATCAAGATGGAATAACAAACTGTATGAAACATGAAGCCCAGTTAAACCCATGGCTTCATCAAGCTTGATTCTTTAAGAAAACTTCTCCATTTCTTTGGTGAATGTGGGTTGATTTTCTACTAAAATTTTCCAAAATCCCTTGGATTAGAATTGTTGCATTTTTATCTTCCATGTATGATAATTGTGGGGAGTGAGGAGCTTAACGGTCCTCAATTCTACCATATTATCACAAATAATAAAAAATCCCCCTTCAAATAAAAGGCCACAACAAAATATTTGCAAAAAAAATTCAATTAAAAATACCTCTCATGGAAAATTTGTGGATGATCTGTAGTTCTTACACAAAATTTAAATGCACAATGGAAATTTTCTAGTGCTGAAGAAAAGACGCCACACAATAGAAAAATATAAAATTCAAGCAAAAAAGCCAATATCGACGGATGTTAGACTTATGACATGGTCCAAAAAATCTTCTAAATGTAGATTGAATAGAGTGCTTGCACTATCTAAATACGGGGTGCCATAATCTCAATGATTGCAAAGTCGAGCAATCAATCTAGCTCTGGAAATCATAAGGTTGAATGTGCCCCACCAAATGGCCACAAAGAAATTGAATGCATCAACAAAGAAGACAAGGTTTATGTTGTGATCTGCAATTATTCTGCTCCAATATTGATCCAATATGGGTCTAATCTGTATGGATATAAGTCCAAGAAAACAATCAACAAAAATCGATGGAAACAATCAAACAAAGAGAAGGGGCTTGTAGATCTACTCTGATACAATGGGATGAGCCCCATCGATAACCTCCATAGTGGGGAAAATAGAAAACCTACATGACCCTACAGCTCACAACACAAATAGGAAAACTAATTTCCTTGGAATTTACTTTCTTTAAAAATAACCAACACCAACACAATTCATTCTATATACGTTCATCGATAACATCACTTAAACATATAAAAGATCATTTTAATATGTTATTCATAGACAATATTAAATGGACTCTCTATTAATTATTCATAAACAATTCAACAAACTTTTTTTATTTTCAAACAACATCTTAGTTTATTTCAGCGTTCCCTATTTCCCTTACTTCTAGGGAATGCTTGTTATAATTAATGTTCAGAATTTGGATTCATTTAATCCTATATTTTTTTTATTTACTTTCCCCTTAAATCATGAATTGACATACCATCCTAGATCCATCTAACTCTGGATATATCATGCACCAAGAGGGATTAAATACCTCGAGGTGCAAGCTTTCTTTTTGGAGTGTGGAATTTGAGAAAAGGTTTGCACCTCGAGGGATTTCATCCCTCTCGGGGCATGACAAATCCGAAGTTAGATGGATCTAGGCTAGTTCCAGTTGAGGGCGACAATAACACATTTTTAGATTATCATTATTATGTATATGTTTGAGATGAAATTCATACTTTGAAATTTACATTACGTTTTCTTTGTTTGACATGACTATATCATTCTCTTCTTTAATTTTGTTTTTGTTTAGTATGTGTGTATGCGCTTGGATGCTTTGAGTGGTTTGTGTGTTTGGATTTGGATCGTAATGTTTGTGAATGTTACAAATTTTGTGTTATATTTCTATATGTGTTATATTTCTATTAGTAATTAGTTTGTAAGAGAAAATCATGTCAATAATTTGCAAGAGGATTGATACTACACATATATTTCATTTAATTTTAGGTATCGCAACTTTTGACAATTAATAATTCCTAATAGTGTCCCTCTAGTTATTACTAAATATATTTTGAAGAGTAGTTTTAATAATTTATTGCATCAAGATTGCTCTTGAAATGATTCGTTTTATTGCTAATGTGTTAATGTATTTCCTTCAAAACATTTTGATGATTTATTTTTTTATCTATAGTTTGTTTGCAAAATTCAAGAAATAATGTAATTTTGAATTTTTTTTAATGACTGGTCAAATTTACAAAATGTTTAAATTATTTTTTAGTTTTCCATTTTTTCATATTGATTATATGAAAAGGATAGTTGAGATTGTAAAGTATTCAATTCGTTAACTTGAACTATTGTAGTAAACATCATACTTTGTCTCTCTTATTGTCCAATATTAATACGTTGAATGACTATAACACAAATATGAAAACAATTTGTCAATCATTTTTTTGTGCTTACACTAAAATCAATGCACATTGTTAATCCAATAACTTTAATTTTATGTAGCGTCATACATTGAGTTACATCTAATCAAAAATCACCATCTGCGCTGAAATTAATGCATCCAATGCACCCAATCAAATAAAATTAGAAAACCTCTACACTGAAATCAATGAATCTAATGCAATCAATCAATAAGATTAGAAATCAACATATACACTAAAATCAATGCATCTAGTGCAAACAATCAAATGATTATAAATTACCATCTATATTGAAATCAATGCATCTAGTGCAAACAATCAAATATGATTAGAAATCAACATCTACACTAAAATCAATGCATCTAGTGCAAATAGTCAAATAGGATTAGAAATCACCACGTACACTAAAATTAATGGATCTAGTGCAAGCAATGAAATAGGATTAGAAATCACAATCAATAAATGCATACAGTGCAAGAAATCAAATAGAATTAGAAATCACCATCTACACCGAAATCAATGCATTTAGTGCTTGTAATCAAATAGAATTAGAGATCACCATCTGCATTGAAATCAATGTATTCAGTGCAAGCAATCAAATATAATTAGAAAACATCTGCACTGAAATCAATGCATCTATTGTAAGAAATCAAATAGGATTAGAAATAAACTTCCACACTGAAATCAATTCATCTAGTGCAAGAAATGAAATATCATTAGAAATCAACATCTACACTAAAATTAATGCATCTAGTGCAAGTAATAAAATAGGATTAGAAATCACCATGTACCTGGCATGAATTCATTTCATTTAGTGCAATAAATCCTCTTCCCTCTCACCCCCCTCCATCTATATCTATATCTCCCTCCATCTCTCCTTCTTTATCTCTCTATCTCACCCCCAAACATACACACACTCTCTCCATCTTTTTCTTTTTTTTTACTCTCTCTCTCTCTCTCTCTCTCCACTTTTCTCTCTATATGTCTTTTTTTCTTGCCTCCCTCTCTCCCCTTCCAAATCCAACGCGTTGTCCTCCCTCTCTCCTCCTCTCTCTCAAGTCGCCTCTCTCCCTTTCTCTCCCAAATCCCTCTCTCAGCCCCCATCTCTCTCTCTCTCTCTCTCTCTCTCTCTCTCTCTCCAACCTTGTCATTATCTCCCTCCCTCTCTCCTTCTCTCTCTCGCCCTCTCTCCCCCCTCCATCTTTGTGTCTCCCTCTCTCTCTCTTACCCTTCTCTCCCTCTCTCACTCCTCCCCTTCTCTCTTTTTGCATTCCTCCTCTCCCTCTCTCACTCCTCTCCTTCTCTCTCTCTTCATTCCTCCTCTCCCATGTCCTTCAGTTTATCTTCTTCAATGCAAGCAATCAAATAGGATTAGAAATCACCATCTACACTGAAATTAATGCATCTAGTGCAATAATTCTTCTTCCCTCTCTCCCCCTCCATTTATATCTATATCTCCCTCCATCTCTCCTTCTTTGTCTCTCTAACTCACTCCCTGTCTCCAAACACACATGTTTTCTCCCTCCATATCTATTTATCTCTCTATTCTTCCCTCTCTTCACTTTCCATATATATATATATATATATATATATATATATATATATATATATATATCTTTGTCTCTCTTTTATCCCTCTATATCACCCCCAAAACATACATACTATTTCTCCATATTTATCTATCTATTCCTTCTTCCTCTCCTTCTCTCTCTCTAATCCAAGCTCTTTTCCTTCCACTCCCTCCCTTTCTCTCTTGCCTCCCTTTGTCTCCCCTCCTTATCTCTGTCTTTGTCACTCTCTCTCTCTCTCTCCACCCTCCAATGTTATCACTATCTCTCCTTCTCTCCCCCTTTTCTCCCTATCTCTCCTTCTCTATCTCTCACTCTCTCTTTCTCTCTCCATTTTTATGTATGTAATTCTTCTTCTCTCCCTCTCTTTCCTTCCTACTCCATTTCTCTATCCCTCCCTCTCTCCTCCTATCTCTAAAGTCCTCTCTCATCCTTCCTCTCTCTCCTTTTCTCTTCATTAATCTCACTCCCTCTATCTCTCCACCTCTATTACTTTGTCTTTGTTCTACCCTCCCATATATATCTCGAGTTAATATATATCATGATATATTAATATATATTATAATATAACAAAGTTAATATTATTGTATTAATCCTAAGTTATTAAATTTATAATATTAATATTATAATTCATTAATATTAATATTAGATTAATGATATTTTTTATATAGCATGATAACAAAATTTTCAAATATTACAACTTTGACCTGGAAATATTTATGTCTTTAGAGATTTTAATATATCCATAGGATACGGTTTGATTCATTTTACCAATATTTAATTAAAAGAAATATTAAAAAAATTTGGAGCAAGATTTTTCGATTCTTTGTGTTAAAATAACCTTTTTATTTTATTATACTAAATGGTTTTTACTTTATTTTACTAAATGGTATTGACTTTAGTAAAGAATAAAAATGAGTAAAAATATTCAAAATTTAAAGTCATTTAGAATTTCAATATGGTAAACAAATTTGTTGAAAGTAATATTTCTTTCAATTAATTATTTTATCATATAAATTAAATTTGAATAACTATATAAAACATTTAAATTAATTATGGTTATTTGGATCAACATTCACAAAATTTAAAATTTTAATTTTAATAATAAACTGGCATACTTAGACATATTAAGCAATAAAATCCCCCTACAATCACATAGGGCTAAATCAAAGAACATCTGAAACACTACATTTTTAAATGATACGTGATATGTAAAGTGTACCGTGAAAAAGAATTCAGCTTGTCATGTGTTTTCAAACCGTGGACGTTATCTTACACTTTCTACTTAAAAGTGGACGCTTCATTCAAACGCAAGGCAGTATATTAGTGCCCACAAGAAGATGAAGAAAAGAATAAAAGAATAATAATATAAATATGACAGAAAGAAGATGCTTGAACAAATGAAACGTAAGTGCGTTGAACACTGAGCAGTGATGGGACACAAAGAGAAGTCCAAGACGAATACGACTTTCTTTGTTCTGCGTGTTCTCTGTAAGGGTTCAGTGAATTCAGCTTTTGCTTTTCTACCTAAAGGTAAAGCAGATGATCAACATCAAACTTTAATTGAAAAGCAAACAAACCAGCACATGGATGAGAATATCATCCTGAGGAAAAGATGGCATCAGAAGAACTTCGATCGCTTTCAACCCGTGACGGTTGGCGTCCATATCAAGATCCGAAAAGAAAGATGAATATGCCCACATTAAAAAAAAGAAAGATGTCTTCCTTGGTACAAAAGAAATGTGAGGAAGAGTATTAAACAGAGGATGGGGAGAAAGATTAACAGAGCGAACTATCGAAGGGGAGACCCACTCGCGCATTGAACTGAGCATGCCATAAGTAAGTCAAGGGACGAAACCGAATTAATTTTGATTAACATTTTATTAACCTTCAACTCTGCCTTGGCCTATGGCAGTTCCTGGACGTCACACCGTTTGGGGCGTGATACAAGGCGTAGTCAGCTGGTTGCTGCCACAGTTGGGACTCTCTAAAGTTATTCTGAGCTGCAACATTCCGAAGTTATTCACAATGTTGCAGTGGAGAATATTATGGGGAGAATACAATTGGCCACAACAAGAAGCCGACTCCGCGTTGTATGAGTTCGCCAAGCGGTGTGAGTTTCATGAACTGCCATAACCCAAAGCAGATTTGCAACGGTAATAAAACATTATGCAAAGTTAATTCCTTTTTTTATAGTCGAGTGTGCAAATATTTCTCCTCCTCTTCATAATAACCTCAACATTTTTCTTTTTGACCAGGTTGCTGGGTATTTTTCAATGGGAAATACCAAAACCAGACATTCTAACATCACAGAGCCAATGCTCTGTTTCCACTGTTCCAGGACCTTTGTGCACAGGGAAGCTTTTAAAACAAATCTACTCATAACAGAGTATTACACAGCGATAAAAATATTTCTATTGATTAAAATACAAAGCCTGATACAAACTTCATCCTCTGTGCAAAGAGGGATTCAAAAATAAAACTCTGCTGCTCTCACAGATTTTCCACTGCTGTGGATATTACAAAACAATTTCTTGCTGCTCCTATGTTTTACAATGACAAACAAACATTACATGCCTCCCCTGTTCCATTTTCCGCACTGCTGTGCGTTCAACATTTACCACAAAAATTACATACTCCACTGCTGTGAAAATTACATAATCTTCTGTTTTACAATGGGGGTCAAAAACAATTACATCACCTCTTTCATATCTCGCACTGCTGTGCGTTAACAAAAATTTGCTCCACCGAGCGCAGCCACAACATAATACAATTACATAAAAAAATTTGTGCGCAGGCACAATACGCCTCACCCAAAAGAAACGCGCACAACACTATATGCTCCTGCAGCCACTCTACACTAAAACTACTCCACTCATAGTCATATATGAAAACATAATAAATAAATAAAAACTAACGTGGCCCATAACCATATTAAATGGCCTACACCTAAACTTACGTAAATGCATATATAAAAATATAAATGGGACGTATGCCCATAACCATTTAAGACAGGCCTCCACCAAACAACACGAACATCATTAAAAGCCTCAGCGTTTCCTCTACGGCGGTCAACGGAAAAGACAAACCTTATACAATTTGGTTTTGGGAAGCCATCGGGTCCGCCCTTCATCGCATCACAACTTTACTCATGTCAAAGACCCCGACCCTATGACATTGCCGATAGCGATGTGCCGATGCGATATCGGCGATCGCTCATCGGAAACACAAAAGCTCCTTTATAATTCCTTCACTTCGACTTTGCCGATGCGATATCGGCGATCGCACGTCGGCGATATTCATATCGCTGCCACTGCCTGCCTCCGATGCTCCAACCCGCCGATATGCCGACTTGCCGATATGCCGATATGATCTGGACGGTTTTATGGTTTCGTTCGGTGGTTTTTGGATGCAGCGCGCTGACTGAGTCGGCTGCCATCGCTGTCCCTGTTCGCCTGCAGTTGGAATTACCATTCCAACACTCCCCTTTAATTTCAACTGCTGGGCATTCAATCTTACCCAAGCACTTCCTCTCATCGAGGGATTCACTAACTGCTTCTGATGCAGTTCATAAACAAACAATGTTGTCTTCCTCTTAATAGAGGGATTAACCTGAAACTGTGCTTAAGAGCACCTTCCTCATGACAGAGAGATTCACCATAACAATGTGCTGAAGAGCACCTTCCTCATGACAGAGGGATTTACCAAACTATGCTAAAGAGCATCTTCCTCTTGACTGAGGGATTCACTACACTATGCTGGAAAGCATCTTCCTCTTTCATAGAGGGTTTCACCAAATGACTGCTTCAAATGCAGTTCCAAAACAAACAACCATTGCACTGCTGTGTGTGCAAACTCATTACGATGTTCTTTTATGCTGCTGCATATTCTCTGCTGCACTGTTGTGCCATCTTCTTTACTGTGTCTACCCCACACTGCTGTGTCTACACTTGCTGTTGTGTTGCTGCACTTCACTTACATTTCTTTGCAAACTCTGCATTGTTGTGCCTTCCCTTTCTCACATTCACACTGTTGTGTGAGAATTCTTTACTTGCGCACTTATGCGTGCTTCCCTTCTTCACAATGGGAAAACTTTTCTTCACGCTGCTGCGTGCTCCCCTTCACTCATTACAATCATACTTCTGCTGTGTCTCACTTGCATTTCAGATGCAACCAACACACTCACTGTTGTTGCATATATTGCATTTCAATTCAAATGAACAACAAATTCATTACATTTACCTTTACTGCTGTAAGGAAAATTTCTTTTGCATGTGCTGCTGTTCAAAACTTCTTGCTGCTGCATTTTTCACATTTGCATTGCTGTCCATACCCATAACCATAGACTGTCATCCCTGGGTTTTATTCGCTGCTGCGTTTCCTTTGCAATTTGCACTGTCGTTGCCTTTCTGTTTCATCATACTGTTGTGTGCCCAAATTCTTGGCACTTCATTCTCCACAAAAAATAACACAGGCTGCTACCTTTTCTTATGCACCCTTGCTTCACACAATCTTCAGTTTCATTTTTTTTAATTACACAATGCACCGCTGTGCAGTTCCTTCCATTTTCTGCTGCCACACACATTCTCATTCATCCATGTGCATTAAAAATCTGTTGTCTCTGTTTTTCTTTATGCATTTCTTTGCATGCTGCATTGCATATAAAGAAAAACATTACATTTTTTTTACTGTTGTGTGAGAAATTTCATTGCATTCTCAGCCACTGGGCATTTACGCTCTGCTGCGTTTTGCCTTCTCATTTTCTTCTCACTGTTTTGCATTTTCATTCCCAATACAAAACATTTCATCTGCTGTGCATTACACTCATTCTGCTGTGAGTATGTTCTATCACATTACATAGAAGGAAACTACCTTCCATTGCTATGCATTTCAATGCATGTGCATCACAAAAAAAAATTCAAGCTGTTGTTTTATGTTTTGTCCTCCCACTGCTGTGAGGGTCTCCATGCTCTGCATTTTTCTCTTATCTCGCTGCTGCTCTTTACATTTCAGCGCTGCCATCTTTTCTTCTTTATGCATTTCTGTGCATATTGCATAAAAACAAAGCAAAAACATTGCTGATTTCATCACAGCTGCATATTACCTTTCAGAGGGACTATCAAAGATTTCATTTGCAACTGCTGCGCTGCAATACATCCTCCATCAACAAATGACTGTTAATACAGTTCAGCAAACAAAAATTTCAAGCTCCCCTTTAATGTATGCTTGTCTTCTTTTGGCAAGTTTTCTCAAAATAAATTTAGATCAGTTGGGGAGTTCAAGGGGCTTTCAGGTTGCATTTCCTTCTTTCTCCATACTTGTGTAACTTTCTTCTTTTGCATGGGTCTAGCTTGTGTAGAAGCCCATGTCAAGTTACACTCTCGTGCCATATGCCCAATGTTATGACACTTGAAACATTCAACATTTTTCATGAATAACATTTCATAATTTCTTCTAAAATTGTTTCTTGGAGATTTTCTGGGACCACAACATTTATCTCCATGAAATGCTCTACAGTCTTTTGCCATATGACCAAAATTTGAGCAAGCATAACAATAACCATAAAATGAACTTTGGTACCTGGGAGACGGAGGTTTCATTGATGTACTTCTGAATTCTTGCTGCCCTGAGATCCTTTGATGATCACCATTACCTCTTGCCTTTTTGACATCAGCGACATTTCTTCTTGGAGCTGGTTTTCTACTTGGAGCAGGATCTCTTTTATTGCAGCCTTCATTTTTCTCCTTGCCTTTGCTGGAACTAGGAGCATCACCATCTCTTTCTGGCTTCTTCACATCTCTTTTGCTTAAAGCATCCTCATCCTTGTTTGAGGGTTCACCTACATACCCAAGTCCTGATTTATCAAATGGAGATCTGTGATAGCTGAGCATGTCATCCAGAGCTTGAGAGCTCTTCATGATCTTGTTCATCCCTTCAACCTTCTTCCTGAGGAGGACAATCTCTTCTTCTAACTTTTCACATTCATTATTTTTCTTTGCTAGTTGTCCCTCAGTTTCTTCCTTGCTACGAGTAGCTTCAGCTGCTACTATTTTGAAGGAGATAATCTCAGTCTTCATTTTGGAGATTTCTTCATCTTTTGCTTGACTGCTCTTCATTTTCTTTTCAGCTCCTTGTGCCTGCTTCTTGGCTTCTTGTAGTTCGGACTTAAGGGAGGAGACCTCTACCTTGTACTGTCCAATCTCTTCTACAAGTTTGTTCACTCTCTTGTATCTTTCTTCAAGTTCACTTGTCAAGACATCTGCTTGCTTCTTTGCACTATTCAGCTGATTTGTCATAGACATGACTTCTTCATGATGTTTCCTCTTGCATTCATCAAGTTCCTTCTTGAGCTTGGCAAGCTCTTCATCCTTTTCTCTTACTTGAAGCTTGATGAGGTCAAGCTTTTCATTCTCAGCTTCTATGATAGGTTCTTCTTGATTCATTGTCATGGTCAGTGCTCCCTCTGCATGAAGGTCATGCAGTCTATCCCATATATCCTTTGCTGATGTATATTTTCCTAGATTCCTCTTCACAGAATCAGGCAGCCCTTCCAAGATTAGTTTTGCTGCTTGTGCATCATACTCCATGGATTCTTTATCCATCTTGCTATCATCAATCACTGACTCCCAGACTTCAATCCCCTCAGACATTAGGAAAGCCCTCATCATTATTTCCCATACATCAAAGTTTCCATGAAACTTTGGGGTTTCAAATAAAATGTATTCTAATGGATTGCCTTCTAGTTTAGTAGAGGAGGGAGACACATTTTTAGCAGGCTTGGAGGCTTTCTTCTTTGACCTTGCCATTCTTATCTATACTCCAAATTACTTGACTGTGTTTTTTTTAAAACAACTGACTGTTCCTTCAACAATAACTCAAAAACTTGAGAAATACCTGAATCCCTTTGGCTGAGTCTTCACACTGCTGGAGAAGTTTTACTGCTGCAACAACACCTTCCTTCAGCTTCTTTGAGTCTTCAAAGAGCATGAACCTGCTCTGTCACCATCAAAGAGCCTGGACTAGCTCTGATACCACTGCTGGGTATTTTTCAATGGGAAATACCAAAACCAGACATTCTAACATCACAGAGCCAATGCTCTGTTTCCACTGTTCCAGGACCTTTGTGCACAGGGAAGCTTTTAAAACAAATCTACTCATAACAGAGTATTACACAGCCATAAAAATATTTCTATTGATTAAAATACAAACCCTGATACAAACTTCATCCTCTGTGCAAAGAGGGATTCAAAAATAAAACTCTGCTGCTCTCACAGATTTTCCACTGCTGTGGATATTACAAAACAATTTCTTGCTGCTCCTATGTTTTACAATGACAAACAAACATTACATGCCTCCCCTGTTCCATTTTCCGCACTGCTGTGCGTTCAACATTTACCACAAAAATTACATACTCCACTGCTGTGAAAATTACATAATCTTCTGTTTTACAATGGGGGTCAAAAACAATTACATCACCTCTTTCATATCTCGCACTGCTGTGCGTTAACAAAAAATTGCTATGCGTTAACAAAAACTTGCTCCACCGAGCGCAGCGACAACATAATACAATTACATAAAAAAAATTGTGCGCGGGCACAATACGCCTCACCCAAAAGAAACGCGCACAACACTATATGCTCCTGCAGCCACTCTACACTAAAACTACTCCACTCATAGTCATATATGAAAACATAATAAATAAATAAAAACTAACGTGGCCCATAACCATATTAAATGGCCTACACCTAAACTTACGTAAATGCATATATAAAAATATAAATGGGACGTATGCCCATAACCATTTAAGACAGGCCTCCACCAAACAATACGAACATCATTAAAAGCCTCAGCGTTTCCTCTACGGCGGTCAACGGAAAAGACAAACCTTATACAATTTGGTTTTGGGAAGCCATCGGGTCCGCCCTTCATCGCATCACAACTTTACTCATGTCAAAGACCCCGACCCTATGACATTGCCGATAGCGATGTGCCGATGCGATATCGGCGATCGCTCATCGGAAACACAAAAGCTCCTTTATAATTCCTTCACTTCGACTTTGCCGATGCGATATCGGCGATCGCACGTCGACGATATTCATATCGCTGCCACTGCCTGCCTCCGATGCTCCAACCCGCCGATATGCCGACTTGCCGATATGCCGATATGATCTGGACGGTTTTATGGTTTCGTTCGGTGGTTTTTGGATGCAGCGCGCTGACTGAGTCGGCTGCCATCGCTGTCCCTGTTCGCCTGCAGTTGGAATTACCATTCCAACACTCCCCTTTAATTTCAACTGCTGGGCATTCAATCTTACCCAAGCACTTCCTCTCATCGAGGGATTCACTAACTGCTTCTGATGCAGTTCATAAACAAACAATGTTGTCTTCCTCTTAATAGAGGGATTAACCTGAAACTGTGCTTAAGAGCACCTTCCTCATGACAGAGGGATTCACCATAACAATGTGCTGAAGAGCACCTTCCTCATGACAGAGGGATTTACCAAACTTTGCTAAAGAGCATCTTCCTCTTGACTGAGGGATTCACTACACTATGCTGGAAAGCATCTTCCTCTTTCATAGAGGGTTTCACCAAATGACTGCTTCAAATGCAGTTCCAAAACAAACAACCATTGCACTGCTATGTGTGCAAACTCATTACGATGTTCTTTTATGCTGCTGCATATTCTTTGCTGCACTGTTGTGCCATCTTCTTTACTGTGTCTACTCCACACTGCTGTGTCTACACTTGCTGTTGTGTTGCTGCACTTCACTTACATTTCTTTGCAAACTCTGCATTGTTGTGCCTTCCCTTTCTCACATTCACACTGTTGTGTGAGAATTCTTTACTTGCGCACTTATGCGTGCTTCCCTTCTTCACAATGGGAAAACTTTTCTTCACGCTGCTGCGTGCTCCCCTTCACTCATTACAATCATACTTCTGCTGTGTCTCACTTGCATTTCAGATGCAACCAACACACTCACTGTTGTTGCATATATTGCATTTCAATTCAAATGAACAACAAATTCATTACATTTACCTTTACTGCTGTAAGGAAAATTTCTTTTGCATGTGCTGCTGTTCAAAACTTCTTGCTGCTGCATTTTTCACATTTGCATTGCTGTCCATACCCATAACCATAGACTGTCATCCCTGGGTTTTATTCGCTGCTGCGTTTCCTTTGCAATTTGCACTGTCGCTGCCTTTCTGTTTCATCATACTGCTGTGTGCCCATACTCTTGGCACTTCATTCTCCACAAAAAATAACACAGGCTGCTACCTTTTCTTATGCACCCTTGCTTCACACAATCTTCAGTTTCATTTTTTTTAATTACACAATGCACTGCTGTGCAGTTCCTTTCATTTTTCTGCTGCCATACACATTCTCATTCATCCATGTGCATTAAAAATCTGTTGTCCCTGTTTTTCTTTATGCATTTCTTTGCATGCTGCATTGCATATGAAGAAAAACATTACATTTTTTTTACTGTTGTGTGAGAAATTTCATTGCATTCTCAGCCACTGGGCATTTACGCTCTGCTGCGTTTTGCCTTCTCATTTTCTTCTCACTGCTTTGCATTTTCATTCCCAATACAAAACATTTCATCTGCTGTGCATTACACTCATTCTGCTGTGAGTATGTTCTATCACATTACATAGAAGGAAACTACCTTCCATTGCTATGCATTTCAATGCATGTGCATCACAAAAAAAAATTCAAGCTGTTGTTTTATGTTTTGTCCTCCCACTGCTGTGAGGGTCTCCATGCTCTGCATTTTTCTCTTATCTCGCTGCTGCTCTTTACATTTCAGCGCTGCCATCTTTTCTTCTTTATGCATTTCTGTGCATATTGCATAAAAACAAAGCAAAAACATTGCTGATTTCATCACAGCTGCATATTACCTTTCAGAGGGACTATCAAAGATTTCATTTGCAACTGCTGCGCTGCAATACATCCTCCATCAACAAATGACTGTTAATACAGTTCAGCAAACAAAAATTTCAAGCTCCCCTTTAATGTATGCTTGTCTTCTTTTGGCAAGTTTTCTCAAAATAAATTTAGATCAGTTGGGGAGTTCAAGGGGCTTTCAGGTTGCATTTCCTTCTTTCTCCATACTTGTGTAACTTTCTTCTTTTGCATGGGTCTAGCTTGTGTAGAAGCCCATGTCAAGTTACACTCTCGTGCCATATGCCCAATGTTATGACACTTGAAACATTCAACATTTTTCATGAATAACATTTCATGATTTCTTCTAAAATTGTTTCTTGGAGATTTTCTGGGACCACAACATTTATCTCCATGAAATGCTCTACAGTCTTTTGCCATATGACCAAAATTTGAGCAAGCATAACAATAACCATAAAATGAACTTTGGTACCTGGGAGACGGAGGTTTCATTGATGTACTTCTGAATTCTTGCTGCCCTGAGATCCTTTGATGATCACCATTACCTCTTGCATTTTTGACATCAGCGACATTTCTTCTTGGAGCTGGTTTTCTACTTGGAGCAGGATCTCTTTTATTGCAGCCTTCATTTTTCTCCTTGCCTTTGCTGGAACTAGGAGCATCACCATCTCTTTCTGGCTTCTTCACATCTCTTTTGCTTAAAGCATCCTCATCCTTGTTTGAGGGTTCACCTACATACCCAAGTCCTGATTTATCAAATGGAGATCTGTGATAGCTGAGCATGTCATCCAGAGCTTGAGAGCTCTTCATGATCTTGTTCATCCCTTCAACCTTCTTCCTGAGGAGGACAATCTCTTCTTCTAACTTTTCACATTCATTATTTTTCTTTGCTAGTTGTCCCTCAGTTTCTTCCTTGCTACGAGTAGCTTCAGCTGCTACTATTTTGAAGGAGATAATCTCAGTCTTCATTTTGGAGATTTCTTCATCTTTTGCTTGACTGCTCTTCATTTTCTTTTCAGCTCCTTGTGCCTGCTTCTTGGCTTCTTGTAGTTCGGACTTAAGGGAGGAGACCTCTACCTTGTACTGTCCAATCTCTTCTACAAGTTTGTTCACTCTCTTGTGTCTTTCTTCAAGTTCACTTGTCAAGACATCTGCTTGCTTCTTTGCACTATTCAGCTGATTTGTCATAGACATGACTTCTTCATGATGTTTCCTCTTGCATTCATCAAGTTCCTTCTTGAGCTTGGCAAGCTCTTCATCCTTTTCTCTTACTTGAAGCTTGATGAGGTCAAGCTTTTCATTCTCAGCTTCTATGATAGGTTCTTCTTGATTCATTGTCATGGTCAGTGCTCCCTCTGCATGAAGGTCATGCAGTCTATCCCATATATCCTTTGCTGATGTATATTTTCCTAGATTCCTCTTCACAGAATCAGGCAGCCCTTCCAAGATTAGTTTTGCTGCTTGTGCATCATACTCCATGGATTCTTTATCCATCTTGCTATCATCAATCACTGACTCCCAGACTTCAATCCCCTCAGACATTAGGAAAGCCCTCATCATTATTTCCCATACATCAAAGTTTCCATGAAACTTTGGGGTTTCAAATAAAATGTATTCTAATGGATTGCCTTCTAGTTTAGTAGAGGAGGGAGACACATTTTTAGCAGGCTTGGAGGCTTTCTTCTTTGACCTTGCCATTCTTATCTATACTCCAAATTACTTGACTGTGTTTTTTTTTTAAAACAACTGACTGTTCCTTCAACAATAACTCAAAAAACTTGAGAAATACCTGAATCCCTTTGGCTGAGTCTTCACACTGCTGGAGAAGTTTTACTGCTGCAACAACACCTTCCTTCAGCTTCTTTGAGTCTTCAAAGAGCATGAACCTGCTCTGTCACCATCAAAGAGCCCGGACTAGCTCTGATACCACTGCTGGGTATTTTTCAATGGGAAATACCAAAACCAGACATTCTAACATCACAGAGCCAATGCTCTGTTTCCACTGTTCCAGGACCTTTGTGCACAGGGAAGCTTTTAAAACAAATCTACTCATAACAGAGTATTACACAGCCATAAAAATATTTCTATTGATTAAAATACAAACCCTGATACAAACTTCATCCTCTGTGCAAAGAGGGATTCAAAAATAAAACTCTGCTGCTCTCACAGATTTTCCACTGCTGTGGATATTACAAAACAATTTCTTGCTGCTCCTATGTTTTACAATGGCAAACAAACATTACATGCCTCCCCTGTTCCATTTTCCGCACTGCTGTGCGTTCAACATTTACCACAAAAATTACATACTCCACTGCTGTGAAAATTACATAATCTTCTGTTTTACAATGGGGGTCAAAAACAATTACATCACCTCTTTCATATCTCGCACTGCTGTGCGTTTACAAAAATTTGCTCCACCGAGCGCAGCCACAACATAATACAATTACATAAAAAAAATTGTGCGCAGGCACAATACGCCTCACCCAAAAGAAACGCGCACAACACTATATGCTCCTGCAGCCACTCTACACTAAAACTACTACACACATAGTCATATATGAAAACATAATAAAAAAAACTAACGTGGCCCATAACCATATTAAATGGCCTACACCTAAACTTACGTAAATGCATATATAAAAATATAAATGGGACGTATGCCCATAACCATTTAAAACAGGCCTCCACCAAACAATACGAACAGCATTAAAAGCCTCAGCGTTTCCTCCACGGCGGTCAACGGAAAAGACAAACCTTATACAATTTGGTTTTGGGAAGCCATCGGGTCCGCCCTTCATCGCATCACAACTTTACTCATGTCAAAGACCCCGACCCTATGACATTGCCGATAGCGATGTGCCGATAGCGATATCGGCGATCGCTCGTCGGAAACACAAAAGCTCCTTTATAATTCCTTCACTTCGACTTTGCCGATGCGATATCGGCGATCGCTCGTCGGCGATATTCATATCGCTGCCACTGCCTGCCTCCGATGCTCCAACCCGCCGATATGCCGACTTGCCGATATGCCGATATGATCTGGACGGTTTTATGGTTTCGTTCGGTGGTTTTTGGATGCAGCGTGCTGACTGAGTCGGCTGCCATCGCTGTCCCTGTTCGCCTGCAGTTGGAATTACCATTCCAACACAGGTAAGGAATTTTTTTTTTTTTCACTTCAATAATTCTGTGAGCATATTTTTCTCTGTTTTTCCGATCTTGATATACATGCCATCCCACACCAGTTCAAAGCTGCTGAAGTCCTCATGATGCCATTCTTTCATTGCTGGTTTAATGTCTTACATTTATCTTCTGCTTTCGCTTTCGCTTTGGGAGGAAAAGCAAAAGATTACTTGGGATGTGAAACATGAAATCCTTAATGGAAAAGATGAATTTGTGGTGTGAAACTCGAAATCCTTAAAGATGAACACGCAGTAGAGGAAGGCCCTCTTCTTCATTTTATTACGTGTTGAAGATGATATTTAGACAGATAGTTGTTCTTATATTGGAAATGATGGGGTGTGGTGCATTCCTAGAAGTTAAGATTATTGGAATATTCTTCTACTGCTGGTAGATGGAAGGTTATCGTTACGGAACATTGAAAATTGGAAATGTATACTTAAAATTTAAGATTATTGGAACATTTTTGGCTTCTTTTTAATGGAAGGTTATAGTTATGTAAGATTGATAATTGAAAAACTGATTTTATTTAAAAGATGGATAGTTAAAAAACCGATTTTGTTTGGAAGGTCGATTAGAATGGTTTTTTTTTTTTTTTAATTATGAGATGTTTTTGAGATTTTTGTGCTGTTTAAATTAAGTTTTTGATGACCTATATGAATTCAGTACCTTAAATTGTAAAGACTTCACCACTCAAATCAAATTTGTGATTCCAACAAATTCATCTTAAATTCTGAACAAATTTGACAAAAAAATACCACCATTTAATGCCAACTAAGAGAACCTGGGCAGCCAAGTTCAGAAGTGAACATGGTTTAGGGTTGTGCTCTAAGAGAACCTGGGCAGCCAAGTTCAGAAGTGAACATGGTTTAGGGTTGTGCTCTATGAAATTTCGGCAGCACTGGTTAGGGTTTTCCTTATGTGGTTGCATTTTCCTGGTAAGAAAAAGGGTGCTTTACTTTCATAGAGCATTTGATTTCCAACGTTGAATTTTATAAAATCTAAGTCTATATAGATCGACTGATATACACCTCATAGGTGAACCAACTTATACTTTGGCGGAGGCTCACTCAAAAATGAATGTAATATTGTTACCATCGATTATGTGTCGATGTAGTGATTTCAGTAAATGATATAGAATATATTAGTGTCATTTGTAATATATGCCCTGTTTGAATCTGAAAGGAAACCTGTTGATCGAGCTGGGGCTCCACATCAAAGTAAAATTGTGTAGGATACATTTTATCATTTGTAATAGATTTGAATATCATGAACTCACCCTCTTACCATGAAAAGGGCTAAAATCAAACTTCAAAAGTTTTACTGGCGATGAGAAGAAAGAGTAACAGTTAAACAATGAGGGCTTGTAGTATTGATTGAAAAGGAAATCTCCCGCAAGTCGGAATTTTCAAGATAGCAAAGAAAGGTCACCAAGTCACCTCAATATCTTTGTTCTTTTACATCGTAAGTGCAGGTGATTGTGGGCACCAAAAGTAGCCCAAAACAATTCATCCTTGATTCCACTATCCGCACTAATACTCATATTTCTAGCGGTTGCAAGTCAACCTCACCCAGATCATTATTTCTTAAAGCACATATTGTGGGGCTGATACATGATCTTTAATCCAGAAATAAAATGCACTATGATATAATTAATGGGAAGGAGACTTTCTCTTCTTAAACTATCATGTACCAAAACATAAAAAGTCGTCTAGCATTTTCAATCCTTGATATGCTTAACCTTATGTGAAGTTCCAAAGGTGGATGTGTAAATGGATATCAAATGTCCCTCAAAATCCTACACCTAAAAGGGTTTTCGACAATCCCAAAATACGAGGAAAATCATCCTATATAGTCGGTCCAAAAGTGTTGACAAAACCATTAGTTAAACGTCTTATGACCATGTAAATGCTTGATTATCAAAGTACGTAATAATTTATTTTCATATATGGGCACTTCTCTACAAGGTAAATTATGTTCATGATGCTACTCAGGACTGGTTAACCATTTACTTTAGCGTTGTTGTACCTTCCTTGCTATTATGCTATCTCTTTTCTTGATTTTCTCACATAAAGTGCTTCAGATTCAAGAACTGGGAAATCAACTTATTTCGAAACCAATAACTTCAAATTTTGTTGTTTTTGGAAAAATTAGTTACTAAAATTCCCTTCTTATGTTGTGTCATCTTGCTAGTAAATCCACTTCTATACCTCTGTGAAATCTGATAATGCATCAGCGCCATAGTTGATGACAAGAGTAGTGTGTAAATCCCACTTGAGATAGGATGTAGCCACTGCTCATAAATTCACCCTTTTCTACTCATTTTAATAGCAATTGATAGGTTTAAGAGCTAATTGTTGCATCCTGATTCCTACTTTTATTTAAATACAGCATGTAATTTTTCTTGTAGCTGTTAGTTCAGATGTCAGACCTACCCATCATAGACTTTTTAACTGATAAATTAATGCTGTCAATCGATTGAATGTTTTAATGCTGTCTTCTTTCATTTTCCCAGTGAATTCCTCTAACTTTGAGTATATCTCATTTGTTTTTGGATGTCATCATTATCACCAATAATTTTCATGGTAACCTATTCTGGAAATAATGGAATGCATTTGTGTATCTCATAACAACTCGTTGACCAACAATCTTGTTAACAGGCTTTATAGCAGCATTACAATCATCTTGTGGAATAATGAATTGCACAAGTTATTCCCATCTTTCACTAGATTAATAAAGAGGTTGTTCATCATTCTTCTTTTCTAAATCCCGCATAGAATTGCTTTGAACGACATACCCTGAGTCCTTCAATTGCTCAGTAAATTCCTATAGCTTTCTGTATATCTCTTTTCTTTGTGGATGTGAACTATCTCTTACAACAAATGAATCCACCTGATCCTTAACTTCAATCCAACTGCATGTGGATTCCTTCTTCAGGGATTTGTTTTTCATTGTTCTCCTTAGTTTTGTTGCATCATTCCATTTCCCAGCCACTGCATAGGCATTTTCAAATAGAAAATATGTTGATCTATCATGTGGCACCAAAGCAAGAATGACTTTTTTTCATATGCTTTCCGTGTTTTACATGACCTTGGACTCTACAAGTAGCAAGCAGTATTCATCCCCAAAGCACAATACTAAAATGCCATTTTATTGATAAGATCCATTGCCTCTTCCAACTATCTAGCATGACCAAGAATATCCACCGTGCAGACATAGTGTTCCACTCTTGGTGTGATACCATAATATCTACTTGTAAAATTGAGGTAATGACAACCTTCATCAACTAGCCACACATGACTTTGTTTGCTGAAGCTTGCAATTAGTTGCTTCAGAGATTCCAAGTGCAGATTTAAATTCTTCAGCAACCCTCACTATAGATTATGGAGCTTGCTTCTATGAAAAAGCACTCTAACCTACCCACAGCTGCATGAGTAGCCAAGCTACTCCTCTACGAGCTAATGGTTTAGTGAACATGTCTATCAAGCATTCACCCTTTACTAACTTTAACATTTTATTGCCATTTTCACTATCAAAAATGTTTTCTTTATCACCAAATTTAGTTTCCCCTTCCTTCTTTCCGATGGCCATGGCTATGAAAAAGGATGAGAAATCACAGAGAAAAAGAAAAAAACAAAGAGGTCCTAGTTGTTGTTGCTTGCAAATATTTCCACTGACTACCTCTTGGTAATAAAGCAAGATCATTGTGAATAGATTGATTTAGAGGGAAATGGAAAGAATTTTATTTATTTAACAATGGGATTTTAATGTCATTTAATTTGAAGCTTTCCATTAATATCTCACAATCATTGTTGTCCATGAGACTATGTTATGTTTAGGAATTTCACAAAACACATTGTGTGCCTCCTCAATGATGTCACATTTGGCCTGTAAGTCAATAAGAACACCGCCTTTAAAGAAATCTATTTCAAACCTAGTTTTAAATATATGGGAAATAATCAACTTTCCCTCTACCAAATACATTACACTACATGGAAAGGTGTTTTATTTTAAGACCTTAGTTTAAGACAAAATAACAATTTCGTCTCAACTTGTCTTTTGGGTTTTTCTATGAGCCATTTATTTTAACAAATATTTATTCTCTATTTTGTTTGCCTTTATGGTGACATAACAGGGTTTTTCTATGAGCCAAAAGGATCGGACCTTACACCCCCAACAATTTGTGCTCAGTGTTGTGATATATCGCTCATCCTTTTCATTGTCCCTCTTTGCACAATTCTAACTTAAAACCCTACACCAATGAAGGATACATTAAATCTAAGAATGCAATCCCTCTGAGGTGCTTGCTAATGCCCTATAATGTCCTGATCATATACTTATTCCATAGACGAACCCGTTTGTGCGTTCCTACTCCACTCCTTTACTTAGAGATCGAGCTTTAAATAGCGACAACTGATTCACATGAGAGGAGGAAAACTGGCTCGCTTTTATTGGGATGAAACTACACGGAACACACTAGGCATAAGTCTATTACAACCATGGACGTTGTCTATGCCCTAAAGAGGCAGGGGGAGGTAGGGGTGGATTTTCACCACCGATCTTCTTTCTTTTCAGATTGAAGCAGCATGACCAGGTACGCCCATATTTCCATTTTATTGGATTGTTTTTCCCCTCAAAATTTCCAGTCTTAGACTAGGTCTTACATAGTTTGCTTATGCTAGGCTAGGTCTTGGAATTTTTAGTTTGGTAAAAAATGGTTATGCTAGGCTAAGTATGGCTTCTCTTTCATCCTGTGAGCATGCCCTCAAGTTATTTGTGATGAGTATATTCACTGTTTTCCTTACTAAAAATATAGTTTTCCTTGCTAAGTATTGTTGTTAACTCGTTGTTTCTTTTCTTGTTGAGCCCTTCTCAGGGTTCTCATATAAAAGTATTTGTCTCGAAACTCTTCGTGGGTTCTAGAGAAACAGCATCAAAGAGAGAAATGTCCCTGCGGGCCTGGCCTAGAGACTAACCATGGGTACTACACCTCCTCTTTGGGTAAGGATTTTTATTAACAATCTCTGACCATTTACCAAAGCCATGCACAAGCATCCTTGCGCTATCAATAATTATTTAGGTTTTAAATTTACTTCTCGAGTTTGCAGGTTTTGTTAAAAAAAATGCTCCTGCTAAAGGAGATTCAACTGGCGGTTTGACACGAGTTTAGCAGTGAACACAAAAATCCCAACCTGGTATAAACTCTAACCAATATCATTAGTTGCAAGAAAGTATTGTGACCAAAGGAAGCATTGGTTGGAGTTGTTCCCATTATTTTAATTCATTGATCTGACCCATTGATTCATTTGACCAAGTGGTATTTCTTTTGGCATTTCTTTTAAATCATTGTTTCTTTTCTTGTTGACCCTTCTCAGGGTTCTCGTATAAAAGTATTTGTTTGGAAACTCTTCGTGGGTTCCAGAGAAACAACATCAAAGAGAGAAATGTCCCTGCGGGCCTGGCCTAGAGACTAACCATGGGTACTATGCCTCCTCTTTGGGTAAGGATTTTTAATAAAAATCTCTGACGATTTACCAGAGCCATGCACAAGCATCCTTGCGCTATCAATAAGTATTTAGGGTCTAAATTTACTTCTCGGGTTTGCAGGTTTTGTAAAAAAAATGCTCTTGCTAAAGTAGATTCAATTGTTGGTTTGACACGACTTTGGCAGTGAACACAAAACTCCCAACCAGGTATAAACTCTAACCAATATCATTAATTGCAAGCAAGTATTGTGACAAAAGGAAGCGTTGGTTGGAGTTGTTCCCATTATTTTAATTCGTTGATCTGACCCATTGATTCATTTGACCAAGTGGCATTTCTTTTCTCTCCCTCTTCATTTGGCAATTCTTCAAAACATTTTTTTTAACTTGTATGGAAAACATTTCCCATAATTTTTTAACTTGTATCCAAAAGCTATTATCATGTCTGTGTGAATTTAACGTATAATATATGGAGCGCCAACTCAAAGCAAAGAGGGAAAAGTAAAAAATAAAGACTAGCAGAGTGGGAAAATTTCTAAAGCAAATGTATGTCTAGGTAGTTAGATAGTTGAAACAAACTAAGCAAAACAATGTCCATTTCTCTTCTGAATGGATGGAGGGAGGAGGTGAGGGATGTTTGTTTCTTTATATCAATAGGAATTTCCATATCTTATTTTCTGGTTTTCATTTTAGTGACCTTAACTATTTATAGACTTTTTGTTAAATTATGGTATGTTTTATGCTTAGAGTAGTTTACTTCAAATCTTTTTAATAGCCACTGTTTAGCAATCAAATAAACATAAAGTAAAGTGCAGATAGAACATTAAAAGATCGACAGAAAACAAGCCAAGATACGAGACACAAGATGTGGCGGCTGGCTAGGGATAAACCCCAATGTGGGGAAACCCTTTGATCAATTTTTCTTTAATATTCAATAGTTTAGTAGAGAGAAATAGTACAATTCATAATTCTGTAATTCTATAACAGCAGCAGCAAACCCTAAATCAGCCAAGTCAAACTTGGTCAAAATACCCCCGGATTGACTTCTAGTCAACTTGAAGAACTCAGTCTTCAACAACTATCTTCAGTGAACCCTAAATCAGCGAAGTCAAACTTGGTCAAAACAACCCCGGATTGACTTCTAGTCAACTTGAAGAACTCAGTCTTCAACAACTATCTTCAACAACCCAAAACAGTCCACAATAATCAGTCAAAACAACAGTCAAAAGTTCAGCAATCTGTGGTTAGCCCTAACCAGTCAACGCTGGTCAACTTTCAAGTCAACACAACTGCTAAAAATCAACACAGGTCTTTGCTTGGTCAACACTCCATAAAACAACCCCACTTTTGGTCAACGCAACCCTAGAAATGTCAATGCTACCCAAAAAGTCAATGCTGCCCTAAATGTTGCCCTAATTCAGTCAACGCTGCCCCAATTTGTCCTTCTTCTTGCACGTGTGAGAGAAGCTACCCTAATTCATCGTTCTTGCTTGCCCAATAAGATGATGAGAGAGAAGATGAATTGAGATGAGATGAGTTGATAATGAATCAACCTCACTTGTACTTATATGTTTTGCTGGGCATGTGTGCCACACATTTAGCTGCTGGTCGACCTTGACAATTTTTCAGGGAAATACAAATAAATTCATATCTCCATAAATACTTGTTGGAATCGGATGATCTTTAGATCAATCCTGTGCCTCTCGATAAGAGGAATCTAGGAAAAATATCAGCTGTCACAAATAAGGTGACCCACATGGAGTTGGGCCCTAGTTGCCAATTTTAACATTCCCTCTCAGCTAGGGAGAACTCCATTTGCTAATCTGTCTGACCGTCGGTCCTATCCCTACTATTAAATGCATTGTTTGGCTCTGCTCTACTGAACCATGAAAAGGAAGAAATGATCGAGGATGTATCATACCATCCACCACTGACCCAAAGTCAGTCTCAGAGTGTGTCATACCACTCTCACTGATCCCAGATTAGTATCATCGATCCCAGATCAATGGAGGTAATTCTAGCATAGGGAGTACGGTAGATACAACGATGCATCCATCGATAGTACTACTAATGGTCCCTAACCTCGTTTCCATACTCATTGATCAGATGATAGGTACTTCCCATGACTCCCCCACTACATGGGTAGGATGCCTGGACAGAAGAATTAATCATCATGTCCACAAGAGAACGAATCATCATGTCCAATAGTTGCCATAAGAGAACTAATCATCCTAGCCCACAGGAGAACTAATCATTTTGTGCCATAGTCGGCACGACGTGTCACAAGGGAAGGTTGAACCTTTCACCTTGTACTTAATGCACCACTAGGGCAAGGTGAGTCGCGTTGTGGTTGCATATCGCTCCAAGAAGTACCCCGCACACCCCTGGAGCTCCCAAAGCTCAATGTGTGCATCATACATGACCCTGATAAGAGGGTCTCTCAACAACATCAAGTCGTTCTCAAAAAGTCAAGAATTTGACCTTTCCTAGGGGCTTCGTCAAAATGTCGGCGACCTGCTCATCTGTATCGATATGTTGGAGCCTTATTGCTCCTCGCTGCACCATATCCCATATATAGTGGTACTTGATATCGATATGCTTGGAGCGATCATAAAATATGAGATTCTCTGATAAACGAATCCCACTCTGGTTCTCACACAGGATCACGGTAGTATCGAATGTAAATCAAAACGGCTCACTGAAGAGCTTCCGTAACCAGACCTACTCACAAGAGGCCATACTAGCAGCAACGTACTCTGCCTCGGCAGTGCTCAAAGACACCGACTTCTGCTTCTTGTTCATACAGGATATCGAGGCAGATCCCAAAGAGAAACAACACCCAGAAGTGCTCTTTTGGTCCACCACATTGCATGCCCAGTCAGCATTGGTATATCCATGTAGTCTCACTTTCTGCCAGTGTATCTCAACCAATGAGCGATTATGCCACGACGATATCTCAACAGATTCTTCGCACCAATCCAATGTGTGTGGTGAGCCTCAGCCATATGTTGACTCAATTTGTTGACTGCAAAACATATATTTGAACGAGAGTTCACTAAGAACATCAATGCTCTGATGAGTTGAAAATACCCAGTAGCATTTTGTAAAACAGGTCTAACAGCACTACCGCTTAACTTCTTGAAGTAAAGCTCCATTGGGGTAGTCACGAGTTTGTAGTCCACCATACTGAATCTTTCCAATATCTTCACCACATATTTTCCTTGAGATAGGAAAATCTCCCCTGGTTTCTGCCAAACTTCTAGCCCTAGAAAATAGTGCATCGGTCCTAGGCCCTTCATCTTGAACTCGGAAGCCAAATCCCTCTTACATTTGTGAATGAGAGGGTCTGCACCTATCAAAAAGAGGTCATCAACATACAACACCAGTATGAGAGGTTTTTCATCTTCAACCTTAAAGTAAAGATTAGGGTCGGCTTCACTCCTAGTGAATCCCAGCTTCATCAAGTAGCTATCGATCCTCTCACACCACGTTAAAGGTGCTTGCTTTAGCCCATAAAGGGCTTTCTTCAACTTGCACACATGAGATTCCCAATCATGAATCTCAAATCCTTTGGGTTGCTCCACATAGACTTCTTCTTTGATCGAACCATTCAAGAATGCAATCTTGACATCCATCTAATGTAGGTTCCATCCTTGCAAAGTAGCAAGAGCTATGATCTAGCGAATAGTGATATATTGGGAAACAAGGGAAAATATATCGTCATAGTCTATACCTTCCTTCTGAGAGAATCCATGAGCGAAAAAACGAACCTTATAATTTTCAGTGCTTCAATTAGCTCCATGCTTTATATTGTAAAGCCATTTCAAAGTGACAACGACTTTGTCCTGGGGTCTGGTAACCACATCCTAGACATCGTTTTTTCATGATGGACTCATATTCCTCAGTTGTAGCATCCTTCCAGACTTGATGCTTGACAGCTTCTACAAATGATGAAGGCTCATTTTGGATGACCGTGCTCATGATGGTCAAGTATCCCTAATACGTGGCTGACTTCTTACTTTCCCGGAAAGTCCCTCTAGGTGCAATGTGTCCTTCAACATTATCAAGTGTCCCCCTAAGCCATGAAGGCCTCTTCCTAGAAGATGAAGGCTCTTGCTAAGGGGGATCAATAAGATCCATAGGTTCTTCCACATCAAGCATCGTCTCATCTTCCTTTTTCTCCAGTTTCCTGGTGTCGACTTCTTTAGATTCCCTTAGAGTAGGAAGATTGTCAACTTTGCTAAGAGCCATATCTTTGTCAAAGGTGACATCATGGATAATTTCGACTTCCCTTTGACCAGCCACATAGATTCTGTATCCCTTAGTATTTTCACTATAGCCCATGAAGATTCATTTCTTTCCAGATGCACCCAATGTATTCCTTTTCTCTTTCAACACATGAAAATATACAAGACTTCCAAAAATTCTTAAATGAGATACGTCAAGTTTCTTACTAGTGAACATCTCTTTGGTAGTCTTGGAACCGAATACTTGATGAGGGCATCGGTTTTGTACATATACATTAGTATTTGCAGCTTCGGCCCATAGAAATTTCGAAAGTACTTGATCATGGAGCATAACACAGACAACTTCCACAATCGTACGATTCTTTCTTTCCACCACACCATTTTTCTTAGGAGTATATGGCTTTGTAGTCTCCCTCTTAATGCTATCCTCTTTGCAAAATTCATGGAACTCATTAGATTCATACTCAGTCCCATTATCAGTCCTTAAGATCTTGATCTTCTTTTTAGTATGATTCTCGATCAAGGCTTTGAAGTGACGAAACCAAGAGAATACTTCATCCTTGTTTTTCAAGAAGTATATCTAAGTCTTGCAAGAATAATCATCTGTAAAAGTGAGGTAATATAAATATCCTCCCAAGGAGTTCACAGGCATCATACCATATATGTCTGAGTGAACCAATTGCAATATATCGGAGGTCTTGCTTTGGCTTGAGGGGAATGGTCCCATTTTGAGCTTTCCTTTGGCACATCGCAGACATACACCTTCTTGCTCTAATTTAAACTTGGGCATCCCGATCACCATTTTTCTCACATCGAGTAGAGCTTTGTAATGAAGGTGAGCAAACCTCTGATGCCATAGTTTGGACTGAATAGATGTGTCACAAGACATGACACCCAGTGGACTTCCTCCAACCTGATATAATGAATCAACTCTAAACCCAAGAGTGAAAGCATATTTAAAGTTCTTTTTCCATACACGTACCTTGCCATCGATGAAGGCCACCTTGTAGCCTTTGTCTTCCATCACTGAAATGGAGACCAGGTCCTTTTTGAGATCAAGTACATATAGGACTTCTTGTAAATGAATTGTATTTCCCTGATTCAATTGAAGAGTGACATTCCCTACGCCTTTCATGGGATATTTTGAGTTGTCCCTAAGAAAAATTTCCAAGTTGGTCTCCTTCTCTATCAAATTAGAGAGAGCTTCTTTTTAACCAGTGAAGTGCCTTGAGGCACCACTATCAATAAGCCAATTTACCAACGAGTCTAGGGGAGCAGTAGTAGAGAGGGCCGCTGGTTGATAATATTCATCTTTCTTATTTAACAACATTAGATTCATACCTAGAGTTTCTTGCCTTCTTGAAGGGTTGACCTCTTCCTTGATTTCAAGCATTCCTTTTACCTCTGCCATTGGCCCTACTATTCATTTGATTGCCTTGAGAGTGATTTTGATCATCGTCATGGTGTGAGTCCCTTTTATCAGGGCACTCCCTCACATAGTGGCCCATTTTGTTGCAATTGTAACATCGTCCTTTTCTTCCACCTTTCGGTCCAACCATTCCTTTGGATTTAGTCCCATAATGGTTTCTTCTTTTAGCATGAGAAGAAAAGGCAGAGGGATTTCCTTTAAGTGTGGGCATTTCTTGCTCTTCCATCCTTGTTTCTTCTTGAATGCATCTTACCATCAGTTCCTCAAATCCAGAAATTACATTATTGTTGAGAAGAGTAGTCCTGAATATATACCATTCAGGTGACAGTCGTCTGAGAGTTGTGATAGTCATTTCCCTATCAGGAACTACTTCCCCGATAGATATGAGATCATTCTTGATCTCGGTGATCCTTAAGAAATATGCTTGCATACTCTCATCTTTGCCCTTCTTAATTTCCTTCAGCTTATTTCTAAGGAACAAAACTTGATTTGCATCATTAACTTTAAATAAACTCACTAGTCTATTGTAGATTTGCTTGGAGGTGGTCAGCTCGGAAGCATAGGCCACCAGTCGCTCGTCGATAGAATCTTGGATGATCTTATTTGTTTTGACTTTTCCCATTGTCCATTTGTTCTTTGCAGTAGAGGATGCATATGATGGAGGCTCAACAATTATGCCTCTCACATGGTCGAACACTTCCTGCTCTTCCAATGTCAGATCAAGAGACATTTTCCATCTATGATACTCAAACTTCTCACATAGTTTGTCTTAAGTGGGGAAGTGTTCTGAGGACCCCATGACTTCTTTAAGATTGCTTCAACATGTTGGGTGTGGAGCCTGATTATCTTCTATAGTACCGGCATATTGGACCCCAGTTCAAAATGGGGCGGCAACGCCGCCCGTAAAATAATCGCTGTCGTGGGGGGTCCAGGGGGGGCCGCAGCGA
Source organism: Pinus tabuliformis (assembly GCA_031772625.1). Lineage (NCBI taxonomy): Eukaryota > Viridiplantae > Streptophyta > Pinopsida > Pinales > Pinaceae > Pinus > Pinus tabuliformis. Next base: position 571,155,572 of record CM062817.1, on the reverse strand, counting down.
CTTTTGGGAGCGCCCCCCTGGCGGGGGGTTTCGGGGGCAGCGCCCCCGAAGCTAAAAACAGCTGTAAAATTGCCTTGTAAAAGTGTAGTAATTTCTAGTCAATCTGGGCCGTTCATTAGGCGGATGATCTGACGGTAGAACTTATGTTTAGTTTAGGGTTTTCTTGCCCTAGAAGGCAACCCCTCTCTTTATATGAGGGCATTGTATTTGAGGCTGTGAGATATAGATGTGTATTCGGTGAGCGAGAAACATAGAGGTGAGACTGTGAGAGAAAACAGAGGATATTACAGCGGTTTTGCTGTAGGTTGTATCTCTTCATTTTGCTGGATAATAGAAAGGAAGGACTGGCTGTTCGGGGTGGATGTAGCCCAAACTAGGTGAACCACGTATATCTGTGTCTTTCTTGTTTTGTGCGTTTTCTGTGTTTATATTTTTGAAATATTTTATGTGTTCCATTGCTCCGTAATATATAATTTTCTAACAACTGGTATCAGAGCCGAAGGTCTATTTGGCTGATAAACTCGCAGGAAAGAAGGGTTCCTGGTTCCACAGCAGCGATTATTTTACGGGGGGCGTTGCCGCCCCATTTTGAACTGGGGTCCAATATGCCGGTACTATAGAAGATAATCAGGCTCCACACCCAATAATCTCCCACTTGGAGACTGATTGTAGCAACTCCACCGCTGCTCCATTTGCTGGACAATGACTCCTCTTTGGACCTGGCTGTTTCTCATCTTCATCGTCATCCTTGAAGACCAACTGAAACTGAGCATTTTCTCAGTTTCTCCCTGGTTACAACTTTTGTTAGCATATCTGCAGGGTTCTGGCTAGTGTGTATCTTTTCCAGCTTCAACTCTCCATCTTCCAACACTGATCGTATGAAATGGTACTTGAGCTGTATGTGTTTTGTCCTGGAATGAAATGCTGAGTTCTTTGCAAGATGAATGGCACTTTGACTATCATTGTATAACGTGCCCATATCATGCTCCTTACCCAATTCACCCATAAACCTTTGTAACCAAATCATTTCTTTACTAGCCTCTGTAGCAGCAACATACTCTGCTTCTGTTGTTGAGGGTGCAACAACACTTTGGATTTTTGAAACCCAACTGACAGCTGTTCCTCCAACAGTAAATACATATCCTGTAGTGCTCCTCCTATTATCTCTGTCACCTGCCATATCTGCATGAACATATCCTTGTAGGGATATGTTTGAACCACCAAAGCATAATGCCTGATTTGTGGTACCTCTCAAATATCTGAGAATCCATTTCACTGCCATCCAATGTTCCTTTCCTGGATTGTTCATGTACCTACTTACAACTCCCACTGCACGTGCAATATCAGGCCTTGTGCAGACCATTGCATACATTAAACTTCCAACTGCTGATGCATATGGAACTTTAGACATATAATCCATGTCTTCTTGGGTCTTTGGGCACATTTCTTTGCTAAGTTTGAAATGGCTAGCAAAAGGTGTACTAACTGGTTTTGCATTTTGCATGTTAAATCTTTTCAACACCTTTTGTATGTACTCATTCTGAGACAATGTTAATTTTCTATTTTTCCTGTCTCTAGTTATTCTCATACCAAGGATTTGTTTTGCAGCACCCAAATCCTTCTTTGCAAATGAATTTGCCAATTTTCTTTTGAGCACATTTATTTCCTGCATGTTAGATCCTGCAACAAGCATGTCATCTACATACAATAACAATATAATATAGCTGCCATCATTTTTCTTTTTCAGATAAACACAATGATCAGAGTAACATCTAGTATAACCTTGTTCAGACATAAACTTGTCAAATTTTAGATACCACTGCCTTGGAGCCTGTTTTAAACCATACAAGCTCTTCTTCAACCTGCATACAAGTTTCTCCTTCCCTTTCACCTCATATCCTTGTGGCTGCTGCATATATATCTCTTCCTCCAAATCCCCATGGAGAAAGGCTGTCTTTACATCTAACTGCTCAAGATGCAAATCTTCAGCTGCTACAAGACTTAAAATAGTTCTGATTGAAGTCATTTTAACAACAGGAGAAAATATTTCATCAAAATCAATACATTTCTTCTGTGCAAACCCCTTCACCACAAGTCTAGCTTTGTACCTTTGCTTTCCTCCATCTTCTTCCTTCAGCCTGTAAACCCATTTATTCTTCAATGTAGTTTTTCCTGCAGGAAACCTGACTAAATCCCAAGTCTGGTTATGCATTAAGGAGTCCATCTCTTCTTCCATGGCTACCTCCCACTTCTTCTTGCTTTCAACCTGCATTGCTTCTTCATAACATTCAGGGTCACCGGAATCAGTCAACAATAAATAATATAATGAAGGAGAGTATCGTTCAGGAGGTCTACTTGTCCTGGTAGATCTTCTAACACCACTTTCAGGTGTTTGGGGTGCCTGTTGTTGTTGTGATGGTTGCTGTTGTTGTGGTTGTTGATTATTATTATTTTCAGGCACCTTTAATTTTTCAGTAATTTCATCAAGAACTGCGTATTCCTTGTTTTCTTTTTCTTGTTTCTTTTCCTACAACTGATTCTTATACAAGACCTTTTCATTGAATATTACATCTCTGCTCCTAATGATTTTGTGATTTTCATAATCATATAAGCGATAACCAAAATCATTAACACCATATCCAATAAAGGTACATTTCTTTGACTTTGCCTCAAGCTTTGTTCTATTTTCTTTATCAATATGGACAAAGGCCTCATACCAATGGAGATATTTGTCCATCCTTATATACCCATGATCCTCCCCACTTCTAGTCAATGTGGGACTTTGGTCGTATACCCAACACAACAGCCTTCGGTGATTGCTCTAGCTCTTGCTCTTGCTTGGGCTTTGTCTTTACCTCAGCTCCGATACCATGTTAAATTATGGCATGTTCTATACTTAGAGCAATTCACTTCAAATCCTTTTATTAGCCACTGTTTAGCAATCAAATAAATAAAAAGTAAAGTGTGCAGATAGAACATTAAATGATAAAAAAAAAACGAGCCAAGAAAAGAGACACAAGATATGGCGGCTATCCAGGAACAAACCCCAATGTGGGGAAACCCTTTGATAAATTCTTCTTTAATATTCAATAGTTCAGCAGAAAGAAATAGTACAATTCAAAATTCTATAATTTTATAACAACAACAGCAAACCCTAAATTAGCCAGGTCAAACTTGGTCAAAACAGCCCCAGATTAACTTCTAGTCAACTTGAAGAACTCAGTCTTCAACAACTAACTTCAGCAGCCCAAAACAGTCCACAATAATTAGTCAAAACAACAGTCAAAAGTTTAGCAATCTGCGGCTAGCCCTAACCAGTCAACGCTGGTCAACTTTTAGGCCAACTCTCATCAATGCAGCCCCTAAAAATCAGCATAGGTCTTCCCTTGGTCAACACTCCATCAAACAACCCAATATTTGGTCAATGCAGCCCTAGAAATGTCAACGTTGCCCAAAAAGCCAACACTACCCTAATTTAGTCAACATTGCCCTAATTCGGCATTCTTCTTGCACATGTGAGAGAAGTTGCCCTAATTCGTCCTTCATGCTTTCCCAATCAGATGATGAGAGAGAATATGAGTTGATAATAAATCAACCTCAATTGTACTTATATGTTTTTCTGGGCATGTGTGCCACACATTTAGCTGTTGGCCGACCTTGACTATTTGTCAAGTAAATACAAATAAATTCATATCTCCATAAATACTTGTCTGAAACGGATGATATTTAGATCAATCCTACACCTCTCGACAAGAGGAATCTAGGAAAAATATCAGCTGCCATAAATAAGGTGACCTACATGGAGTTTGGCCCTAGTTTCCAATTTTAACGCTTTCTCGGTTAATGGTGTTGGTTTTTTAATTTATTTTTTTCATGTTTCTAGCTTTTTTTTTATTTTCCAAAATAGAGCAGCAAGATGGTAATAAAGAAGAGGCAACAAACTCTTCAATAGGAAATCAAAAATCAAGGTCAGTATGCGAAAGCAGGGACAAAGACTCAAATGTGAGTCTTGCATGTCAAAATAAATAACAATCAAGTCATACCCAGGTTTCCTTAAGATTAGTTTGTTGGAACAACAGAGGTTACCCATGGAGACGAGGACCTGGGTTAGGGCCTATTGCAGAAGATAGAGACATAATTTGCCTCATTGAAACACACGAGCATGAAGGGTGCAAGACACCTTTTCTTAAAGGATACTAGAAGATGGCAGCGTGGAACAAGGGAGCAGGGAATGGTGAAGGGCATGGGGGTATCATGGTTTTAGTAAGGGAGAAAGAAGGTCATCTCATTCAGTTAGAAAAAGAAGACTCAAATAAGAAATTCATTTGGTTTAAAATATCAGAAAATGGAAACCACATCAGAATTGAAGCATGCTATTTTGCGCTACAGGTTTCAAAAATCTACAAAGGTAGAGGTCTTTACCACAAAGATCCATTTGTAGCCTTAAAAGCGGATATTGCAACATATTCGTTGCTAGGTGAAGTACATATAGTGGGTGATTTCAATGCTAGGACTACAAATGAGCAAGCAAGCATTATTTGTTGTAATGATGATCGTGACCCTATTTGGCTTACAGAAGAAAGTAGTCATCAATGGGAAATAATTTCATAGGACAAAGGCTGCAATCTATTTGGTGAACAATGGCTTACTCTATGTGGGGCCTTTGATTTAGTCATTTGTAATGGCTTGACTAGATAGGAAAAGTCTCGTAATTTCACTTGAAATACTTATAATGGAGTAAGTCTGGTAGATTATGTAATTTTCTCGCATGGTTTGTGTGAGAAAATGGAGGAAATTTTGATTGGAGATTAATTGTCGGACTTGAAATGAAATCACAAGACAATTTATTTATGTTTCTCTTGGATTGGAAAGAAACAATTAGAGTAAAAAATTTAGCATGTCCAACACAATCTCCCATAGGGCATAATTCTTTTGACCCCAGCAAATTGTAATAACTTCAAATTGACACTAGAGAGGCTCTTCAAGAAGGATAAAATTACAATTCACAGCTTTCATAGTCATGAATTAACACATATAATTCAATGTGCACTTGCAAAGCAAATAAGAGCAAAAATTAAGAAGTCTGAAACAAATTGATTTCTGGTTAATGCTTGGTTTGACGAGGAATGAAAAAAGGCAAGGAGAATGTGGAAAGATTCAAACAAGGATAACATAAAGCTCAAAGCTTACAAGTAGTTATTAAGCAAGAAAAAGACCGATTTCATGGTTTCAAGGAGGGAAGAACTAATCTTCCTTCAGAAAAATAATCCCAAATTATTTTGGAAGGAGCTCCAACTGAAAAAGATACAAATTGGAAATAATATTACAACTTGTAAATGGGTTGACTATGCAAGATAACTCTATGATCAGGTTCCCAAGGTTGACCCTCCCCCCTTGGTCAACATTGATACTGAATTCTTCACGATACAAGAGGTAGAGATGGTTATCAAGACGTTGGGTGTTGGAAAGGCAAAAGTCTTAGCTGAAATCCAAGAAAAATATCTAAAGTGGGGGCTCAAAGCTTCTTGCACCTCACATTACAAAAATTTTCAACAACATCATACAATAAGGGCTCCCCACAGATTGGACAACTAGTCTAGCAATAGCTATTTTCAAGACCGGTGACGTCAATAATCACTCCAACTATAGGACCATCATGATAAACCCTTTGTTTGCAAAGCTATTTGGGAGCATTCTATAAAATAAAATTAGCAAGTGGGCAGAAGAAAGAGATAAGTGTTTGACTCGATTCTTAGGGATAAGCTTTGGCACAGAATGGAGGAACTTGGGGTTCCTAAACATTTGAGAGCAGCTGTGCATAGGCTGTATGAAGAGGTGAAATTCAAAATTAGAACTTTAGCCGGAATTTCAGAAAGTCTTAGAAATGATATCGGGGTCAAGCAAGGTTGCCCACTATCTCCTACCCTTTTTGGTTTATATATCGACAAGCTTGAGGAGTGGTTAAATTCACAAGGGGGTGATGGTATCTATTTGGGCAAGATGGTTATAAGGTTTCTTTTGTATGCAGATGACCTTGTTCCAATTGCTAAATCAGCTCTTGGTTTGCAAGAGCACTTACTATCCCTTGAGCATTTTTGTAGAAATGTGGGAATGCAAGTCAATATCAGCAAAATGAAAGTAGCGGTTTTCTCTAAGAAAAGAAAAAATAACTAGCATAAGTTCTACTTTGAAGGCAACATTCTAGAAGAAGTTGCAGATTACAAGTACCTCGGAATTGGCTTCAACAAAAATCTAAGCTAGAATGGTTGTAGAAAGAAAAGAACTTTGGGGGGTTGGAGAGTATTTTATGCTTTTCAAAATAGATGTAGAGAGGCAGAGTTATGGGACTGGAAAACCACTCAAACTCTTTTTGGGCTTCTACTGATTCTAATGATTCTCTATGGTTGTGAACTATGGGCCAACTGTAAATCTGACATGCAATGGTGACAAATTGAGAAAATTCAGAAGCGTTTGATTACAAACAAATTTAAGATTAAAAGTGCATTTCTTTATGCTATCTTGTTAAGTGAAGGAGGGACTACTCCTATTGAAGCAATTTCTATGGTGCAAGTCATAAAATATTTTAAAAAAAATGAGCAAATGGAAGAGGGTAAATGGCCTAAGGTTGTCTTTAACGATAGCTTATGCAAGAGCAAAAAAACTTGGATACAGCAAAATAAAAAATGGTTTAGTAAATGGGGTATTCTCTTGAACACATGTCCTATAATCAGCAAAGAGATAAAAGCTTTTGTTATGGAAAAGCTCCACAAGCGTACTTGGGATAAGGAGCTAGGAAGAAAGAAAAATTACTGTATTGAAGTGTTTAATCCCACTCATAGTCATCAACCAAAAGCATACATAGAGGCCAATATCTCTTGGAGAGCCAAAATTCTTATTGCTTAGTTAAAGACTAATTCTCATCAACTCCATTGTGAGACAGGGCACTGGAAAAGGCCAAAGGAAGTGTGGGAGGAAAGAGTATGCATTTTTTGTTCTTCCGGAAAAGTGGAAACATAAAAACATTTCATTTTAGAATGTGAGGCCTTCAAAGAGAATAGGGAAAGTTATGTAGGTATGTTATCAGCTAGCTCTTCGGATAATATATTTAGTGAGAGGTTTGTTGAGAATCTGGGAGCATTTATTTTGAAGCTTCATAGATAAAGGGCCGAATACATCAAGCAGATGAAGAAACAATCTATCCCATAGGTTATCTTTAGCCTCGTGGACATTAAAATAATTTCTTCTTCTTCTTCTTCTATAGAATTGCATAGCACCGAGTGCAAATGGAAGAATAATATATTTTTCAAGGTACATCCTTGATCATTCCCAACACCTCCCTTCTTGTGCTTATTTTTTGTGTTATTCTAATTTGATTCTTTCTTTAAATTAACATGATTTTTTCTTTAAATTAATAAGAATTGCAATTTTCAAGTAATTCATTGAATTATTTCTGAATTTTTATTGTTTAATTACTTATGTTTGTTTCCACCATATATTGCAAATGGAAAGTGAGCACTAATGCAAAGGGAGGAGTGAGCACTAATAGTGCAATAATTCTTAAGGTACCCTATAGCTCTTTTTAGTATATTCTTTTGTGTTGTAGTTGATAGTATTTATGATATCATTTTTTTTAACAATTAAGTTTTGGAATTAGAAATTAAAAAACTATTTATATTTATAATGAAATGATTATAGAAGGTTGAAATCATGAAAATGGGTTACATTTTTGGGCCAAATATGGCAATGAAATTTCAAGTTTTATCTTTTATTGAATTGAAGCCCTCAAAATTCAAAATTCATATAAGCACTATAAATTTTGATTCAGATTAAAAAGAAAAATTGTGGAGAATTATGTTGTTGACCTGATGGTATTTTTTCCAAAAATATTTAGTCATATAATACGTCAATTTTCCTTTAAATGAAATGTTTGTCCTTGCAATTTTTCACACATCTTAAAAGGTATGTGTGTGTTCACATAGCATAAATTGGTCTAAAGTGTGTAATTTTTAAAATATATATACATGAGCATGATCTACATGGAGAAAGCTAAGTTTATTATATTAAATTTATTTTTTGATGCAAAAATATATTTTTTTTATTATTTCTCAAAGATGGCGAAGTAATATTTCAATTGCATTTTGCAAACACGGGTTCACATAAGTTTTTTTTCAACAATTCAAATAAATTGAAAAAACAAAAGTACCCTTTCGAAGATGACTCGTAAATGAAGATAGTCATATTTTTTGAACTTTTTTGTTGTTTATATTTTTTATAGTGATTTTTTATTCAACCTTTTTAAAAAAATTCAAACATTATGTTTAAAAGAAATTAGATGAAAAATATCATATGAATTTGAAAATGTCAAATTCATATGCCATTGGATAGAGGATTCCTTCATGACTCCAAGGTGATCAACTCCACTACTTGAGGACAAATTTAGCCCTAAGTCTGCTAGGGTACAAAATAGTGTTATTAGATATTTTGTAGAAGGGATGCTGAACTTGTGGATTCTAGGACTTAAGAGGCACGATCGAGCGCTTTATTTTGAAATTCAAATAACTCGATCGATGGTTTAAGAAACCTTCGATCAAGCCCTTAACATGGTTAAATAAAGGGATGATCTAGCTTATATCTTGATCTAGCTTTAAGGTTGTATCTAACTTTAAGGTTAGATTTAGCGTATATGTAGATCTATCTTTAAGGCTCAATTGATCCCATAGCTTGATCGAGCTTTAAGGATCGATGAAGGCACTTTTTTTAATTCCATGCCTAGGTTGTATTGATGGGAAATTTAAAAAACATGGCTTGATTGAGCTCCTAGATAATAATGGGTTACATTGTTTAAGCCCTCAAACACCTCGATCGAGCGCTTAAAAAGGCTCGATCGAGCACTTAAATGGATTGATCGAGCCATTGCTCTTTCCACCCAAACACGCCCTCTCTCGCCAAAAAGTGTAACCCAGCTCCATGCTTTCACCTAGAAATAACAATGAGAATTAGCTTAGCATGTGACTCCTCTCTAAAGTAAATCATAATAAAACATAAACAAAAAGGAGACTTTGATCAAACAAATGCAGTGAATAATCAAGGCATGTTCCATGTTAATGTGTTTATATAATATTTAAATTCAAGAAACAAACCCAATGATTTTATTGATTTGAGTGCAATTTGTGGATACTCTCAAATAAAATCTTTTCACATAAATTCTGGTTGGCCTTATGAAAAGTACATTTAACATAGTGGATTTTGCTTATTTATGCTCCATATTACATTGTTTCACACTTATTCTTACTATTAACGTTATATTTTCTATATATATACTAAATAATTTATACTTCTTTAAGACAAACATCCAAAATAGGGCCAAGAATTCAAAAAAAAATAACCTATATATTTCTTTGCCAAAAATACCAACTTTCTCTAAGTAGGGCTTGCATGCAAAAGTCTAGCATTCATTGTATCCACATATACATTGAGACCATCATCATCTACCACATCTTCCACGTTTAGCTATACAGATTCATTATAAGTGTATAGGAAATAGTAGGGAAACTAAATACGAGGGAAGGGAACAATAACATTACTGAATTGACATGAATGTATTAATATATGACTTGAAGAGTATATAACTTAAACTTAGCTACATCGTTTCACTATTTCTATGCAACCCTTCCTGACACGGAAGTGGGGTATGGAAGCCCATAAAATGAGAACAAGCCCACAAAATATTAGGATTTGTGCTTAATTTATGCTAGAGAAATAGAACACGAAGAAAATGAGGACTAAATGACTTGAAACTATAGGATATATACCTATACATTTACCTTATGATGTCTTTGCCATGTTTTTGCAATAAGTATTGTTGCTTCTTTAGCATTAGTAAGGGATGGTTTTGCTTATTTCCATGCTCCTAATATTTTCTTATACTTCCAGAATTAAATATCCAATAGTATAGATCAAAATCCCATGAAGCAACTTCTAATTTTGGAAAACTTTAATGTGCAAAAACTTCATTATAACATTAATTTAACAGCAATCATCTTCAACCATGGTCAACCATCATGAACCCTCATCAAACCTCAACAACCATAGTCAAACCCTCGTCAATAATTGTTAACAATATTCAATCAACATGAACCATAGTCAACCATGGTCTATGAATCACACCACGCATCTACTGTCAACTAGTAAAACTACATTAGTCAATGTGATTGATATGTTGTTCAATGCCATTTTACTTTTTTTATATACTAATTAATGTATAAAAAAACATCAATCAATGTACATGAACTACATTTACTAATTGATTATGTTAATGATACAAAAATAATAATTTAAACTAATAGTTTTAGTGATCCAAAAGAAATTGATTTAAACTAATTTTAATTGTATACACAAACTAAAAAAAAACATTTTTTTTTCAAAATATTGCATACTCATTGTTTAAATATTTCACATATTAAACCAATTTTTAGTTGTATAATAATATTTTCTTATATATCATAATACAAGTTGAGTGGACCTAATGGTTAAGAGCATGTGTTTCCTCTTAAGAAGTCACAGTGAACCGGAGAGGTAGAGTATGTATATCTGAGCACAACTCTTCTCCCACAAACAAAAGAGTCGTCTACACCAATTTAGTGTTAAAATTAAATAATAATGTGATAATAATATAAATTTGAATCATAAAATACCTCCCCACCTAGATTTTCTTATAAACCAAGGTCAAAAATTTAAATTAATTTAATATTATATTTGTTTTTTTGGCTTTTACTTTAATAATTATTTGACATTTTTAATATAATATATATGGCTAAATCGAAACAGATCTAGCACACTCCATTTTTAAAATGATAGTGTTGCCCATATATGTCGAGTATACCCTCGAAAAGATTTCAACTTCTCATGTGTTTTTAGCTAGTGGACTTTAACTTTGCTTTTCTACATAAAGGTCGACGCTTTATTCACACGCAAACCAGTACACGACTAATCTCAATCAGTGGCCAGTGGGTGTTATCTTTTGCTTTTCTACTTAAAAGAGAAAACGCAAGACCTTCATTGGGCGCTTAATTTACATTCACACGAAAACCAGTATCGTAGGGAAACAAATATGCCTAGATTTAAACAAGTATATTATTAGTCCCTGCCATCTGGCAATGGCCAGGGACTATTGTAATCGATTTGTTCGGTTTTAGCATTAGTTCAACCTGCTTAACCTCATGAATAGCCACCTCCTATCGCGAATATCCAAACTTTCTTAACTTTTTTAACCGTATTCTTTTTCATCGTCTTATTTGGCCTCTTCCCGAGGCAAGAGGGCGGAAAGCATATGTTATATCATATTTTTGCTTCAAATTTGTAAATTTAACTTCAAACTAATGCTGGACTAATGCCAGCATTAAATCTCAGGCATTTTATGTTAATCAAAATATGTTTTGTATAATAGAAAACCATCTTATAATAGAGAAGCACCATCGCACTGATGCCACCACCGCTTCCTGCCACAACTGTTAGGTGTCGCACTATTCTTCTGTTTACATGACACGTCTTTGACATGAATTTTCGCATAAAAAAGAGACGGTAAAAGAAAAGGAGGAAGATACATACATCGTAATGGAACAACTCCTTGTTCTGAAATCGAACCCTGTAATGATTTGCCAAGAGGGAAATACGCTGTCCAGAATTGCCAAAGCCGGGTCGCCTCAAAATGTTAAGCTTTCTGCAATTCTGCAAGGGCGCCCTTTTCTTTCTTTCCTGCAAGGATGAGCGAAAAATAGGAATAAATGAGTCAATGGTCTCTAGACGCTTTTGGTCATAAATTTAGGCGGGGCTGAGAAAGCTGAAGGATGCTCTCACGCTGCTGTTCGTATCGAATGAGTAGCTTTTCCCTTTCATCTTCAAATTTGGAAAATATTTCTGCAAAATTCAAATCAAAAGGATCGTATGATGAGCTTTCTTTAGCGCTTAGAGATAATAACCTATGAATACTTAATTTACATGCATCTACACTGTACAGAGCATTCGATGCTACTTACACATATTTCTGGAAAATATTTATGCAAAATTCAAATGAAACGGATCGTATGATAAGCTTTATCGAGCGTTTGAAGACAATAAGCTATGAATACTTCTTTTACATAGATTTACAGAGCATTCAATGCTTCCTCTACATATTTACTTCTGAACGAATTTCGAATAATTTCATTTCCATAGAAATTTCGAGTAATTATAGTTGTCGAAACATTTATTATTGGAAGATGGATGAACATGACAAGAAATCTAGAAAACTAGAGTACTTGCCTTTGTAAGCTTGCAAATGAGAAGCTTTCTCCTTGCAAAACTTCTCATAAGCTACTTGAAACTTAGCCGACTCACTTTTTAGAGCACTCTCACACTGCAATCATTAGATTCTTCTATAATCTCCAATCTTCATATCTGCGAGTTTGGCATTCAACTACAAAACTACTGAAATTATTTAAAGTTCAAAAAATTTCATTCACAGTTACCTCCTTGCAGGTCTTGGTCGCAGCTTTTATGAAGATTTGCCTGTACGCGTATATCATGATAAGTATGTTAAATGTATTGCACTCTTCATCGCATGAATGGACGACAATAAAGTGTATTATCACCTTTCTTTCTCGAACTTTAGTTTAGCCTCGTCCAGTGTGGACTTGACTTCGGATGAAACACTGAAAAACAGAACTAACAGTCAAACCTTTTTGCCACATACAGAGAGAATAATGGAAAAAGGTTTTGAATCTGTCCTAACCACTGCCTCTTGCATATCGTGAAAATGCCTCGGGGTATCTGCTCTCTGCCCATTCTAAGCATACCCTACAATCAATGCAGCCCATGCATTCCATGATACAACGTCTAGTGGATGCATTTGGTTAAACAGTTCAAAGGCTCTCTGAGCCCTCCCACATTTGGCATACATGCCTCGCACTGATACCCTAACTTATTACATTCACATGAACTCCATACCCTGTTGCAGAGTTCAGAAACCAACGCCTTCCTGTGCCTGCGCACTTATGGCCTCTCAGTGTGGCTACGCATTGAGAAATGGTGTCGTCGTGAAAATCCCTCAAAATTGGGCAATTCTGGCTCCAAAATAGCCAAATTATGGGCTACAACAGGATTAAAATTGCATAGAAACTAAATCCCTCTCAGCAGATGGCCCTACATTCAGTTACAGCCGCAACATCATACTTGTGCCCTCGGCTTGCATGATACGCTGAGAATAGGTTGCTCACAGCGACGACGATAATGGCAATGCGACCGACAACTTACAGCGAAGGCGATAATGGCTACGCGACGGACAATTCATTGGTCTTACTGAAGCCGATACCTGGGCATAGAAATCACGGAGTTAAAGCCGGTTTGACATGTTACACTATCTGTGCATGCACCCAATGATTTATGTGCAGGTCTTATGCTATAGAAAAACATGCAGCCAATAAATTATGTGCACAGGTGTTATGCTCTGGAAAAACATGATAATTTGACATGCGTCGGGTATTCTGCATGTTTCTTCGCCACGAGACGATTTACCAAGCGAAGAAAATCATAAAATTATTTTCGTTTGCACGATGTTCATTAACTTTCGCTGACTTATGCATAACGTTCACAAACTTACGCAATACGCTGTTATTTTCTTTTATATAATGTTCATTAACTTTCGCTGACTTATCCATACTAAGCGTAAAATGAAAAGGGAGAAAAAACAACTGACCAAATTTTCAGTAAATAGGCGAAGTAAATTTGAAATTCCAAGGCTGGCGGTTACAATGCAATTGGAACCCAAATATTTATTCCTTTAGTTATTATAGGGCATCGTCTGAGTGAGTGATGATTCGCTATGATAAGTAGCGGCTATCAAATCAATCCAGTCACGCCAAAAGAGCTTCTGCTTGCTTTTCATATTTGAAGCCATTAGACTTTGACTTGTCTGCACACCACACAAAGATGCCCTCCAATTCCCCCTTCTGCTTCAGCATCTTGCATGCCTGAAAGAAGCCGGAGAGCAAAGCACCGTATCCATATCACAGCTTCCCACCTACGCTCCGCCATCCATTCCAAGTTGGAGGACCTGGCTTCGTAATAGTTAACATGCATTGTCTAGGTGACAACGTCAGAATGCCAACATCGTAAGATCTGGGGTACTTGTTTGCAGTAGACCCGGTTATGGCGCAAGGGCTGCATACCCGCCTAGTTATGATGGGCCTGGGTCCTAGGGCATAATACCTATATGTATGACCGGTTATATCGTATCATAGTAGGAGCCCAGTATATATGCGATGTGAGACGTAGAGATGATGATGGCTATATCGTCTAGGAACCTATGTGCACAGCGCCCTTGTCTTCGAAGGGGGCGATGGACGTGAAGGAGATGACTTTGCTCTGCTTTAACCACGTGATCAACTGCCCGATGCAATTTACAAATGTGTTATCATCGGCCTGAAAATGCTCGTAGTCGATGTCGATGCCATCGAGATGGTATTCTTTGATTATCTTCGACAGCGACGTGACAGCGTTGTTAACCCACGAAGACACCGACGATGGCTTGAACTGGACAGGGTGACCGTTGCCCACGCTATCCCCGCCTAAGCTCAGCGCGACCTTCACGTTCTTGTGTTGGGCCTTTATGACCTGCACGGCCTTGGGAGTCAGGCTGCCGGTGTCCCAGAAGATGTTGAACTTTCCGTTTGTGGGAGAATGAAGTGGACCTCCACCGCCGGATTGATGGGCACATCTGAAAATTTCACGCCGTTGCTGAAGGCGCCTATGTATTCCCTCAAGATATGGCCGTTCGCTCCTGCACACAGATGCACACAAATAGAAGAATGTTATGTTATGCCTAATAATTTTCATAAACAAAACAAGTTTAAGCAATTCTGGATTCCAAAAGCGCTTCCATACCCATAGCGATAGGAAGCAGATTATGCAGCAAAAGAACAATAGCCAGAAGTTTGCGTATCTCCATGGAGGCCATTACTACACGCAGCGACTGCACTGAAAGGGTCAACTGAAACTAATTACAAATCTTTTGAATCCCATGGTATTTAGGGAATTTGAATCTGTCCTGAATGTTAGGTTACTAACCATCTGAAGTTTTGTCGTGAGTGTATTTTCAGGAACTATAATTATGGTGCGGCTGGAAATTACCTGGGCCTGAATAACCCTGACATTGTAGCTCAGGATGATTCAATCTCATGGAAGACTGCTGTCTGGTTTTGGATGTTGGATAGCAATTGCCACTCTGCTATTACATCCGGGCAAGGATTCGGGGCAACTATTCAAGCAATCAATTCCGGAGAATGCAATGGCAGTAACTCTGCTACAGTTACTTCCCGCTTGAATTATTACAATAATTACTGCAGCTAGTTTGGCGTAGATCCAGGAAGCGATCTTAGCTGTTAGGATTACTTCAATAAACAGATTGAGGCTAAATATAATAGCTAGTATGGGCGGAGTAGGTCTAAAGCTAAGGTTGTTTCCTAATTTTTAACTTGATGCAGGGACTTGCTGCCTCGCAGCTTCCCTTGTTTACATATATTTTTTCCTTCTTAAACAAGTATATTATTCATATACAATTTTTCCTTATTAATATATCAATAGTAACTTAAATATTAATAACCTAATTACCGTATCACAATAATAACATAAATATTAATTACATGATTACGGTATCATAATAGTAACGTAAATATTCGTTACCTAGTTACCATATCATAATACCCACAGGAAGATGAAGAAAAGAATAATAATTAATATGAATATGAAGTAAAGAGTGCGTTGAACTCTGAGCAGTGATGGATTGCTGATCATGTACAGGAAAAGAAGATCTTTGATAAAAGAAAATGCTTTTGTTCACATGCAAACCAACGGCATGTGATCCCGGACCCGCAATATGATGAAGACCAAGACGAAGACAGCTTTCTTGTAATTCGTGTTCATCTTTTAAGGGTTCAATGAATTCATCTCTTGCTTTTCTACTGAAAGTGAAAGCAGAAGATCAACTTGACACATCAGCATCAAACTTTAATTGACAATCAAACCAACCAGCACATGGATGAGCATATCATCTGGAAAAAAATTTGGCATCACAAGGACTTCGATCGCTTTTAACCCGAGAGGGATGGCTTGCATATCAAGATCCAAAAAAGAAAGATGAATACAGGAAAAAATGTTTGAAAAATGGAGATGCCTTCCTTTGTGGAAAAGAAATGTAACGAAGAGTATTAAACAGAGGAGGGGGAGAAAGATTAGCAGAGCGAGCTATCGAAGGAGAGAACCAGTGGCGTATTGAACAGAACATGCCATTGGTGGAGTAAGTACGTCAAGGCACGAAACCGAATTAATTTTGATTAACGTTTTATTAACCTTCAACTCTGCATTGGCCTATGGCAGTTCCTCAAGGTCACATCGATGGACTGGGGCGTGATACAAGGCGTAGTCCGCTGGTTTCTGCCGCCGTTGGGACCCTCCCCAACGTATTCTCAGCAACATTCACAAGTTATTTAAAATGTTGCAGCCGAGAATAAAATGGGAAGACTCCAAAGCGTTGCAACAACCAGCTTTGTATCAGCGCCCCAACTGGTGTGAGTTTGGGGAACTGCCACATGCCAAGCCAGACTTGCATGCTAATAAAACATTATTCGAAATTACTTCTATTTTGTTGGTTGACATACTTCCTCCGCCAATGACACGCTCAGTTCAATTTGCTGATGGTTCTTTATCTCTTTCTTGGATAGCTCATATTACAAATCTCTTTTTTCGGGATAGTTTACATCGCAAATTGCTTGACGAGCAACTATTACATCCAGTCTGGTTCACATCAGCTTTTAACGGACTAGATTTGTTTAGTACGTATCATTCTTTAACACTGGGCACAATTACTCAATAAAGTTTAATCCTTGGTGGTTTTACTGAAGAATCCTTGGTGGCTTTACTGAAAAGACCCATCCTCTACTCCTTGTGCTAATTGTGTTAATAAAACTTGACTAAATCTTTCTTCTATTCTTAATAACTTTAGTCATGATTTTTCTTAATAACCTTAGTCATGATTTTTTCTGTAACCAAGGAGTAGATTTTTTTTTTTAATTATTGTGTAAGCATATTTTTCTTTCTATTTGGATCTTGATATACATGCCCTCCCTCACCGGTTCAAAGCCATTGAAGTCCTTATGATGCATCTTATCCTTATTATTATCCATATATTGGTTGGTTTGCTTCTTAATTAAGGTTTGATATTAATGCCTTACGTTTATCTTCGACTTGAACAATTGGAGCAAAAACAAAGGATGATTTCCTGATGTGCAAGAAATCCTTTGATGAACACGCATTAGAGTAACGCCGCCGCCTTCATCTTACTGCCAGTTGAAGATAAGATGATATTGGAAATGTGGTACGATGTATTCGTAGAAGTTAAATTCTTCCAACGACAAAGCTGAAATGTATGGCGAAGATTATTGGAATATTATTCTACTGCGTTGAAGATTATGATTATGTAACCTTGAGAATTGGAAAATTAAATGTATGATTCAATATTTTGATTCTGGGAATATTTTTGGGTTTGGCTTTTAATTGGAATATTGTGATAATGTAACGTTGGTAATTGAAAATTTGATTTCATTTAAAGGGTTGATTACAATTAATCCATTAGAAACTGAAAAATTGATTTATTTAAAAAGTTAATTGCAAAGTTAAAATCGCATGTTTCAACCTAGGAATTTTTGGATGAGTGAATGAAATGTTCCAATCTCTTATTGTACTTGCCTATCAACGTTAATCAACTACACTTTAAATGATTATATGCTGATTCACTTATCGCTCGCTTACATGTGCATTTTCTTTTCTCAGAGATGTTCTTGTTTTCCTTTGCATCTCAAGCATCAGCTATTCAGCACTGGTTAAAATATAAAATCATTTTAAGAAGTTAAAGTACGATTAAAACCGCTTTAGATCTTTATATATGTGGATAATTGTTTACGAAAAGATTTTGTATATATTTTAGCTTAACACCGCTTTAGATCTTTATATATGTGGATAATTCTTTACGAAAGGATTGTGTATATATTTTATGATTCAGATTCACACACATTCAAAAAATGGTACGATGCACTTTATCTCTGTTTGTGAAAATTTACTAAGAAATTTGTTAAAGAAAAACAGCTACTTTCTAGCTATATAATATAGCTAAGAAGATATTTCACAAATACTTTTATTTAAGAAGTTATTCTTTATAAGTTAGACAAACATAAAAACCTTTCAATTCTCCTGGTAAAATTATAAGAAATTGTTTAATTCTAAAAAAATTTATATGTTGTTTGTTGGAACAAATTTTCATGTGAAAAGTAAAATGTTAAAGGTATTAGAATAATTCTTGCCTTAACTATCCATTGACGTTTACAGCTAGATTATGAGTATTCGTCTTAATAGTAACTCAACCTACTCCACTAGGAAGGGAAAAAAGGACCATATGCATATCTTCATAATTAAGAAAAATAAGAAAAATAGATTATGTGTATATATTTTTGTTATTTTAATACTGATAAATTATTCTCACTGTAATTGAGTTCTTTTTCTTCTTGCCATGACACATCTATTCAATTCTTAGATAGCAATGAAGTTTGTGTATTCAGACTTTTCCTCAAATGGCTTTAGTTAAGGGCACTTTACTCTTTTAGCTAAGGGCATTCCACTCTTTTTTTAATGTTTTTTTGTTGTTTATTAGGAATAATAAAAAATGAACATATATATATTGTTTATTGCGAGGTAATTCATTATAAAAAATGGTCAAAAACATAAGACAACACTTTCAGGTAATATTAAAAATAGATTTGTTCAAAAATGAGGACTTATCTAGCAGAAATTATCTACATAGAAAACCTGATAATAGAAAGCAACATTAAAGAGCTGAAAAATACAAAAATAACTTCCATAACTTGAGTGATTCAAAGTAGCGAAGTAAGGTATCCAAACATTGAGAGAATCTAATCTAAGACATAGATTTAGTTGAATATAGTTGAGCACTCATATTAGTATAAAACCACATAATGTGCACTTCGAAGAACATTTCCAACATATTCTTCATAAAATAAGTAACATATATTCAAAGATAATGCTCTTTTTGATAAGATGTTTGTTTTTGTGTTTAGTTCCTTATGAATGTGTTGAAAGGTGATTTCCCGAAAGAAATTCCTCATCTCCAAAATTATGACTTTCTAAGAAGCTAAGTTTAAGACCTCCAAGTGACTTTTCCTAATAACCAATCTATTAGACATTTGGAATCTCCACAAATTTGTAAACATCTTATATTTTTTAATTTTGCAAGACACAAAAGAGGCCAAAAATAAATCAATTATGCTTTTGCATTTGTTCCTTTCTATATACCAATTCTAAACTAAAGAAACTTGTTTCCTATCATTTTAATTATTCCATCACCTCCACATCTATCCCCTTGTGCAACACCATTAAACAAACCCACTAGGTGGCATTGAGATAATCTATGAAGATTGATCCTTCTTTGGTTTTCTTCTTTTTGCTTCATATTATAGTCCATGAAATGTGCCACAATCCTAGAAGTTTGAATAATTATATTAATACTTGTTTTTTTAAAGACAACCTGTTGACAGTGTTGGACCTACCAACATTCAGGGGATCTCCCCGATATGATGTCCCAACTATACCTCATACCATTTAGAGTAGGAGTCCCAAAATTTGGTAGTAATGTTATGTCTTGACCATGGAAATGCGCAGAGTGAAGTATGATAAATTTAGGTGAGAGCAAGTGTGCGACCCTACAGAGAGTCAAGTTCGATGTATGAAGTTTCCAACACATGAAGGGAAAAAGAAGTGTTCCCTTTGGAAGCTTGTAATAGTACACAACTTGAAAGGAACACGAGCGAAATGACATGACAAGCTAAGATGTGGAATAGTCCACAACTTAAAGTGATGAGTTAATACAACAAAACACATTCAACAAGGTGCATACAAATGCAAAGAAATAGTTGATAAGAATATGCGTAAGTTAAATAACATACATTTCCAATACAACAAGAATAGTCCTACTATATTAACAACATATGCATGAAAGCGTGATGGCTCTGATTTTATTATTATAAGTGAAATTTCCATACATACATACACCATTGATGACCCCTAGCCATAATAGTGGAACATTACAGTCAAGAACACATGCTCCTCCAAATAAGCATACTCGCTCTACGTTATGGAGAAGCCAAGTATCTTCATAATTGATTTGTTATGAAAACATGAAGGTGATGGAAAAATTGCAAATAAAATTTGTTGGAAAATGTAATTCTTACTTGTCTCAGTTGTGATTCTTTCTATGCAAAGGAGTGTGTTCCTATTAGTTAGGAGTTATTTGCTAGATTGGTGTGTGGTTGAGATATTCTCCCAAGCAAGTGATTGTGTGTCCAGAATAGGTAACTATCTTGGACACACAATCACTTGGTTGAGAGAATATCTCAACCACACACCAATCTAGTAAACAACTCCTAACTAATAGGAACAAAATCCTTTACATAGCAAGAATCACAATTGAGACAAGTAGAAACTACATTTTCCAACACACCCCCTTAATGACTAGTCTCAATATCAATCTGCAAAGTCTAGTTCTGGTCAAACATAAAAAGAGAATATGTCGACGTCAATATAAAGGAACAATTTTCCACCAGAATGCATGGGTGCCAACCACTACAATTGCCAGTCTACTAAGATGCCCTTCGCATACATGGTTCTATCAACCATTATAACTACATACATGTAGTTGTACCTGCAAATCCCCCTCCATCATCATAATGGGTTTTATCAAATTTCCCATAACCATGCTCTGGGTTTTATCGGATGACCCTCAACCATGACAATAAGGGCTCTCAAGCATCAAGGTTCAACACAACCACATAGGCTCAACACATTGAACAAGGCTCAACTTAGCCATGAAGGCTCAACTCAGCCATGAAGGCTCTAACACAGCCACGAAGGCTCAACTCTACCACCAAGGCATTCAATTCAGCCACGAAGGCTCACCACAGGCCCAACCTAACAAGGCCCAGGGTTTTCTCGGTTGACCCTTAACCATGCCAAGGTTGTTTGTTAGCTCACCCTAAACCATGCCTACAAGAATACCTGTCTACTTCACTCTTACACGTGGTTTCTGGCTTACCATAAACTGACACTATAAAATGGTTTCTTGCTGACCACAAACCTTCCATTACAAAGTGGTTTTAAGATTACCACGAACTTTATGGTGGTACATATGCCTCATCGGGCTTACAATACACACGCCAACTCTTGCTGTTACCAGGTACATATTTCACAAAGACCACTATAGAATATTACATAGACTTGCTTACTAATACATATGTGATTCACATTACAGCATAATAGAGTCTATTCCACAAACACAAACAAACTTTCAAGCCCATTTGGATCCTTTTCCACTCATCTTGGATACACCATACCATTCATATGCTAGAAAACACCACTTCTTTCCCACTTGAATATCATAGGCTTTGTACTTCTAGTCTTCGGCATCTTCATTTCTAACTTTGTCATACTGATCTTGGATCTCCACATTTTACCTGTCATCCCTTAGAGTCGCGAATTCCAAAAAAATGACTTCACATTGTGGTCATGAATCTCAATATGTATACAACTTCCAAGACATATTCATTTTCACCCATATCTTGTGCAAAGCTTATATTTCTATATTTCTGAAACGTAAAGGCTAATAGAAAAATTATTAATCCAGACTATTGGAAGACTCCTTTACCATGGGAAATCACTTTCGGTGAGAATGAAAAAATATGGCAGTGTCACACATACTCTGACACATAGTATGGACAATTCTAGATCTCATCATTGGCAACGGGCATGTGGTGTTTTGCATTTCTCCAACAATTAGGGTCTCTCCAAAAAGAAACAATCTATGACAGTTCAAATCTCATCAAAGAGAGAATGCCCAACTTGATGTTCAATGTGCCAAAGTGATTGACAAAGAAAACACCGACTCCATTTCGCTCTCCTAGTACACCGTCTCATCGTCATCTCAACTCTTAGTAGATTCGAGCCTTCCCATTGCACCAGGAGACCCATCGTTCTCCTGCTTCTTGCGCTCAGCGTGGATGCATCTACCGAGAGCTTCAATACTTGGCTCTTGAGGCCAATCCTGTGGAGGGCAATGGCTATGGCTAACCTACAACACTACCTCCTTCTATATGAAACTTTGTATTATGGAGAGGTCCTCTCTGCAGGTTGTCTCTCATGGCAACATACAGCAGCTTTGACACAGTCATTAGCTCCCATCCATCATTCCAAATAAAATAGCCATATCTTCTATACATGCTTCAGCCTGTCATGATTTTATGAGAATATCAAGTGTTGCAAATTTGTGTGCTGCATCCTTGTTTTCCAGCACGTGAGCATCAATGTTCACCTTTCTCAATGGTTCTGAATAGGCAATGGCACGGTCCTTCATCCAGTCAAGTTCTTCCACCACTGTGAGTGTTGGAGTCATTAACTTCAAGGGAGGATCCATTCCAGGAATGAGAGGTTTGGCTACAACATGGTCCAAGCTAAATTCTTCGTTAGGAAAAAATAATTTCCATGCGAGAATGCACATTGCTTTATCATAGAACTATGAGTTTTCTATCTTGATGTCTGACTGCATAGGACACTACTGATGAAAAAATGGGTACATAAGAACTTCAACAACCACTTTACTGGTTTTAAGCAATTTCCATCCTAAACTGCCTTACAAGCTACCTGGTCTGATCTTACACCAACAAGTACACATCTGGAAGGATTGCTATGAGCTGCAAGCCATGGCTCCACCATGGAACCTCCAAAGGAATCAACATCCTTGCATTCGCTGAAGTGGCCCCCCTTTACAGTTCAATTGAAGAGCTCACCATCGACGTAGATCTCCTTAACTCCTCAACCACCTTTACAGATGGAGAATTGGGATCCCAATTGGCCATCACCAGCCCTGGAACATCCAAAACTACACACACAGGAAACACCAAACTCTTTATTTCCCTCAGCCCATGAGGGTACAAGGACCAGGCCCTCACTGGCTCTGATACCATGTTAAATTCCATAAGGAAATATATATATTTTCTTTAATCAAATAATGTTACAAATAAATATATGAAGTGTCTCAAGATAGGGAAACTATCTTGGACACACAATCACTTGGTTGAGAGAATATCTCAACCACACACCAATCTAGGAAGAAAATCCTAACTAATAGGAACAAACTCCTTTACATAGCAAGAATCACAACTGAGAAAAGTAGGAATTACATTTTCCTATTAGTTAGGAGTTGTTTCCTAGATTAGTGTGTGGTTGAGATATTCTCTCAACCAAGTGATTATTTGTCGAATATAGTTCCCCTTTCTTGAGACAACACTTCATATATTTATTTGTAACATTATTTGATTAATGACATGTTGTAGTGGCTATAACTACCCTCCGAAATTTTTCCTTAGCTTCGTTTTGGAGCCTCCCTACCAACCTTTCATGACACCTTGTCTTGCTTCGTCAAGTACACAATCTTCAATATTTTTCTTGCACAAAGACAACTTGTTGATCAAAGCTCGATGCATTCCCCTCACAGGCTGATCACTGAGACTTGGTCCAACTACAGGCTGAGTAGCTCCCCCAAGAAATTGCAAAATTCTGGAGGGAAACCAGCCTTCCCTCCAGAAATTGCGCAATTCTATCTGGCAGCCTGCTAGGCTTCAAAATTGCGTAATCGTGCCAGTCAGGGTTCACCCATAAAATTGCGTAACCCTTCCCAACATACCTTCCCAGCCTAGGAATTGCGCAATCCTGGGCAGCAATTAGCTTCTCTGCTAAAAAATTATGCAAATCTCCTCGGCAGCTAGCCCAACTCCCAGCCAGAAATGCACATTTCCTCCGAGCAGTTGAGCAGTCTCATGCATGAGCAGCTAGGTTGACTAGTTCCACCCGGGACAAAGGAAACTTGACTTACATGCATGACTTTATTTTTCCCAAAATAGCAAAAGGCAACATGTAAAAGGTATCCCATGATTCAGGGAGCTATTTTTAGCAGCTGAAGGTTACATGCTAAGTTCTTTTCAGAAACTTTCCTCCAAGTGTCGCTTTTTCCTATATTTGTGGCATGGCATCATGAGCTCAAAATTATTTATTGAATGCATTAGAGCTCATTCTTTCACTTTGATATTGGAGCTCTGACATCCTGCAGCACATCCAGGACTCTTTGACGCATTCGTCTCAGCTATTCACGGGTAAGTGGTCTCAACTTGTCTTTTTCAACATTTTTGTCACCTTTTGTGTTTTTTCTTATGTAAGTGTTGTTTTCTTGATTTCTTGGAACTCTTGTTGTCATTTACATGTATACTACCTTGTACTAGGACCATTTCAATTTTCGTTGCTATCTCACTATTGTGGCATCCATGAAACTGTTTTTCATGAACGGTCATCGATTCAATGACTCGCGTCACCAACATGCATGTTGATATGTTCAGTGAAACTTTCATTTTATGTTTGCATGCACAATCAATAACTTCTGCTTTCACTTAGTGTCACCATGCATTCAATTTCATATTTTCTTTTAGTTGCCTGTTGGCGGGTCTGGGTAGCCTTGGCCTGGACTCTGCCTCACCCAGATAGTGTTGCACAATCTGGAGAAGGAAGGCTCTGTCTTCCTCTCAAGAAATGTGCATTTCTACCCAGACACTGTCCTCCAAGATTGTTTTGCACATTTCTAAGGGACAATGACTACTACCCCAAAAAATTGCACAATTCAATCCTTCAGCTTGCAGTCATTTCCAGTTGGAATTGCGCATTGCGCATCCCAAAAAATCAGCAGTTAGCCTAGATTGCGAATTGTGAAAATACAACAGCCAGTTTTGCCTCCCGGACAACCCAAACGGCCTTTTGCATAGTTCTAGAAGCCAGTCACCTAGCTTCTCAACAGAAATTGTGCAATCTTTGCCTATCATTCCCCAGGTATGTGTTAAGTCATTCCTCAAATTTTCTTTGGTTTTTGTTGACAGATTTCTTGCCATGCATGTTTCTTTGTCTCCATATATTTCATTTGTCCATCCTCCTCATAGCAATACAGGATCAATGGACTCCAAGATAGCATGATCTAAGGACACTTATGAAAGTGAAACTGGAGTACTAGTTGAGTAGGTGTTCGTATGTCTACCAGTCTATGAAGATACCAAGTTGTTTCTAAACAAGGACATCAAGCTAAAATGGAAAGATGTCAATGAAGCATTTGGAGGAACTTTTGGGGGAGACCTCGAAGATTTTCAAGTGTGTATGAACATTCACAAGTCCATCTTGTACCGGATTGCATGTAGATACCCTGCATTCCCATGCACAGACATGATACACTGGATTGTCTTGCACACTGATCCCGAGATGATGCCTCTGAACAGTGTCAGTGGGATGACTCTTGCCACCTTCTGGGCACAGGATTATGATGAGATGTATCATATTTCAAAGCCCATGACTATCATGGAGACTCCTTTTAGCTTACCCAGTAGCAGTGCCAACTCCAGAGACATTCTGAAGAACTAGGTAAAGGAGCCGGCTAGATTCAGGATGACACCCAACCAGATCTACAAAACAAATATACTACAAAATGTGTATCAATACCTGGTCATATTCACATGTCAATTATGTGGCCAAAAATGCATGGAAACCTTCTCATAGAGTTGGGTGATCACGTTGGACCAACTGGCCAGAGAGGGAGAACCATGCAACTAGTCTGGCATGTTGGCTCATTAGCTGAAGGAACAGGTAACGAAGGTTCAACAATCACCAGAAGGTATGCAAGCGGAGATCTACATGTCTGCCTACATCTTAGATGCAATATGTGTCCAACAGGAGATCCCAGTCTTGGAGTGGGCATGGTCACTGATGGAGACTGCTATGAACACATATTGCAAGTTGTCATCCAAATGTAGCTTCAGAGGAGTAATCACACGGTTGTCCAATCATTTTGTCACCCCAATCTACGAGATGATATTCAAACAGGATCCACCCTACATGTCGAAGGAAGCAATGGAGGCACGGATAGACATTGTTGATCAATATGCTTCACCATCTGACACCTTCATATGAATGTTCAGTGCGGAGAAGCTTCCACATGTTCTACCGAAGTTATCCTTGGATATACTCCTCATGCAGGAAGTAGCATATTGTTGGGTGTGGAGCCTGATTATCTTCTATATTCAAAGGTATCGCCACATTGGACCCCAGTTCGAAATGGGGCCATTCATTAGGTGGCTGATCTGACGGTAGAACTTATGTTTAGTTTAGGGTTTTTTGCCCTAGAAGGCAACCCATCTCTTTGTATGAGGGCATTGTATTTGAGGCTGTGAAACAGATGTGTGTTCTGTGAGCGAGAAATAGAGAGGTGAGACTGTGAGAGAAAACAGAGGATATTATAGCGGATCTACTGTAGGTTGTGTCTCTTCATTTTGCTGGATAATAGAAAGGAAGGACTGCCTGTTCGAGGTGGACGTAGCCCAAACTGGGTGAACCACATATATATGTGTCTCTCTTGTTTTATGCATTTTCTGTGTTTATATTTCTGCAATATTTTATTTGTTCCATTGCTCCATAATATATAATTTCTAACAATTGGTATCAGAGCGAAGGTCTATTTGGCTGATAAACTCACAGGAAAGAAGGGTTCTTAGTTTGAGTGGGAGAAATGGCGGAAGATGGTAAGTTTAGGGTCGAGAAATTTAATGTCTAAAACTTCTTGCTATGGAAGATGCAGATGGAAGATTATCTGTATCAGAAAGATCTATACCTACCATTGGGTGGAAAAGTAAAGATGCCGACGGGTATGACAGATGAAGAATGGAACCTTCTTGATAGAAAGGCACTCAGAACAATACGGTTGTGCCTCACTGCATCAGTCGCCTTCAACATTTCGAAGGAAACAACGACAGAGGGTTTGATTCAGGCATTGTCGAAACTATATGAAAAACCCTCAGCCTCAAACAAAAACGGTTATTTAATATGAAGATGTCGAAAGGTGGATCTGTTGCAGACCATTTAAATGATTTTAATACAGTTACAAGTCAGTTAATTTCTGTAGTGGTAAATTTTGAAGATGAAGTTAGAGCTCTGTTATTCTTGTGCTCATTGCCAGAAAGTTGGAATGGTTTAGTAATGGCCATTAGTAACTCCGTTTCTGGATCTAGTACTTTAAAGTTTGATGATGTTGTTGGTGCTATCCTTAGCGAGGAAATGCGATGGAAAATCTCCGGTGAGACATTGGGAAATGCTTTGAGTGCAGAGTCTAGGGGAAGAAAAATGGAAAGAGGAAAGAGCTCAGAATATCGCAGTAAATCAAGGAAAGGCAGATCCAAGTCCAGATCAGGGATAGTGTGCTGGAAATGTGGAAAGAAAGTACACCTAAAAAAAGACTGTAGATCTCGGAAGGGAAAAGAAGGAGATGCATAGCAAGAAAACAATCACGAAGAAAATGTGACAGGTGAGGTGTTACAAGATTCTTTGATTCTTTCTTTCGAAAATATTACTGATTCCTGGGTGGTAGATTCATGGGCTTCATTCCATGCCACACCTGATAAGAAATACTTTCATGACTATGTTCAAGGAGATTTTGGACAAGTTTGTTTGGGTGATGATAAGCCCTGTAAAATTGTTGGAATGGGTAAGGTTCTTGTAAAACAGCAGAATGGAAACCAATGGCTACTAAAGGAGGTAAGGCATGTTCCAGATCTAAAGAAAAAATCTGATTTCAACAGGGCACTTAGGCGGTCATGGTTGTGTGACAACTTTTACAGATAAAGCTTGGAAGGTCACCAAAGGATCCCTGATAATAGAAAAATGCAAAAAGGTTGGTACATTGTATTTATGCAATGGCATTTCTAACTCTGTTAATGCTTTAACTTCCGAAGGAGCAGATGCAGCATTATGGCATCATAGGCTCGGACACATGAGTGAAAAGGGGATGAATATTCTTCATTCAAGGAATTTGTTGCCAGGTTTCAAGAATGTTGATTTGGACTTCTATAAGAACTGCATTTATGGAAAACAAAAGAGAGTCAGATTTCTCAGAGTTGGGAAAGAAAAGAAGAGCGAAAAATAAGAGCTTGTGCATACAGATGTATGGGGACCTGCTCAGGTATCATCTCTTGGTGGCTCTCGTTATTATGTTATTTTTATTGATGATGCAACTAGAAAAACATGGATTTATTGTATTAAGAATAAATATGATATATTTGATACTTTCAAGAAATGGAAAGCTTTGGTTGAGATTGAGACAGGAAAGAAATTGAAGTGTCTTAGATCAGACAATGGAGGTGAATATTGTAGCAAAGAATTTGATAGGTATTGTTCAGAGCATGGAATTCGCAGAGAGAAGACAGTTCCAAGAACACCACAAGAAAATGGTGTGTTAGAAAGGATGAACAGAACAATCATGGAGCGTGTAAGGTGCATGAGATTGCATGCAGGATTGCCTTTACAGTTTTGGGCAGATGCTGTAGATACCGCTGTTTATCTAATAAACAGAGGGCCTTCAAGTTCTTTGGATGGTGGTGTTCTAGAGGAAGCATGGATAGGTAAAAATGTAAACTACTCTATTTTAAAGCCTTTTGGTTGTGAGGCCTTTGTCCATATTGATAAAGAAAATAGAACAAAGCTTGAGGCAAAGTCAAAGAAATGTACCTTTATTGGATATGGTGTTAATGATTTTGGTTATCGCTTATATGATTACAAAAATCACAAAATCATTAGGAGCAGAGATGTGATATTCAATGAAAAGGTCTTCTATAAGAATCAGTTGTAGGAAAAGAAACAGGAAAAAGAAAACAAGGAATACGCAGTTCATGATGAAATCACTAAAAAAGTAAAGGTGCCTAAAAATAATAATAATAATCAACAACCACAACAACAGCAACCACCACAATAGCAACAGGCACCCCAAACACCTGAAAGTGGTGTTAGAAGATCTACCAGGATAAGTAGACCCCCTAAACGATACTCTCCTTCATTATATTATTTATTGTTGACTAATTCTGGTGAACCCGAATGTTATGAAGAAGCAATGCAAGTTGAAAGCAGGAAGAAGTGGGAGGTAGCCATGGAAGAAGATATGGACTCTTTAATGCATAACCAGACTTGGGACTTAGTCAAGTTGCCTGCAAGAAAAACTACATTGAAGAATAAATGGGTTTACAGGTTGAAGGAAGAAGATGGAGGAAAACAGAGGTACAAAGCTAGACTTGTGGTGAAGGGGTTTGCACAGAAGAAAGGTATTGATTTTGATGAAATATTTTCTCCTGTTGTTAAAATGACTTCAATTAGAACTATTTTAAGTCTACTGGCAGTTGAAGATTTGCATCTTGAGCAGTTAGATGTAAAGACAACCTTTCTCCATGGGGATTTGGAGGAAGAGATATATATGTAGTAGCCACAAGGATATGAAGTGAAAGGGAAGGAGAAACTAGTGTGCAGGTTGAAGAAGAGCTTGTATGGCTTAAAATAGGCTCCAAGGTAGTGGTATCTAAAATTTGACAAGTTTATGTCTGAACAAGGTTATACTAGATGTCACTCTGATCATTGTGTTTATCTGAAAAAGCAAAATGATGGCAGCTATATTATATTGTTATTGTATGTAGATGACATGCTTGTTGCAGGATCTAACATGCAGGAAATAAATGTGCTCAAAAGAAAACTGGCAAATTCATTTGCAATGAAGGATTTGGGAGCTGCAAAACAAATCCTTGGTATGAGAATAACTAGAGACAGGAAAATCGTAAATTAACATTGTCTCAGAATGAGTACATACAAAAAGTTTTGAAAAGATTTAACATGCGCAATGCAAAACCAGTTAGTACACCTTTTGCTAGACATTTCAAACTTAGCAAGGAAATGTTCCCAAAGACCCATGAAGACATGGATTATATGTCTAAAGTCCCATATCCATCAGTAGTTGGAAGCTTAATGTATGCAATGGTCTGCACAAGGCCTGATATTTCACATGCAATGGGAGTTGTAAGCAGGTACATGAACAATCTAGGAAAGGAACATTGGATGGCAGTGAAATGGATTCTCAGATATTTGAAAGGTACCACAAATCAAGCATTATGCTTTGGTGGTTCAAACATTTCCCTACAGGGATATGTTGATGCAGATATGGCAGGTGACAGAGATAACAGGAGGAGCACTACAGGATATGTATTTACTGTTGGAGGAACAAGTGTTAGTTGGGTTTCAAAAATCCAAAGTGTTGTTGCACTTTCAACAACAGAAGCAGAGTATGTTGCTACTACAGAGGCTAGTAAAGAAATGATTTGGTTACAAAGGTTTATGGGTGAATTGGGTAAGGAGCATGATAAGGGCACATTATACAGTGATAGACAAAGTAACATTCATCTTGCAAAGGACTCAGCATTTCATTCCAGGACTAAACACATACAGCTCAAGTACCATTTCATACGAACAGTGTTGGAAGATGGAGAGTTGAAGCTGGAAAAGATACACACTAGCCAGAATCCTTCAGATATGCTAACAAAAGTTGTAACCAGGGATAAACTAAGAATATGCTTAGTTTCAATTGGTCTTCAAGGATGACGATGAAGATGAGAAACAGCCAGGTCTAATGAGGAGTCATTGTTCAGAAAATGGATTAGCGGTGGAGTTGCTAGAATCAGTCTCCAAGTGGGAGATTGTTGGGTGTGGAGCCTGATTATCTTCTATATTCAAAGGTATCGCCACATTGGACCCTAGTTCGAAATGGGGGCGACAACGCCGCCGATAAAATATTTGCTACAGGGGGGGTCCAGGGGGGGTGGATGCGACCTTTGGGAGTCCCCCCTTGGCGGGGGGTTTTGGGGACAGCGCCCCCGAAGCTAAAAACAGCTGTAAAATTTCCTTGTAAAAGTATAAGAATTTCTAGTCAATCTGGGTTGCTCATTAGGCGGATGATCTGACGGTAGAACTTATGTTTAGTTTAAGGGTTTTTGCACTAAAAGGCAACCCCTCTCTTTGTATGAGGGCATTGTATTTGAGGCTGTGAAATAGATGTGTGTTCTGTGAGCGAGAAATAGAGAGGTGAGACTGAGAGAAAACAGAGGATATTACAGCGGATCTACTGTAGGTTGTGTCTCTTCATTTTGCTGGATAATAGAAAGGAAGGACTGGCTGTTCGGGGTGGACGTAACCCAAACTAGGTGAACCACGTATATCTATGTCTCTCTTGCTTTATGCGTTTTCTGTGTTTATATTTCTACAATATTTTATGTGTTCCATTGCTCCATAATATATTATTTCTAACACATATCACATCTCGGTAGGATTGACAGCTAGACTACACCGGAAGAAGAAGGCACCTTGGTCATCTATTCCATTATGGATTAGGTTATATGAGATCCAGAGTATCAAGCAAGTGGATGTCGAAGCAGAACTGATGAAGATGTATCCATTTGACCTCCAAAGCTACAATCCATATGACCCACATTGTATTGTGAAGGATTACTGCACGAGAGTATAGTTCAAATGGATCCATGTGGCATTTCATTGGGCCAAGGAGGACCCATGGAGATATTGCTACAGTTTCTATAGACCCAATGAACTGGTCACTTCACTATGGAGTGGTTAGTTAAGCAAAGTGAAGCAGCATCCTAGAGAGCACCAGCACTAGCAACAGAGGCAAGCATACCTATGTGCGACAAGGGAAAGAGGAAGATTATCGATCGCATGGAGGAAGAGCAAAGTTACAAGTTCCAAGTTGATTCACTTGTGGAGAAAGAAGCTATGGCTATAGAGGCAAAGAGGCAACAACGTGACAAGAAAATCGTGAAAAGGTAGCGGGATAAGAGAAGAATGGAAGAAGCAGAGAAGGAGTTGCATGAGCTGAAGGAGCAACTCTAGAAGGAACAATATATGCGCAACCAGGAGATGGAAGCACATCAGAAACAAGTATAACAAGGGGCACAACATGTGCAAATAGAGGAAATAGAAGCCGTACAAGGTAGTGGATTCATCAAAACAACTCGCATCAAGAAAACAAGGTGAACCATTGGAGGAGCAAGACTTCGCTCATGAGACAGAACAAGCACTTCAATAGTTGGATATGAATATGGAGCAATGGGAATCAGAATAGGACATCGACCTTATGCCTCACCAGCAAGAGGTCGACCTACCTACTGTTGAGCTTTGAAATTACACCTCTCCTACACATTTTTCCAGACTTTTTGCCCTCACCAGTACTCCATAAGCTATCAGAAATCATTGCATATTGATTCTAAAAGAGAATTTAAGTGGTTTTCTAGCTATGTTTTTGTGTTTGTTGTTTGACTTAGATTTTTCTCATTAGCTGCGGAATGCAGCCACTTTCCGCAGCTGATTCAACTTTCCGCAGCTGTTTTTGTTAAACTCCAGGTTGCAGGTGTCATCAGGAAAAACAGGACACGTGGGTAGATCAGGAATGACCTGGACATGGATCAGGTCCTATTAGTTAAGTTGGATTGATCAAGGAAAGCTATGGTCAATGGTGGTCAAGCGGTGGTCAAACAGAGGAATCCTATAGCAACAAGACTCCGTCTTCAAGCACGTGAAGGATTCGTGGCCGTTCCTAGATCCTTGGGGTCATGTCGACAGCTGTAGACTGCCCCACGATGCGAATCCAACAGCCACAGTTGATAGATTTAATAATCTTGGCAACCATTATGCTAAATCCATGGACGCTGTCTTTTACGTGTCCTCTATTCACGTAGTTTTACGGGAAAATGGTTATGTAACCTTTGTTATAAATAACGCGTTTCTATACGCATAGAGTTAGTCTTTTTGAATGTAATTTTGATGTTCAAAGTTCACTGTGCCGTGACACTAGTCTTATTGTTGTAACTGTGTTTTGATATATAAAGAAGACTCTGCTTCTACATGATTGCGTGAACATAATTTTGGATTGATAGCTTGTTGACCGAGGCTGTGCAGAGGGCCCCTGTACGCTGAGGTTTCGTTTTCGTTTTTTCTGTATATTTTTTTATGTATCGTTTCCTTATTTCCATTGCACATGTTTCATAGTTATTCACCTGTGTATATATTTCCTCTGTTATGGTACTAACATTTCATTCCTATTTATGATTTTACAAGCTTTGTATATTGCTGTTAATGCTGATCAGTGTGTGTATGTTTCAGGAAAGAGTAGGCCCGGGCATTTTTTATGCAATTTTTGTAATAACTAGTGAGATGGAATTAACCTCTCTGCTGACTTTGCTTTTCTTTTCTTTTTTTTAATTCCAGTTATGCTTTGATTCCAGTCTTGTTCACTTGCTTTAGTAGTTAGTTTAGATATCAGATTGCTCATGTCATTGATGATTATCTCTGAAAGCCATAGCTTAGACTAACTAGCAAGGAATCGTATTATGAATGTTGTGATTTGATTTTAGTTTTACTTTTCTGCAGTTAGAAATCAACTTTCTCATATCATTGACGATTATCTCCGAAAGCCATAGCTTAGATTAACTGGCGAGGAATCGAATTATGAATGATGTAATTTGATTTTAGTTTTACTTTTCTACAATTAGACATCAACTTGCTCATATCATTGACGATTATCTCCAAAAGCCATATCTTAGACTACCTGGCGAGGAATCGGACTATGAATGATGTGAATTGATTTTACTTTTACTAGATTGCAATTTTTTATTTATTTGAGTGTAGTAGCTTAATTCATTTTTCTGTATTTAGATAGCACCAGAGATAATGGTTTCATAATCAGTAGTTCATTATTGGCTTGATTTGAATAGCGGTACCTTTTTTTTCAAGTATTAATTTCATCATTAGTATGTTCTAAGACCCTCTAAGTGTTAAGTTCTAGAAATAATTATAGAGGACATAATTGCCTTAAAATTTATATCCATACTTGCCTTCTAGAGTATTCTTAAAACTCAGGAATAGGATTTCCATTCATATTGGAGATAAACAAAGATAAAGATCCCCAAAACAAAATAAACATTGAAAATGACAAAAAGGTAAGAAAGAGGTTGTCTTGCACATATAGTGTGCCACACTTCATCAGTTTATGACTCCTGGATTGATAATTATTGTAGCAATTTAGGACACACTAAATTGACCAAACACCTAATTCACCACATCCAGATGATGAGCAAGTCTCAAGTGACCGAGGAGGCACTAAGATCCTCAAAGATAAGCCAAAAGAAGAGGTGAAAAACATCTCATTCGATGAGTCTCAACATAGAGTTGTGCAGTCTCATATAGTGTCGACTCTGGATGATCATACATCTCCTATGCAAGTTGAGGAATGAGTGATCATGTTTGACGTGCGCAAACATCCAACAGCCTTGGCTGATGCAACTACAGTGTATGCCGATGCCACTAGCTCAAGTGTTCACTTTCTGATAGCTGAGAATGAGCAAATGGCTAAGGAACTACAGACTGCCAAGAAAGGAGGAGAGTTGGTGACAGCGTCCACCCAAGCTGAACTGAATAAGGCAATACTAGATGAAGTATTGTCCCTTGACATAGTTATGCGAGCATTGTAATCCAAGTTTGGCATCATACATAAGGCAGTCGTCCATCTCAATGGATGGCAGCAACGATGTGCTAGAAGAGCACGTATCTTGATGAACTTGCATGTTGTTGTTGATTACATGCAAGCATGCACAATGAGATACAAGGGTGCCCCGCTTCAATTGCATAAGATGATGAAGGCTAGTGCAGTTGAGCTAAAGCACATATTTAGAGTCAGATTTGGAACTATGAAGAGGTCTTGCAACTTATCACTAGTATACATGCTTCTCATGCACATGTGTTCAAGAGTATGGATGTTATGGTGCACGCACATGTGATCCGATCGATTGGGACTCTCACCGAGGTGAAGAAAAAGGCACATGTCCAACTAGAGCTTGACTCGTACTTCGATGAGTTGATGTGCATTGCTACGAGCCCACACTTGACCATTAGTGCAGACATCATGCACAAGTATGTTACTGGTCCAATTGCATTTAAGACAATGATGTGCATGCCTATAGATGAGTTGGATAGAGGAGCCCGAATAGTGCACCCGCATGCTATGGAGGCAAGAGTCGAGTTCTAAAAATATGTCACCTATGGAGCACACGGACACCATCAAGGACTACCGATCTTGGCATCGATATGTTACCATTGTTCATTGCGAGGATGTTGAGGAGATGGAGTTCCATGGTTGTCTAAGTCAGAGTGATGTCTAACATGGCTTTCTCAAGCCATTTCTCTCACATGTGTACGTGTGCATTGTAACGTAAAATCATGTCAAATGTAAGTCAAGTTGTGATAGTTGGATGTAATGGTCATGGAGTAGATGAAGAGTCATGAGGGTAGTTGAACTATCACAAAGGGGAATGTCAAGGGTCACCTCACCCTTTGCTACAAATAGTCCCTCATAACTCATTGTATATGCTTTTGGTCAGCCAGGCTTTAGATAATATTATCTTGGAAAGAGCTTGGACAGTATTGTAACGAGCTTTGGCTTCTCAACTACGCAAAGCTAGTACATCTCTTTGGAAGAGCAGGCAGTTGTGGCTGTAACATTCTACTATTAGAATGAGTGGTTAGACATGGACGTATTGTATGAATGGAACTTACACTTCTTAATATAACAAGAGCCAACATGTTTCATGCATATGTTGTATTGTATTCTATGCTATCTGGTTTACTCTAAATTATATATGTATTGGTTTGCTTACACATGCATGTATAGCTATCTGTGTATGTATGTATGAATCTTTCTGAAATGTGTTGTTGGTTTAAGCATCACTTTGGATTTCTTGCTAACTTGCCTTCCATGTTGTGATGTATCTTTTCTCGTGTGTTCTGTTCTTAAATGCGCGCTATCACAGGTTTCCAAGGGTCACACTCATCTCAACTGTCTTGTGTTAGACCCTCTCATGCACCTTCCTCGCCTCGCTGCAGTTGTCACACACTTGATACAAATAGAGTTATCTTACTTTCCTATGTGCGAAATCGCGGTCAAGGCATTACCATATGAGCCATTGCTGGGACTCCTACACCAAACAGTCTGAGGTCTAATTGGGATTTCTTACCAAGGAGATCCCCTAACATGTTGGTGGGTTCAACACCATCAACAAGACAATATAAACATTTCCTTATGGAAATTTAACAAAATTCTATGTATTTTGGGCAATGGATCACTTTACAAAACACATAAAATAATGATTTTTAAACTTATTTAACATCAATAACAGAGAAAATATACCATATCTGAAACACATAATAACAAAAATGATAAAAGAGTTCACCCCTCTCCTGGGCTACATCTCCTCCTCCAGCTTCTAATGTTGGGCCTCTTTCATTAAGTGCTCAAATCTATGTTTACATCAATTTATAATGCTAAAAATGTAAATATTATGTCTCCAATGGATTCAAAACAGTCAAAAACCACTAGTTGGGCTTTTGTTGGGCTCAATTTGGCCAAAAGCTAAAGAAGTTATGCTAACTGATCTACAAACTACACTAGACTGCTAACCATCCTACGAATTCTGCCTTTCTAGGGTGTGCCCAGTGACAATTTTGCCTAGCATCAATGAGATTCACGCCTAAATTGGTGCATTTTGTCCCTTGGTTTAATTGTCCACTAAGGCCCGTAGGAAGAAAATTATGGCCACATGGGGCCATGCGTCCGGGGACTATGGCTAACCACTCACCCCTATCAGAATAGCCCCCAAATTCTCGGCGGGTGGTTCCATGTTGTAATGAGACCAGGGGTTATCCCAAAATTTATGCACCCAAACCCAAACTCCATGCTAACCCCTCTGCTATGGTGGTGATATGAAATGGAGCAGATTAGTAATGTGGTGCTAATTCCCCACTCAGAATAAAACCAAAGATGATTATCATTTTCTTGTCAAGTGCTTAAGGATTCACCATGTTTTCTTAATTAATTGATTCCCATGAGAGTTTCTTATGTAAATGTTATAAACAATTTAACACAAAACATATGATGAACAACAAAAAAATAACATCAAAGAACATAAATATACAACACACAACATAGAGATTTGATGAGTTCACCCCTCCTGGGCTATGTCTCCTTGGTCCAGCTTCAAAAGCTTGGGCCTCTCTATTATCCTCAAAATTACAACAAAATTGTGTTTACAATGCTCAAATGCCTCTGAAACCCGTCTCCATGAGTTCATAATACTAAAAAATGGCTATCTAGCCTCTTTTTGTATCCAATTTGGACAAGAACTAAAAAAGTTATGACTTCTCCTAGTTCTCCCACTATTATTTCCACAAAATTCTCCAAAACCGACATAATCCCACAAATTCTCTCCAAAATCCACTAACTGAGCCAGAATTTGGCTGCGCACTGGGCCATAACCTATTGGCCATATCACAAATCGCAATCGATGGAATCTCGCAGTCTTATGGACTATGAAATCGGTGGGAAATATGCGATTGCAATATTGCATACCTTCCTGGAGTATTAAACTTAACATATAAATTATCACATCTAGGAACCCAATCTCAAATCACAATCAGTGTTTTCCATCAACA
Organism: Pinus tabuliformis; assembly: GCA_031772625.1. Taxonomy (NCBI): domain Eukaryota; kingdom Viridiplantae; phylum Streptophyta; class Pinopsida; order Pinales; family Pinaceae; genus Pinus; species Pinus tabuliformis. Next base: position 571,117,982 of record CM062817.1, on the reverse strand, counting down.
GATACCAAAACCCATACCACTGTAGACCCATAAGGATTATCAAACCTAGTCCATAAAATATCGAGTCTGAAGCCCCATCATATATCTCAATCGGAATTTTCCCTCGGCAAATATTAAAGTCCATACAACTGTGACATCAACAGACCCATCAGGCTATGAAATATAGTGTATAACATATCATGTCCGGGGATCTTTCGCAATTAGCGAAGTACCAGGGGTAACATAAATATCAGTGGGCTTTTGGTGCGATATGCAAGTGCGATTATCGCAAATCGCAACCCAACCTTTTGAAGGCCAATTCCTATCTTGTGTCCTCTATTTTTCCCTGATATTCAACATGTGGGACCCAGTGGAGACCTGCCACTTGGTACTTCCCCATTCGTTGGGACCTTTGCCATGTCATCCAACCCTACCACATGTCTAAGTCAAACCTAAACTTTGACTTTCTCTAACTTCTGTATATGATCTCAAATTTGAGTGTCATTCACATCGTTGGATTCAGAATGACGAGCTCCTCAATTTGAGGTAGAGTTTCAAAAAAAATCTGATACTCTAGTTTTTTGAGTATAAAATTGAGCACCTGATCACTCCTCCCCACTGGAAGCCTTTTGGACCCCAAAATATTATATTTATTTAATGAACAAATGAGGATATTTCTCCCTCACCTTCCCCTCTTCAATCCATTGAGCCTGTGATGGATTTGTACCTTTGAGACCCACTCGAAAATAATCAAGATTTCCCCTTTTTGATGACCTCATTCTTCTGTCAAGTATGGTGTCTTGCTAAATCTCATCAAGGAATTCTGGAGAAAAATCTTCAACTGATGGGAACTGTACACTTTCTCCTTGATTTTCAATCAAATGAGGCTCATATAATCTCAAATTTTCAACATTAACAACGGAGTAAATTTTCATATATGAAGGCAACTCAAGTTTAAAATCATTCTTACCAATCTTTTCCATAATTTTAAATGGACCATAATGAATTGGTTTCATCTTTTTACCTTCACCTTGAAGCCTTTCCTTGCTAATGTGAAGCCAAGCTTCATCACCTACTTGAAACTAATGATCCACATGATGCTTATCATGCCTTGCCTTATACTTGCCCTGACTTTTTTCTAGTTGTTCTTGAACAATTTGGTGAATCAAATGAAGTTAGAGTAGAAGAGTGTTTTGCTCGATTGTAAGCATGTTGAATATAATGCAACTATTGATCCCACAACTTAGGATGTTTGCTACAATATCCTCTTAGAAAATGAATAATTGTCTCGTTAACCACTTCAATTTGACCACTTGTTTGCAGATGGAAGGTTGTACCTTTCCTCAACTGGGTGTCCATCAAGTTCCATAAAGTTGAACAAAACTTCCCAACAAATAGGGAATCAAGATCACTTACAATAGAAGTAGGTAATCCAAAATGAACCTATACATTTTGAAAGAAAAGTTGAGTTGTTTGTTCAGCTGTAATTTGTTTTTTACAAGGCAATAATATGCACATCTTATTGAACCTATCCACAATTACATACAAATAATCATGCCCTTTTCTTGATAAAGGAAGACCTACAAAATCCATAGAAACACTCTCCAATGGACGTGAAGGCAATATAAATGATGTGTACAATCCTACTTTCCTATTACTAGGCTTATTGACTACACACAATGAACAACCTCTGATAAAATGTGACACACTTTCAAGCATACGAGGCCAGTAAAAATACCTCTGAAGATTTTCCGCTATTTTACTTACACTGAAATGTCCAACAATAAGAGAAGTGTGTGCTTCCCTTGTGACAATTTCTCTCTCCCTGTTGAACACAAAGTTTTCCCAAATGATACAACAGATTATCATGTACATATCAGTCTAATTCCTCAAGTTGGTGGCCTTGACTCAAGATTGAATATACTTCTTGAATGTCAGAATCATGTGGGTATTGTTCAACATAACATTCAGGAAAAACAAAATTATTCGAGTAAAATGGCTACATTAACAATTGATCTAGAAAGCATATCAACTACTCTATTATAAATACCTTTCTTGTACCTAATTACCAAGTGGAATTGCTATAAAAATCCCATCCAATGAAAGTGCCTTGATTGCTGTAATTTTGTTTGAGATTACAAATATTGCAAAGGTTGATGATCGGTGTGAATAATGGTTTCTTTACCCATCAAGTAATGCTTCCATTTCTTCACACTTTGCACCAGTGCATAAAGATCTTTATCATATGTAGGATAGTTAATAACAACACCATTAAAAATCTCATAATGACATGAAATGGGCTTACCATGATGTAAAATAATTACACCTATGGCGTAGTCACTCGCATCTATATTTATTTAAAATGGTTGTTTCAAATATGGAAATGCTAAAATTGGGGCTGAACTGATCTTTTGTTTTAAAGCATCAAATGCTTTTTGTTGTTTACCTACCCATTGGAAGAAAAACTTAACGCTAGTCAAAGCATGTAGTGGAGATGTTATCGAAGAGAAATTGGCAATGAACTTCCTCCAGTACTACACTGCTCCCAGAAAACTCCTTACTTTTGTGACTGATTTGGGTATGGCCAATTCACAATGACCGAAACCTTAGAGGGGCCAATCCTCATCTCACCTCCTCCAACTATATGGCCCAAATACACTAAGGAAGTTTTCATGAATTTACATTTAGACATCTTCAAAAATAATTGTTCTTTTCTCAAGACGTCCAACAATTTCCTCCCATGCTTGACATGCTCTTCTCGTGATTTGCTGAATATCAAAATATCATCTAAATAGACAATTACAAACTCATCAAGAAAGGATCTTAAAACATAAATCATAACTCTCATGAATGTAGTTGGAGCATTGCAAAGACCGAAAGGCATAACTCGCCACTCATACAATCCTTGTTTGGATTTAAAAGTAATCTTCCAAATATCCTCCTCAGCTATTCTAACTTGATGATATCCACTTCTTAAGTCTAATTTAGTGAAATATTTGGCATTCTTTAATTGATCTAGAAAATCATCTATTATGGTCAGTGGATATCGATTCTTTATGGTAATTTTATTCAAAGCTCGATAATCTACACACATGTGCCAGGTTCCATCTTTCTCAAGTACCAAAACAATTGGTGAACCACATGGCGAAGTAGAGGGATCAATTACACCTTTATCTAACAATTCCTGGACTTTTTTCTTAATTTCTAAACTTTCCAGAATTAACATTTGATACATACCAATGTTTGGGAGTGGACAATGTTGTTGTAGTTGAATTTCATGCTAAATTCCCCTTTGTGGTGGAAATCCCTTTGGGTTCTTGAAACATGTCTCCATATTGATTGACCACATCAACCAATTTGCCTTTCAACTTCATGTCACAACCTACAAAGGATTCATGCTCTGTGTTCTTCTGCTTGATCATAAAGAGCACGAGATCCTTGTTGGAATTGATTAGTCGCTTCATTTTCCCTATGCTTTCCAAAGATAGATTAAGATTCCTGCGATGGGATCTCACAATATACTCCACTTCATCTTTGAACAGATGATATTTTTTATCAAATCTATGGAAACAAACTTTCCTGACATACAAATATGGGCTTCCCAACACAATTCTAGAAATATCAAGCGGCACTACATATAATTCGACTCCAACAACGAAATTGGCAATAATAGAAAACCTGAAAACACATTTCCTTATGACCTGAAGATTTTCATCCTTGGTTATCCAACCCAATGGATACGGTTTATGATGAGGGACGACTTTTAGATTCAATTTCTAGACCAAGTCTGTAGAAATTAAATCTTTTTGAGGTCCACTGTCGAACAACATATCAATCTTGGTGTGTTTGGAAATAACTCAGATATGGAACAAATCAATTTTGTTTTCCTCATTTGAAGCATTATTGGAGTTATTTGTTACACTGGTGCTTTCCAAGGCTTCCTATTTACTTGCTTTTGGCATGGCTTTTCCCTTAGTGACTGTGGCTACAATATTTGATTCATCACCTAAGTCAGAACCCAAGTCTTGTTATACATCAGCTTTTGTCTTATGCTTCCCTTTATTGTTATATTTCTTTGGTCTTAATTCAGGATGAAACTTCCAGCAATGCGCTTCATCATGACCCTCTTTGGAACAAGTCTTGCACATGGGTTTCTCCCCTTCTTTCCTAACATAAACATTTTTCTTTTGCTTTCCCTTAAAATTATTTCCTTTTCCACCACTCTAAAATGGATTCTTCTTGTACATTTTTCCCTCTTGCTTGGAGGTGTGTAGCTTGAACATAGACCTCATCAAGATTTATGGGATTAAACATAAGAATGGTATGTCGAAGATAGCTATGCAAACCTTCTATATATTTCATCAAAGTATATTGTGACTGCAAGTCTACTCCTAGCACAAGAACTCTTTTCCTAAACTCTTGAGTATACTCTTGCACATTTTGACCTTTTAACTATTTGAAATTTTGCCAATTCATGATAGCTTTTTGAATATGGGCTAAAGGGTAGAATAGTATTTTTATAGCAGCAATGAAATCATGCTAAGTAATAGAGATCTTACCATGTTTTTTAATCTCCTCTTGAGTCCTTCCTTCCCACCAAATGAGTGTTGTACCCCCCATTCTCAATGAAGCCAACTGAATTTTGATATCATCCTCTTGAAGGTTCTGAATTCTACAGTACACCTCCAACTAAGAAATCTATTTATCCATATTTTCTGCATTAACTTCTCCATTGTACATAGGAAACTTGAATTTAACATCAAGCTCTAGAAAAGGTGATTTACCAGTTCGTTTTGCAGAATGATGATGAGTATGATTAAGAGTTGTATTAGTGGAAGAGTGTGAAGATGCTTGTGAAGTAGAAGATGAAGAAGATTGTGGAGAGGGTGGAGGCTTGTATCCATTCCCATTACCTCCTTTTCCTTTACCTCCTCCTCAAGATCCTTCTCCTTTGGGAGGTTTGGAACTTTCTGCTTGCAATCTTCTATTCCTCTCTTCATAGAGGACCTTCACCATCTCTGTCATATCAAGGAAAGCCTTTTTGAAGGTCTTCTCATCTTCTGTCATGATAGGTTCTCTTTCATGAGACATGGTCTCTAGAGACTCAACTGCAACTTCTGCAACTTGAGGATGTATTTGTGTAGATGACTTTGGCAACCTTTCTCTTCTGCCACTTGACCCAAATTCAGGGCTTCCAACCAGCTTTCTTTCTCCTCTTTTGAGCTTTAACATTGTTATCATGACAAAAAATTGCAAACAATTAAATCCTTCTTTCAAAAAGAAAATTTAGTAAACAAAAACCGGTGCTCTAATAACAACTTGATATGAAATGGATTAGATTAGTAATGTTGTGCTAATTACCCATTCAAAATAAAATCCAAGATGCTTATCATTTACTTATTAAGTTCTTAAGGATTCACCATGTTTTCTTAATTCACTGATTCTCATGAGAGTTTCTTATGTAAATGTTATAAAAAATTTAACATAAAACACATGATGAACAACAACAAAGAACATCAAAATACAATGCACAACACAAGGATTTGATGAGGAGTTCACCCCTCTTGGGCTATGTCTCCTTGGTCCAGCTTCAAATGCTTGGGCCTCTCTATTATGCTAAAATTGCAACAAAAGTGTGTTTGCAATGCTCAAATGTCTCTGAAACCTATCTCCATGAGTTCAGAATACTCAAAAATGGCTATATATCCTCTTTTTTCATCAAATTTGGATAAGAACTGAAGAAGTTATGACTTCTCCTAGTTCTCCCACTATTTGTTCCCCAAAATGCTCCAAAACCGACATAATACCACAAATTCACTCCAAAATCCACTAACTAAGTGAGAAATTGGCCATGCTGCAGGCCATAACCTGTTAGTCATATCGCAAATCGCAATCGATAGAGTCTCGCAGTCTTATGGACTGTGAACTAGGTAGGCGATATGCGATTGTAATACGATGGACCCGCCGAGAGTATTAAACTTAAGATATAAGTTATCGCATTCGGGAACCCAATCACAAATCACAACCTATGCTTTCCATCGGCAGATACCAAAACCCATACCACTATGGACCCACTAAGATTATGAAACTTAGTCCATAAAATATAGGCTATGGAGCCCCATCGCAAATCACAATCGATGTTTTCCCTCAAGAGATATTAAAGTCCATACAACTACGATATCAAAGGACTCGTCGGGCTGTGAAATATAGTGTATAACATATCACGTCTGGGGACTTTTCACAATCAGCAAAGTACCAGGGGTAAAATAAATATTAGCAGGGTTTTGGTGCGATATTCCATTACAATTATCGCAAATCGCAACCCAACCTGCCAAGGGCCGATTCTTAACTTGCATCCTCTGTTTTCCCCCAATATGAAACATGCAGGACCCAATGGTAACCTGCCACTTGGGGCTTCCCAATTCATTGGGACCTTTTCCATGTCATGCAATCCTGCCACGTGTCCAAGTCAAACCTAAACTTTGAATTAATCTAACTTCTGCATATGAGCTCGGATTTGAGTGTCGTTCACACCGTTGGATTAAGAATTACGAGCTCTTCAATCTGAAGCTAAGTTTGAAAAAGTTTTGACACTTTGATTTGTTGAGCATAAAATTGAGCATCTAACTAGGTGGAGTGTGGTTATATGATGACATGTGACAGGGACTTGTCACCATGTTTCTGGTCATTACTATTGGCTCTCTGCATTGTTTGGTATGTGCGTCGGTGGGTTCTATCTACTAGTCTCAAAATTGTGGGACAAAGCTAGGCTCGAGCCCTTGGCTTCCCTGCTTATGGTCTCATGGGCGTGGGGTGCTCAGGGATCGGGATTTAACCCCGACCTCATTCCCCAATACAATTAGTGGAAAAACTAAAATATGAGCTTGCCACTATACCTATTAAGAACTACCACACACCCTAACAGTAAGACACTACACTGCTGGTTTGGAGGTCATGTGTTCGACTCTCTCGAAGGCAGTTTGGCCAATAACAGAATTTTAATGTATCAGTAGGAGGCCATGTGGCAACCCTCCATTGGCCCACGTGGCCTCCATTCATTGGACCACTTAAAATCCACTTCGACCAATGAAAAAACAACAATTTCAAACCAATCAGAAAAGGACACTTGGTAGCCATTCATTGGCCCAAATTGTGTAGTCAACCTGCCCAGTCATCATACAAACTACCCAGTCAGCAGTCCTGCAACCAACCTGAAATTTTTTTACATGTTTGGGAAAACGATCAAAACGCAATAGTGGGAGCATACGATATTGGTTTTGAATGATTCCAGTTGCATTGGATTTAGGTCATCAAAATATACACTCTGGTATAGGTTTTGAGAAATTTTGAACACTTTTAATTTTGAGCACTTTACTAATTGCTTGTATCACTCATCCCCACTAGAAGTTTTTGGACCTCCAGAATACTACTTTTAGTCAACAAACAGATGAGGGTACAATTCTCTCACCCTTAAAATCTCAATCCATTTGTATTTGCTTGGATTTGTGCCTTTGAGTCCAACATGAAGGTAGTCCACATTCCCTCGTTTTGAAGTTCTTTTTTTTATGTCAAGGATAATTTCCTATTGCAATTCTCCAAGAAATTCATGAGAGAAATATTATATTGAAGGAACTTCAACATTCTCTCCTTGATCATCAATCAAAGGAGGCTCATATAATCTCAAATTATCAACATTAGCAATTGCATGCATTTGCATATATGGAGACAAATCCAACCAGAAGGCATTATTAACAATCTTTTCTAAGGTCCATACCTTATTGGTTTCAATTTTTTACCTTCTCCTTTATGCCTCTCCTTGCTAATGTAAAGCCAAACTTCATCTCCAAGCTAAAAATTATGGTCAACATAATGCTTATCATGCATTGTCTTATACTTGGCTTGGCTCTTTTCCAACTGTTCTTGAACCATTTGATGCACCAATTGAACTTGTTCAATGAATTCCTTGGCCTTATCAATGTCACTGTCACCATCAATAGCAACATATTTCCCAAAGATAAAATCTAAAGGTGATTTTCATAAGTATCCAAAGCATGCCTCAAATGGAGATGTTTGAGTCGATGAATGCTTTGCCCAATTATAAGCTTGTTGAATATAGTCTAAGTGTTCATCCCAAAGCTTAGAATGGTTTACACAATAACCACGAAGAATATGTACCACTGTTTTTTTCACCACTTATGACTAACCATTGGTTTGTGGATGGAATGTTGTGGTCTTTTTCAACTTTGTGTCCATGAGTCCCCATAAGCTTGACCAAAATTTCCTGACAAATCAAGAATATCGATAAAAAATAATCGATTTGGGCAACCCAAAATGTACCCATACATGTTGAAAGAACATTTTTGCAGTATCTTCAGTAGTAGCCTTCTTCTTACAAGGCATTAAACTATACATCTTGTTGAAACGATCCGCCACAACATAAAGATAATCATTATTTTTTTAGACATAGGCAGTCCTCCTAGAAATTCCATAGAAACACTTTCCCAAGACGAGAAGGGACTAGAAGTGGAGTATAAAATTCTAAATTTCTATTGTTAGTCTTATTTGTAGGACATAAATAAAATACTCTTACAATTATCACACACTTTCATTGATTCGAGGCCAAAAACAATACCTTTGTAATTGTGCCACTGTCTTGCATACACCAAAATGGGAAACAATAATAGAAGTATGCGCATCCCTTATGATATTGAATCTTTCACTCTATGGAATGCATAGCTTGCCAAGATGATACAAAAGTTTATCATGAACATGGTAATCTAATTCTTCTACTTGATTTCCTTGACACAAAGTTGCATATACATCTTTAAAATCGTCATCTAAAGTATATTGTTCAACATAGATCTCATGCATGATAGAATTATGTTTAATAATAACTAAACCACTAACAATTGATTAAGAAAGCATGTCGGAAACCTTGTTATACATACCTTTCTTATACCTTATCACCAAGTGGAATTTATACAAGAAACCCATCCATCTGAAATGCCTTGCCTATTGTAGCTTAGTTTATGATTGCAAGTATTGCAATTGTTGATGGTCAATGTGAATGATAGTTTCTTTTCCCATCAAATAGTGTTCCCACTTTTTCACATTTGGCACCAGTGCATACAATTCCTTGTCATATGTGGGATAGTTAACTAGTGCACTATTAAAGTTTTTAGAATGGTAACATATGGGCTTACCATGTTGCATCAAGACCGCTCCAATGGCATAATCACTTGCCTTTATTTGGATCTATAATGGTTGTCTTAAATATAGAAGTGCAAGAACTAGATTTGTGCTAATTCTCTCCTTCAATGCATTGAAGGTTTTTTGATGCTTCCCTCCCCACTGAAAAACATACTTCACACTTGTCATGTCATGTAATGGATTTGCAATTGAAGAAAAGTTAGAAATTAACTTTCTCCAATATTGCTACTCCCAAAAAGCTTCTAACCTAAATTACATTACTGGGATTTGGCTAATCTAAAATGACTTTTACCTTTGTGGGATCTATATTAAATTCAACCCCTCCAACAATTGTCCCAAATAAACTAACGAGGTATTTCCAAATTCACATTTAGACATATTTAAAAATAAATTTTCTTTCTTCAAGACATCTAAGACTTTCCAGACATGCCTAGCATGTTCTTCATGGGTTTTACTGAATATCAATATGTCATCTAAATAGACAATCACAAAATCATCAAGAAAATGGCTTAAGACATTATTCATAACTCTCATGAATGTTGCAAGAGCATTACAAAGTCCAAATGGCATAACCAACCATTCAAAAAAACATTGTTTTGTTTTGAAAGTTGTGTTCCATATGTCTCCTTTAGCAATCCTAATATGATGATAGCCACTTATTAACTCCAAATTAGTGAAATACAAAACATCTTTCAATGATCAAGTAAATCATCAATTCAAGGAAGAGGGTAACAATTCTTTACTGTAATCTTGTTCAATGCTCTGAAATCCACACATTCGATGTCTACCATATTTCTTTAGTAATAAAACAATTCGTGACTCACATGGTGATGTGCTTGGTATGATGACCCCTTTATCAAGAAAATCTTGGATTTGTTTCTTGATTTCTGCATTCTCCATAACTGACATCCTATACATGCCAATGCTTGGAATAGGAAAATCTTTCTACAATTGGATCTCATGTTGGATTCCTCTTTTAGGAGGCAATCCTTTGGGTTCCTGAAACATCTCATCATAGGTGTTAACAACCTCATACAAATTAGATTCTAATCTTGCATCACATCCTTGGAACACTTCATTTTCACATTCTCTTTGGGTTCGATCATCAAAAGTAGAAAAAATTTACTAGTATTAACAAGCCTCTTCATTTGTCCAGTAGTCACAAGTGATAAATTAAACTTCTTTCTATGTGCTCTGACAATGTACTAAATCCCATATTTAAACAAGTGATATTTGTTCTCAAGGGAGATGAAAGATGGCACTCCTACCATATAAATAGGGGCTTCCCAAAAAAATACCACAAATATCAAGTGGAATAACATCAAGCTATACCTCATCTATAAAGTTTATAGTGATGGAAAATCTCATTTTACATCTTTTTGTCACATGCAATTTTGCATTGTCACATATCCAACCTAAAGGATAAGGTTTAGGATGAGGAGTGGTTTCCAAATTCAATTTCTTAACAATTTCTTCTGAAATAAGGTTTTATTGTGATCCACTATCGAACAATGTATCTATCTTGGTATGTTTTGAAATGACTCTAATGTGGATAAGCTCTATTCTTTCTTTTTCACGTTGAGTTTCATGTAGGCTACTTGAAGAACTATTAATTGCAATAGAGTCCTTCCATTTAAATCCAATAGTTGTGATCTTTTTTTCATCCCCGGAATCAATCCTAAATCATGTTGTGTAGTTGCAATAGTCTTTTATTTCCTTTTGTTGTTAAACTTTTTGGGTCTCATTTCAAGATGAAATTTCCAACAGTGGTCTTCATCATGGCCTTCTTTTGAAAAATGTTTACATGTGAATTTTTCTCCCTCCTTTTTTACTAAAACATTCTTCTTCCATTTTCCTATGAATTTCCCCTTTCCTTTGTCTCCGCTCTTCAATGGCTTTCTGCTGCCCTCTTAAGGAACATTATTCCCTCTTACTTCTAAATTAGTTACCTCTACACAGACTTCATCTAGTTTTGTAGGGTTAAACATAAGAATTGTGTGCCTCAAATAACTAGGCAATCCTCCAAATTATTTGAGTAAAGTGTTTTGAGAGGATAAATCTATACCCAAAATCATGTCTCTTTTCCTAAATTATTAAGTGTATCTTTAAACATTTTGACCCTTAGCTTGCCTAAAGTTTTTCCAAATCATGATATATTTTTTCATGTATGCTAATGGATGAAATTGCCTTCTTATTGCAACAACAAAATCATTCAAAGAGGATAAAACCTTACCATGTTTCTTCTTGTCCTATTGAGTTTTGGCCTTCCACAAAATAAGTGTTCCACCTTCTAACCTAAGAAGAGCAAGATGATTTTTGGTCTCATCATCCTTGATTCTTTGTATCCTGCAATACACTTTAATCTAATGAACCCAATTATCTAATTTCTCAGCATTTACCTCTCCATTGTACATAGGAAATTCAAACTTTATGTCAAGATTTAACAAAGTTGTTTACCATTTCCCTTTGGATAATTTGGAAGTCTGTGTGAAAGGTTGAGGAAGTAGAAGAATGTGGGGATGAAGATGAGGATGATGGAGGTGAAGGTGATTTCTTATCACCATTCCCTCCATTCCCTTTTGGAGGTTTGTCTCCTTTTCCTTCATCTCCCTTTGGAGGTTTTGAGCTCTCTCCTTGCAACCTTGAATTCCTCTGCTCATAAAGAAATTTTAGCATCTCAAACATCTCAAAGAAATATTTTCTGAAAGTTCTTTCATCTTCAGACATTCCCTCAAGACCTTCTTCATGTGCCATGACTGGTGAAGCTTGAGGTGTGTGTGTGTTCTCCTTGAAACAATGTGAGACCTTGGCTCCACAAGTTCTCCTTCTCCTCTTCTAAGATTCAACCTTGTAAGCATCAGAAAAAACTTTCAAACAAAATCAAACCTTGAAAATAACCTCGAGCTTTGATAACAAACAGATCTGTTATGAAAACATAAAGGTGATGGAAAATTTGGAAGTAAAATTTTATGTATTTTGGGTAGTGGATCACTTTACAGAAAATGTAAAAGATTGATTTTTAAACTTAGTTAACAACAATAATAGAGACCATATATCATATCAGAAACACATAACAACAAAAATGATAAACATGTTTACCCCTCTGCTGGGATATGTCTCCTAGTCCAACTTCCAATGTTGGGTCTCTTTCATTAAGTGATCAAATTTGTGTTTACATGGATTTACAGTCCTTGGAATGTAAATATTATTTCTCTAATGGCTTTGGAACAGTAAAAGATCCCTAGCTAGGATTTTGTTGGGCTCAATTTGGCCAAAAACTAAAGAAGTTATAGTTTCCCAAAGTTTCTTCTACTAACTGATCTACAAACTGCACTGGACTACTAACCATCCTATGAATTTCACCTTTCCTGAACGCGTCGAGTAATAGTTTCGCCCAGCACCAACGAGATTCACACCAAAATCAGTGCATTTTGTCACTTGGTTTAATTTTCCAGTAAGGCCCATAGGGGGGAAATTATGGCCACATGGGGCCATGCATCCTAGGGTTGGGGCTAACCACTCACCCCTATTGGCATAGACCCCAAATTCTCAGCGAGTGGTTCCATGCTGCAATAAGAGAGGGGCTTATCCAAAATTTACACGCCCAAACCTAGACTCAACACTCACCCCTTTGTTGTGGTGGAGCATGGTTATATGGTGGCATGTGACTAGGGTGGGTCCCCATGTTTACACCCTTTACTGTTGGTGTTCCGTGCTATTTTGTATGTGGTCTGGTGGGTGTTATCTGTTGGTGCTGGAAATGTGAGCTGGAGCTATGCCCGAGCACTCGGATCCCCTCCCTGTGGTCTAGTGGGTGTGGGGTGATTGGGGGTTGTATCTTAACTCCGACTTTGTTCCCCAATAAAATTGGTGGAAAATCTTAAATGTAATTTTTATACTATACCTGTTAAGAACTACCACACACCCTAGCGGTAAGGCACTACACTGTTTGTTTGGAGGCCATGTGTTCAACTCTCCCGGAGACAGTTTTACCAATAACAAAATTTTAATGAACCGTTGGGAGGCCATGTGGCATCCCTCCATTGGCCCACATGCCCTCCATTCATTGGACCACTTAAAATCCACTTCGACCAATGAAAACACAGCAAATTCAAACGAATCAGAAAATGAAACTTAGAAGCCATTCATTGGCCCAAATTGTACATTCATCCTACCCATTCACCTTGCCCAATCATCATATGGACTACCCAGTCAGCAGCCCCACAGCCAACCTGCAAATGTTTTACCTCTTTGGGAAAATGATCATAACGGGACATTGGGAGCATACGATATCAGTTTTGAGCGATTTAAGTCTCATTGGATTAAGGTCATCGAGATCTATGCTCTAATATAGGTTTTGAGCACTTTTGAACACTTTGAATTTTGAGCACTTTACTGATCCCTTCGATCAACAATACTCCCAAAGTCTTCCTAAGCCTAAGCCTAGCCAAAAGCTTGGCTCCCGAAAATCCCTTTACATGAGTTATGAGGTTCTATCTATAACAAGAGGGGGTGACTCTTCAACTCCCCTTTATGGAGTTTGGACTACCCTCATGAATCTTCAACTTCTTTACAATATGAGACATTACATTACATGATGAATCTTCATATTCCAATATTGGCACTTGGAATTTAACTTAAAAGATAATTACAAATAATATTACATTTTACACTCATACCCATATAGGATGAAATAGGGTAGATATAGCTTGAAAGCCTAACAAGAAAAGCCACTATGATTCTTGAATGAACACTCTAGATCAACACCTTCCATTTGATGCTTTTCTGTCACATATGATGTTGAGTTTGGTACTATGTGATGATTGTGTTAGGATGGACAGACTCTAGCCTCCTTAGCATCCAGGTACAATGATTTGGAATGAATCTTAACTTCTTTCTCGAGTACGAGCAACATGGTTTTGATTAGGACAGGACCACCGATATAGTTATGTATGTATTATTTTTTGAGCGCTAAATCCTCCTTGGTGAAAACCTATCTCAGCTGCTCCAATTACTCCTTAATCTCCTGCCTAACTTGATGTTTATCTTTAGCTTCGGTGAGTGTACCGATGGGATATTGTGGGTTCTCACCATGAAATCCAAATTCTTGTACAACGGTACATATGAGGCCTGAATGTTTCCAATGAACAAGGCAAGATGATTTTTGTTCTGAATCAACATTAGAACTCTTGACCTCTCCATCTATGCTTGCGGCTTCATCTTCTTTACCAAAGTAAGCAGTGCGCCTTTGTATCACATTGTTCATTCTTGCATGACAGTGATGGTAGTTTGTACATTCCTAAGAGTCTTGAAAAATTCCTTGCTCTGTTACTGCAAGCTATCGAAGAGGACAATTGCCTCATGTATGATCATGAGCTCCTCATAGAGGTCCCACGTGGTCTCTTCAAGTGTTGATACCTCACAAAGTATCACTGCTCTGATTTCCCCCAAGTAAACCTGTGTGGGAGCTGCATTATGCGCTACTCCAAGGAGTTGTTCTATCTCTTGCTAGGAAACGTGTAATTTTTGTATCAATTGCTTACTCTCGACCATTAAATACTGAGTGTTAGATCTCATCGCACCCATGAAGACAATGTTGGATTCGACAATGGAATTTGGATTCTTGCTGGTGTCCTCCACTATCACCCTTTCTCTAATGAATGCAGGTGATGCATGACCATTTGAAAAATTCTCTCTTTCTACTTGTACAATATTATTCTAAAGTTCATTATATGACATATTGTACACATCCATTACTGGATCATCATCAAGAAGAATTATGTCCCCTTCCTTACTCGAGGCTAAATTTACGGTTGGAGGTTTTGGAAACTAAATGGTGACCTGTGGTCCACTGGGCACATATCAATATGATCATCCTATGGTTCTTGTTCCAACTCCATGTCCACAAATTTAATCAATTCTTCAATTTGCTGAGCAAGATCTTGATCCTGGATATGTTCGTTCTCCCCTTCGGTTTTTGGTTGGTTCTGTCCTTGCTCTTCAACTTGAATCGACATTGTTTCTCCTGAAATTGTGACTTTCCTTTCTTCTTCCTATTTTTGCCTCTCCTCTTGCTCTTTCCTCCTTTTTTCTCATTCTTCCCTCAATTCTTGTTCTTCTTTCTGCACCCTCAGTTCTACTTCCTACAAGATATGCTTTTCTCTCTTCATACACTCTTCTCTCTGTATCCTCTGTATCCTTTTTCTTCCACTGCCAAAGTTGCCTACATGAAGATTGGATTTTCTTTCATCTTACAACTTTATTCCTCCATTGTACTATATGCAATGTTTCTCTTTCCCTTATCATGTATTGGGTTGTTGGCTTCTCCTACTGCTACTCGACTTTCTGTCGTGTTAGTGTTGACTCTTTTTCTATAAAAAATTGAGTGTCTTCATATGTTGGCAAGTTACCTGGCGCTTGCTTAATTTCTTTTCAATACTGATTTCAATGGTTTCTTTTGAAGAAGCTCTCTTAGGTTCCATGGTAACAATGACTGCTGGAGAGAAGTGCTTCACAAGTGTGGTACTTGTGGGACAAAAAGGACAATCATGGTAACCAAACATTAGCTCTAGTAAATATATCTTCAAAGCATGATCAAGCAGCAAGCCAGGCATATGATGGGAAGGATTGCACAATTTTCATTGGTAAGAGGGATTGGATACCTATGGGAACTATGGAGTATGTAGACCTAGAAGCCAAGGATGAATCTTGAGGCTTGGGATTGTTCAATGTATAGTCCCAACCTGGGAAGACAATGGGAGAGACTTCGCATTACATAGTCTAAGTGGCCAAGGTGATAGGTTGACCCCTTGAACTGCACAGTTGGAGTCATCCTATACTGTGCACTGCGCAGTTCCAGAGGCCATCTTGTGGCCTGAGCCTTAGGATTATGTAGTGCCCAACTAGGCAAGGAAAAATCTAGCCAAAGGAAGTATAGATCTTCCCAATGGGAGTGTGAAAAACGAGCAAAATATGATGTGATATTGAGTGCAAAAATGGATAAGTGTGAATGAATCAATGTAGATCAAGTGTAGAAACTGATCAAACAGAAGGAAAATCAAGTGTGTTAGGAGAGTTGTCGTAACGATGACCATAAGGGAAAAATAAGAAAACCTATGCGACACTTGTGAAAGTAAATTTATAACTTGAAACAACATCTCTACAACCTAAGACAAGTTGAAACACTAATAACCATGAAGAGAAACAAGAAAAACAACACTCACACAAGTGAAATGACAAAAGGTGATAAAAGAGAAACCCACCTAAAAAGCAACAATGAACTAACCGAAAGTTCATTAATCTCTTTAGGAATATTAGAGATCCAATAGTGAATGCTCAAATGAGCTCTAGAGGCATTAATTAACTAGATTTAAGAAAACGAGGTTCTATGACGCACATGCTTGAGATCAAGGAGAAAGGTGACACTTGGTGGTAACTTATAAAAATAGCAATGTGCCATGTTTAAGAAACTAATAGTAGATCCCTACTTCATAGAGCTGCCTTTTTTCCTTTAGTTTTCTTTCTTTTCTAGGGGGGAACTTGCCATGCACACTGTGGGGAAAGATTGTGTAGTTTTGGGGCACTGGGAAACTTTCCGGCTCAATGTGCACTGATAAGTTTCCAAGCTTACTGACGGTTGTGCAGTTTGTGGGCTTAGTGTTGGGATGCATTCTATGACTGCGCAGTTTCTGAGCTCAATGCCGGCTGCCATTTAGGAATACGCAATTCCTATCATCAAGGCTATTTTCCCTTAAGGATTGCATAATTTCTGGAGGCAAGCCCAAAACTATTGTGAGATCAAGTTGGGAGATCAGCTTGTGACTTAGAAGAATCGGGTAAGTTTGCAAACACAAGTGAAAATTTAAATATAAGTCTCAGTCGAAGCATGAATACTTGGATCAGTGCAATATGAGCTCTTTTATATAAAAAAGAAAGCTCTAGAATCAAAGCATAGGAAACATTTTGCAGGGTGGTTGTAGCCGCTACAACATTGGTGACACACTGGTAGGACTCTAGCTCTACATATGGACCTTGTATCATGCAAAAAAAGGTCTAACACTTATGGAATTGTTGTTCAGTTTTTTCATTATCATAACTTCTTCACTTAGCTTGAGTTAGAGATATAGTCCCTACAATTCTCCTTATTGGTAGCACACATACCAAGCCAAGTCAAAATAAATTGTTTTGATTGGGGATGAGGAGTATATAGATGAAAAAGTAAAAGAAACTGTCAGAATCATCATTTTCATCTTTGGTGTTGCTCTGTTGCTAGCAGGCCTAGATAGTACCACAACAGAGTCACTTCAGGAATGCGAGCATTGCTCTGTTGCCAGTGAGCCTTGACAAGTTTCTTGGTCCACCTCTCTGCACAAGAAGCCTATCTCTTCTTTCACCCTTTAGTTCATTTTACATTTTTGCATTTTTATTTGTTCAAAAAACTGTGCATAGGAACTTATTTATTTCATGGGGCGAAAGAGGGATCCAGAATTATTGAGTTTAGAAGAGGTTTTCCTTTTAGAGAAGGATATTAATGTATACCTCTAACATACTTGTTAAGGTTTTCCCCCCCTCTTTACTCTACTCAACTTATTTGACAAGGGTTAACCAAAAATAGAAGACCCATTAGGGTAGGCAGTACTAGTTAAAAGTGAAAGCATCATGATTTCACCATGACCCTCTCTGAAAGGAACATATTTTCCATCAGAGTATCATCGACTAAAAGAAATGCAAGATTCACATAAAGAGAGGTAATAGATAGATAACCAAGCATTGATATCATTACAACTTCCTCTTGGATTTCACTGAGCTTATCTGAGAATCCAAACATGGTCTGATGTAGAAGCTAACCTATCACTAAAAAGAGAACAAAAAAATTAATGAAAATCAGAGGAAAGCAAAGAAAATAAAAACTACTCTTACTCCTAGCCTAAACAAAGCATAGGCCAAACTCACCTGAAATGATACTTCCAATGCAGCAACCGGTGCATTAGTTGGCCTATGTGGGAGAGGGAATGCATGTCAAGAAAGATGTAAATGAAGAAAGAAAACATGAAGAAAGAAGAAAATCTTCATTTTGAAATAGTGCCCCCATGCACGAATCCTCCAATGAATTAGTAATAGGATCATGTAATACAGATGGAGGGTACGATAATTGTAAGACAAATTTATTTCAATATCTGTGATAGACTGATGAGGAGCCTCAGAAGATTCAACACTATTCTGATTGGAAGTGGAACTGACCTCAAGACTACGAGAACCTAACATAACCATCAGCTAGGGTTGAACTGCCATGATAGCTTGGGGAAGTTTCAACTCATCAAAAGATAGATTGTCACATATCAGTGGTTGAGAAAGATTGGCAATGGAAAAATCATAATCATGACTGAATGAATCAATTAAGAGGTCATGATAGAAATGATTAGAAAGTTCAAGATCACAGATGAATGCGTCCTCATGATATGAAGAATTGCAAAGAGGGGAAGATGAAAACGACAAATTTCACCCTCTAAGTTCTTAGAAAGGTAAGATGAGAGATTGGGGGGATCAGGGAAGACAAATTTTTCCTCTTCGTGTTCAAATGAAAAATTGGCATTCCACTTGTTCTGCAAGTGATCAAAATTAGTAATATCCAAAACTAAATTTTTACAAGTTTGAATAGAAATGACATAATTGTGGAAAATGTCGAGATAATGTGAAAGAGGTGTGGAAGGAAGGGGGTCCTCCTTCACTGCATATTCTTATTCAGACTCCCACACATACTCATAAAAAATGATACCACTGGTTGGTTGTTCAACACCAAATCCATCTAGAACTTGATCCTCGTGAACATCAAAAGAGAGATCTAATACAGGTGAACACAACACATTGAAATCTAGAGGATCGGAGGGACCAAAAGATGGAGGAAAAGGAGATAAGACTTCGTCACAACCATCTGATTCATAGTCCAAATTTGCGTTGAAATTCTAAGTAGGTGGGGTAAGAGGAGATTGTGTTAGATCAACAGGTGAACTCGCAACTTCCCACACCTAAGCCTGCTAAACTAGAGTTGTTTGATGAGAAGGGGATGGAGGGTCACTTAGAATAGTAATCTTGTTCGTCGCATATTTAGAAGCTCTAATACTGAGGTATTTTGGGAGAGGTTCAAAAGATTATCACTCATGTTGATTTTCTGAAATGTAAGCAAGATATAAAAATATATCAACCAAGAAATACTAATCAACTTCCTCTTCAAGAAATTCAAAGTAGTAATGGACAAAATGACTGTGAAAATCCTAAACAGATTCGTAAAGTGGTTTTCACAATTTCAAAATTTTCTTATTAAGAGCTTTATAATCATAGATATCAAAAGCATGACATGAATCTATGAAAATATGTTTGAAAGAGTGAATGGAGCCATTAGGAAATGTGCTACACCATTATCACACAGGTTTTTTGAACATGAGAATGAACAACCTACATCCAACATCCTCACAATGGATATTGTGATTTGTGCATAAATCAATAAACTATGGGGTATGTTAAAACAAGATTGTTTCACCATTGTTGTTGAATTTCATATTAGCCAAGTCATCTATAATTCTCGCCGGAACTTTCAGACTTGTGGATTTAGAAAAAAAAGTCAAGGTTATGATTTGGTGAGAAGTCATGAAATAAGTGTGTAAATTCAAAACAAACTTCAAGGGTTCAACTTGTCATCTGGCCCTTCTTCTAGCACTAAAAACATTGACATGATGGACTCACCAACATTGATGGGATTTCCCTTATATGAACTCCAAACTAGACCTCACACCATTTGGAGTAGGAGTCCCAGTAGTGGGTGGTAATGTTATGCCTTGAACACAGAAACATGTAGAGGTAAGTATCATAAATTTGGGTGAGAGAAAGTATGTGACCTTGCGGAGAGTCAAGAGTGATGCATGAAGGTTACAACACATGAAGGGAAAAGGAAGTGTGCCCCTTGGAAGCCTGTAATAGTATGCAACTTGAAAGGAACACATGCACTTTTCCTACGACTTCATATTCTTTACCGAAATAAGCAGAGCCCCTTTGTATCGAATTATCCATTCATGCACAATGTTGATGTATGTTTTTACATTCCTAAGAGTCTTAACATATTCCTTGCTCTGTTGTTGCAATATATGAAAGTGGAGAACTTCCTCATGTACGGTCATGAACTCCTCATAGAGGTCCTACATGGTCTCTTCAAGTGTTGATACTTCACCAAGTATCGTTGCTCTCATTTCCCCTAAGTAGACCTATGCGGGAGGTGCATTCTGCACTGCTATGTGGATTTGTTCTATCTCTTGTTGAGCAACCTGTAAATTTTGTATCAAGTGCTTACTCTCGACTGTCAAATACTAAGTGTTTGATCTCGTCACACCAGCAAAGGCCAAGTTGGCTACGACAGTGGCATTTGGATTCCTATTGGTGTCTGTCGCTTCACCATTTCTCCATTGAATGCAAGTGATGCATGTCCATCCCAAAAATTCTCTCTCCACACTTATACAATCCTCTTATGAAGTTCATTATATGATAGGTTGTATAGATCCATTACCTGATCATAACCAAATTTTCAAGGTGACTAGACATAAAAAGTCGAGAGTGAAGCACAAGTGGATACATTAGACTAAAGCTTAGGAGAGAATGCACAAAGGTTCTCTAGTGCAAGAATCGTGGCTCCACCAAGGACATGAAACCCTGATAGGTTGACCTTGATAATTCCCAAGTTCGTTGAAGTTCAAAAGTCTGAGGGACAGGACTAGCGGGATGATGTGGCATGCAGGTAGCAAAATGGACCAATCCAATCTCACAAGAGAGTGTGCAAAGGTGCTTTAGCACAAGACTGGTGGCCCCACGATAACATGTAACCCTTACTATTATTTCTTGGGATCTTTCAAGGGTGACCCAAGTCTTGGTCTCATGGTGATGTGTGAGTGGGATGTGGTGGTAATCCAAAGTGGTAGATATAATAGTAACAATGGCAAAGATTTAGTGGAGATGGTGGACCCACAAAATCACATAACACTGGTGTTTTAATCCTAGAGTTACAAGTGGAGGTCATGTTTTAAATTATAGGGAGAGAATTATGGGACAAAAATGTTTGTAAAAATTGTCAGAAAGTGGTTTCAATGAAGAATTCATGTCCATAGACTGAAATTTTTATAACATGATTTTGGTGAAAAACGTAAGTCTTGGACCCCTCCTTTCTTCGTATTGGTGATAACATGGACTAATGGTATAAGAATAAGTGGCACAGTCTAATTGGATGACCCAGATTACATGGAGCATAGGTGGAAACTACAGTGGAAGTTAACGTAAGCCTCCCAAAGGTCTTGGGTGACATCAACAACCCAAAGTCCCAAGACACATGGCACTCCATGATGATGACATGTGGCCTATATATATAGCACTTTCAGGTGGCCAAGTGGGCTGAAAATGGGTGACACGTGGTAGTTGGTATAGGTGGAAGGTAGTTGGTAGAGAATTGATGAGGGTGTGATGCCACCACGCCTTGACATATTTGAATGGAGGAACCCCGAAGTATCTTTGAAAGAGTTCAAAATGAAAAGGGTCAGGGAGATAAGACTTGGGGTAACATGGTGCTTTAGGAAGTGACATGTGGTAGTGGGCAGACATTGTGGCATACACACAATCCTGACATTTCTATCTTGATGATTTTTGGAGGAGCTGTAATTGAAAACTTGGGGGTAACAAGTATGGTATAGAAAATCCATTTTCATTTGTCGCTTCCATCGAAGGCTTAAAGGCATGCCCAAGAATGGATTTTTTGAAGGTTTCAATTGTTAAGAGCCTTGGGGTCTTTCGGCATAGCAAAGCACAATTGGCACTCGATTAAGAGTTAAGTGTCTTGGGCCTGAGGGCTTGTGGAGAGAACTGAAGGGTGCCTAAACTAGTCAGCTAGTTCATAGGTCAACAACACAACAGTATGGGCGTATGTTTAAAAGCATGAATTGGTCGAAAATCGATTTGGGACTATGTGTTATATTTGATGGTTCACCAAAAATTGGCGTTGCTCTACAATTGTATCACATGGCTTGAACGAGTCAGTAGTTGGTCTAACATAGAACACCATGTATGGGAATTTTCCATACTTGGAGTTAAAATGAGATTAAATAGGCCGACAACTGATTTTCCCTAACAAATATATTTGGCTGAATCTTCCAAAGTTTGAAATGAACCACATTTGGAAAGTATGGCTTTAACAGGTCGACAACTTTTTGACAGTGTATTGAAGATTGAGATGTAGACTCTGTGATTGACTCTAGAGAAAAAAAGGATAAATAATTTATTTTCATGGCTTTAACAAAATTATCCATATGATTTTCCCTCACACCATGAAGAATTCACTAGAATAGAAAACTAGTGGTTGGATATTTGACCAAAAATCAGTGAGCCATGTTGGAGTATATTTATGACACTATGATCAATTAATAATCATGGAGACTCATATTCTAATATTAAGATCATTGATAGTGTGTTGCAGTTGTTGGAATAAAGAATGGAATAACATAATGGTAAGCCATGTTGGATTATCCTCTCCGGAAGTGTGTGAATGACAACAAGGACAACAAATTTCCCCATGTAAGAGAGGAACAAAACTCTAAAATGTAGAGTTAGATAGTGGAGGATTGCAATAATGTGTTTTAGGTGCAGCGTTGTGAGAAAAATATGTTGAGTGACGATGAGTGTGACTATTTGAACAAGGCCAAGTTTTATTTCCTTACATACTATGAGGAAAAGTTGTTGAGTGATGATGAGTCTGACTATATGAAGAAGGAAAAGTTGTATTGCCTTACAGAATGTATGAGGGCTAAATGTTGAATGGAGTATGTTGCTTTAGAGGAGTTGACTGAGTGTTGTGTGGGTTGAGTGAAGTGAATGATGATGAGGATAACATAGAGCTAAAATGGTTGAGGATAGAGGGCCAAGTTATTTAAAACAGAGTTGAAATTAGGCCAAGTGGGTTCCATATCAAAGAAAAAATAATTTCCTTATTGAGTGTGGGTTGGAGCCTACAAAACAAGGAGTTGGAGCTTCCATGTAGTGGGTGTCTAAAAATAGCTTGAAGGTTGGTGCCTCCTACAAGTGGGTGTTTGCATAAATCCACGAAATTGGTTCTTCATGGTAAGTTGATCAAGTGTCTACAAAGAAGGGAATTGGGGCTTGCTACTAGTGGGTAATAGAAAAAAATTTAAGGGAATTGGTTCTTCATGTGATTGGTGGCTCATCAAGTGAGATGATGTAAAAAAATAGGGGCTCAGATTACATCATAATAACAAATATTGATGGTTTCTTCCCTTTTGGGTTTCCACATCAAATTATTTATGTTCCATGTGTTTACTGCTCATGTTTTTATTATGTATGTTTATGATATGGTTCCATTTGTTGCATGTGTTATGATGGTGGTTGTTCACATAATGATTGCCAAGAATGAATCATAAATATAAATTGGCATCAAAGTTGAAATCAGTCTGAATACTAATTCACCACCCCTTTCAGTATTAAATATTATTTGGATGGCCAAATAACTATGCAAAGGGTTGACATGGAGCAATCAAAGAGCACCATGTGGTAGCCCTAGATGGATTATCGTGGTTTACAAAAAATCCATTCAAGAGGTTCAAACCCTCGACCTTCGTGAGTAATTTCAACCAACTTGACCATAACGCCAACCATCCATTGTTACAGACCTCCTAAAAGAATTATCTATAAAGTTTTTGAACAACCTATATGTTAAAATGGAATTAGTGGGGATTCACAGTCTTGGTTGTATAACCTCCATGCCACAAATTCAATTGACTAGCCATTGTGTCGTTGTATTACTTAGAATAGTGGAAATAGGGCTATAATATTTGAATTTTAAATGTTCCAATTATCTAAAATATCAAAATGATATATGGGGCTGAACCTAAGACCCCCACCATATAAACCAATGATTTTTTGAATGCTCCACATGGAGTTGTGTTGTGAGGATTGTGAAACTAAAGTAGTTTTATGTTGTTCATACTATGTGTACTTTGAAGAAAGGAGGTTTCAGACCCTTGTTTTTATTGTTTGAGAGCAAGAAAGTGGCTTTCTAGATATCATGACCTCTATGGTAAAGTTGGGAATGAGTATTGTTGCAAATTGGATACCTATTGTAAACATCACTTTTACATCACTTAATAAAACGATTACTCATTGGAAGTTGACTCAAAGACATAACCCACCAATGGTGAACTCCATTAACAACCTAAGTTTTCCTTCCCTCTATTTTTTTAGCAATTTATTTATTTAATTCATCCTTTCCATTCACTCATTAAGTTAAGCACACTTTTAATTAATGCAAATAAAATCATAAAATTTGAATTGGTGGATTATTTATGTTACATTATATTAAGAAAATTTATTACAATTAGAGTTACTAATCACAAAGTATTAAAAACACTTAAAAGAGATACCAACCATTATATATATATATATATAACAATAATTGTATCATTCTATTTTGTCAATTTAATTTTATAAATGCTTAGAGATCTATCTTCCAAATCCATCACATAAATTTTTTAGATTTTTGACCTTTTTTCAACCTACTAATGTGGTTCATCTTCAAGGCGATTAGATGAAAAATAATTTGATCTAATGGTGGGAATAAAAGGGGGAGGGGGGGGGGGAGGGGCGGGGAAAATTCCTACCAGCTCAAATATTAGGTCAAAGGTCAAAGAATCTGATATTTGAGCTTGTAAGAATCCTTCCCCCTTTATATTTCACATATTGGATTATATTATCTTCATCTAATCATCATGAATATGAATCACATTAACCGGTTCTAAACACACCGACAATCTAAAAGATTTATGTGATGGATCTGGAAGATAAGTCTCTAAATAATTCTACTCATAAAAGGCTTCATCTAGATATTTCTAAATATTATTTCAATATGGATTGATTTTAGTTATATATGAAAATTAGAAATTAAATATTGATTAATTCACCGAAGGTGCTCTTATATTGGAACAAGCATTCAACATTTTATGTTTTTTTTAATTAAAAAAAGAAATAGGCATATAGGCGAGACTGATTGAAAAGTATATGTTCTTCAATATCTTCATATATCGAGGGTTAAGAATACAACTTGAAACTTATAAAATATGATCGACAACTTCTAAAATTTAATTGATTCATTCCACCATTCCTCCATCCAATTGATAGGTTACTTTAGTCACTGAAGTAAATTGAGAGGTGCAACTTACTTCAACAGTGGGAGAAAATTGAAGGGGTAAGTTCAAATCAAGAGGCATAATGCTTAGATATTGGTCAAGATAACGAAAAAATCATAATCCACTCAAGAGAACCTGCCTCTAAGAAGTGTAGCACCCTTGAGGAAGCACATTTGTTAGGTTAAGCCAATTTCATGCCCAATACACGTAGTAGGCAATGTATGTACTAAATGGGATCCCTAATCCAATAACTAACAATGAAGGCAACATATTCAAAGCACTGATGACACCAATGCCAAGGATACATAGAACCCAACTTCATCTTCTTGATTCAGACCAAAAGCATATCAATCTTGACTAGTTATTTACATGTTCATGTTTGTTTTTCAAAGTAGAATTTTCCACTGAAACCCCAAATGAGTTACAGGTAACCAAAAGGTTGGATGTAGGGGTTTAGGAATGTATACAGTGGAATGGGAGATCAAGATATCATATTTTTTATTATCCTCCATGATCAGTACATCTACCTTTTATTCCAGTATAGAAAATTGCATTCAATTAAAGTTGTAGAATGATGGCTTCTAATGCTATCATGAAAATCACCATTAAATGCTCCTACTGCCTAGTTTATTTTATTGTTCTTATGTACATATTAACATAATATTTTATGGTGAAATTTTCCTTCAACTTTTCATCTGTTTATGCTAATTTATTTCCATGAAGCTATCTTTGTAAGTGTTGAAAGAATTCAAGTGAAATTTGATTCACATATTCAATGAAACTTGTTGGAAATTTAATGATAACTATTTATCAGTAAATGCCAATCTTGTTTTTCTTTAAGTGCTATTGTCTTTAATGAACTTATTTTTTAACATAACAACAAACTTATTATTGAATTCATTCACGATTGGATTTAAGTATGTAGTATGAATGTTTTAATAACTACCTATTCAAATTATTTTGTTGCATATTTGTTTGAAAGTTTGAAAATCATATAAACTAGTTCTATGATTTGCAAGCTTATCTTAATCTTAGATCCAATCTCAGTCCTTATCCCCTCTATATACCTTTCTCTTGATTGGGACAATGATCTATATTTTGTCCTAATCAAAATGAATTAATTTTATTTTACTATTTGCACTTTATATTAGTTCTATATTTGTATTTAGAACATTTTTAGCAAAATATCCTTACGCAGGAGAAAAACCTAGCATGACTTTGTTGGACCTTTGTTTTAGCAAAATATTACCTTCTTCAAACAACAATAAAGTAATTATTTCTTTTTTGTGGATTAATAATAATAATTAACCAGATACATAGAAAATAGAAACTTATGTATATTTTTTTTTGAGTGAGAAATATAAATTGAAACATATTTACCTCAACTTCCAGGGGCATGATTGCTTCATTAATGTAATCACAATTCTACCCTATTTATTATATGCATGCCTTTTCGTTGTCAAAATGAATTAAATCATAGAAATTATACATTATATTTATTACTAAGCTTTAGCATGATTTTTCCCTTCGAGGTTTTTCATGGGTCTATTCTTCTCGACAATAGATTGAATTTTATAGACTTTTGAGAGGTTTTGAGTTCATTGAAGAGAAACGTGTAGAGACATTTTTATCTTGATTGTATTGTGAGATATTTATGGATTTCTGCAGACAGTTATCCATAAAGTTAAACATTTTATCCAATAAAAGTCCAACAATTAAAAGGGAAAGCATTTTTATCTAATAACAAGTATTCTGATGATCACTTGGATTTCAAAATATTCTCAAGCGTATAGTTTAAATAAAAACCTAAAGATGAAAACTTACAATAAATTCTTATCGTATATTAATAAATAATTTAACAATGGTTACTCACACTTCTATTTTAACCATAAATCCATAGCGTAGATATACTTTTCCCCAAAGAAAATTCACTCGTATATAATGTATCAAAGTCTATCCATCACTTTTCTCCGAGATTTTATGCAAGCGAAGTCAATGTTTTTCATATTTCGGAACCTATGACCTGTCAAACATTACCCTAAATTGAAAGATTATAAAGATTATGATCTGGTAAGGATGGAATTTGAGGATAATCTGCATGTTAAATACAATACTCTGTCACCGAAAGTGATATCGAATTTTAACCATAAAAAACGATCATAATTGAAATTTTGGTTCATTTATTTTTAAAAATATTACTTTATTATAATGATTTATTATATTATTAGATTTTATTAGGTTGGAAAGTGTTTTATAATTTAATAAAAAATATTAACATTAAATTTTCGCCAGTAATATGATGATGGTTATTTTTATATATATAAAAAATTATAATTTAATTATTATTATTAAAAAATTATAATTATATGTTAATAAAGTTTTTTATAATTACTAATGAAGATTTAGAAAGAGTATTGTTATAAAGTGAAGAAATAAATATGTGTTTAACCATTAAAATATAAAATGTACATTATTATAAGATGAAGTAGAACATTTGTTTAGCTTCAAGAAAAAATATAATGAATAAGAATTATTAATGTTAAATTTTAGTTATATGATATTAGAATTTTTTTTATTAGAGTAATCATGTTAAGATTATTTTCAATTTTTTATTTTATTTTTAGTCTTTTGTGAAATAAAATTACTTTGGGATCATTGAAGTTATCCAAATATTAAGAAATGTAAAATCATATGAATCAATTTTTATATAAATATATGTCGTAAAAAGGTTATGAGATAGATAACGCTAAGTAAAGAAAACAATTTTCAATCTAGAATAAGAACAAAAGGCAATGTTTTGATGCATAATCATACATCATTTAATGAAACAAGATATTAAAATGTGGAAAAACAAATAACAATGGAAATTAATAATGCATTAGCACATTATTAAGACAATAGCAATACATTAATCTACACATTAACACATTCATGACGTATTAATTGTACATTAACATGTGTCAACTATGGCTAAAATGGTCAACCATAGTCAGCATAGGTGCCATGGTTAACCAAAATCACCATAGGCAACAAGGTAAACACTGGCAATCTAAAGTCAACCATAATCAACTTCATTAAGTGTTTTTGTCTATGGTTGACTATGGTTAACATGGTCAACCATGGCCAACGTATGCAGCATGTTCAACTATAGTTAATTATAGGCATCATGTCTAACATGCCCATAATAGACCATAGGCATCATGTCCAACATACCCATAGGCATCATGTTCAACATGTACATAGGCATCTGTATGAAAAAATTTCAACCATAGTCACCATAGGCATCATGTTCCTGTTCAACATGATAATGATCAACCATATGCATCATGCCTAGTGTGCCCAGAGTCAACTATAAACACCTGCCTATAATTAACATGTGCATAAATGTTACTATAGTCATTAAAGTATAACTTTATATGATATATTTAATACATAATATTAAATATAATTGTTTACTATTTCAACTTGTTAATATTTAATTTTTAATATAACTTATAACATTAATAATTTTTTTAGCACTAAACATTGTATTATAAATTAGTAATATAACTTTAATATCACTTCAAGCTTATACTGTCCAAAATATGATTTCAATATTATTCTTAAACTCATAAAGAACAAACAAAGTTGTAATGTGATGAACAACAAACAACTTTGCAATGTAATAAACAACAAGCAATGTCATGATGTGATGAACAACAAACAACATGACAATTTAACAAAAGAATGGCATCGTGATGCGATGATAAAAAATAACAAACAAAAGTCAACATTGTAATTTGATGAACTAAAATCGACATCATACTATGAAGGATAGTAATGAATGTCACAATGTGATGAACAAAAGTTGACTTGCAATGTGATTAACAAATATTGATGACATAATGTGATACAAAAAAGTAAACATTAAATTCTGATAAATAAATATTAATGTCAAAATATGATCAAAAAATATCAACATCACAATTTGTCAAACAAAAATTGTCACCAATGCATGTGACAAACTAAAATCAACATCACAATATGATGAAGAAAAATCATTATTAAATGTGATGAACAAAAACTAAGATCGAAATGTGATGAAAAAAATGACATCGCATGTGATGTACAATAATCAAATTCACATTATGAAAAACATTAACCAATGTCATAACGTAACAAACAAAAATCAATATCGCAACATGACAAACAAAAATCAACATTGCAACGTGATGGATATCGAAAACATGCACTACCACTTGAAAAACTCAATATCATTGCTAGTCAATTATAGTAATCTTGGTTAACTATTGTCAACCATGTTCACCCAAGGTTTACCAAGGCCAAACTTCACCAACATGTTTATACATGGTTGACCATAATCAACCATTGACAACAAGGTAAACCATTATGAAATTTGTCAAACAAGCTTACCAATGGACAACATAAGCAACATAAGAGACCCTTTTCATACATGGTTAAGTGGTCTACATGATCAACCATGGTAAAAGACGACGAACCATAATTAACATGGTTAACCATAGTTGTATATAGTTAAACATTAACAACGGTGTTAATCCATAGTAAACCATAGGTGACCATAGTCAACCATGGTCAAATAAACTTAGCCATGGTCAAACATGATCAACAAGTTCAATGATAATCAACCATTATCAAACTAGCACAACTATAGTCAATCATGGTCACTATGATCAAACATACTTTAGTTGGGAAACCATGGCCAATCATGATTAAATTTGGTTAAACATGATTAACGTGTTCATCCACTATCAACCATAAATAACCATATGTTATTAGTCAACAACAATGAATTTTGTTAAACGATGTTTGGTCGTGGTCAACATGGCTAACATAATTAACCATCTTCAACAATAGTTCACCATAGTTAATATTTTTCCAACAAGTTCAACCATAGCCAAACAAGCTCAACCATAGTCACAATGGTCAAACATCGTCACCAATTTCAACCATAATTGACCATGTTGAACCATAGACAAAATAGTTAAACAATGGTCAATCACGGTGACCATGCTCATCTCTGGCCAACCTTAGTAAGTTGTCAAATTATACCTATCCATGGCCAATGAAGACAAACCATGGCGAACATAGGCATCCATGGTTGTGCTTAGCTCACCATAATCTATTCTCTTCATCCCTAGTCAACCATGATAATCATTGTCAACCATGGTTGGTCGTGGTCAATTAAGGTCAATGATGGTGAACCAAAGTCAAACATAACCAACCATGCTGAACCAAGGTCACCAATAATATATCTTCCTAGTACTTGGTCAACCATGACAATCACATTCAATTAATGTCGGCCATGGGCAACATTAGTCAACTAAGGCCTACCTCCATTAACCAAAGTTAACCTATTCAACTATGGTCAATCTCATTCACTGTGGTCAATTTATCAACCCTCTTTAATCATTAATATAACCATCATTATAACATTAATGTAACATCAACCATCTTCAACCATGGTCAACCATCATAAACCATCAACAACCCTCAACAATCATAGTCAAACCCTTGTCAATTATTTTTAACAATATTCAATCAACATGGACCATAGTCAACAATGGTCTATGAATCTGCCCCACGCACATCGACTATCAACTAGCAAAACTACATTAATAAATGTGATTAATATGTTGTTAATGTCATTTTCCACTTTTTATATACTAATAAAAAACAACCATCAACATACATAAACTACATTTACTAATTGATTATGTTAATAATATAAAACATAATTTCAATTAATTATTTTAGTGATATAAAAATGATAATTTAAACTAATTATTTTAGTGATATAAAATAAATTAATTTAAACAAAATTTAATGGTATACAAAAATTAGAAAAAAGAACCTTTTCAAAATATTGCATAGGCATGGTCTAAATATTTCGGATATTAGACCCACATAGTAGACCCATTTTTAGTTGTATAATAATGTTGACTTATATATGAATTTGAATCTTAAAATACCTCCACGCCTCGCTTTTCCTATAAACAAGGGTCAGAATTTGGATTAGTTTGATAGTATATTTGTTTTAAATCCTTTTACTTTAATAATGATGTGACATTTTTAATATAATATATATGGCTAAATCGGAACAGATCTAGGTAGCACACTCCATTTTTAAAATGATAGTGTTGGCCATATATGTCCACTATACCCTCAAAAAGAATTCAACTTCTCATGTGCTTTTAACGAGTGGACTTCAACTTTTGCTTTTCTACATAAAAGTGGGGGTTTCATTCGCCCGCAATCCAGTACACGACTAATCTCATTTAGTGGCCCGTGCATTTATCTTTTGCTTTTCCACTTAAAAGAGAAAAAGCAAAACTTTTTTTGGACGGAAAGAGCTAATCAGCCATATATTGGTTATTTAATGCCTTCAGAGCAGCACGCGATTTAACACGATAACACGGGAGTGGGCAAATTCGGCATTAAATAATATTTACCCGCTCCCGTGTTATCGGGCTAAGTGGCGTGCTGCTCTGAGAGCATTAAATACCCAATATATGGCTGGTTAGCTCCAGCCTCTTTGGACACTCTATTCATTTTTTTTTTTAATTTAATTTAGGATAATTGTAATTGGTGAGAATTATCTTGAAAATAAGTTTAAGATTAAATTTAACTGGTTGTTATTATAACAAGCCGCACATAACAGTAATTAACTTATGTCTCAACGAAAGCCTAGACATCAACACGAGATAAACCAAAATACAACAAGCCATATTCAAACGAAAACCAGTATTGTAGAGCGACAAATATTTACAAACCATTAATTCTTAGGGTTAGATGCTTACGGTAAGCAAGTATATTATCCATATATAATTTTATACCAGTATTGTAGAGCGACAAATATTTACAAACGATTAATTCTTAGGGTTAGATGCTTACGTTAAGCAAGTATATTATCCATATACAATTTTCTCTTATTAATAAGTCAATATTAACGTAAATAAACATAAATATTAGTTACCTAGTTACCTTATCATAATACCCACAAGAAGATGAAGAAAAGAATAATAATTAATATAAATATGAAGTAAAGAGTGCGTTGAACTCTGAGCAGTGATGGATTGCTGATCATGTAGAGGAAAAGAAGATCTTTGATAAAAGAAAATGCTTTTGTTCACATGCAAACCAACGGCATGTGATCCCGCACCCGCAATAAGATGAAGACCAAGACGAAGACAGCTTTCTTGTAATGCGTGTTCATCTTTTAAGGGTTCAATGAATTCATCTCTTGCTTTTCTACTGAAAGTGAAAGCAGAAGATCAACTTGACGCATCAGCATCAAACTTTAATTGACAACCAAACCAACCAGCACATGGATGATAATATCATCTGAAAAATATGGCATCATAAGGACTTCGATCGCTTTTAACCCGAGAGGGATGGCTCGCATATCAAGATCCAAAAAAGAAAGATGAATACAGGAAAAAGTGTTTGGAAAAAAAGAGATGCCTTCCTTTGTGGAAAAGAAATGTATGGCGAAGATTATTGGAATATTATTCCACTGCGTTGAAATGCATGGCGAGGATTATTGGAATATTAGTCCACTGCGTTGAAGATTATGATTATGTAACATTGAGAATTGAAAAATTAAATGTATGATTCAATTTTTTTGATTGTGAGAATATTTTTGAGTTTGGTTTTTACTTGGAATATCATGATGATGTAACGTTGGTAATTGAAAATTGGATTTCTAAACTAAAAAGGTTGATTAGAATTAATGAATTAGAAACTGAAAATTTGATTTATTTAAAAAGTTAATTGCAATTAATCGAGTTATCATATTTTCTACTACTTTTCTTGAACCTACCGATCGGAAATCCTTTCCTTCAACCTATTAATTGCTGCGACATATACACATGCACCATCTACAAAGTCACTGAATGATCAGTTAAAATGGCTTTTCTAGTGCAGTTTTTGAAGATATTCACAAAAAGTGGTCCTTCAATGTTGTAGGTATGTTTTGTTAGTCTTAGTTTTTGTATATTTTGTTTGGCGATTTTATTATAGGTTTTTTAATAAATTTTATTTATTGGTTTTTGAGTTTGAGTATAGAAAATTTTAGGGGTTAATATTTACAGTTAAGTTAGTTTTTCATGATTTTATTTAAAAAAATTAGTCAATTTCATGGTGTTTACTGGTGGTATACCATTGGCTTACGCACTAACGAAGATCTTTGAGCTCTTTTCTTGCTATTTCTTTCTGTCATCTTTTTAATAGCGGGTAGGTTACATCTACAACCTAAATGGAGACCAAGTGTTTCATGGTTCAAAAATGCAGAATCCCATCTCAATCATCATTTGTCAGGACTCTTCGGAGTCAGTTCTCTAGCTTGGACAGGGCATTTAGTTCATGTCGCTATTCCTGAATCAAGGGGAGTGCACATCAGATGGGATAATTTTTTGGATGTATTACCTCATCCCGAATGTTTAGAACTGCTTTTCACAGGTCAGTGGAATCTCTATGCTCAAAATCCTGATTCTAGTAGTCACTTATTCGGTACCTCCCAAGGGGCAGGAACTGCTATTCTAACTTTTCTCGGAGGATTCCATCCACAAACTCAAAGTTTATGGTTGACTGATATGGCTCATCATCATTTAGCTATTGCACTTGTTTTTTCAATTGCTGGTCATATGTATAGAACCAACTTTGGGATTGGTCACAGTATGGAAGATATTTTGGAGGCGCATGTTCCTCCAAGAGGCCTATTAGGACGCGGACATAAGGGTCTTCATAACACAATAAATAATTCTCTTCATTTTCAATTGGGTCTTGCTTTAGCTTCTTTGGGGGTTATAACTTCCTTGGTAGCTCAACACATGTATTCTTTACCCGCTTATGCATTCATAGCACAAGACTTCAC
Source organism: Pinus tabuliformis (assembly GCA_031772625.1). Lineage (NCBI taxonomy): Eukaryota > Viridiplantae > Streptophyta > Pinopsida > Pinales > Pinaceae > Pinus > Pinus tabuliformis. The sequence goes on along the minus strand of CM062817.1, from coordinate 571,083,677 downwards.
CACCCAAGCTGCATTATATACTCATCATCAATACATTGCCGGGTTCATTATGACAGGAGCCTTTGCTCACCTTAAACTATTTTATTTTAAAAATGGCCAACATTATATAAAATACATAAAAATCATTATAAATTTGAATAATTTTAAAAATATATTTAAATTTATAATTTTTAAAATATATTAATAAATATTTTATAGTAATTATTTTTAAATTTCAAAATAATTTTCCATCTTTAAAAATGATTATAAATTTAAATAATTTTAAAAATATATAAATAAATATTTTATAGTAATTGTTTTTAAATTTCAAAATAACTTTCCTCTTTAAAATTAATAAAATGATATTAAATTGCTTTCAACGTATTTTCTTTTTTACAAATAGATATGGAAATAAAGTTAAAATCGCATGTTTCAATTATTAATTTTTGTACGAGTGAACGAAATGTCCCAATCTCTTATTGTACTTACCTATCCACCTTAATCAACTACAATCTAAATGATTATATACTTTCTCTTCTCTGAGATTTCTTGTTTTCCTTTGCATCTCAAGCATCAACTATTCATCACTGTTAAAATTCAACGCAGTCTCCATTTCAATTATGCAAGCATCTGCTTTACTTCATATAATATTACCTGTTATGCTTTTCTTCTCTATTTCATATAATATTAACGGTTATTCTTTTCTTCTTACGGGTTCCTCATGAGTTTCTACATGTACCGAAGCTTTAATGTTTAATGGAGGTCTTCGCTTTTGGCATTTGGCTTCGATTACGAAAACAAAAAATTTATTCCCCCTCACAATAAAAACATACTAGAAACTGATTCTTTTTCAAGACATGCCTATCATATATATGCACAATGTTATTATTTTAAAATGAAAATGGAGTTCTGTAATTTTTTTGATTTGGCAGTTTGTTGAGTTCTAGAGGCTCATTCTACAGCCTAGTAGTATGGGAGGGATGTGAAAATTTATGCGTCTTTTCCATTCCCCTTGAAAATAAAAATAAAAGTTAAAAATAATGTTCTAAATAGAAAATAATGCTCATTCTACAGCCTAGTATGAGAGGGATGTGAAAGTTTATCTGTTTTTTCCGTTCCCCTTGAAAATAAAAATAAAAGTTGAAAATAATGTTCTAAATAGAAAATGATGTTAGCTATAATAAACAAACAAACAAAAACAAAAAAATGCTGTAAAGTAATTAGAAATAAAAAAAATTATGAATAAGATGTTTAAATCTTATAATTTTGTTAGTTATAAAATATTTTAATACTAATTAATATTGAAATATACTTAAAAATATGTTAATAATAAAAAATCATTTTAATTTGTGTCATAAAATATAGCTGTTAGGTAAAAAAATTTAATGTCAATTGCTGATACATTATATATCATTTTTTTATGTTTATATCATTAACAAATTATGTTTTTTTATGGTTAAAAGGTTTATTTGGTTGTATAGATATTTTATTTAGCATTTAAAAATTCAATTTAGACAATGAAAAATAACATATTATATTTTACACTCTAAAGAAGTTTGCGTGTGAAGAAATTTGATCCCTCTCCACTCATGTTAGATCGATACATAAAATAGATTCTATATTAATGATTAAAAATGTCAAGTCATATTAAAAAGTTAATGTACCATTAAAATCACTTCAAATTTTTATATTTGTGTATAATTCTTTATGAAAAAAATTGTGTATATATTTTATCTGGATATGGTCTATGTATCATGTTAATATTTTCTCAGAAATTTGTTCTAAGAAGAAAAATAACTACTTTCAAGCTATATAATATAGTTAAGAAGATATTTCACAAATACTATTGCTTAAGAAGTTATTCTTTATATATTAGAGAAACATAGAAGCCCTCTAAGTCTCCTTGTTAATAGTAAAATTATAAGAAATTTTTATGCTAATTTTTTTGAATAAATTTTTATGTGAAAATTAAAATGTTAAAGGTATTTGAATAATTTTTAGCCTAAATGATCCATTGATGTTTATAGTTACTGGATTATGAGCATTCGTCTTATTAGTAACTCACATACTTTACTGGAAAAGGGGGAAAAAGGATCATATGCATATCTTTATAGGCAGGAAAAATGGATTATGTTCATATCTTCTTATTATTTTAATTCTAATAAATTATTGTGAGTGTAATTGAGTTTTTTTCTTTGAGTTTTCTCTCTTGTTCCCCTCTCACATCTATTCGACTCAATGGTCTCGTATTTGATCTTGGATAGCCAGCAAGATTTTGTATTCAGACTTTTTTTCAAATGGATTTAGCTAAGGGCACTCCACTCTTCTTTTAATGTTTTTTTTTTATTCATTAAGAATAAAAAAAGAGAACATACATATATTGTTTATTGTAAGGTAAAATTAGTACATAAAATTGTCAAAAACATAAGACAACATTTTTCGGCAAAGTTAAAAATAGATTTGTCCAAAAATGAGGAATGTAATTAGCAGGAAATTGTCCATATAGAAAGCTTGATAATAGAAAGCAACATTAAAGGGTTAAAAATACAAAAATAACTTCCATAACTTGAGTGATTCAAAGTAGAGAAGTAAGGTATTCCCAAGATTGAGAGAATCTAATCCAAGATATAGATTTTGTTGAAAATATTTGAGTACTCATAGTAGTATACAACCACAAAATGTGCAGTTTGAAGAACATTTCCAACATATTATTCATAAACTAAGAAGCTAAGTTTGAGACCTCCAACTTTATCTTTTATAACAACCAATCTATTAGACATTTAGAATCTCCAAAAATTTGTAACCATCTTATATTTTTCAATTTTGCAAGATAAAAAAGAGGCCAACAATAAATCAATTATGTTTTTGTATTTGTTCCCGTCTCTATACCAATTCTAAACTAAAAAGACTTGCTACCTATCATTTTAATTATTTTGTCACCTCCACATCTATCCCTTGTGTAACCCCATCAAAGAAATCCACTACGTGGCATTGTGATAATATAGGGAGATTGATCCTTCTTTGATTTTCTCCTTTCTGCTTCAGATTATATTCCCTGAATGTGCCACAATCCTAGAGGTTTGAATAATTATATTAATACCTAAGTTTTTTAAGATAACCCTATTTCTTAATAACCACATTCCCCAAGCCACAAAGATTGGAAGGGAGCAATGTTTTTTGAACTTATCATTCGAACTATGAAGAGCATCCTTAAAGGAGATCTAATCTATCTTCTCTTTAAAGCCTAAAAATTGTAATACATAGAGCCATATTTCTTGTGTAATCTCGTAGTAAATGAAATAATGATCCACCAATTCTTCATGGGTCTTGAAAAGGCTACAAAACATAGGGCCTGAGAAACCTCTTTTCTAAAGGTTTTCCTAGGTTAGGATTTTATTTTGTAAAACTAGACATGTGATACATTTCACCTTGCTTGGAATGTTTTATCTCCAAATTGAATTGGTCCACCAAAAAAATCTCTATTCAACGACAGTGTGTGCTATGGCTTCATAAGCATGTTTTTCTCTCACCTTGCCAAAAGAAGTATCCCAGCTCTAGATAAGTGAATCATTTGTGTTAGATAATCTGCTATCATTGTTATATAAATCCTTTATGAAAATATTCAATTCTTCAACCAGATAACTAACTAACCCCAAATCAACAAGAGTCATCCAGTAACTAATTAAGAAATGTGTGAACTCGATTTTATTGTTATTGTTCATAAAAAGGTAACCTTTAGAGTTTAGGATAACAACTCTTAAGATAATTTATAGCAACTAGCTCCTCCTACAATGAGGTCCTTACCAAGAATCACTTGTTTTCCATCCCCAACTTTTGAGGCTAACCAATTAAATAGGAAAGGAAAGGAGTCCATAAGGGCCTTTAAACAATAGAGCCTCTCGAGTCTGGCTTAACAATAACATTTCTAAGCTAATCAAATAAAAACATCTTTATGAAATAATTGTTCCTTATTACTTGACTCCATAAAATTTCACCAAAAAATCCTCTTTGCAATATTTTTGGATCGAAGGCCTTATCAAACCAAACCAAGTTCTTAAAACTCCACCATCCAAGCCTCTTTAGCCTCGATAATAATTCATAGCTGACAAGGTGAATCCTGTCATTACTTTTCTTACTTATCCGCAAAAACTAAACATCCTTTTCCTTAATTTATTCAGAATTGATTTGAGAATCTTAGATAAAGACATCCATAAGACTAGAATATTTTCTAGTACACATTTTACTAATATCATACTTCCTCCCAATGATAGCCAGTTATAACACCCTAAACTTATATACTTCTCAACTTTTCCAAGTAGCCACATCTAGTCTTCTTTTTTATAACCATTTAGCTTAAGGTATAATCCCAAATTCTTGAATCCTTTGAATACTTGAAGCAATTTGATTTGCAAATTTCACAACTTCAACGTTATCACCAAGAGGCACCCAAATTGGTATTAGAAAAGGACAAGGACAAGGAACAAAAGGAATATTAGGTTCCTCCTCTAAAATTAGAGGTGTCTCATGATTTACAAAAGTCAGGGAAGCAAAAACATCAGGGGGTTCAGATTCACCATGAAAAGGGATATTAACCAAGCACTCAAACTTTCCTTTAAATAAATCTCAATTTATATCTTCCCTAGGAAACTCATAACATAAGTGAAGGAATCGATTAGAAAAATCCTCAATTGATTCATTAGGGTTCATTCTTAGTTGATCCATCCTTTTAAGGACATCTTGGTAATCATGCTTATTGAAGGCTAAATGAAGCTTCTTGATGAAATGTTAAAAAGAATGAATGCAGGTGGGTGGTAGGGTGTGACTCCATCGGTTAACTCGACATTCAAGGCTGAGGAGGAAAATTATAAAAGAAACATCTTCAAAATTGATTACATAAAATTCACAAAAATACGGAAAATTACAAATGTGCCGAGCTATGGATATTTCACCCTCGCCATCAAATTTTAATTGAGACAAGTTATAAAGAGGTTCGTTGGGGAATAAAATTTTACTATTGGTTCTATTGGAAAAACACCCCTGGAGTATGATTTGTGGATGAGACATTTAAGATATACTAGTACAAAATGGCTAATTAGTTACTAAAAAAATGACTAAAATTTGCATATCAATGACCATTTTTCAGTCGGTGACCAATAGTAGCTAATTTACAGTATCTTATAACATGACCAACTTTTAGTCATTTTTAGCTCAGTCATTAATTAGTTGTTTCAATTTCATCGTCTAGTAGTGTATTTAGTCATAAAGTTGGTCATTAATTTAGTCATTGATTTAATCATTAATTGGCACAATTAATGACCAAATATACAACAAAATATATTACTATATGGTCACAAAAAAAAACCAATTAATGACCAAAGAAATATGACCAAAATGTTGGTCGTGTTATAAGATACAATGAATTAGTTACTAATAGTTATATGTATGCAAATTTTAGTCATCGTTTGAAACCAATTAATGACCAAAGAAATATGACTAAATTTTGATTGTGTTATAAGATAGTGTAAATTAGCTACTAATAGTCGTATATATGAAAAATTTAGTTGTCATTTGTAATCACGAATTTATGATTTGCAGTAGTCATTTATCTATTTTTCAGTAATTTCATATTCATTATATAAATGACTAATTTAGTAGTTTATATTCATTCCATTTATTTTCTTTAATAATTATTGTAAACGACTAATTTAGTTTATATTCATTTTATTTTTATTCATCATTAATCGACATAAACTACTAATTCAATAGATTTCGATTGATTTTATGTGCTCATTATTAATTAACATAAATTACTTAGTATGATTTTGTGACTAACTTAAAAATATGTTATACAATGTGCATTTTTTCATCTAATATGAAAATGCAAAGTTATGTATGTTAATTACAATACTAAACAATATCAAGTGCAACTATAAATAATTTCAACCACATAAATTATATTATATGAAATTTCAAGTATTACAATATGAGGTTACAATTTAATATTGGCTAGACTACAATTTACACATGAAATGTTGTTTCATCACTACAAAACATTTTCGTTATGTTGCCAAAAAATTGTAAGTGAATTCACCAACTCTGAAGACTTTACCATCAATCTCTATGTGTGTGTCTTATACGGGATATTAGCTTTAAGGGTATCACTAGACTGGTTCTCTTCTCTCTCCTTTTTCATTTTTCGCCCGAGTGTTATTGGTTTCCTCTATCTTCAAATCCTGTTGCTGACCATCAATTCTGAGTTCCTTTCTGAAAACAAAATAAGATGCAGTGCAGAGTGTAATACATGAAATACGATGAACAATAGAATATAAACTAAAGTAGAGTATAAAGGATTTATATGACATATACCTCAACATCAACAATGTTAAAGTCATTTTCCCCCATAAAAGCAAGAAGCTCGAACAAGATTTCTTTGTTGAGTGATAGTGGCCACTATATTGTTAAATGAGGTGTATAAACAAAGAAAATAAAATGTCACCATAAACAATAGCACCTTAGTAACTTAGTATTCAACCTTCAAGGAAAACTTATGCACAGTCATGCTAACTAAGTTACATTCTAAAAATCTCAAGCTATAAATAACTTTTGAAAACAAATAATCTAAGGTGTGATGTCTAATCCTTGTTGTTTTATTTGCAACAACATCTCATTCTCTAATGCATGAACTTGGTCAAGTATATAGACAAAATGTGCTCAAATAAAAACATGAAAGTAAACTTTTCTAATAGTCATGAAAATATTTCAACATAAAACAATTAACAGAATTTGAATCAATATTGTGTAATACTAGTTTCATCTTCAAGCTTTGGTTGTTGTCTAAATGGAAATGATACCAAGTATTTTTAATTTCATAGTTAAAATAGAAAGAAGAATCAAAAGTGACGCTTAAAATATAATCGAACAATAAAGGGAGGATATCATGGAATGGACATTGCAATTATAAAAAAATTGTTTACCTATCAATCAATGTAGCATCAGACATTCCTAAAACATGTGTTTGCCCAAAAAACCATGAGGTGAAAGAATCACGACATTAAAAACATCGATGGACAACCTATGCTCAAATCATTTTTAATTTTGTCACTTAAAAAATAATCGAAACAAGATATAGCATTGATCTCAAACAACTTACAAAAAAATCCTTAGTGGCACAAACTCTCCCAATATTTGTATCAGAGCTTAGAAGAATTTTGTATACTCCTTTTAGGACTATCTGCAATATGCCACTTGTCTTTAGTAAAGTTAAACAACATATTACACTCTTTAAACAGTTTCAACAAACAAACTGAGAAATTAAGAGTGAAATGCATATGGACACTAATACCATAGAATAGACAATATGTTACCAATAAGAATATTGTTTTTAAGAACTTAAAGGAGGACCAAATACCAACCCAAGCATGATTTAAGAGCCTTTTGAAGATTGCCATACTTCTTTCTCGCGGACCCTTTCAACATGCATTCAAAAGATCGGGTAACAAAATAACCTGTAGTTCCATCCATTGAATTAAAATAACAAAATTTTATTTTCAACCTCTTTCTCTTGGGAGTTTTTCTTTTACATTGTCCCTATTTCTAAGTGTGTCTTCCCATCATCCAACCTACTTAGGGAAAACAAATATATTCAGTTGTTGAATATATTGGAAATCAAATGTAAAATTAACTCAACTTGATCTTTACATGGCATAGGCATAATGAAATGGTACAATAAAATCATGCTAACTCAGAAAAGGGAGATGATAAAAAGAATGATGGAGCCTTGTTTCCTGCCATAGAATTTTCTTTGGCCACAATAGTCGAAAGGATGTAATATATCAACGTATGCTCCTCATTGGTACATGCATTTCCTTATTCCATGAAATCTTGCACATCTGCGACCCTCTTACTAGACATGATCCTCGATCCCAAAGCTTAAGTGCAGTGAGTATAAAGCTTCTGCAAGCATGCATGCAAATTGATATTCATGGTCAAACCAATGAATGTGGCAATGACATTGATATTTTTCATTCTTGGCTAATATTGTTTGCCCATAATAATGTTCTTAGTAACTGGAATTTCTCGTTCTCATTCTTGGTACATGTTTCCTGCATTGATCATCATAGACAACTTGATGTCATAAAGTCAAATAGAGATCAAAATTTAACCATAACTCCTATAGTCAAATATTAAGGTCCATCTTGCATAATGAATTTTAAGGAATTTCTCATCATATCGTGGTAAGTTTCTAATTTAAGATCCGAATATCATTGACTATAATCAATATGATTAGCCTCACATCTTTCATCACAAAAATAATTCTCCTTATATAATGACCCAATTTTAAATTAAAATAATATCCTTCAAAGTTGTCATTACAATCATCCATCATTAGCCTCAAATGAGGGCATGTATATTATGGCTTTAAATGACAACTATAATCTAATTGAAAGATATAATTTGTGAAGCGTGCATAAATATTTGAAGATGTAATCAACGTGCAGTATGTAATTTATACAACATATTTTAAAATTTTAAAATAAAAAATAAATAAATATGTAATTTATATCACATTTTTTAAAATTTAAAGATATAAAATAAGTAAAAATAAATAGTAATAAGTAAATCAGCATAGATCCATCTTTAATCTAGATCTAGCAAGGGGCGGGAGGGATCAAATAATTTTCCACTCTATATGCTTAGTAGATTGAGAGTAAAGATGGATCTATGCTAGTTTAATTCCCCTTTAAATAGGCTATATTTCCACATGAATACCTTAGGTCTCAATACCATGGGTCAATACCATGTGCCATCTTTATTTTTACTAATATTAATATTATGGTTAATAATGTTCTTTTGCATGGTATTAATAATAATTTGGCCCATGGTATTTGGCCCATAAGGTTCACCTAAATAAAACCTCTTTTTTTAGTGTTGATAAATATAAAGTGAATTATGGAGTAAATATAAAAAATGTTTCATTTATTTACCATACCTCTTGTTTATTTATATTTTCATTAATTTACCATTCCTCTTTTATAAATATGGTATTTGTCCCATGGTATTAAAATAGTATTTGGCCCATATGCTTCACCTAAATAAAACCTCTTTTTTGAGTCTTAGTAATATAACGAGGTGTATGGACTAAATATAAAAAGAGGTTCTATTTATTTACCATACCTCTAATTTATTTATATTTTTATTTATTTACCCTACCTTTGGAATATGTATAAAAAGTGGTTTTATTTTTTTACCATACCTCCACTTTATTTATAATTTTATTTATTTAGCATACCTATTTTTTGAGTGTTCATAAACCTCTTTATATTTTAAATTTATATTGTGTTTATATATAATAATAATTAGATTGATTTCTATTAGGACAGACATTAGATTAAAAATGTTAAATGTTTACATTTACATTTATACATTTGTACATTTGCATTTACATTTTTATGTGAGATCTACCCATATTGGGTTGTAGAGCGCCTCTCAGCACAATAAATAATTACACATAAAAAGTAAATAATAATAATAAGTAATAAATAGTAACTAAATAATAATAGTAATAAGTAACAAGTATAAATAATACAAATTTAAATTTTACCCAAAACATTATACATTACCCATAAATGTTCTTAATATTTATTGAAATCGAGGTGTTATAGGCGTTTGGGAGTCTAAATAGAATTTTAGTAAAATATCAAAAGAAAAAAAAAAAAAAAAAAAAAAAATTTAATAAATGCATAATCTAAGTAAGTCCAAATGTCTGGGAGTTTGGGATAAAAATAAAATGACCAATTTACATAAGCTTGAGTTTGGGATAAAAATAAAATGATCACTCAAAGAATACCCTCGAAGTTCGGGATAAAAATAGATGACCCGATAAAAATAAAATGACCAATTTACGTAAGCTTGAGTTTGGGATAAAAATAAAATGATCACTCAAAGAATACCCTCGAAGTTCGGGATAAAAATAAATGACCCACCTACATAAGTCCAAATGTCTAGGAGGAAGTTCGAGAGATTCTGAATAAGAAATGATGATGGGGAAGGTTGTTAAAAGTAATAAAGACTAGTTTCTTCCAAAAACACTTTGGAAGTTCCAGAGCCTATGGTGCCTGGGCTATGGAACATGTTGAATCCTATGGATATCTGGCTTTAGATGGCTAAAAAAATTTGATGTTCGAAATTTTATTTGCAAAACCACTATATAAAATATTTATCAAATGAGAAATAATATTCATAAATAAATTATACCGAAGAGATGCCTAGATCCATATATATCCGAGATTTGAGGTGTAAACAAGCTCGTAATTTGTAAAAATGCCCAAACTTCAGATCATGTAAGGAGAAAAAATGAAATTTATTAAAGAAATGCATATAAAGTGGATAAAGAAATGCATATAAAGTGGATTGAAACCATGTACGGAGAAAAAATGAAATTTATTAAAAAAATGCATATAAAGTGGATTGAAACAGAATGGTGTTTTAGAAAAATGTGTGGAATCTAAACTTACTCACAAAATATTAAACCCTGGTTTATGGTGTGCAGGTCCAAGCTCGAACTGTAGTTTCTCCACCTTCCTCATTCTCCACATTAATGTTCAATGTACTCCTTATTGCCTAGGGATTGGACATATACACATAGAGAGAGGAACAAACCTCATCATCACTGAAACGTCCTACACTCGAATAGCTCCCCACGTGCTGTGTATTCCATGAGTATAGCTAGATGGGTGGGAGTCAGCAAGGCCTCCTTGAAGAGAACTATGTTGGGAGAAGCAAGACTTACGATGAGAGTTCACCCCTCCTGGGCTACGTCTCCTTGGTCCAGCTTCCAATGCTTGGGCCTCTCTATTATCCTCAAAACTACAACAATTTTTTTTTTACAATGCCCAAATGCCTCTGAAGCTTGTCTCCATGAGTTCATAATACTCAAAAATGGCTATCTAGACTCTTTTTGTATCCAATTTGGATAAGAACTGAAGAAATTATGACTTCTCCTAGTTCTCCCACTATTTGTTCCACAAAATTCTCCAAACCCGACATAATCCCACAAATTCGCTTCAAAATCTGCTAGTTGAGCCATAATTTGGCCATTCCGCAAGTTATAACCTATCAGCAATATCAAAAATCACAATCGATGGAGTCTCGCGGTCTTATGGACAGTGAAATAGGCGGGCAATATGTGATTGCGATACAACGGACTTGCCTGGAGTATTAAAATTAACATATAAATTATCACATCTAGGAAACCAATCTCAAATCATAATTGGTGCTTTCCATCAGCGGGTACCAAAACCCATACCACTGTGGACCCACTAGGATTATCAAACCTAGTCCATAAAATATCAGGTCTAGAGCCCCATCACAAATCGCAATCGGTGTTTTCCCTTAGCAGATATTAAATTCCATACAATTGTGATATCAGCAGACCCACCGAGCTATTAAATATAGTGTATAACATATCATGTCCGAGGACCTTTCGCAATTAGCGGAGTACCGAGGGTAACATAAATATCAGCGAGGTTTTGGTGCGATATGCAAGTGAGATTATCGTAAATCGCAACCCAACCTACCGAGGGCCAATTCTTATCCCGTGTCCTCTATTTTTCCCGATATTCGACATGTGGGACCCAGTGGAAACCTACCACTTGGCGCTTCCCTATTCATTGGGACCTTTTCCATGTCATCCATCCTTGCCACGTGTCTAAGTCAAACCTAAACTTTGACATGATGTAACTTCTGCATATGAGCTTAGATTTGAATGTCATGCACACCGTTGGATTCAGAATGAAAAGCTCTTCTATCTGAAGAAGAGTTTGAAAAAAATCTGATACTTAGGTTTTTTTAGCATAAAATTGAGCATCTGATCACTCCTCCCCATTGGAAGCCTTTTAGACCATAAAATATTATATTCAGTTAATGAACAGATGAGGGTACTACTCCCTCACCTTCCCCTCTTCAATCCATTTAACCTTTTATGGATTTGTACCTTTGAGACCCACTCAAAGATAATCAATATTTCCTTTTTTTGGTGACCTCGTTCTTCTGTCAAGTATGGTGTCTTGTTGAAGCTCATCAAGAAATTCTAGAGAAAAATCTTCAATTGATGGAATCTTTACACTTTCTCCTCGATCTTCAATCAAATGAGGCTCTTACAATCTCAAATTTTCAACATTAACAATGGAGTAAATTTTCATATATGAAGGAAACTCAAGTTTAAAATCATTATTACCAATATTTTCCATAATTTAAATGGCCATAGCAGATTGGTTTCAGCTTTTTACCTTCACCTTGAAGCCTTTCCTTGATAATGTGAAGCCAAACTTCATCACCTACTTGAAACTGATGATCCACATGATGCTTATCATGCCTTTCCTTATACTTGCCTTAACTCTTTTCTAGTTGTTCTTGAACAATTTGGTGAATCAACTGAATTTCCTCAATGAATTTCTTCGCTTTGTCTATGTCGCTATGTCCATATACAACTACATCTTTCTCAAAGATGAAATCCAATGTGATTTAGGCAAATAACCAAGACATTCCTCAAAAGGTGAAGTTAGAGTAGAAGAGTGTTTTGCTCGGTTGTAAGCATGTTGAATATAATGCAACTATTGATCCCACAACATAGGATGTTTGCTGCAATATCCTCTTAGAAAATGAATAATTTTCCTATTAACCACTTCAGTTTGACCATCTGTTTACAGATGGAAGGTTGTACTTTTCCTCAACTGGTGTCCATCAAGTTCCATAAACTTGAACAAAAATTCCCAACAAATAGGGAATGAAGATCACTTTCAATAGAAGTAGGTAATCCAAAATGAACCTATACATTTTGAAAGAAAAGTTGAGTTGTTTGTTCACCTGTAATTTGTTTTCTACAAGGCATTAATATGCACATCTTATTGAACCTATCCACAACTACATACAAATAATCATGACCTTTTCTTAATAAAGGAGGACCTCCTACAAAATCCATAGAAACACTCTCCCATGGACATGAAGGCACTAGAAGTGGTGTGTACAATCCTAGTTTCCTATTATTAGGCTTATTGACTGCACAGAATGAAAATCCTATGATAAAACATGACACACTTTTAAGCATATGAGGCCAGTAAAAATACCTCCAAAGATTTTCCACTGTTTTACTTACACCGAAATTTCCAGCAATAAGAGAAGTGTGTGCTTCCCTTGTGACATTTACTCCCTCTCCCTGTGGAACAGAAAGTATTTCCAAATGATACAATAGATTATCATGTACATGGTAGTCCAATTCCTCAACTTGGTGGCCTTCACTCAAGTTTGAATATACCTCTTAAAGTCAGCATCATGTGTGTATTTTCAACATAACTTTCAGGAAAAACAAAATTATTCTTGAGTAAAATGGCTACATTAACAATCGGTCTAGAAAGGATATCACCAACTCTGTTATAAATACCTTTCTTGTACCTAATTACCAAGTGGAATTGCTCTAAAAATCCCATCCAACAAAAGTTCTTTGATTGGTGTAATTTTGTTTGAGATTGCAAAGATTGCAAAGGTTGATGATCGGTGTGAATAATGGTTTCTTTACCCATCAAGTAATGCTTCCGTTTCTTCACACTTTGCACCAATGTGTAAAGATCTTTATCATATGTAGGATAGTTAATAACAACACCATTAAAAATCTCAAAATGAAATGAAATGGGCTTACCATGATGTAAAATAATTACACCCATGGTGTAGTCACTCACATCTGTTTGTATTTAAATTGGTTGTTTCACATATGGAAATGTTAAAATTGGGGCTAAACTGATCTTTTTTTTTAAAGCATCAAATTCTTTTTGTTGTTTTCCTCCCCACTGGAAGAAAAACTTTACACTGGTCAAAGCATGTAGTGGATATGCTATGGAAGAGAATTTGGCAATGAACTTCCTCCAATACTACGCTGCTCCCAGAAAACTCCTTACATTTGTGACTGATTTGGGTATTGGCCAATTCACAATGACCAAAACTTAGAGGGGTCAATCTTCATCTCACCTCCTCAAACTATATGGCCCAAATACACTAAGGAAGTTTTCCTGAATTCACATTTAGACATCTTCATAAATAACTATTCTTTTCTCAAGACATCCAACACTTTCCTCACTTGCTTGACATGCTCTTCTCGTGATTTGCTGAATATCAAAATATCATCTAAATAGACAATTACAAATTCATCAAGAAAGGATCTTAAAACATCATTCATAACTCTCATGAATGTAGTTGGAGCATTGCAAAGACCGAAAGGCATAACCTTCCACTCATACAATCCCTGTTTGGTTTTAAAATTAGTCTTCCAATTATCCTTCTCAACTATTCTAACTTGATGATATCCACTTCTTAAGTCTAATTTAGTGAAATATTTGGCATTTTTTAACTGATCTAGCAAATCATCTATTATGGGAAGTGAGTATCAATTCTTTATGGTAATTTTATTCAAAGCTCGATAATCTACACACATGTGCAAGGTTCCATCTTTCTTGGGTACCAAAACAATTGTTGAACCACATAATGAAGTAGAGGGATGAATTACACCTTTATCTAACAATTCCTGGACTTGTTTCTTAATTTCAAAACTTTCCAAAATTGACATTCGATACATACTGATGTTTGGGAGTGGACAGTGTTGCTGTAGCTGAACTTCATGTTGAATTCCCCTTTGTGGTGGAAATCCCTTTAGGTTCTTGAAACATGTCTCCATATTGATTGACCACATCAACCAATTCGGCTTTCAGCTTCATGTCACAACCTACAAAGGGTTCATGCTCTGTGTTATTCTTTTGCTTGATCATAAGGAGCATGAGATTCTTGTTGGAATTGACCAGCCACTTCATTTTCCCTGCACTTTCCAAAGACAGATTAAGATTCCTGTAATGGGATCTCACAATCTACTCCACTTCTTCTTTGAAAAAATGATATTTTTTCTCAAATATATGGAAAAGAACTTTCCTGTCATACAGATACGGGCTTCCCAACACAATTCTAGAAATATCTAGGGACACTACATATAATTCGACTTCATCAATGAAATTGGTAGTAATAGAAACCCTGAAAACACATTTCCTTGTGACCCGAAGATTTGCATCCTTGGTTATCCAACCCAATGGATACGGTTTATGATGAGGCACGACTTCTAGATTAAATTTCTTGACCAAGTCTATAGCCATTAAATTTTCCTAAGATCCACTGTCAAACAACATATCATTCTTGGTGTATTTCGAAATAACTCGGAGATGGGACAACTCAATTATGTTTTCCTCATTTGAAGTGTTATTGGAGTTATTTGTTGCACTGGTACTTTCCACGGCTTCCTCTTTACTTGCTTTTGACACGGGTTTTCCCTTAGTGACTGTGGCTGCAATCTTTGATTCACCACCTGGTTCAGAACCCAAGTATTGTTGGACATCAGCCTTTGTCTTATGTTTCCCTTTATTGTTAGATTTCTTTGGTCTTAATTCAGGATGAAGCTTCTAGCAATGCACTTCATCATGACCCTCTTTGGAACAATTCTTGCACATGGGCTTCTCCCCTTCTTTCTTAACAGAAGCATTTTTCTTTTGCTTTCCCTTAAAATTCTTTCCTTTTCCACCACTCTAGAATGGATTCTTCTTGGACACTTTTCCCTCTTTCTTGGAGGTGTGTAGCATGAACATAGACCTCATCCAGATTCTTGGGATTAAACATAAGAATGGTATGCCAAAGATAACTATGCAAACCTCCTATATATTTCAAAAAAGTATCTTATAATTGCAAGTCTACTCCTAGCATAAGAACGCTTCTCCTAAACTCTTGAGTATACTCTTGCACATTTTGATCTTTTAATTGTCTAGAATTTTGACAATTCATGATAGCTTTCTGAATATGGGCTAAAGGGTAGAATTGTCTTTTTATTTGTTCAATGAAATCAGACCAAGTAATAGAGAGCTTACCATGTTTTTTAATCTCCTCTTGAGTCCTTGCTTCCCACCAAATGAGTGTTGCACCCTCCATTCTCAATGAAGCCAACTGAATTTTGATATCATCCTCTTGAAGGTTTTGAATTCTACAGTATACCTCCAACTGACAAATCTAGTTATCCATGTTTTTTGCATTGACTTCTCCATTGTAAATAGGAAACTCGAATTTAACATCAAGCTTTAGAAAAGGTGATTTACCAGTTCCTTTTGCAGAATGATGATGAGTATGAGTAAGGGTTGTATTAGTGGAAGAGTGTGAAGATGCTTGTGAAGTGGAAGATGAAGAAGACGGTGGAGGGGGTGGATGCTTGTATCCATTCCCATTACCTCCTTTTCCTTTACCTCCTCTTTAAGAGCCTTCTCCTTTGGGAGGTTTGGAACTTTCTTCTTGCAATCTTCTATTCCTCTCTTCATAGAGTACCTTCACCATCTCTGTCATATCAAAGAAAGGCTTTCTGAAGGCCTTCTCATCTTCTGTCATGATAAGTTCTCTTTCATGAGACATGGTCTCTGAAGACGCAACTGCAACTTCTGCAACATGAGGATGTACTAGTGTAGATGACTTTGGGAACCTTTCTCTTCTTCCACTTGACCCAACTTCAGGGCTTCCAACCATCTTTCCTTCTCCTATTTTGAGTTTTAACGTTGTTAGCATGAAAAAAAATTGCAAACAATTAAATCCTTCTTTCACAAAGAAAATTTAGTAAGCAGAAACCAGTGCTCTGATAACAACTTGATCTAAAATGGAGTAGATAAGTAACGTTGTGCTAATTCCCCATTCAAAATAAAACCCAAGATGCTTATCATTTACTTATCAAGTGCTTAAGGATTCACCATGTTTTCTTAATTAGTTGATTCCCATGCGGGTTACTTATGTAAATGTTATAAAAAATTTAACATAAAAGATATGTTGAACAACATCAAAATAACAACAAAGAACATCAAAATACAATGCACAACACATAGATTTGATGAGGAGTTCACCCCTCCTGGGCTATGTCCCCTTGGTCCAGCTTCAAATGCTTGGGCCTCTCTATTATGCTCAGATTACAAAAAAAGTATGTTTACAATGCTCAAATGTCTTTGAAACATGTCTCCACGAGTTCAGAATCCTAAAAAATGCCTATCTAGCCTCTTTTTTATCCAATGTGGATAAAAATTAAAGATTGATTTCTCCTAGTTCTCCCACTATTTATTCCATAAGATGCTCCAAAACTAACATAATCCCGCAAATTCACTCCAAAATCCACTAACTAAGTGATAATTTTGCCACACTGTGGGCCATAACCTGTCGGTCATATCACAAAGCGCAATAGGTGGAGTCTCGTGGCCTTATGGATTGTGAAATAAGCAGGCGATATGCGATTGAGATACGATGGACTCGCTTGAAGTATTAAAATTAACATATAAATTATTGCATCCGGGAACCCAATCACAAATCACAATCTACGCTTTCCATCGGTGGATAACAAAACCGATACCACTATGGACCCATGGGGATTATCAAACCTAGTCCATAAAATATTGAGTCCAGAGCCCCCTCACAAATCGCAATCGGGGTTTTCCCTCAACGGATATTAAATTCCATACAACTGCAATATCAGCAGACCCATCAAGCTATAAAATATAGTGTATAACATATCGCATCTGGGGACCTTTCACAATCAGCGGAGTACCAGGGGTAACATAAATATCAGCGGGGTTTTGGTGCGATATGCGATTGCAATTATCGCAAATCGCAACCCAACCTTCCAGGGGCCGATTCTTAACATGCATCCTCTGTTTTCCCCCGATATGTGCTATGCAGGACCCAACGGCCACCTGCCACTTGGGGCTTCCCAATTCATTGGGACCTTTGCCATGTCATCCAATCCTACCACGTGTCCAAGTCAAACCTAAACTTTAAGTTAATCTAAAATCTACATATGAGCTCGTATTTGAGTTTCGTTCACACCATTGGATTCTGAATTATGATCTCTTTGATCTGAAGTTGAGTTTGACAAAATTTTGACACTTTGATTTTTTGAGCATAAACTTAAGCACCTAACCAGGTGGAGTGTGGTTATATGATGACATGTGACTGGGACTTGTCACCATGTTTCTGCTCATTACTGTTGGCACTCTGTGTTGTTTGGTATGTTGTCTAGTGGGTTCTATTACTGGTGTTGGAACTGTGGGCCAGAGCTAGGCTCGAGCCCTCGGCTTCCCTACCTGTGGTCTCATGTGGATGGGGTGACTGAGGATCAAGGCTTAACCCCGACCCTGTTCTCCAATACAATTGGTGGAAAAACTTAAATGTGAGCTTGCCACTATACTTGTTAAGAACCACCACACACCCTAGCGGTAAGACACTGCATTTTTGGTTTGGAGGTCATGTAGTCGACTCTCTAAGAGACAGTTTGGCCATAACAAAACTTTAATGCACCATTGGGATGCCATGTGGCAGCCCACCATTGGCCCACATGGCCTCCATTCATTGGACCACTTAAAATCCACCTCGACCAATGAAAAAAAAACATTTGAACCAACCAGAAAAGGACACTTGGCAGCCATTCATTGGCCCAAATTGTGTACTCATCCTTTCCATTCACTTGCCCAGTCATCGTACAAACTGCCTAGTCAGCAGTCCTACAACCAACCTGCAAATTTTTTACCTTTTTGGGAAAACGATCAAAACGAGATAGCGGGAGCATACGATATTGGTTTTGAACGATTCAAGCTGCATTGGATTTAGGTCATCGAGATCTACACTATGGTGTAGGTTTTGAGAACTTTTGAATGCTTTTAATTTTGAGCACTTTGTTGATCCCTTGTATCACCCCTCCCCACTAGAAGCTTTTGGACCTCCAAAATATTACTTTTAGTCAACAAACAGATGAGGGTACAGTTCCCTCACCCTTAAAATTTCAATCCATTTGTATTTCCTTGGATTTGTGCCTTTGAGTCCAACACAAAGATACTCCTCATTCCCTCATTTTGAATTTCTTGTTTTTCTGTCAAGGATAATGTCCTGCTGCAATTCTTCAAGAAATTCATGAGACAAATATTCCATTGAATGAATTTCAACATGCTCTCCTTGATCATCAATCAAAGCAGGCTCATGTAATCTCAAATTCTCAACATTAACAACTGCATGCATCTGCATATATGGAGACAAATCCAACCAGAAGGCATTATTAACTATCTTTTCTAAGGTCCATACCTTATTGGTTTCAATTTTTTACCTTCTCCTTTATGCCTCTCCTTCCTAATGTAAAGCCAAACTTCATCTCCAACCTTAAAATTGTGGTCAACACGATGCTTATCATGCGTTGTCTTGTACTTGGCTTGGCTCTTTTCAAACTTTTCTTGAACCATCTGATGCACCAATTGAACTTGTTCAATAAATTCCTTGGCCTTATCAATGTCACTATCACCATCAATAGCAACATCTTTCCCAAAGATAAAATATAAAGGTGATTTTCGTAAGAACCCAAAGCATGCCTCGAATGGAGATGTTTGAGTCGATGAATGCTTTGCCCGATTATAAGCTTGTTGAATGTAGTTTAAGTGTTCATCCCAAAGCTTAGAATGGTTTATGCAATAACCACGAAGAAGATGTACCACCATTTTTTTCACCACTTCTGTATGAGCATTGGTTTGTTGATGGAATGTTGTGCTCTTTTCCAACCTAGTGTTCATGAGTCCCCATAAGCTTAACCAAAATTTCCTGACAAATCGAGAATCTTGATAAAAAACAATCGATTTGGGAAACCCAAGATGTACCCATACATGTTGAAAGAACATTTTTGCAGTCTTTTCAGTTGTAACCTTCTTCTTACAAGGCCTCAAAATACACATCTTGTTGAAACAATCCACCACAACATAAATATAATCATGATTTTTTTAGACATAGGCATTCCTCCTAGAAATTCCATAGAAACACATTCCCAAGACGAGAATGGACTAGAAGTGGAGTATATAATCCTAAATTTATATTGTTAGTCTTATTTGTAGCACATAAATAAAATCCTCTTACATATTGTGACACACTTTCATTCATTCGAGGCCAAAAACAATAACTTTGTAATTGTGCCATTGTCTTGCCTACACGAAAATGGGCAACAATAATAGAAGTATGTGATTCCCTTATTATATTGAATATTTCACTCTACGGAATGCATAGCTTGCCAAGATGATACACAACTTTATCATGAACATGGTAATCTAATTCTTCTACTTGATTTCCTTGACACAAAGTTGCATATACATCTTTAAAATCATCATCTAAGTATATTGTTAAACGTAGGTCTCATGCATGATAGAGTTACCCTTAAGAATAACCAAAATACTAACAATTGATCTAGAAAGCATGTTAGAAACCGTGTAATAGATACCTTTCTTATACCTTATCACCAAGTGGAATTTCTACAAGAAACCCATCCATCTGAAATGCCTTGCTTGTTGTAGCATAGTTTGTGATTGGAAGTATTTCAATGGTTGATGATCAATGTGAATGATAGTTTCTTTTCCCATAAAATAGTGTTTCCACTTTTTCACATTTGGCACCAGTGCATACAATTCCTTGTCATATGGGATAGTTAACTAGTGGCCCATTAAATTTTTTAGAATGGTAACATATGGGCTTACCATGTTGCATCAAGACCACTCCAATGGCATAGTCACTTGCATTTGTTTGTATCTTCAATGGTTGTCTTAAATCTAGAAGTGTAACAACTGGATTTGTGATAATTCTCTCCTTCAATGCATTGAAGGCTTTCTGATGCTTGCCACCCTACTAAAAAACATACTTCACACTTGTCATGTCATGTAATGGATTTGCAATTGAAGAAAAGTTAGAAATTAACTTTCTCCAATATTGGGCTACTCCCAAAAATCTTCTAACCTAAATTACATTATTGGGATTTGGCCAATCTACAATGAATTTGACCTTTGTGGGATCTATCTTGAATTCACCCCCTCCAGCAATATGTCCCAAATACACTAACGTGATCTTTCCAAATTCACATTTAGACATATTTAAAAACAAATTTTCTTTCTTCAAGACATCTAAGACTTTCTTGACATGCCTAGCATGTTCTTCACATGTTTTACTGAAGACCAATATGTCATATAAGTAGACAATCACAAAATCATCAAAAAAACTCCTTAAGACAATATTCATAACTCTCATGAATGTTGCAGGAGCATTACAAAATCCAAATGACATAACCAACCATTCAGAAAAACATTGTTTTTTTTAAGTTGTCTTCCATATGTCTCCTTCAGCAATCCTAATATGATGATAGCCACTTATTAATTCAAACTTAGTGAGATACAAAACATCTTTCAATGGTCAAGTAAATCGTCAATTCGAGGAAGAGGGTAATGATTCTTTATTGTAATCTTGTTCAAGTCTCTAAAATCCACACAAGTGCCATGTACCATATTTCTTTGGTAATAAAACAATTCATGACCTGCATGGCGATGTGCTTGGTATGATGACCCCCTTATTAAGAAACTCTTGGATTTGTTTCTTGATTTCTACATTCTCCATAACTGACATCCTGTACATGCCAATGTTTGGAATAGGACAATCTTTCTGCAATTGGATCTCATGTTGGATTCCTCTTTTAGGAGGCAATCCTTTGGGTTCCTGAAACATCTCATCATTGGAGTTAACAACCTCATAAAATTGGATTTTAATCTTCCATCACATCCTTGGAATGATTCATTTTCCACATTCTCTTTGGGTTTGATCATCAAAAGTAAAAGGTTTTTACTAGTATTAACAAACCTCTTGATTTGTCCAACAGCCACAAGTGATAAATTAAACTTCTTTCTATGTGCTCTAACAATGTACTAAATCCCATCTTTAAACAAGTGATATTTTTTCTCAAGGGAGATGAAATATGGCACTCCTACCATATAAATATGGGCTTCCCAAAACAATACCATGAATGTGAAGTGGAATAACATCAAGCTATACCTCATCTATAAAGTTTACAGTGATGGAAAATCTCATTTCACATCTTTTTGTCACATTTAGTTTTGTATTGTCACATATCCAACCTAAAGGATAAGGTTTAGGATGAGGAGTGGTTTCCAAATTCAATTTCTTAACAATTTCTTTTGAAATAATTCTTTCTTGTGATCCATTATCAAACAATGTATCTGTCTTGGTATGTTTTGAAATGAATCTAATGTGGATAAGTTGTATTCTTTCTTTTTCATGTTGAGTTTCATTTAGGCTACTTGAAGAACTATTACTTGCAATAGAGTCCTTACATTTAAATCCCATAGCTGTGATCTTTGTTTCATCCCCGGAATCAGATCCTAAATCATGTTGTGTAGTCGCAATAGTATTTTTTTTCCCTTTTTTGTTAAACTTTTTGGGTCTCATTTCAAGATGAAATTTCCAACAGTGGTCTTCATCATGGCCTTCTTTTGAACAATGTTTACATGTGAGTTTTTCTCCGTCCTTTTTTACTAGACATTCATCTTCCCTTTTCCTTTGAATTTCCCGTTTCCTCTGTCTCCACTATTGAATGGATTTATGTTGCCCTCTTGAGGAACATTATTCCATCTTACTTCTAAATGAGTTTCCTATACACAAACTTCATCTAGTTTTGTAGGGTTAAACATGAGAATTGCATGTCTCAAATAACTAGGCAATCCTCCAAAGTATTTGACTAAAGTGTCTTGAGAGGATAAATCTATACCCAAAATCATGTCTCTTTTCCGAAATTCTTGAGTGTAACTTTACACATTTTGACCCTTAGCTTGCCTAAAGTTTTTCCAATCCATGATATCTTTTTGCATGTATGCTAATGGACAAAATTGCCTTCTTATTGCAACAACAAAATCATTCAGAGAGGATAAAACCTTACCATGTTTCTTCTTGTCCTCTTCAGTTTTGGGCCCCCACCAAATAAGTGTTGCACCTTCTAACCTAAGAAGAGCAAGCTGATTTTTGATCTCATTATCCCTGATTCTTTGTAACTTGCAACACACTCTAATCTGAGGAACCCAATTATCTAATTTCTCATCATTTACCTCTCCATTATACATAGGAAATTCAAACTTTATGTCAAGCTTTAACAAAGGTGTTTTACCATTTCCCATTGGATAATTTAGAAGTCTGTGTGGAAGGGTTGAAGAAGTAGAAGAATATGGGGATGAATATGAGGATGATGGAGGTGAAGGTTTTGGCTTATCACCATTCCCACGATTCCCTTTTGGAGGTTTGTCTCCTTTTCCTCCATCTCCCTTTGGAGGTTTTGAGCTCTCTGCTTGCAACCTTGAATTCCTCTCCTCATAATTTTTTTTTACCATTTCAGACATGTCAAAAAAATCTCTTATGAAATTTCTTTCATCTTCAAACATCCCTTCAAGACCTTGTTCATGTGCCATGACTAGTGAAGCTTAACGTGTGTGTGTTCTCCTTGAAACAATGTGAGACCTTGGCTCCACAAGCTCTCCTTCTCCTCTTTTAAGATTCAACCTTGTAAGCATCAGAAAAAACTTACAAAAAAAAATCAAACCTTCAAACTAACCTTAGGCTTTGATACCAAATAGATTTGTTATGAAAACATAAAGGTGATGGAAAATTTGCAAGTAAAATTTTATGTATTTTGGGTAGAGGATCACTTTATAAAAAACATAAAAAAATGATTTTTAAACTTAGTTTTACAACAATAACAGAGACCATATACCATATCATAAACACATAACAACAAAAATAATAAACGTGTTCACGCCTCTCGTGGGATACATCTCCTGGTCCAACTTCCAATGTTGGGACTCTTTCATTAAGTGCTAAAGTTTGTGTTTACATGGATTTACAGTGATTGGAATGTAAATATTATGTCTCTAATGGCTTTAGAACAGTAAAAAACCCCTAGCTGGGATTTTGTTGGGTTCAATTTGGTCAAAAACTGAAAAAGTTATAGTCTCCCAAAGTTTCTTCTGCTAATTGATCTACATACTACACTGGATTGCTAACCATCCCATGAATTTCACCTTTCCTGAGCACACCGAATAACAGTTTTCCCCAACACCGATGAGATTCACACTGAAATTGGTGCATTTTGTCACTTAGTTTAATTTTCCTGTAAGGCACATAGGCAGAAAATTATGGCCACATGGGGCCATGCATCCCGGGGTTGGGGTTAACCGCCCACCCCCGTTGGCATAAACCCCAAATTCTCAGCAAGCGGTTCCATGCTGCAATAAGAGCGAGGCTTATCCCAAAGCTTACACGCCCAAACCCAGACTTAGCACTCACCCCTTTGTTGTGGTGGAGTGTGGTTATATGGTGGCATGTGACTAGGGTGGGTCCCCATGTTTATGCCCCTTACTGTTCATGCTCCGCGCTATTTGGTATGTGGTCTGGTGGGTGTTATCTGTTAGTGTTGGAACTGTGAGCAGGGGCTATGCCCGAGCCCTCAGCACCCCTGCCTACGGTCTAGTGGGCATGGGGTGATTAAGGGTCGGGGCTTAAACCCGATCTCGTTCCCCAATACAATTGGTGGAAAAACTTAAATGTAAGTTTTATACTATACCTGTTAATAACTACCACACACCCTAGCAGTAAGGCATTGCACTATTTGTTTGGAGGCCATGTGTTCGAATCTCCTAGAGGCAATTTTACTGATAACAAAATTTTAATGAACCATTGGGAGGCCATGTGGCATCCCTCCATTGGCCCGCATGGCCTCCATTCATTGGACCACTTAAAATCCATTTCAATCAATGAAAAAACAACAAATTCGAAACAATCAGAAAATGAAACTTGGCATGATCCAAGTGGATATTGGTGGCCACCTGCCAAGTCCACCTGGATCCCCACCATTGTTCTTCTCAGCATTTTCAGTTTCCTTAATTGTAGCACAACTGACTATTTTTAGCAGTTTTTCGGGTCCTGAACTTCCGGAGCCGTTTTGAGGCCCTAAACGACGTTTTTTGGGGAATCCGGGGGCAACATGGTCCATTCCACAATGATAGTGCTCGGATAGATCTTTCTAACGAGCTATTGTATGTGTCAAACGAAGATCGTATGCCAAAGTTACGACCCCGGGAAGTTGATGTACCAACTTACCCCAAACGGGGCCCATAGTTTGGCGTTTCATCTTCTAGGGTTAGGTTTTGGAATGTTAAGGGTTTTTCCACTGTTTCTCAACAATAAATAGGCCTTCAAGCCTCATTATAAGACAGTTCAGAGGCATGTAGCCATCACATCTCTTCTCAGAGATAAGCTACCATCACCCTAGCTAGTTTATTTCCATTTCTGGTTGTAAGCATATTTCAGTATTTTCCATTAATGAAATGAAGTATTATTTCTACTGCATCTTTGTGTATATGGTTATCTCTGTAATTTGTTGCATTCCTGTTTAAATCCAATCAGTGGTATCAGAGCGGTCTGCTTTTTCTCTGTTTTTCTTTGCATGTCCCCAACAAGGTCGGGATATAAGGAGTTAGGGCTTGAACTGGTTGAACCTTTGCAAGACCAGCCTCGCAAATCCCGACGGCATCACATGGCGGATGAGAATAAAGACGAGGGGGCAGGAGATCCCATCAAAATCTTGCTCGAAGAAGCCCTCGAGCGACAACGGAATGCGATGATGGACAGCTTTGCCCAGATCCTTCAACGACTACCCAGAAGCAACACATCGGCTTCCAGCAGCTACTCGGGAAACACCACACCCTTTAAGGTACAAGTTAATTTTGAAATCCCCATATTCGAGGGTCAGATAGATGCAGATGTCGTAGATAAATGGTTAAATCTGCTAGAGGGTTATTTTTCTGTTCATGAATTTTCGAGTCGGGAAAAGATTGTTTTTGCTCTTCTCAAAGCAGCCCCCCACGTCAAGGACTGGTGGGAAACCTACTGCGAGCAGAAGGATGAAAGTACTGGCTCACTATTTTCAGCCGCACCCACCTGGGATTCATTCCGGGATGCCATCAAGGAGCGGTACTACCCTGTTGGAAGCTATGAGGATGAATACATAAAGTGGACCACGCTGCGGCAGGGAAGGGACCAAGACGTGCCGGAGTTCACCAATCTTTTCCATACCCTTCGCACAAAGTTGGGTATCAAGGATTCGGAGCAACATTTGATACTCAAATACCGTGGCTGCCTGCACAAGTACATCCAGGAAGAAATACAATTCCTAAACATCTCCTCGCTCGGCGTAGCATACCGATATGCCGTCAAGGTCGAGCAGAAGTTTAAACAAAAGAAGCGAGACTTTG
The DNA here is from genome assembly GCA_031772625.1 of Pinus tabuliformis. NCBI lineage: Eukaryota > Viridiplantae > Streptophyta > Pinopsida > Pinales > Pinaceae > Pinus > Pinus tabuliformis. The sequence continues at coordinate 571,057,488 of CM062817.1, read as the reverse complement.
GATCTGTGAATCCAAAGTAGGGGAAAGGTGCCCCTAAACCACAGAACAAAGGACAAAGCCAAGGCGGGACAGCCCAAGACAACCAGCCGAAGCTGCAAGCAAAGAACAGTGCCGCGAAGCCGAGAAAGGACACTGGAAAATGGTGCGAGTTCCATAAGAGCTCCACTCACAACACAAGTGAGTGTCGGGCCAAGCAGTCACTGGTGGCTGAGCTAAAGGTTTCAGAATCAGATGCATGTTCCGACTCTGAGTCAGAACCCGATAAGGGGAATGAAAAAGGGAAGCAGATCATTGATGTGGATCCCAGCGCCACTGTTGCTACCGTAAAGATCCAGAAAAATGAACCCGAAGATCCAGAGGAGGAGGAGCGTCTCTTCCACTCCCAAATGTGGGTAAAGGGCTCCTCGATACAGTTCATTGTTGATAGCAAGAGTCAAAAGAACCTCATTTCGGCAGAGGTCGTGAAGCGGTTGGGCTTACCGACCATAGCACATCCACAACCATACACCATTGGGTGGCTTCACCAAGGACGAGATCTTCGCGTGAGCCAGTAGTGTCGCCTTCCATACAACATCAAGCCCTTCACGGATGAGGTATTGTGTGACATTGCTCCCCTTGAAGTTTGTGATGTATTACTAGGACAACCATACTTGTGGAAGCGACATGCTGTGTATGAATCAAGGCCCCATGCTATTATTATTACATTGGGAAATAAGTTGTACAGGATACCAGAGGTAGCACCACCTACCGCCATCTCTTTGATTACTGCAAAACAATGCAGTAAGATCATTTCCAAAACCAGGAAATTTGTTTTCCTGATGATACGCCCTCAAGGAAAGAAGAAGACAGTGGTCGCGGCCTCCAGACGGGGTCCCTCTGCATGACAACTACAGATGGACAAGGTTGTGGAGGAGTACGAGGACATCTTCACCTCCCCGGTAGGGGTTCCTCTGCACTGTCAAGTCAAGCACTCCATCGATCTGACCCCAGGTGCGCCGCTACCCAATGGACCAATTTATCGGCGCTTCGTTCTAGAGAACGATGAAATCAAGAGGCAGATTCAGGAGCTCCTGCAAAAAGGTCACATCCGTCCGAGTTCATCGCCCTGTGGGAGCCCGATCGTGTTGGTACAGAAGAAGGATGGGACGTGGAGACTCTGTATTGACTATCGGGCACTGAACAAGATCACTATCCGTAATAGGTACCCGATCCCGCGGATTGATGACCTCCTAGACCAACTAAAGGGGGCGAAATATTTCAGCAAGATCGATCTGAAGTCAGGATATCACCAGGTACCAATCGAACCCTCTGATGTGTGGAAGACTGCCTTCAAATCCAAGGAGGGCCTCTTCAAATGGTTGGTTATGCCTTTCGGATTGACGAATGCTCCTGCAACCTTCATGAGGCTAATGGATGACATCTTGCGGCCATTCACCAACTCCTTTGTAGTAGTATACTTGGATGACATTCTGATCTTCAGCCAGAGTTGGGAAGAGCACCTCCACCACATCCGACAGGTTCTCCAAACACTGCGGCAACACAAGCTATGTGCCAATTTGGAGAAATGCACTTTTGGCATGACCCAGGTTCAGTATCTGGGATACATCATTGATGAACAGGGGGTGCATGTCGATCCAGCCAAGATCCAAGTCATTCGGGATTGGCCCTCTCCAACCACTCTAACAGAGCTCTGCAGCTTTCTAGGTCTTGCCAACTTCTACCGCAGGTTTGTGTTGGGGTTTTCTCATATTTCTTGGCCCTTGAGTCAAGTCACCAAGGGAGGGGCGAAAGCAAAATTCTTTTGCTCTGAATCTCAACAGAAGGCATTCAAGGAGTTGAAGGATCGCCTCTGCGCAGCACCAGTGCTCGCGTTACCAGATTTACAACAACCATTTGAGGTCGAGACAGACACCTCTGACTATGCTATTGGGGCAGTCCTTACTCAACATGGACATCCAGTGGCATATCACAGTGAAACACTTTCAGAAACAGTCCGGAAGTACCCCACATATGATAAAGAGATGTATTCCATTGTACAGGCCTGCCGACAATGGAAGCATTACATTTTGGGGAAGGAAACGGTCATCCACACCGACCACTGACCCCTGCAGTTCATACAGACCCAAGGGAAATTGCAGAATGATCGCCATCAGAAGTGGTCTACATACCTGCAAGAGTTCCACTTGAATATCAAGTATAAGAAGGGAAACACCAATAATGTTGCAGATTGCCTCAGTCGACCACCGATCATGGCGTTAACCACCGTGCTCAGCTCTTGTGGGCACGAGACTTCTGATTGGCCACTTCTCTACAAAAGCGACCCAGAATTCGGCCACACATACCAAACACTCTTGGAGGGTCGGCATGTTCCAGATTTTCACCTTCAAGATGCCCTATTATGCCACCTCAGTCACCTTTGTGTTCCTTCAAGCGAGCGTGCCAAGATGATTTGGGAAGCCCACTACAGTCGGGCTGCTGGGCATTTTGGTGTCGAGAAAACAGTGGCAGTTCTGCAAAATTATTTCTATTGGCCAAATCTTCGACAGGATGTTGGAAAGTACATCAGATCATGTACTGCCTGTGCCATTTCCAAACCGACCATTAAGAAGCATGACCTCTATACCCCGTTGCCTACCCCAAGTCGACCTTGGGAATCTATCTCCATGGATTACATGTCAGGCCTCCCTTCCACTAAGCATGGAAATGACTGTGTTTTTGTGGTCGTCGACAGGTTCTCGAAGATGGCCATTATGGTGGCCTGCAAGAAGAATATCACAGCAGAAGCCACTGCTAAACTCTTCTTTGAACGAGTGTGGGTTCACTTTGGGATCCCACAGTCTATCATCTCAGATCGGGACAGTCGGTTTCTCAGCACATTTTGGTCCAGTCTCTGGTCAATGCTGGACACCAAACTCACGAAGTCCACAGCCTTCCATCCTCAAACTGATGGCCAGACAGAGGTTGTCAATAGGATGATTCTGCACATTCTGCGCATGTATAACTCAAAGCATCCATGCACATGGGACGACAGCCTCCCCTATGTTCAGCACAGCTACAACCGAGCTCTTCACAGCTCCACTGGCCATAGCCCTTTTCAGGTGGGTTTGGGATTCCAGCCACTATGCCCCATTGATGTGGCCATGCCACTTGCAGCTACTCACATAAATTCAGCTCATGTCCAGTCCGAAACAGATAAGGCCACCAGCTTCATTGAGTGCATCCAACACATTCGCCAGCAGGTCCATGACATTCTTGAGAAATCAAATGCCAAGTACAAGCAGTGACACGATCAACATCGGGTGCCACACAAGTTTCAGGTGGGCGACAAAGTCTGGTTGCATTTGCAAAAGGAACGCCTTACTGGAGCCTATCGGAAATTGAGACCACTCTAATATGGTCCTTACACCATTACTAAGGCTATGGGAGACAATGCATTTGAGCTCAGCATTCCCCCATTCCTTGGCCTGCACCCAGTGTTCAATGTGGACCGCCTTCGGCCATACTTTCCACCATTGCTAGACACATCCGACATTGCGGAACAGCTCAAACCCACAGAATTAAATCCAGATTGCATGGAACAAGCTGCAACTGATCGGATCATGGACACACAGATCAAGAACACTCGCCAACAGAATATCCAACTGTATCGAGTTGTCAAAGTAGGCCAACTCCTTCAGCAGGGCAGGTGGCTCACCAGGGAACAAGTTCAGCAAAAGTTTCCTCATCTCATGGAGGAGCTCAACGCAATGGGGACCATTGCTTCCTAAGGGGGGAGGAATGATCCAGGTGGATATTGGTGGCCACCTGCCAAGTCCACCTGGACCCCCACCATTGTTCTTCTCAGCATTTTCAGTTTCCTTAATTGTAGCACAACTTACTATTTTTAGCAGTTTTTGGGTCCTGAACTTCCGGAGCCGTTTTGAGGCCCTAAATGACGTTTTTTGGGGAATCCAAGGGCAACATGGGTCCATGGAATGGACCATGTTGCCCGTTCCAACAATGATAGTGCTCGGATAGATCTTTCTAACGAGCTATTGTATGCGTCAAATGGAGATCGTATGCCAAAGTTACGACCCCGGGAAGTTGATGTACCAACTTACCCCAAACGGGGCCCATAGTTTGGCGTTTCATCTTCTAGGGTCAGGTTTTGGAATGTTAAGGGTTTTTCCACTGTTTCTCAACAATAAATAGGCCTTCGAGCCTCATTGTAAGACAGTTCAGAGGCATGTAGCCATCACATCTCTTCTCAGAGATAAGCTACCATCGCCCTAGCTGGTTTATTTCCATTTCTGGTTGTAAGCATATTTCAGTATTTTCCATTAATGAAATGAGGTATTATTTCCGCTGCATCTTTGTGTATATGGTTATCTCTGTAATTTGTTGCATTCCTGTTTAAATCCGGATCATGGCAGCCATTCATTGGCCCAAATTATACATTCATCCTACCCATTCACCTTGCCCAATCATCGTATGGACTGCCCAGTCAGTAGCCCTACAACCAACCTACAAATTTTTTACCTGTTTGGGAAAATGATCAGAACATGACATCGGGAGCATATGATATCAGTTTTGAGTGATTTAAGTCTCATTGGATCTAGGTCATCGAGATCTACGCTCTAGTATAGGTTTGAGCACTCTTGAACACTTTGAATTTTGAGAACTTTACTGATCCCTTGGATCAACAATACTCCCAAACTCTTCCTAAGCCTAAGCCTAGCCAAAAGCTTCACTCCCGAAAATCCCTTTACATTAGTTATGAGGTTCTATTTATAACAAGAGTGGGTGAGTCTTCAACTCCCCTTTGTGGCCTTTGCACTACCCTCATGACTCTTCAACTTATTTACAAAATGAGACATTACATTACATGATGAATCTTCATATTACAATATTGGCACTTGGAATTTCACTTAAAACATAATTACAAATAATATTACATTTTGCACTCATACCCATATAGGACAAAATAGAGTAGAGACAACTTGAAATCTTAACAAGAAAGACACTATGATTCTTGAGTGAACACTTTAGATCAACACCTTCCATTTGATGCTTCTTGGTGACATATGATGCCAAGCTTGGTACTATGTGATGATTGTGTCATGATGGACAAACTCTAACCTCCATAGCATCCAGGTACAATGATTTGGAACCAATCTTAACTTCTTTCTTGAGCAGGAGCAACATGGTTTTGATCAGGATAGGACCATCGATGTAGTTATGTATATATTGTTTGTTGAGCACTAAATCCTCCTTGGTGGCAATCTATCTCAACTACTCCAAGTACTCCTTAATCTCCTGCTTGACTTAGTATTCGTGTTTAGGTTCGGTGAGTGAGCTGACCGATGGGATATTGTGGGTTCCCACCATGAAATCCAAACTGTTGTACAACCATACATATGAGGCCTAAATGTTTCCAATGAACAAGGTGAGCTGATTTTTGTTCTGAATCAACATTAGAACTCTTGATCTCTCCAGCTATGCTTGTGGCTTCATCTTCTTTACCAAAGTAAGCGGTGCACCTTTGTATCACATTGTCCATTCTTGCATGATAATGATGGCAATTTGTACATTCCTAAGAGTCTTGAAAAATTCCTTGCTCTGTTTTTGCAAGCTATCCAAGCGGAAAATGGCCTCATGTATGATCATGAGCTCCTCATATAGGTCCCGTGTGGTTTCTTCAAGTGTTGATACCTCACGAAGTATCATTGCTCTCATTTCCCCCAACCAAACCTGTGCGGGAGCTGCATTATGCGCTAATCGAAGGAGTTGTTCTATCGCTTGCCAGGAAATGTGTAAATTTTGTATCAATTGCTTACTCTCGACCATTAAATACTGAGTGTTTGATCTCATCACACCCACGAAGACCAAGTTGGCTTCGGCAATGGAATTTGGATTCCTACTGGTGTCCTCCACTATCAGCCTTTCTCTAGTGAATGCAGGTGATGCATGACCATTTGAAAAATTCTCTCTTTCTGCTTGTACAATCTTCTTCTGAAATTCATTATATGACATATTGTACACATCCATTACTGGATCATCATTAAGAATAATTATGTCCCCTTCCTTGCTCAGGGATAAATCTGTGGTTGGAGGTTGTGGAGAGTAAATGGTGACCTGTGGTGCACTGGGCATTAGGTCAACATCATCATCCTATGGTTCTGGTTCCAAATCCATGTCCACAAATTCAATCAATTCTTCAATCTGTTGAGCAAGCTCTCAATCCTACATATGTTCACTCTCCCCTTCTGTTTTTGGTTTGTTTTTTCCTTGCTCTTCAACTTGAATCGAAGCATATGAAACATTTTGCAGGGTGGTTGTAGTTGCTGCAACATTGGCGACACACTGGTAGGAATCTAGCTCTCTGTATGGACCTTGTCTCATGCAAAAAAAGGTCTAACTCTATTGGAATTGTTGTTTAGTTCTTTCATTATCATAGCTTCTTCACTTAGCTTGAGTTAGAGATATAGTCCCTACCATTCTCCTTATCGGTAGCACACATACCAAGCCAATTCAAAATAGCTTGTTTTGATTGGGGATGAGGAGTATATAGATGCACAAGTAAAAGAAATTGTCAGAGTCTTTGTTTTCATCTTTGGTGTTGTTCCATTGCCAGCAGACCTAGATAGTACCATGACAAAGTCACTTCAGGAATGTGAGCATTGCTCTGCTACCAGCGAGCCTTGACAATACCCTAACGAAGCTTCTTGCTCCACCTCTCTGCACAAGAAGCCTATCTCTCCTTTCACCCTTTAGTTCATTTTTCATTTTTTCATCTTTATTTGTTCAAAGAACTGTGCATAGGCACTTATTTATTTCATGGGGCGGAAGAGGGATCCTGACTTATTGAGGGTAGAAGAGGTTGTCCTTTTAGAGAAGGATATTTATGTATACCTCTAACATACTTGTTAAGGTTTTCCTCCTCTCTTTACTCTACTCAACATAGTTGACAAGGGTTAACCGAAAATAGAATACCAATTAGGGTAGGAGGTTCTAGTTAAAAGTGCAAGCATCATGATTTCACTATGACCCTCTGTAAAAGGAACATGTTTTCCATTAGAGTATCATCGACTAAAAGAAATGCAAGATTCACATAAAGAGAGGAAATATATAGATAACCAAGCATTGATATCATTACAACTTCCTCTTGAATTTCACTGAGCGTATCTGAGAATCCAAACATGGTCTCATGTAGAAGTTAACCTATCACTACAAAGAAAACAAACAAAGGAAAGAAGTGGAGTGAAAGCGAAACAAATTAAAGAAAATCAAAGGAAAAAAAACAATATAAAAACTACTCCTACTCCTAACCTAAACAAAGCATAGGCCAAACTCATGTGAATGATACTTCCAATGCAGCCATCGGTGCATTAGTTGGCCTATGTGGGAGAGGGAATGCATGTCAAGAAAGATATACAAGAAAATTAGTAAAGAAGAAAGATAGGAAAATGAAAACCAAAATGTTAAAAGTTTGAATATACATGCAGAAAAGTAACAACAAAAAGCGCATGAAAGAATTTTGTGATTATTGATGAGCCCCAAAAATGGATAATTATATGGGCTCATTCAGCCTCCTAATTCGACTTAATCCACCATTCTCATTATTTTATTGCATGTTTTTATTATATTTATGCTAATAGAGTGAATTGGGTTAGTCATTATGCCAACAAGTCTTATGTGTGCTTTATGCAGCCTTTTTGGTCAATTTGGAGACAAAATCAAAGGTTTAAATGAGCACTTGGCAGCCAAATTCGTGGAGAGGATTTGTAGGAAGGTTTCCCCTTCATTTATGGGCCCTTACCTCGAATTCTCCACCATCAACTTGGAGTTCAATGGCCACAAAATCAATTATCACAAGGGCAGCCGAGCAAGGGCTAGTAAAGGTGCTGTTAACTACAAGATTTGGCAGCCGAGTTCCTAAAGTTTAGGAGGGCTATTGGGGTCCCCAATTTGTATAAATAAGAAGGCTTAGGGCCTCATTTGTGTTAGTCACTTTGTAGGCAGAAGTTAGCTAGTTTGTAGTTCGATTTTAGTCATTTCTTAGTCACTAGGTTAGCTCTACATTTCAGCACATTTTCAAGCTTTCCCTTGTGGACAGTTTTTTATGTAACTATTATTTCTTGCTCAATAAAGATGAATCCAGCTTTTCACCAGCTCTAATCTCTCTTAGGAGGCTGTAGCTCTTGGGGTTGGGCCCAAACCAAGTGCCCAATACCTCCTTTGTTTACCTTTATGTGTTTTTGCTGCATTCTTAGAATAAAATCTGCTATTTAGATTTAAATCTTGCTTTGTTATTTAGATTGCTTTTGATGATTAAAAAGGCTTTTTATGTTCAGATTGAGTTGATAGGTTATTAACAGTGAAGATATTTAGAAAAAGGCCATCAAGGATCTCTGATCTCACCTCTCCCCCAGTGGGATCAGGAGCTGGGATCAAGGTGACCTTGCTGCCAACAAAAACACTGTCTTTGCTTTGCCATGCAATCATTAGTGTTCGATTTTCATTTGCAGAAGTTGGTTACATGTTCAGATTCTTGATTGCTTCGTTGCATAGTTAGTATACATGGTTTCATTGCAAAAAAACTTCTGTTCATTCTCTTTACCGTTAGCTAGATCATATTAGGTTAACGTAACTAGGTCTCTGATTTTCCAAGTCTTCGTTGGTTCAGTTGAAGAAAGAACTTGTAGATCACCCGTACCACTTCTCTATCTGCTCATACTCCATCAATCCCATCTGCTCCATCCCCTAATGTGGATTCTTGCCTGACATTCACCATTTTCTCACATAACCCTAATTTTTGTGCAACATTGCTTCACTCCTCCTTGAACAAATCTAGCCATCTTCATCTCTCCCCAGCTCCATCCACCAAGTCCTGGACCTCCTCACACCCTTCTCCTACCTCCATACTCACTCCTTCACCTTTCTCTCTCCATCCACCCTCCAAAAGGCCATTTCTGAACATCCAGTAGAAAATTAGAGAACATCCTGTAGAAATTTCAGAACATCTTGTAGAACCCCTGCAGACTTCCTGTAGAAGCTCATGAAAGCGGTTTCTTGATATCCAAACTCTGTGAAACTCTCTGGAAGGGTTCTAGGGACCCCTTAGGCCCTCTTCCAACCTTCCCAACCTCCTACAATCATTTCCTTTCGCCAATCCACCTCTGCACAGTCAAAAACAATTAAAGCACATGCATAATAATTCTGCCAACTTACTCAAAAATACAAAAAGATGTTTCTTCCAAATTTTATTGTAGAAGTAGCTTAGTCGCATGCATTTTACCTTTCTAAGAGTCAATGGCATTCCTTTCTGTAGCTTTCATCATTTTTCTTGCACTAGTAGGGTTAGTCGATAGAACTAGGGTTTGCTAGGGTTTGCATTTCCTTTCCGCTTTCAGTTTCTTTCTGCAAGTAGATTAGCCTCCTTTGAGTTAGCTTTCATCCATTAGTTAAAAATATTCTTCTAAGAGCTCATAGAAGTTGGCTTAAGCTCCTAGCGGACTTGTGCCAGCTGATCAAGTGACAGCCGCGGCAAGAGCTAGTACTTGTGCATACAACACCGTTGCTTCCAAGTTTGTTACGAACTACCGGGTTGATAAAATTAAAGAAGGGAGCCCTAAGAGTTGCAACATTATTGCTACAATACTGGGGCCCACCATATTTTTGGCGCCGTTGCCGGGGAAGCATCAAAGTATTGGTGATTTTTTTTTCTTCTCTTCTCTACTACAACCTTCTACTAAGTAGTTTATTTCATTTCCATTCTGCAATTTCATTTCCGTAAAAGTAGATTTGACATTTCCCACTTTCATAGATTAGCATTTCAATTCTACAATTTCAATTCTGCAAGTGTAGATTAGCATTTCAATTCCACAATTTCAATTCTGCAAGCATAGACTAGCATTTCATTCCTGTAATTTCATTTGAGAAAAATAGATTAGTCCTTTCCTGCTTTCATTTCAATTCCGCATTTTCATTTCAGCAAGAAAGTTAGTTGCAGTTCAATCTATTTTAGTTTTGTAGGTACAAGTAGAAAGAAAAACAAAAATCAACCAAAAAGATTTCCTTTCATGCCTTATAGGAGTAGAGATAATTCAGAAAAATGATTGCACAACACCCCCACTGCTTCACATAGCCAACCTTCTCTCTTCTTTGATGGTTGTGATTAAAGAACTTTTAGGTGGACAACAAGACATATTTGAAGAACCTCAAGGGAAGAAGAAGAAGAAAACATTCCTCTGGAGCAAATGGCTACAAGCAGAAATGTTGGGAGCAGTACCTTATCCAAAAACGAATTTGCAAATCAGATAGAAGATTTCAAGAGTGATATGAGGCAGTTTCTTACCATGCAACTGGATACCTTACAGATCTAAAGGAAGCAAGAGGAAGCCAAGAGGGCTTTGGCCATCTTTTGTCCCAGGTGCACTAGAAAGCATCCTAGGAACGAATGTCCAATGCACTCCCTAGAAGTGTGTTTCGTCTGTGAAGAATACCATCCTACGAATCAATGCCCTTCCTTGCCCGAGCTTAAAGCTGCATATCAAAGGGCCAAAGGAGTCACTGAACCACTCTATTTCATGAACCAAAAGAGGTCACATGGACCCAGAACTTACCAGGAGGGAATGCAAGAGACATCCCAGACCTATTATAACCCATATCAAGCCACTTCCATGCCTTCTTGGGGTCCCCCTGCTCGTCCTTCGTGGTTCACACCCCCTCCTTGGTCGTACCCTCCTCAATACCATGCTCCTCCAGTTGCTCATTCGTTTCACTCTTATGCTCGGCCCCAACCTCAGTGGAATGCACCTCATCAGGAGTGGAGGCCCCAGTACAACTCTCCTCCCACTCCTTTGCCTCCACCACCTGCCCAACCACAACCCCATCCACATTCATCTCAAATATACACCCCCACTCAACTACCCGTACCACCATTTCCAAATCTGCCCATTGGAGTAGCTCAACCCAATTGCAAAGCTGAGGCACAACATGTCCAAATGACTCCTCTTGAGCTCAATGATATTCACCGTAGCTTAGGAAGAGTGTTGCAAAACAGAGATTATATTGACAACATTGAAGGACCAAAGGCAAAAGAAGATTCAAAAGAGGAGATCAAAGCACCATGGGCTGCACTTGATGAAGAGAAAACATCAGAAGCAGAGATCAAGAAAACTCCCTCATGGCTACCATCAAACCCTCCATGTAGTCAAGAGAAAAATCAGAAAAAAGAGGAAGATGTGAAGGTCATGATAGAAGAAGATATGGAGAATGATCCAGATCAGTAAAAGGACCAAGGATATCAAAGCTATATTGAGACATGGTTCTAGACGGTCTCTAAGTTGCAGCAATACTCTCTTCTTCAGCTATGTTTGATCCCTTCAAAGTCAAATCATTTGGTCTCTGAAATCCGGATAGCTGTCAAAGCATGCATTTCAAGCCGCCACATCATTTTGTCTCTAATCTCGATGTGCGCATGGCTCCATTGGAAGTATTCTTATACTTGAAAAGAATTTTGTTTTTCAAGTAGGGTAGGGTAGAAAAAAAAAAAAAGAAAAAAAAATGAAAATAAGAGAAAAAAAAATCTAAGGTGAAAACCTACTCGGAGGTGCCTCAGATTGGCTCACTGATCGAAAACCTCCATGAGGTGGTCAATGGGTTGGAAAGAAGAGAAAATAAAAAGAGAATAAGATCCCTGGGTGAAAACCTCCCTTGGAGGCGCCCAGGGTAGGCAATTAGGGTAAAAACCTCCATGAGGCGCCCTAGTTGTTTTCAAAAAAAAAAGAGAGAAAAAGAAAAAGAAAAATAAACCTAATTTCCAGTGAATAATTGCAGGTTGCAAGAAGGACATTGTAGGTCAGGGGGATCGCTCATAACAAAGACGGAGACAGTTTTGTGCCTTCTACAGGAAGTTCTGTGTCTTCTACAGGAAACCTACAAACAAGCCAAAATTGATCTCTGAAGAGGACCTGAAGGTTGGGAATCTGTCCATGAGGCCTGCAAGCATCCATGTTTCCATCCCTCACCCTTCTCCATCATTTTTTCCATCTCATTGTGCTTCCTTCCTAAAAACTGCGTGTTCTACAAGAAGTTCCTGTAGAAATTACAGGATTTTTATAGGAAGCTAGAAATGGATTTCAAAAAGACAGTTTGGTGAACATGATAGCTTCCTCATGGGTTCATAAGTCCTCCTACAATCTTGAAACTCCTCCTCCATCATTTCCATGCCTGCATGACAGCGTAAGCTCATTTTTCTTACCATGCAAAAAACTGCAGAATGCTTGGAAGCAAAAATACATAGTGCTGAAATTTGTTTTTTCTCTCACGTGAAAACCATGCATCCATTTACAAAACTGTTTTATGGGGAGTTGTATAAGGATGATGGCAACATGCTCGAGAAATTTCAGCCAAATCTGGTGCACGGTTTCCAAGAAATCAACCTCCATCACCTTTAGCCATTTTTGCATTTTCTCCATATCCGTGCATCCGTTTCAAAATACGTTTCATGCAGAGATGCACATGGGTGATAGTAACCTACCCAAGCAGTTTTAACCGATTCCGATGCACGGTTTCCAAGAAATTGATCTCTGTAATATTCAGCCATTTTCCGTTTTTCTCGAAATCTGTGCATCCATTGATCGCAATTTTGCTATGGGAGGTGCCTAATGATGATAGGAACATGCTCAGAGAGTTTCAGATCGACCCGGTCTATTGTTTGGGAGCAATGGAGAAAAAAAGTTTCCGCCTTGTAAAAATTCAACATCAGCAACTTGAGGGTGCAGATCTGAACGTGGAAACAAATTCCTGCAGCTTAGATCCAGCCAGAGGATACCTACACGAAAAAAAATAGCCATAAATCAGCCACCAAGCCATCATGCAACCACAGAAACAAATCCATGCAGCAGCAAAAAGGACCCAGCAGCACGTCGACTTACAGGTATGCGTCCAAACCAGTTCCTCTATTTGCATCAATATGATTCGAAAATTCTTAAACGAATGAAATGGTGGGATTAAGCCAGGAATCTAGCAAAGTTAACCTAACAGTGCCTTCTCTAGCACTCAGTCGGAAATCATGCAGTATACATGGACAGTCGGCTCACATGAAAATTAAAAAACAGGGGGTGTTGGCCGTTTGAACTCGAGTGCAACTGATCCAAAAGAGAACATGCAGTTCATGATAGCACTGCAGTCTGCATGTGGCCACGTACACCTGGCCACCTCACCTCCTCGCCATGAATTGCGCCATAATTCAAAAATGCTCGGCCGAAGAACTCACGTTAACCACTGTTCATTTACATTTGCAACCGTTCTCAGCGAAGTACGCGTCCTCCTCCTCCGCAGTCTGTTAGCCCGAGCTTTTCGGCCTGTTTCAAAATTCTCCCGCGTCCCAGGCTCGTTCAGAAGCGCCATGACATCCTACAGAAGCCGGCAACGCGTTCTACAGGAAGAGGCTCTACAGGAAATATAGCATAGCCTTCCGGAGCAGAGAAAATGGATTTTTCTTCGACAAATTTGGAGTCCCGAAAGAGGTAGGCTCAAAAAACACTCTTCCATGCATGGTGTGTTCGAAAGGTGATGAATTGAACTATATTGAATAAGGAAGTTAGAGACAAGTCTACCTGTGAATCGAAAATAGTCGTTTTCCTGTGTGTTACTCGGAATTACTCAGTCGGTTCTGCGTCAAAACTATCCTCCATGGTCCCTAATAAAAAAATTTCTCCTGAAAAAAGATGAAGCACCGTGAGGGCTAACCTACATATGAAGTATTTGAATTTTCATAATTGTATGTATGCTAAGGATGAAAATTGAGCTCTGTGCCCTGTCTGTGAAAACTTGATTCTTCCTTTTACATACGGACAGCCGAGTTTTGGGCAGCAAAAGTTTTAGAACCAGGGAATTGGTGCAAGTCAAAATATAACCACCTGAGAGATCCTGTCCTGAGGTTCAAAGGAGGAAACCATAAAACAGCAGTCCCTCTCTGCTCAGAGCCTAAAACAAAGCACTCTCACCATGCCAAGGGGATCTATCAGGAAGGAACCCTCGGATTCCAGGAAATTGCGTGAACATCCCGAGGTGGTGAACCTCTTCACCCGTGCCAATTGGATGACCTTTTGTGACAAAATTCAGGGTCATGACGATGAGATAATGGAGGAATTCTTAATGTCCCTGCAACCTAAATCAAAGACACAGGTAGAGCAGAGAGGACTGAAAAAGTCCAAACAAAGGAGGGCACAACCAAGGCAACCGCACCAAAATTAAAAGGAAAGACACCCCCAGCCAAGCAGACCGAGAACAATGAAAACAGTCTCTACAAGAAGCCAGAAAACAGTTTCTACAGGAAGCCAGAAAACAGTCGACACAGGACTTCATACAGGAAGCATGGAAACAGGGCAAAAAAAGGAGAAATCGCCTGAGATTTTAGCCAGGGAGGTAGCAGCTATGCTGGCTACCCTAAGCACATCTCTAAAGAAAAAAGGAAAGTGAAAAAGGGAGCCTTCTATGTATTTTAAGGCAAGAAGGAGTATGTGGATAAAAACTGGCAGACCCCAGCCACAGTCAAAAGAGCCAATTACGATTATAGACACCCCAGCTAAACAAAAGGAAAAGTCTCCTTCAAAGGTATCCATCACCTATGAACGGGGAAGCCCAAAAACGTCCACCTGGAGAGAAAGGATTAAAATGTTGGACACAAAGACCTCTCTATAGGATGCTGAGACTGTTCTACAGGAAACGCTGGCTAAGCTAAGAGAGACCGAGCAATTGGAGGAAAAGGTGGCCAAACAATCACAGGAAGAAGGAAAGACAAGGAAACATCTGATGAATAGCAAAGGGAGGACAAGCTGCAGGCTGAGGTTGAGGCGCTAACAAAACTGCTACAAGAAAAGGAGCACAGGAAGGGGGAAGAAGTAGAGAGAAAAGCATAGTTTCATGACCAAGAAGAGGACATCACTTCAGAAGCATAGGGAAGCCACCAGGGCCATCAAAGAAGAAGATATAGATTAGTTGCTCAGAGGATGAGCAACACTTTCAGTAGGGGGGTGATGATGAGCCCCAAAAATGGATAATTATATGAACTCATTCAGCCTCCTAATTCAAATTAATCCACCATTATCATTAGTTTATTGCATGTTTTTTATTATATTTATGCTAATAGAGTGAATTGGGTTAGTCATTATGCCAACAAGTCTAATGTGTGCTTTATGCAGTCTTTTTGGTCAATTTGGAGACAAAATCAAAGGTTTAAATGAGCACTTGGCAGCCAAATTCGTGGAGAGGATTTGTAGGAAGGTGTCCCCTTAATTTATGGGCCCTTACCTCAAATTATCCACCATCAAATCGGAGTTCAAGGGCCACCAAATCAATTATCACAAGCGCAGCCGAGCAAGGGCTGGTAAAGGTGTTGTTAACTACACGTTTCGGCAGCCGAGTTCCTAAAGTTTAGGAGGGATGTTGGGGTCCTCAATTTGTATAAATAAGAAGGATTAGGGCCTCATTTGAGTTAGTCACTTTGTAGGCAGAAGTTAGCTAGTTTGTAGTTCGATTTTAGTCATTTCTTAGTCAGTAGGTTAGCTCTGCATTTCAGCACATTTTCAAACTTTCCCTTGTGGACAGTTTTTGATGTAACTATTATTTCGTGCTCAATAAAGATGAATCCAACTTTGCACCAGCTCTAATCTCTCTTAGGAGGTTGTAGCTCTTGGGGTTGGGCCCAACCCAAGTGCCCAGTACCTCCTTTGTTTACCTTTATGTGTTTTTGCTGCATTCTTAGAATAAAATCTGCTATTTAAATTTAAATCTTGCTTTGTTATTTAGATTTCTTTTGATAATTAAAAAGGATTTTTATGTTCAGATTGAGTTGATAGGTTATTAACAGGGAAGATCTTTAGAAAAAGGCCATCAAGGACCTCTGATCTCACCTCTCCCTCAGTGGGATCAGGAGCTAGGATCAAGGTGACCTTGCTCCCAACAAAAACATTGTCTTTGATTTTCCATGCAATCATTAGTCTTCGATTTTCATTTGCAGAAGTTGGTTACATGTTCAGATTCTTGATTGCTTCGTTGTATAGTTAGTATACATGGTTTCATTGCAAATAAAATTATGTTCATTCTCTTCACTATTAGCTAGATCAGATTAGGTTAACGTAACTAGGTCTCTAATTTTCCAAGTCTTCGTTGGTTCAGTTGAAGAAACAACTTGCAGAGCACCCGTACCACTTCTCTATCTACCCATACTCCATCAATCCCATCTTCTCCATCCCCTAACGTGGATTCTTTCCTCACATTTTCCATTTGCTCACATAACCTAGTTTTTGTGCAACATTGCTTCACTCCTCCTTGAACAAATCCAGCCATCTTCATCTCTCCCCAGCTCCATCCACCAAGTCTTGGACCTCCTCACACCCTTATCCTACCTCCATACTCACTCCTTCACCTTTCTCTCTCCATCCACCCTCCAAAAGGCCATTTCTGAACATCCTGTAGAAAATTACAGAACATCCTGTAGAAATTTTAGAACATCCTGTAGAACCCCTGCAGACTTCCTGTAGAAGCTCACGAAAGTGGTTTCTTGATAGCCAAACTCTTTGAAACTCTCTGGAAGGGTGTTAGGGACCCCTTAGGCCCTCTTCTAACCTTCCCAACCTCCCGCAAGCATTTCCTTTTGCCAATCCACCTCTGCACAGTTAAAGAACATGCATAATAATTCTGCCAAATTACTCAAAAATACAAAAAGACGTCTCTTCCAAATTTTACTGTAGAAGTAGCTTAGTCACATGCATTTTAACTTTCTAAGAGTCAATGGCATTCCTTTATGTAGCTTTCATCATTTTTCTTGCACCAGTAGGGTTAGTCGTTAAAACTAGGGTTTGCATTTCCTTTCCGCTTTCAGTTTCTTTCTGCAAGTAGATGAGCCTCCTTTGAGTTAGCTTTCATCCATCAGTTAAAAAGATTCTTCTAAGAGCTCATAGAAGTTGGCTTAAGCTCCTAGTAGACTTGTGCCAGCTGATCAAGTGACAGTCATGGCAAGAGCTAGACTTGTGCATACAGCACCGTTGCTTCCAAGTTTGTTACGAACTATCGGGTTGATAAAATTAAAGAAGGGAGCCCTAGGAGTTGCAGCATTATTGTTGCAATACTGGGGCCCACCAATTATATCATGGTGTCTCGACACACTGCAAGTCACAGACATGCAAGCACAAAATTTCGAACTGTGAAGGAAACAAAACATGAAGAAAGAAGGAAATTTTCGTTTTACAATAGTTACCCCATGTATGAATCCTCCAATGACTGAGTAATAAGATTGTGTAATACAGATGGAGGGTACGATAATTGTAAGACAAATTGATTTCAATATGTGTGATAGAGTGATGAGAAGCGTCAAAAGATTCAACACTATTCTGATTGGAAGTGGAACTAACCTCAGGACTACGAGAACCTGACATAACCATCAGCTAGGTTGAAGTGTCGTGATAGCTTGAGGAAGTTTCAACTCATCAGAAGGTAGATTGCATAGATCGGTGGCTGGGAAAGATTAGCAACAGAAAAATCAGAATCGTGACTAAATTAATCAATGAAGAGGTCACAATAGCAATGATTATAAAGTTCAAAATCACAGATGAAGGCATCCTCATGATATGATGAATTGCAAAGAGGGGAAGATGAAAAGCGAAAAATTTCACCCTCTAAGTTCTTGGAAAGGTAAGATGAGAGATTGGGGGGATCATGGAAGACAATTTTTTCCTTTTCGCGTTCAAATGAAAAATTGGCATTCCACGTGTTCTGCGAGTGATCGAAATTATTAATATCAAAAACTAAATTTTTACAAGTTTGAATAGAAATGACATAATTGTTGAAAATGTCAGGATAATGTGAAAGAGGTGCCAAAGGAAGTGGGTCCTTCTTCACGGCATATTCTTATTCAAACTCCCACACATGCTCATAAAAAATGATATCACTGGTTGGTTGTTCGACACCAAATCCATCTAGAACTTGATCCTCCTGAACATCAAAAGAGAGATCTGATACATGTTAACACAACACATTGAAATCTATAGGATCAGAGGGACCAAATGATGGAGGAAAAGGAGATAAAACTTCATCACAACCACTGGAGTCACAGTCCAAATTTTTGTTGAAATTCTGAGTACGTGGGGTAAGAGGAGATGGTGTTAGATCAATAGGTGAACTCGCAATTTCCCCCACCTTAGCCTGCTGAAATAGAGTTGTTTGATGAGAAGGGGATGGAGGGTCACTTGGAACAGTAATATTGTCCGTCACATATTTAGAAGCTCTAATACCGAGGTATTTTGGGAGAGGTTCAAAAGATTATAACTCGTGTGGATTTTCTGAAATGTAAACATGATATAAAAATCTATCAACTGAGAAATACCAATCAACTTCATCTTCAGGAAATTCAAAACAGTAATGGATAAAACGACTGTGAAAATCCTGAATGGATTCATAACGTGATTTTCACAATTTCAAAATTTTCTTATTAAGATATTTACAATCATATAGATCGAAAGCATGACATGAGTCTATGAAAAGATGTTTGAAAGAGTGAATGGAGCCATTAGGCAATGTGCTACACCGTTATCGCACACACTCTTTGAATGTGAGAATGAACAACCTACATCCAACATCCTCACAGTGGATGTTGCACTTTGTGCATGAATCAATAAACTATGTGGTATGTTGAAATAAGATTGTTTCACCCTCGTCGTTGAATTTCAGATTGAGCAAGTCATCTGTAATTCTCACCGGCACTTTCAGATTTGTGGATTTAGAAAAACATGTTAGGGTTATGATTTGGTGAGAAGTCATGAAATAAGTGTGTAAATTCAAAACAGACTTCAAGGGCTGAACTTGTCATATGGCCCTCCTTCTAGCGCCAGAAATGTTGATGGTGTTGGATCCGACAACATTCAGGGGATTTCCTTGATATGAAATACCAACTAGACCTCACACCATTTGGAGTAGGAGTCCCAGTACTGGGTGGTAATGTTATGCCTTAACCATGGAAACATGTAGAGGGAAGTATCATAACTTTGGGTGAGAGAAAGTGTCTGACCCTACGAAGAGTCAAGTGTGATGCATGAAGGTTCAAACACATGAAGGGAAAAGGAAGTGTGCCCTTTGCAAGCCTGTAATAGTATGTAGTTTCAAAGGAACACACGATCATTGCCTGCGTCTTCACCTTCTTTACCGAAGTAAGCAGTGCCCTTTTGTATCAAATTATCCATTCATGCACAACGATGATGAAAGTTTGTATATTCCTAAGAGTCTTAACATATTCCTTTCTTTGTTGTTACAAGCTACGAAAATGGACAACTTCCTCATGTACAGTCATGAACTCCTCATAGAGGTCCTCCATGGTCTCTTCAAGTGTTGATACTTCACCAAGTATCGTTGTTCTCATTTCCACTAAGTAGACCTATGCGGTAGGTGCATTATGCGCTGTTACGTGGAGTTGTTCTATCTCTTGTCGAGAAACATGTGAATTTTGTATCAAGTGCTTACTATCAGCCATCAAATACTGAGTGTTTGATCTCGTCTCAGCCATGAAGGCTAAGTTGGCTTTGACAGTGGCATCTGGATTCCTACTGGTGTCAGTCACTATTACCCTTTCTCTAATGAATGCAAGTGATGCATGGCCATCCCAAAAATTCTGTCTCCACACTTGTGTAATCCTCTAATGAAGTTCCTTATATGATAGATTGTATAGATCCATTACCAGATCATAACCAAATTTTCAAGGTGACTAGACAAACAAGGCGGAGAATGAAGCACAAGTGGAAACATTAGACTAAAGCTTAGGAGAGATTGCACAAAGGTTCTCTAGTGCAAGAATGGTGGCTCCACCGAGGAAATGAAATCCCAATAGGTTGACCTTGATAATTCCCAAGTGCATTGAAGTTCAAAAGTCTCGGGGATATGACTAGCGGGATGATGTGGCATGCAGATAGCAGAATGGACCAATCCAATCTCACAAGATAGTGTGCAAAGGTGCTTTAACACAAGACTGGTGGCCCCACGATAACATGTAACCCTTACTATTATTTCTTGGGATCTTTCAAGAGTGACCCAAGTCTCGGTCTCATGGTGATTTGTGAGTGGGATGTGGTGGTAATCCAAAGTGGTAGGTATAATAGTAACAATGGCAAAGATTTAGTGGAGATGGTGGACCCACAAAATCAAATAACACTAGTGTTTTAATCCTAGAAGATACAAGCAGAGGTCATGTTTTAAATTATAGGGAGATAAGTATGGGACAAAAATGTTTGTAACAATTGTCAAAAAGTGGTTTCAATGAAGAATTCGTGTCCATAGACCAAAATTTTTATAACATGAAAAACGTAAGTCTTGGACCCCTCCTTTCTTCGTACTGGTGACAACATGGACTAATGGTAAAAGAATAAGTGGCAAAATCTCATTGGATGACCCAGATTACATGGAGCATAGGTGGAAAATACAATAGAAGTTAACATAAGCCTCCCAACGGCCTGGGGTGACATCAACAACCCAAAGTCCCAAGAAACATGGCACTCCATGATGATGACATGTGGCCTATATATATAACACTTTCAGATGGCGAAGTGGGTTGAAAATGGGTGACACGTGGTAGTTGGTATAGGTGGAAGGTAGTTGGTAGAGAAGTGACGAGGGTGTGATGCCACCACACCTTGACGTCTTTGAATGGAGGAACCCCGAAGGATTTTTGAAAGAGTTCAAAATGAAAAAGGTCAAGGAGATAAGACTTGGGGTAACATGGTGCTTTAGGAAGTGACTTGTGGCAGTGGGCAGACATTGTGGCATACACATTGTCCTGACATTTCTATGTCGGTAATTTTTGGAGGGGCTCTAATTAAAAACTCGGGGGTAACAAGTATTGGATAGAAAATCTTTTTTTATTTGTTGTTTCCATCAAAGATTGAAAGGCATGCCAAATAATGTCTTGTTTGAAGGTTTCAATTGTTAAGAGCCTTGGGGTTTTTGGGCATAAGAAAGCACAATTGGCACTCGATTAAGAGTTAAGTGTCTTTGGCCTTAGGGCTTGTGGAGAGAACTGAAGGGTGCACGAACTAGTCAGCTAGTTCACAGGTCAACAACACAACAGTGTGGTTGTATGTTTAAAAGCATGAATGGGTCAACAGTTGATTTGGGACTATGTGTTATATTTGATGGTTCACCCAAAATTGGCGTTTCTCTACAATTGTATTGCATGGCTTGAACGGGTTAGTAGTTGGTCTAACATAAAACACCATATATGGGAATTTTCCACCCTTGGAGTTAAAAGGAGATTAAACGGGTCGACAACTGATTTTTTCTAACAACTATATTTGGTTGAATCTGCTAAAGTTTGAAATGCACCACATTTGAAAAGTATGGCTTTAATAGGTCGACAACTTTTTGATAGTGTATTAAAGATTGAGATGTAGAATCTGTGATTGAATCCAGAAAAAAAAGGATAAATAATTTATTTTCACGGCTTTATCAAAATTATCCATACCTGAGTTTCCCTCACACCATGAAGAATTCACTAGAATAGAAAACTAGGGGTTGGATATTTGACCAAAAATCAGTGAGCCATGTTGTAGTACCTTTATGACACCATGATCAATTAATAATCATGGAGACCATATTCTAATATTAATATCATTTATAGTGTGTTGCAGTTGTTGGAATAAAGAACGAGATAACGGAATGGTAAGCCATGTTGGATTATCCTCTTGGGAAGTGTGTGAATGATAGCAAGGACTACAAATTTCCCCATGTAGGAGAGGAAAAAAACTTTAGAATGTAGAGCTAGATAATGGGGGATTGCAATAGTGTGTTTTAGGTGTAGTGTTGTGAGAACAATATGTTGAGTGACGATGAGTGTGACTATTTTAACAAGGCCAAGTTTTATTTCCTTACATACTGCATGAGGGATGAATGTTGAATGGAGTATATAGCTTTAGAGGAGTTGACTAAGTGCTGTGTGGGTTTAGTGAAGTGAATGATGATGATGATAACATAGAGCTAAAAGGGTTGAGGATAGAGGGCCAAGTTATTTAACACAGACTTGAAATTAGGCCAAGTGGGTTCCATATAAGAGAAAAAATAATTTCCTTATTGAGTGTGGGTTGGAGCCTACAAAAAAAGGAGTTGGAGCTTCGATGTAGTGGGTGTCTGAAAATAGCTTGGAGGTTGGTGCCTCCTACAAGTGGGTATTTGCATAAATCCATGAAATTGGTTCTTCATGGTAAGTTTATCAAGTGTCTAGAAAGAAGGGAATTGGGGCTTCATACTAGTGGGTGATAGAAAACAATTTAAGGGAGGTGGTTCTTCATGTGATTGGTGGCTCATCAAGTGAGGTGACGTAACAAAATAGGAGCTCAGATTACATCATAATAACAAATATTGATGGTTTCTTACCTTTTGGGTTTCCACATCAAATTATTTGTGTTCCATGTGTTTACTACTCATGTTTTTATTATGTATGTTTATGAGATGATTCCATTTGCTGCATGTGTTATGATGGTGGTTGATCACATAATGATTGCCAAGAATGAATCATAAATATAAATTGGCATCAAAGTTGAAATTAGTTTGAATACTGATTCACCGCCCCTTTCAATATTAAATATTGTTTAGATGGCCAAATAACTATTCAAAGGGTTGACGTGAACCAATCAAAGAGCACCATGTGGTAGCCCCAAATGGATTATGGTGGTTTGAAAAAAATCCATTCGAGAGGTTCGAACCCTTGCCCTTCATGAGTAATTTCAACCGGCTTGACCATAACACCAACCATCCATTGTTATAGACCTCCTAAAAGAATGATCTATCAAGTTTTTGAACAACCTATATGTTAAAATGGCGTTAGTGGGGATTCGCAGTCTTGGTCATATAACCTCCATGCCACAAATTCAATTGACTAACCATTATGTCGTTGTATTACTTAGAATAGTGGAAATAGAGCTATAATATTTGAATTGTAAATGTTCCAATTATCTAAAATATCACAATGATATATGGGTTTGAACCTAAGACCCCCACCATATAAACCAATGATTTTTTCAATGCTCCACATGGAGTTGTGTTGTGAGGATTGTGAAACTAAAGTAGTTTTATGTTGTTCATACTATGTGTACTTTGAAGAAAGGAGGTTTTGGACCCTCGTTTTTACTGTTCGAGAGCAAGAAAGTGGCTTTCTAGATATCATGACCTCTATGGTAAAGTTGGGAATGAGTATTGTTGCAAATTAGAGACCTATTGAATGTAAACATCACTTTTACATCACTTAATAAAACGATGACTCATTGGAAGTTGGCTCAAAGACATAACCCACCAATGATGAATTCCATTAAGAACCTAAGTTTTCCTTGTCTCTATTTTTTTTAGCAATTTATTTATTTAATTCATCCTTTCCATTCACTCATTAAGTTAAGCACACTTTTAATTAATGCAAATAAAATCAAAAAATTTGAATCGGTGGATTATTTATGTTACATTATATTAATAAAATGTATTGAAATTAGAATTACTAATCACAAATTATTAAAAACGCTTAAAAGAAATACCAACCATTATATATATATATATATATATAGATAACTGTATCATTCTGATTTGTTAATTTAATTTTATAAATGCTTAGAGATCTATCTTCCAAATCCATCACATAAATCTTTTAGATTGTTGACCCTTTTTGAACCTACTAATGTGGTTCATCTTCAAGGTGATTAGATGAAAATAATTTGATCCAGTGGTCGGAATAAAATGGAGGGGAATTCCTACAAGTTCAAATATTAGGTCAAAGTTCAAAGAATCTGATATTTGAGCTTGTAAGAATCCTCCCCACTTTTTATTACCCATATTGGATCATATTCTCTTCATCTTATCGTCATGAATATGAATCACATTAACTGGTTCTAAACATACAAGCAATCTAAAGGATTTATGTGATGGATCTGGAAGATAAGTCTCTAAATAACTCTAATCATAAAAGGCTTCATCTAGATATTTCTAAATATTATTCCAATATGGATTGATTTTAGTTGTATATGAAAATTAGAAATTAAATATTGATTAATTCATCGAAGGTGTTCTTATATTGGAACAAGCATTCAACATTTTATCTTTATTTAATTAAAAAAAAGAAATAGGCATATAGGTGAGACTGATTGAGAAGTATATGTTCTTCAATATATTCATATATCGAGGGTTGAGAATACAAATTGAAACTTATAAAATATGATCGACAACTTCTAAAATCCAATCGATTCATTACATCATTCGTCCATCCAATTGATAGCTTGCTTTAGTCACTGAATTAAATTGAGAGGTGCAACTTATTTCAACCGTGGGAGAGAATTGTGGGGGTAGGTTCAAATCAAGAGGCATAATGCTTAGCTATTGGTTAAGATAATGAAAAAATCATAATGCCCTCAAGAGAACCAACCTATAAGAAGTGCAACACCCTTGAGGAAGAACATTTGTTAGGTTAAGCCAATTTCAGGCCCAATACATGTAGTAGGCAATGTATGTACTCAATGGGAGCCCTAATCCAATAACTAACAATGAAGGCAACATATTCAAAGCACTGATGACACCAATGCCAAGGAGACATAGAACCCAACTTTGTCTTCTTGATTCAGACCAAATTCATAGCAATCTTGACTAATTATTTACATGTTCATGTTTGTTTTTCAAAGTAGAATTTAGCACTGAAACCCCAAATGAGTTACAGGTAACCAAAAGGATAGATGTAGGGGTTTAGGAATGTATACAGCGGAATGGGAGACCAGGAGATCATATCTTTTTATTATCCTCCAAGATCAGTACATCTACCTTTTATTCCGGTATAGAAAATTGCATTCAATTAAAGCTGCATAACGATGGCTTCTAATGCTATCATGAGAATCACCATTAGATGCTCATGCTGCCTAGTTTTATTTTCTTGTTCTTATGTACATATTAACATAATATTTCATGGTGAAATTTGCCTTTGAATTTTCATTTGTTTATGCTAATTAATTTCCATGAATCTATCTTTGCAAGTGTTTAAAGAATTCAGGTGAAATTTAATTAATGGATTCAATGAAACTTGTTGGAAATTTAATGATAACTATTTATCAGTAAATGAAAATCTTGTTTTTCTTTAAGTGCTATTGTCTTTATTGAACTTATTTTTTAACATAATAACAAACTTATTATTGATTTCATTCACGATTGGATTTAAGTATGTAGTATGGATGTTTTAATAACAACCTATTCAAATTATTCTGTCGCATATTTGTTTGAAAAGTTTGTAAATCATATAAACTAGTTCTATGATTTGCAAGCTTATCTTAATCTTAGATCCAATCTCAATCCTTATCACCTCTATATACCTTTCTCTTGATTGGGACAATGATCTATATTTTATCCTAGTCGAGATGAATTCATTTTATTTTACCATTTGCACTTTATATTAGTTCTATAATTGCATTTGAAACATTTTTGACAAAGTCTCCTTACCCAGGAGAAAAACCTAACATGCCTTTGTTGAACCCTTGTTTCAGCAAAATATTATCTTCTTTAAACATCAACAAGAAAATAATTTTTTTTTGTTAATTGATAACAATAATTAAGAAAATACATAGAAAATAGAAACTTATGTATATTTTTTTTTTATTATAAGAAATATCAAATTGAAACATATTTACTTCAACTCCAACTCCATGATTGCTTCATTAATGTAATCACAATTCTACCCTATTTATTATATGCATGCCTTCTCGTTCTCAAAATGAATTAAATCATATAAATTATACATTATATTTATTACTAAGTTTTAGCA
This sequence comes from Pinus tabuliformis, assembly GCA_031772625.1. Classification (NCBI taxonomy): domain Eukaryota; kingdom Viridiplantae; phylum Streptophyta; class Pinopsida; order Pinales; family Pinaceae; genus Pinus; species Pinus tabuliformis. The sequence continues at coordinate 571,031,678 of CM062817.1, read as the reverse complement.
TGCTTTTCCCGTTCGAGGTTTTTCATGGGTCTATTCTTCTCGACAATACATTGACATTTACAGACTTTTGAGAGGTTTTGAGTTCACTGAAGAAAAATGTGTGGAGACATTTTTATCTTGATTGTATTGTGAGATATTTCTAGATTTCTGCGGACAGTTATCCATAAAGTTAAATATTTAATCTAATAAAAGTCAAACAATTAAAAGTCAAAGCATTTTTAATGTTATTTAATAAAAATCAAACAATTAAAAGTCAAAGCATTTTTATCTAATAACAATAAAATTCAAACAATCAATTGGATTTCAAAATATTCTCAAGCCTATAATTTAAACAAGGAGGGCTGCCAGGCAGCTAGTCCCTGCCATAATCCATAGTTGAACGACCAGCTTGGATGCAATTGCGATGTGTTTTCAGGCTCGCATAGCAAGGGCAGAGATCCTCGTTTCCAGATGTTCCAGGCGGAACACAATTGCATTTGCCACAGCAGGTGCCACAAGCTCTTAACTCTGCATGCTTTCTTGCAATCTGCATTAACCAATGCAAACTCCAGTTAATGATTCAAACAAACTCCGAGGACTGGTTGAACGAGCCTATTCCCGAGAAGGTTCTTAGGGAGCTATTAATAGCTATGGTGCCTGAGGATAAAAGAATAGATACAGCTAAATGGGAGAAAAAATTAGGTGAGACTGAAGCCTGTTACCATGCATATGTCGATAAAGTGTGCGATAAAAAAATGGTGACGGGTTATGTTAATAAGTTGAATCGATTTCGTTCTGCTCTCAAGAGCTGGGAGTATCTCAATTATAACTACAGCCTTCACTTTTGATTAGAACTACAAAAATCCAATGAAGACAATTTTCCCGAGAAGGTTCTTAGAGAGCTATTAATAGCTATGGTGCTTGAGGATAAAAGAATAGATACAGCTAAATGGGAGAAAAAATTAGGTGAGACTGAAGCCTATTACCATGCATATGTCGATAAAGTGTGCGATAAAAAAATGGTGACGGGTTATGTTAATAAGTTGAATCGATTTCGTTCTGCTCTCAAGAGCTGGGAGTATGTCAATTATAACTACAGCCTTCACTTTTGATTAGAACTACAAAAATCCAATGAAGACAATTTTCGATATCTTATTAGAGGCAGCTTTTATCCGTTTGAACAATAGTATAGAGAGTGAACACTGCCGGGATCCATATAATGGGTTGAGGGTAGTCGAACTCAAATTTAGACCTTAAGTCAAATGTGCTGACTGTGAAGTGATTTCATTAGCTGTGATACGACTTTTAATGAAGTACATTTAACCAGCGCTCAAACCTACGAGTAAGGAAAGGCAGCTTTTCATTGTAGCCGATACGGAGACTGTTCTCGTGGAGGATGTTCATGTTCTGGGTTTCTTGGTTGTTAAGCCCGACGAACAACGGGATTATTCGATTGAAACAAACTTTAGTGAGGATTATGACCTTTTCTTACCTGATTTTGAACAGAGAAGTCATTACATGTTGACACAATTTATAGATCATTTAACATTGGTTGCTGAGAAAAGGAAGATTCGCACGGTTTATTTTCATAACTTCTCACGATTCGATGGTATTTTGTTAATGAAACATTATGCTTCTCGTGGGGATGGGTACACTATAAAACCACTTATGAGGAACCATAAGGTTTACGAATTGGTGGTTTATCGGGGTCAGAAAGTGGTGTTACGTTTCAAAGATTCAGTCTGGATACATTAGCTAAGACTTTATGTCCTCAATTAGGTCCTAAAGGCTCCATCTCACATGCTGAGGTGCGAGTGTCAAATCTTAAGAATCTTAGACCGGAATTGATATTCGTCTGTTGGGTGGGGTTATGCATAAAGCTCAGGATATTTATTGGACTCAATTCAAAATAGATATCACCACTTGCTTGACATTGTCAAGATTAGCCCTTAGCATTTTTCGTATGAGGTATTACGATCCAAAGAGTTGGCCTATCCATATACCTTCTAGGAACGAAGATACATTTATTCGGCATGGGTACTATGGTGGCCATTCCGATGTGTATATTCCATATGGGAAGGATTTGTACTACTATGATGTTAACTCCTTATATCCATATATCATGAAAACATGTCATATGCCGGGTACACATTTCATGTTCTTCCAAAGCATAACACCTGTGTAGATAATTCATTGGCCGCATGTTTTTCCAGAGCATACCACCGTGCACATAAACCATTGGCTGCATGCATGGTTAATGTAACATGTCAAATTCGCTTTAACTCTGTCATCACTATGCCCAGGTATCGACTTCAGCAAGACTAACGAAAACAGTGTCAACATCCCGGTCAATCTGGGTCAAGGCAGGATCATAGAGTCATGAGAACGAAAACAGTGTTCCCAGGGGTTTCTGAGCTTCTTCTGAGCTGGTTTCGTGAACAACAAGCATATCTATTTATAGGTATTTTCATGGCGTCATGTAAACTGCATTGCAGCAGAAGGCTCAGCGATGCGACCGGATCACCGCAGGACATTGTTCCGGTTCCTTCAACCACGTCGTCTAGTGCGCCAGTACCCATGACCGCATGTTCCCTACAGTTGATGCCAGTCAGTGATGAATTAAATAATTTACAGGCAGGTGATCAGGTTAGGTTTCTGTCAAATTAGGGATCTGTTTAGAGATTCGAATACCTCTCTCCTGTTTAGTTCTTCTTTTTACATTTGAAAAGTTCTCTCCCCTGAGATGCCACCATTGTGAATCTATTCTGTATTTAATATAGTTCTGTGTTTAAAATAGTTACATACGGGTTATTTGAATATGAATATGCCACAAACACATATGTCCTGATTATGCTCTCTCTAATTATTCCTGACATGAATAATAACATTGAAGATTGCTGGTTTCAGAGTACCGCGAAGAAAAGCCACCACGTTTAGCATTCTTGGGGTGAGGTTAAAGTCAACACTCATGGCCTTTCCCACATTTTTTCATGCTAATTATACTGTTCTGAAATTTCTGACTGTAACTTGAACTGTATATTTGGGCGCTTGCGTTTTCTCACATTGAACGAATTGACAGGTGATGATCAGGTTCGGCTTGGAAATCTTATTAGGACCCGACATTGCAGGCTTAACTGCAAGAAATAGTCCGCTATTCATCGATCTCCCTGTCAATATGGTAAAAACTTGCTCATGTAATTTCGTTACCCATGTTGAATCGAAGTTACCACAGATTTGAGATATGGGGAAAGGGCTGGACTAACATTGTTGTGAGTGCATGGGATATATTATATTGATCTTGAGATTTTTTAATTTGTTTTCATGTGCTTCAATCTGGGTTAGTCCAAATCTTGCTACACGATATTGTGGATATTTTGCATTGTGGTTTTTGCATGAATGACAGGTGTCTTCACCCCAAATATCCAGCAGCAGATGGTAATGAAGGAGGAGACTCCGAGTCCTCCTTTGTGAGCCGAGACACCAACAGGCTTGGCAGGAGGTTGCAGGCGGTTCAAACTACCATCTTTTCTCTCAAAGGGAACATTGTTCCATATGGGTAATGTAGAAGACAATCAGAATTTCATTCTTAGCTCTGAATTCATGGTTTGTTTTAGAATATGCAATTGATTATGGTGGAATTGCAGACTCTATTATGTTACTATGTTGATTGCGAATCCTTCAAAGCCATATTTTCTGGATGTGGACAATGGTAGTGACATCACCTGGGTCCAATGCGCCCCATGCAAAAGTTGTGCCGAGGTATGCATTGTTTTTTCATTTGAGCAATTTGAATATATTGTAGATGCATTCATACAATACACAGGTTAGGTAGCAAGCCTATGCCTCTTGCGGACAATTTCCAGCACTTTGCTGAATACTGTTTTATTCCCTGATTTTTCTGACTTTATGTTCCCTAATTTTTTTTAATATGCCCAGTTATGAGCCTCCTGAATCTAGGAGGTGACTCTGCATTTTGGGTTAAATCGTATTATGAAGTCTTAATTAGAATTTTTTCATATATAAATCAGCTTATGAAACAAAGAATATCATTTGAAATAAAGAATATCATTTGAAATAGAAAGTAGCAGTAACGATATTTCTGTAAATCGTATTATGAAGTCTTAATTAGAATTTTTCCAGATATAAATCAACTTCTGAAACAAAGAATATCATTTGAAATGAAGAATATCATGATCCAAAAAAAGGAAATATGAGTTTCTGATTTGTAAAAGGGCATACCTTGTTTACAAAACGAAAGCTCCAGACGCACAAAAGAGAGTGCACACAGCGCTAAGAAGGTAAACGACAACAGAAGATGTGTGTATGGGTTCACAGTTTTCAGCAAAACCACAAAATGCACAAATAAGTATATGCTTGGAAGGGCCTGGAATTATAAACCACAGTAAATGAGAGCAGGTGGAGGACGAAAGAGGGGATGAAGAATACAAGCTCAGCATAGCTTCACAGTAAATGAGAGCAGGTGGAGGACGAAAGAGGGGATGAGGAATACAAGCTCAGCATAGAAGCTACAATGAATATAAAGCAAAGCACAACTGTTCTGCATCATCCACCTGTAACACATGAAAACACACCTGTAACTAATCTGTGTACAATGATACTAATGATGTCTGAAACTTATGATATGTTACTTGTAACTACCTGCCAATCTCAAACATTTCATGTCTCAAACTAATGTTAACATTAGTTATGTAAGTTAAAGAAATTAAAAAAAATGAACAGGCTAAAACCAAATTAACATATAGTCTAGCCTCTTCCGCCTCGAGAAGAGGCCAAATAAGATGGCGAACCCTCAGCTCGGAATAAAACTTTGGCTAGCTCGGCACATGACCGCACATCACATTTGGGAACTTTATACTAATCACCGAATAACACACTAATAAAACTGCAAACTAATGCTAAGTCGAAGCTGTTCGATTACTATAGTCCCTGCCGAATGCCAGATGGCAGGGACTAATAAAAACCTAAAGATAAAAACTTACAATAAAGTTTTATCGTATATTAATAAATAATTTAACAACCGTTACTCAAAATTCTATTGTAACCATAAATTCATAGGTTAGATATATTTTTCCCAAAAGAAAATTCACTCGTATATAATATATCAAAGTCTATCCATCACTTTTCTCCGAGATTTTATACAAGCGAACTCAATGTTTTTCATATTTTGCAACCTATGACCTATGACCTGTCAAACTTTACCCTAAATTGAATGATTATAAAGGTTATGATATGGTGAGTAAGGATGGAATTTGAGGATAATCTGCATGTTAAATACAATATTCTGTCACTGAAAGTGATATCCAATTTTAACCATAAAAATGATCATAATTGAAATTTTGGTCTATTTATTAATAAAAATATTACTTTATTATAATGATTTATTATATTATTAGATTTTATTAGGCTGGAAAGTGTTTTATAATTTAATAAAAAACATTAACATTTAATTTTCACAATAATATGATGATTTTTAATGTAATATATATAGATAATTTAATTATTATTAAAAAATTATATGTTAATAATGTGTTTTATAATTATTAATGAAGATTTAGAAAAGGTATTGTTATAAAGTGAAGAAATAAATATGTGTTTAACAATTAAAACATAAAATTTACATTATTATAGGATAAAATGTACATTATTATAAGATGAAGTAGAACATTTGTTCAGTTTCAAGAGAAAATATAATGAATAAGAATTATTAATGTTCAATTTTATTTATATAATATTATATTTTTTTTTATTAAAGTAATCAACTTTTTGTTAAGATTATTTTCAATTTTTTATTTTATTTTTAGTCTTTTGTGAAATAAAAGCGCTTTGGGACCATTTAAGTTATCCAAATATTAAGAAAATGTAAAATAATATGAATCAATCTTTATATAAATATATATCATAAAAGGGTTATGAGATAGATAACACTAAGTAAAGGAAATAATTTTCAATCCAGAATAAGAACAAGAGGCAATGTTTTGATGCATAATCATACATCATTTAATGAAACAAGATATTAAAATGTGGAAAAACAAATAACAATGGAAATTAATAATGTATTAGCACATTAATAAGACATTAGCAATACATTAATTTACACATTAACACATTTATGACATATTAATTGTACATTAACATGTGTCGAATATGGCTAAAATGGTCAACCATAGTTAGTATAGGTGCCATGGTGAATCAAAATCACCATACGCAACAAGGTAAACACTGGCAATATAAAGTCAACCATACCCAACCATAGTCAACTTCATTGAGTGTTGTTTACTATGGTTGACTATGGTTAGCATGGTCAACCATGGCCAATGTAGGCATCATGTTCAACCATAGTTAATTATAGGCATAATGTCTAACATGCCCATAATAAACCATAGGCATCATGTCCAACATACCCATAGGCATCATGTTCAACATGTCCATAGGCAGCTGTAGGAAATAATGTCAACCATAGTCAACATAGGCATCATGTTCCTGTTCAACATGACAATGGTCAACCATATGCATCGTGCCTAGTGTGCCCATAGTCAACTATAAACGCATGCCTATAATTAGCATGTGCATAGACATTACTATAATCATTAAAATGTATAACTTTATATGATATATTTAATACACAATATTAAATATAATTGCTTACTATTTCAACTTGTTAATATTTATTTTTTAATATAACTTATAACATTAATAATTTTTTTAGCACTAAACATTGTATTATAACTTAGTAATATAACTTTAATATCGCTTCAAGTTTATATTGTCCAAAATATGATTTCAATATTATTCTTAAACTCATAACGAACAAATAAAGTTGTAATGTGATGAACAACAAACAACCTTGCAATGTAATAAACAACAAACAATGTCATGATGTGACGAACAAAAAACAACGTCACAATTTGACAGAACAATGGCATCATGATGTGATGATAAAAACTAACAAACAAAAGTTAACATTGCAATTTGATGAACTAAAATCAACATCGTAATATGAAGGATAGTAATCAATGTCACATTACGATGAACAAAAGTTGACTTGCAATGTGATTAAAAAATATTGATGACATAATGTGATACAAAAAAGTTAACATTAAAAATATGATAAACAAATATTAATGTCAAAATATGATGAACAAATATCAACATCACAATGTGTCAAACAAAAATTGTCACCAATGCATGTGATAAACTAAAATCAACATCACAATATGATGAACAAAAATCATTATTAAATGTGATGAACAAAAACTAAGATTGAAATGTGATGAAAAAAATGACATCTCATGTGATGTACAATAACTAAATTCACATTATGAAAAACATTAACCAATGTCATAAAGTAGCAAAAAAAAATCAATATTGCAACATGACAAACAAAAATGAACATTGCAACGTGATGGATATCAAAAACATGCACTACCACATGAAAATCTCAATATCGTTGCTAGTCAATTATAGTCTTCTTGGTTAACTATGGTCAACCATGTTCACCCAAAGTTTACCAAGGCCAAACTTGGCAACATGTTTATACATCGTCGACCATAATCAACCATAAACAACAAGGTAAACCATGATGAAATTGGTCAAACAAGCTTACCAATGGACAACATAAGCAACCCTTTTCATACATGGTTAAGTGGTCTATATGATCAACCATGGTAAAGGACAATGAACCATAACTAACATGGTTAACCACAGTCATATATAGTTAAACATTAACAATGATGTTAATCCATAGTAAACCATAGGTGACCATAGTCAACCATCGTCAAATAAACTTAGCCACGGTCAAACACAATCAACAAGTTCAAACATAGTCAACAAGTTCAATGATAATCAACCATTAACAAACTAGCACAACAATGGTCAACCATGGTCACTATGATCAAACATACTTTAGTTGGGCAACCATAGCTAGCCATGATTAAATATGGTTAAACATGATCAACACGTTCATCCACTATCAACCATAAATAACCATATGTGATTAGTCAACCACAATGAATTTGGTTAAATGATGTTTGGTTGTGGTCAACATGGCTAACATAATTAACCATCTTCAGCAATAGTTCACCATAGTTAATATCTTCAAAACGATTTCAACCATAGCCAAACAAGCTCAACCATAGTCATAATGGTCAAACATCATCACCATATTCAACCATAATTGACCATGTTCAACCATGGTCAAAATAGTTAAGCAATGGTCAATCAGGGTGACCATGCTCATCTCTGGCCAACCTTAGTAACTTGTCAAATTATACCTATCCATGGCCAATGAAGACAAACCATGGCCAACATGGGCATCCATGGTTGTGCTTAGCCCACCATAATCTATCCTCTTCATCCCTAGTCAACCATGATAATCATTGTCAACCATGGTTGGCCATGGTCAATTAAGGTCAATGATGGTGAACCAAAGTCAAACATAACCAACCATGCTCAGCCAAGGTCAACAATAATATATCTTCCTAGCACTGGGTCAACCATGACAATCACATTCAATTAATGTCGGCCATGGGCAACATTAGTCAACTAAGGCCTACCTCCATCAACCAAAGTTAACCTATTCAACTATGGTCAATCTCATTGACCGTGGTCAATTTATCAACCCTCTTTAATCATTAATATAACCATCATTATAACATTAATGTAACATCAACCATCTTCAACCATGGTCAACCATCATAAACCATCAACAACCCTCAACAATCATAGTCAAACCCTTGTCAATTTTTTTAACAACATTCAATCAACATGGACCATAGTCAACAATGGTCTATGAATCTGCCCCATGCACATTGACTATCAACTAGCAAAAATACATTAATAAATGTGGTTGATATGTCGTTAATGTCATTTTCCACTTTTTATATACTAATTAATGTATAAAAAACAACCATCAACATACATGAACTACATTTACTAATGGATTATGTTAATGATATAAAAAATAATTTAAATTAGTTATTTTAGGGATATAAAAATAATAATTTAAACAAATTATTTTAGTGATATAAAATAAATTAATTTAAACTAATTTCACTGGTATACAAAAATTAGAAAAATGAACCTTTTCAAAATATTGCACAGTGATGGTCTAAATATTTCGGATATTAGACCCATTTTTAGTTGTATAATAATGTTTGCTTTTATATGAATTTGAATCCTAAAATACCTCCACGCTTCGCTTTTCTTATAAACAAGAGTCAGAATTTGGATTAGTTTAATATTATATTTGTTTTAAACCTTTTACTTTAATAAAGATTTGACCTTTTTAATATAATATATATGGCTAAATCGGAACAGATCTAGCACACTCCATTTTTAAAATGATTGTGTTGGCCATATATGTCCACTATACCCTCAAAAAGAATTCAACTTCTCTTGTGCTTTTAACGAGTGGACTTCAACTTTTGCTTTTATACACAAAAGTGGGGGCTTCATTCGCACGCAAACCAGTACACGACTATAGTGGCCCGTGGATGTTATCTTCTGCTTTTCTACTTAAAAGCGAAAAAGCAAAACCTTCCTTGGACACTCCATTCATATTTATATTTTTTAATTTAATTTAGGGTAATCGTAATTGGTGAGAGTTATCCTGAAAACAGGTCCAAATAAGTCTAAAATCAAATTTAACTGGCTGTTACTATAACAAACCCCACATAATAGTAATTAACTTATGCCTCAACAAAAGGATCAGCGAAGACACAACAACACAACAAACCATATTCAAACGAAAACCAGTATTGTAAGGCAACAAATAATTACAAACCATTGATTCTTAGGATTAGATGCTTACCGTAAGCAAGTATGTTATCTATATATAATTTTCTCTCATTAATAAGTCAATATTGGCGTAAATATTAGTTACCCAATTACCTTATCATAATGATAACATAAATATTAGTTACCTAGTTACCTTATCATAATACCCACAAGAAGATGAAGAAAAGAATAATAATTAATATAAATATGAAGTAAAGAGTGCGTTGAACTCTGAGCAGTGATGGATTGCTGATCATGTACGGGAAAAGAAGATCTTTGATAAAAGAAAATGCTTTTGTTCACATGCAAACCAACGGCATGTGATCCCGGACCCGCAATAAGATGAAGACCAAGACAGCTTTCTTGTAATGCGTGTTCATCTTTTAAGGGTTCAATGAATTCATCTTTTGCTTTTCTACTGAAAGTGAAAGCAGAAGATCAGCTTGACACATCAGCATCAAACTTTAATTGACAATCAAACCAACCAGCACATGGTGGATGATACTATCATCTGGAAAAGATATTATTTAGTAACCCGAGAGAGATGGCTTCCTTTGTGGAAAAGAAATGTGACGAAGAGTATTAAACAGAGGACGGGGAGAAAGATTAGCAGAGCCAACTATCTAAGGAGAGAACCAGTAGCGTATTGAACAGAGCATGCCATTGGTGGAGTAAGTACGTCAAGGGACGAAACAGAATTAATTTTGATTAACATTTTATTAACCTTCAACTCTGCCTTGGCCTATGGCAGTTCCTGAAGGTCACATCGACTGGGGCGTGATACAAGGCGTAGTCAGCTGATTGCTGTGAACTTTGGGACTCTCCCAACCTATTCACAGCTGCAACATTCGCAAGTTATTTACAGTGTTGCAGCCGAGAATAAAATGGGAAGAGTCGAAAGCGTGGCAACAACCAGCCGATTACGCTTTGTATCAGCGCCCCAACTGGTGTGAGCTTTGAGAATTGCCATATACCAAGCCAGACTTGCATGCTAATAAAACATTATTCGAAATTAATTCCGTTTTGTTGGTTGACATACTTCCTCCACCAATGGCACGCTCAGTTCAATTTGCTGATGGTTCGCTATCTCCTTCTTGGATAGCCCATACTGCAAATCTCTTCTTTGGATAGATTACACTGCAAATTTGTTTCTTATTTTTGTTTGTGTGTGCTTTTCTAGGTTTTAGGAGCAATCACTACATTCTGTCTGGGTCACACTAGTTTTAACTGATTGATTGGATTTGTTTAGTATGTCTAAGACACAATCACTCATTAAAATTTATCCTGAGTGGTTTTACTGAAAAGGCTCATCTTCAACCAGTTAGACTAAATTTTTCTTCTATTTTTAATAACCTTTATTATTTTTTTGTTTAACCTTCATCATTATTTTCGTCTAAGCAAAGAAGAGTTTTTTTTTTAATTATTATGTGGGCATATTTTTCTTTCTATGTGGATCTGGATATACATGCCATCCCTCACCGGTTCAAAGCCATTGAAGTACTTATGCTGGTTGTTTTGCTTCTTAATTAAGGTTTGATGCTATGCCTTACGTTTATCTCCGACTTTCACAATTGGAGCAAAAGCAAAAGATGATTCCCTGATGTGTAAGAAATCCTTTGATGAACACACAGTAGAGTAACGCCGCCTTCTTCATCTTACTGCGCGTTGAAGATAAGATATATTGGAAATGGGGTGCAATGTATTCGTAGAAGATTATTGGAATATTATTCTACTGCGTTGAAGATTATGATTATGTAACATTGAAAATTGAAAAATTAAATATATAATTTAATTTTTTTTTTTAATGGTAGTATTTTGGGTTTGTTTTTTAATTGGAATACTATGATTATGTAAAGTTGGTACTTGAAAATTTGATTTCATTTAAAAGGGTGGTCACAATTAATGAATTAGAAACTGAAAATGGTGTTTTATCTAAAATTTTGATTTATTTAAAAGGTTAATTACAAAGTTAAAATCGCATGTTTCCAGGAATTTTTGTACGAGACAATGAAATGTTCCAATCTCTTATTGTACTTCCCTATCAACCTTAATCAACTACAATTTACATGATTATATACTAACCCACTTATTCCTCGCTTATATGTGCATTTTCTTTTCTTAGAGATCTTCTTGTTTTCCTTTGCATCTCAAGCATCAGCTATTCATGACTGGTTAAAATTCAGCGCAGTCTCCATTTCAATTACGCAAGCATATTCTTTACTTCATATAAGATTACTTGTTATGTTTTTCTTCTATATTTCATATAAGATTACCTCTTATCCTTTTCTTCTTCTTGCGGGTTCTACATGAGCTTCTACATGTACTGAAGCTTTAATGTTTAATGGAGGTCTTCGCTTTTAGCATTTCGCTTCATAATATAATATAGTTAAGAAGATATTTCAGAGAAAAAAAACCATCATAGATTTATATTAAGAAAATATAAAGATCTTCAATATATAAGCTGTTGGATTGAGCCAAATGCCCAGCAACCTTTGCAAAAATTGGATACAGATAGTCCGAATCTTCCATATCTAAAAAGGGAAAACATATACATCCCATCTACAAAGCCCACATGACCAAAGATGCTAACAGATTATACAATCATTTGAAGAAACAGCCCTATTAAAAGATTACATACAATTAGCACATAAGAAAATAGGAGCAGTCGGCCCAGCCTTGGAATAGAGATCCAGAAATACTGAAACCATCTTGCAGGAGCAAAAACCCTCAGAATCATATAGCAGGCCTTTGGCAGAGAATCATTTTGATGAAAGGATTCATGGAATGCCTGAATACGCTGAAGAATAGCATGAAGGGGTTCCTTAGAACCTTGGAAAACTTGTGCATTCCTCCAGTTCCACAAGAACCAACAGGAAATGATAAACAACGATCTCCAAGATGAGGATTGCCTACTCCACCATATAAAAGCATCCTGAAGAGAAGAAAAGATAATGTAAGGAAAACCAAAATATAAAGACAACTCATACCAGATATAAAGGGACGAGGCACATTGAAAGAACATATGCAGATTAGATTCCGCTTCATTGAGGCACATAGCAAATCGGCTTGGACCCTGCCATCTTCCTCCCATGTAAGGTTTTTGTTCCCAAATAGCAGCCAAGAGAAAATAGTCATTTTGAGAGGACATGCAGCCTTCCAAAGACGTGGAGGAAACAACGGATGAGGACTCCTTGTACTGACAGAGATCATATCTGCATAAATATGCTTTACGCTCACAGGCTGGTTTGATTTTTTGAGAGACCAAACCAGAAGATCCTTTGATCCCAATCGAATAAACCCCATACTACAAAGGCTCGCTTTTACCAAATTACGGAGAGGGAGCATCGATTGGGGCAAATGCAGATCCTCCCCATCATACCAAACCGGGGAAGAACCAGACCATTCCTTTATCAGCTTGTCCCATGTAAAACATCCCAACCTGTGTAGATTGTAGACCAATGGAGAAGGGAACGAGAACTCCCGGGCGCATGAAATAGAATCATAACCAATAAACATACTAGTTCCCGAGCAGAGTTTCCAGCGAAGATTCTCGATGAAGAAAGGATGGACCTTCCCGAGACTTTTCCAAATCGTCGAACCACTCCTGATGCTAATGGACCACCTCCTGTACAAGAATTCTATACTCTTGCCTTTTAAATATTTTGCCTTAATAATCTTACTCCATGGCCCGTTGCCAAAAATTCCTCTATGAAAAGACATACATAGGAGGGCTTTCCCGAAAGTGCGCATATCTAAAAGGCCCCATCCAACAGCCCATTTTGATTTAGATATAGAAGCCATTTTGACAAGATGAATTTTGTTCTGAAAAGCATGTCCTCCCCAGAGGAAATTAGCAATCAATCTGTTCATTTGGTTTATAATGCTGGCAGGAAGAAAGAAGATATGAGCCCAGTAGACTGAAAGTTGGGAAAGGACGGCCTGTACTAAGATGAATCTGCCAGCCAGAGAAAGAAATTTAAACTCCCATCCTGAGATCTTTTTATAAAACCGGTCCAGTAGCCATTGCCAATCCCTTTTGGAGTTTCCTTTTGCCTTTAAGGTGAAGCCCAAGTATTTAAACCCTTGCTTAATTGAAAAAGGAGCAATGCCCATCAATTCAGATATCCAGTGAACGATTTCCATATTTGAATCGTTATGAAACAAAGAGGATTTTTCCTTATTGATAAACAGACCTGTAGCTTTCTGAAATTTTGAAAGAATATCATTTATGCATGCCCAGGAGACCTTACAAAGCATAGAAAAGATGAAGAAATTGTCAACAAAGAGATTATGAGAGAGGGAGACATCCCTACAAATCTTTACCGGGCAGCATCTCTTGTCTCCAACTGCTTTATTTATCTGCAAACTGAGAAAGTTCATTACCAGAATGAAGAGCAGTGGGGAAAGGGGACATCCCTGTCGAATTCCTCTCTCTGCTTGGAGGAAAGACGAAGGAATTCCATTTACAATCACTGAATATCTGACGTTCTCAACACAGGACATGACCCAATTGACACTTTGTGACTTCAGTCCAATTTTTGCCAGCAGAATTCTTAAAAAGCCCCAATCTACACAATCATAGGCTTTTTGCAGATCAATCTTAAGGATAGCCGCATCCAAATTGTCTGTCAGCATTGAAAACAGACTTTCCTGAGTCATGGCAACCGCATCCAAGATAATACGGCCCTTTAAGAACGCATGTTGGTCCCCATAAATGAAGGAATTTAGAATAGGCTTCATTCTTTCCGCAATGATTTTTGAGGTTAATTTGAACATGATGTTGCAGAGCGATATAGGCCTAAAGTCGTGAAAGGACTCAGACCTATTCTTTTTTGGAATTAGAGCTATGAAGGTAGAGGAAGTGGCCGAATGTATGCTTCCAGACATCCGGGATGCTTCAACCATCCGTAACAAGTCTGTTTTAAGAAGGTCGAAGAAATGAGAGAAAAATTCGATTGGCCATCCGTCCGGCCCCGGACTTTTATCCTTTTTAAAAGATTTGATAGCTCTTGAAAGTTCATCTTCAGAGATTGGCTTTATGAACTCTTCATTTGCTGCATCATCAAACATTTCCGGAACCAACTCTATGCCCCACAGGGCATCTTGAAAGAGGACCTCCCTTCTTTTATATTGATTTTGGAAAAATCTCACAGCCTCCATCGAGATCTCTTGGTGAGATAAGAGAACATTCCCCTTTTCGTCTTTAATGCTCCAGATAGAGTTTTTTTCTCTTCTTGCATTTGCATACTTGTGGAAGAATCTCGTATTTCTGTCTCCCTCTTTGAGCAAAATGTCTCTGCTCTTTAGCCGCCATGTAGCCTCCTCCTTTAGCAAGATCAATTGTTTCCTTTTCTCCAAATTTCTTATCTTGCTTTTTAGATCTGGAGATAGACTATTGGGATCAGCTAACTCTAATAGGGAGTCTAGTTCCTTTCGAATATTATTCAACTCTTGTTTATCCATCCTCCTCTTTTGATTTTTCCATTCCTTCGTCATAGCCCGCAATCTCTCCATCTTTACACGGAATGGAATAAAAGGTGCCATTTCGAGGAGACTCTTCCATTCTCGGGAAATTATTTCATTAAAGGATGGGTCTTCCAAATGGATCTTGTTGAATTTAAAAGGGTAACCAAGTCTGATTACATTTTCACACCATTTTAGAAGAATGGGTCTGTGGTCAGAGGAGTGATCATTCCCGATAGATAATACGGGCATACCCAATTTCCCGATAATGCTAGCATGTATGATGATTCTGTCAATTCTCTTTGCTATGTAGGCCTGCCCAGTCCTGTTGTTATCCCAGGTAGGCCTCATTTTATCAGGGGCAATGTCCACCAGATCCCTATTTAGTAATTCCTTCCTTATTCTGTCAGCCAAAGGGTTAATTTTCCTTTTTGAGCTTTTGCCGAAGCAGCGGGAGAGAGCGTCCATTACCATTCCAGAACCATCCAAGAAAAGTAGCAAAGAACCACGAAAAACTAAAGCCCAAAAAAACCAGATATTTACTGCAAGGAATAGCAAAAATATGATGTTTACAGACCTCCCTCGTGGCAATCCTTGCAGAGCAACCCGAAGCCGTGAGGCCCAGGATTGGAAAAGGAAAACACAAGATAGCTTCTAGGGGAATATTTATAACTTAGAAGGGACAATGTAGCACCATACAATTCCCCCTCTAGGCGTTCTCTTGCATGGAAACGAGAAATGATACCATCTCTACGTGTCCGAAGGATAGGGTGGGAGAGCATGCATGAGACTACAACTAGAAGCAGGGTGGCGCAACGAGAAGGAGGCTATGATGCCTTCCGACCCAAAAACCAATCAACTGATGACACCCATCTAAACCAGGGAAACCAATCAGCTACATGAGGTTTAGGAACTCCCGAAAATTGTCTGGCTCATACTTTGACTGGTGGCTGAAACCTGTTGAGTCTGAGAAATGGTGGCATGATCTCTCTAGGACGTATACTCTCCCGCACTCTGGCCAGTTAAGAAGATATTTCACAAAAACTATTTTTTAAGAAATTATTCTTTATAGCTTAAACAAAAATAGAAGCCCTCCAAGTCTCCTTGTTAATGGTAAAATTATAAGAAGTCTGTATGCCAAAATTTTTTGAAATAAATTTAGATGTGAAAATAAAAATGTTAAAGGTATTTGAATAATTCTTAGCCTCAACTATCCATTGATTTTTATAGCTATTGGATTATGAGCATTGTTCCTGATAGTAACTCAACATACTCTACTGGAAAAGGGTAGAAAAGGATCATATGCATATCTTTATAAGCAAGAAAAATGGATTATGTTCATGATATTCTTGTTATTTTAATAGTAATAAATTACTGTCAATGTAATTGAGATTTTTTTTTTCGATTTTTTCTCTCTGGTTGCCCTCACATATCTATTCAATTCAATGGTCTCATATTTGATCTTAGATAGCAAAGAAGCTTTTGTCTTAAGATTTTTTTTTTCAAATGGCTTTAGCTAAGGGAACTCCACTCTTTTTTTAATGTTTCTTTGTTATTAACTAGGAATAAAAATGGAGAATATAGATATATTGTTTATTGTGAGGTAAATTCATTACACAAAATTGTCAAAAAAAAAAGAAGACAGTATTTCTTGGCACAATTAAAAATAGATTTTTCCAAAAATGACAAATGTAATTAGCAGGAAATTGTCCATATAGAAAGGAACATTAAAGGGTTGAAAAATACAAAAAAAACTTCCATAACTTGAGTGATTCAAAGTAGCGAAGTTAGGTATGTTGGCATTATGAGACAAGTGTTGTCCTTGATGGAAAATCACACAGATGACAGATAATAGTGGAGCAGGTCAGCAGCAAGGATTTGATGATCAGACTACAAGAATGAAGAGAAAATATATATACGCAGGTTCATCGTGACCGAGCCACGTATACACGCAGGTTAGACGTTACAAAGGCGCGTATGTGTATACATGCACTTTAATGCAAAGAAAAGCGCGTATATATTGGAGAACTTACTTTTGGTCCGTGGTAGTTAGTCCTTGGTATTTGAACCTATGGTTTTGGACCATAGTATCTCGTCAGATGTGTTGACCCCAAGTATTGGTTCCTTGGTATCAGTTTGTTATGGTTTTTGACCATGGTATTGAGCAAGGCCTAAGACTATAAAAGGAGAAGAAGATCATTAGGCAAAGGTATCTGAAAAAGTCTTGAATATCTGATGAAGGATGAGATCCAGTATGCAGGTTATGGGTTGATGATGCATTGCTTGATCTAAGCTAAGGAGGGATCTCACCGGTTGATGGAGAACAAGATCTAAGGAGAGATCGGGATCAAATGGTTTGAAATGAACTATATTTATATGGTTGATTATGCTTATTCTAGATCTGCATACTGATGCATGTAATGTTCTATAAATGTTATGAGTATGACTGATGTTTGGTACAGCTGCAAAGTTATAAGAAAATATTTTTAGATCTGTATGTGGGTTGGCCTTGGAAAAAGCGTGTATGTACGCGGGTTTGATTCATTGTAGTAGCGTATACCATTTTGATCTAGGATGTTTGAAGTTACAGGTGGTTCTTGTTGTTGATGACAGTTTAAAGGTGTCAGTATTCTGCATATCCTGATTGGTTGATTGTGTTTAGCTTCAGTATTGATGGATGAGAACTAAATTTGGATCAAGATCATAATGACTCATATTTATGTGATCTGATGGACTAGATCTGGGTGCTAACACATATTATCCTTGTATATGTAATGATCTGGGTATGTCTGAAGTCAGGAAGTGCAGCGAAGTTATGAATAAATAATTAATGACATATACGCTGGTTCGCTTTGGTGAAATCGCGTATACACGCAGGTTCGGCACTTCCAAGTAGCATATGCACTCTGATGCGTGATTTTGATGGTACAGTTGGTTCTGATTGTTGTTACAGAGTTCTATTGTCTGCTCTGTGTTCTGGTGACTGTTTTGTTGACAGGGTTTCAGTGTTTCAGTGATTCAGAGATTGATGATGCTAGTATTGATTGTTTTGTGCTTCAATGATATTTATGGGTCCAGTATGAAAATTTGATGAAACGTGGCCTTCGGATTATAGTGTTGTGCTTCAGGAGTATCTAGTCTGAAAATGTATGAAATGTGGTCCCTGGAGGGTGAAAGGAGATTGTAGGTCGGCGCCTACATACTAGTACATGGATCAGCTAGTACAAGAGCTAAGGGGGTTGTAGCTCCCATCCAAGAGAGCCTGGAAAATGAGAGAGGGTTGTAGCCCTCTGCAGGTAGAAGCCTACGTACTGGTAAAGGACTGCACCAATACAAAATATTGTAAAATGAAGTATCTTATTGAAGAAGATAGAGATGACTTGTAGCAGGTGGTTTTCACCCACATTGGGTTTCCACCTTATATCATGGTGTTCATGTGTGCTTCTTGTGTGTGATGATCTGTTCTGTTTTACTACACCTGCTTACTATTCATATGTTCTGGTTCACTAACTAAAGATCAACATTTAATGGATTAACTGAATCATAAGTATTTTGGATATACGCTAGTTGCTTAAGACACAGTTGCGTATACACGCGGGTTCCCTTGAATGAAGTAGCATATATGTATCTAAGTATGGAAATGAAAAAGTTTTATTGATCTGATAATACTAATTCACCCCCCCCCCCTCTCAGTACTATTTCCAACAATTGGTGTCAGAGCAGATCCTTTTGTAGAAGCTTGATCGCTTGAAGGAGATCCGTGGAACTATGGGAAAGAAGCTTAAGAAGAAAGCACCTAAGAAGAAGAAGACATCTCAGAAGAACTATGATAGTGGGAGAATCGATTGGGGATTAGGTGTAAGAAGCTCTTCAGATTTAGAATCAGATTCAGAATCATTTCAAAATGAAGATGAACTATCAGGTATGAATTTACTATCCTCTGATGTTCCAGCTATCTATCCATTTGGAAAAGATGAAAGTGATAGCGAAACAACTGAATTTTCTCTTATGGGTGAACAAGAAAGATATCAAATAGAGGCAGAATTTAAAAGGCTTTCAGATAAAATCAGAGATCAACAAGATCTATTGAACAAAAGGGAATTTGACTTCAAAGAAGAAGCCACCAAACTAAAGGCCCAACTAGAGGAAGGAAACAAGGTAAGGAAGTTATTCAAGGACAAATATCAAAAGTTGCAAGATGAAGTAACATCACTAAGAGATGAAGTCAATGAAAGAAGCACAACCATCAAGAAACTCAGAGATAGATCCAATTACTATGAAAGTATTGAAGCCACGATCCGCTCGCTAAAGGAAGATCTTGAAGAATCAACGAAGCAGAATAAAGATCTACTCCAAGC
Organism: Pinus tabuliformis; assembly: GCA_031772625.1. Lineage (NCBI taxonomy): Eukaryota > Viridiplantae > Streptophyta > Pinopsida > Pinales > Pinaceae > Pinus > Pinus tabuliformis. Next base: position 571,012,083 of record CM062817.1, on the reverse strand, counting down.
TATTGAAAAACAGGTAAACGAAGTTATTAGCTTAAATCTCATCTGGAATGTGCCTTCAGAATTGGTCAAATGCAGCAGGATCTGAATGAAGAACAAGAAAAGGAGATTCTCAAACTAAGGCATCAGTTGGAAGAAGGAAGGAAAGCTGAAGAAGACATGAAGAAGCAATGTCTAGAAAAGGAAGAACAACTTCAAGTTGAGGTAAATATCTTGAAAGGTAAATTAGAAGAAAAGGATAAACTGTTACGATTTCAAGATAGTACTAAAGCCTTGGATGATATTCTTAATAGTCAAAGGTCTCCTGCTATCAAGACTGGTCTTGGTTTTCATGAATCTGTTGAAGGTGAATCTAGTTCACAAGGTGAGGCAAGGAACTCTAAAGAGAAATCTAAAATGATCAACAAGGAGATAAGAGAGATGAGAGGTCAACCCCATCAACAATCAAGGAAAGAGATTCTTCAAAGAAAATCTATTACTCCTAACTATGGAAGTAATAGTCAGCCATTTACTATTGAATGTTATGAATGTCATAATCTTGGACATGTTGCAGCTAGACGTAGAAGAAGAACGGTTCAATATCATCACATTCCAGGTACTTTAATGGATATTGTTTTTCTTGCAATATGTTTGGTCACAAAGCTGCTGACTGCTACAGGGGTAATATGAAACATGTAAGATGTTATGCATGTAACAAGCTTGGACATATAGCAAAGGAATGCAGGAACAAAGGATGGACATCGCACCAAAAGGAGAAAACATCATCACACTTGAAGATATGGAAGAAGAAGGAAGTAGAGTCAAAAAGATGTGGCACAGCACAATGTACTGAGACACAGCACAACATAGACATAACATACTCAGGGGGAGCTGAAAGTGTAAAAATTCAGTGTCCTGAATCTCATACGCAAGTTTCTTTAAGGGAAGTCGCGTATATACATGAGTTAGACACTGCAAAGTCACGTATATGTCAGTCTGATGAAAAGCAGTAGGGACAGGCTCAGGAAAAGGGTCTGATATGATTCAGTCCATTATTTGCTCTATTGGTTAATAGTTATAGTCTGCTGAGGATGTGTGGAAATGTCTTGATACTTGTAAGATGTTAGAAGTGTTTTGATCCTAACTTGACGATGATGTCTTGATGCTTATTGCTGATATATGCATGATCAGATCTAACAGTTAATAGATGGCACAGGTTGAGGTGGAGCATATGCCTTTAATAATGCATTGTTGGCATTATGGTTAATAGTCCTTGGTATGACTAAATGATATATCTTGTTATGATGTGGTTATGAGTTTTCCATGATAAAATCTCATATGATTCTTGGGTTTACATAGTAGATGTTCAGATCATATGTGTGGATTGATTCTTAGATGGTGCATATATGATGATTACATGGTGATCTTCATAAGGATAAGGAGCAGTACATAATTCACATCTTCTTTACTTGATGATGAGTCACTCATATGCTACTATGGTCATATGCATAAAGATCATACAGTTATGATGCAGGCACTCATGTGGATAAGGATTGTTGCTGTTGATGATATCAAGAAGTTTTGTCGAATGAGCTTGAGCTCAAGATACATAGTGCTGATACATGGATGACTACTCAAAGTTGCTTTGTTGGAGACATGATGATGATTTTTTATGATGATAGAATTCTATTCAAAGGGATGAATTGATGCAGACATACCTTGTTATAGGTTGATGACTTATACTCTATAGGACATTTACAGGTTGTTGATTTGGAAGTGGTTGTACGCGAGTTCTATGAGTAATATCCGCGTATATACGCATGTTTCTGTGGATACAGTAGCGTATATGTTGGTTTGAATAAAATCAGTGGGCCAGACTCTGGTTGAGAAGAGTCTGATATGGGTCTGACAGAAACCATCTGGCACAGGTTCAGGGGGAGCAGATTAACTTCTAATAATGCATTGTTGGCATTACCTTAGAAGCTCTTGGTTCGTGTACACAAGCTGTTTAGAACAGGTGCAGAAGGAGAACATAAGGAGAGCATGGTTGTTGATTTGAAAAGTGTTTGATAGATGCTGCTGCTATCAATTATTGTTGACTTTCATCTCTATGTCATGTATCTCTTTTATGGTGTCAAGGTCATGTAACGGCCTATCTTAGTTTCCCCACTATGTCTGGGATGAAGATGTAATGTTCTTGTTTTATCATGTGTATCTCCACTTGGTTGGGTGGATGATCCCTACTTGGTTGGGAAATGGATGTATGTATGAGTCCTTAGTGATAGGAAGGTCATTTATGATAGAGTCATGTTCTTCTTGTAAAACATCTTTTTGCAGACCTTGCTTATAGGCAGGGGGAGCATGAACAACACACTTCAGCAGAGCAGAGACTTCAGCATGCACTCAAGGGGAGCATGGACAGATTGGTACACCTTGGCATATACAAAGGGGGAGCTCATTCAGAAATTTCAGCAGGCACTCAGTGGGAGTATGGACAACAAAGGAAGAGAATATCTTGGTCTGCCCTTTGCCCTTGATGTCAAAGGGGGAGAGTGATTTGGTGTTGTTGCCATCAAGTCCAAAGGGGGAGATTGTTGGCATTATGATGCATGTGTTGTACTTGATGGCAACCCACTCAAGAAGAACATCTCACTTAGTTATAACTAGATGAATCTTCAGGAGAGATATCAGATGTGGCTGAATGCATGAAAGCTCAAAGGAATCAGATGATAGTTCTAAGTGTGACAAGTTAGCTTTGCCATCAAGTCCAAAGAGGGAGATTGTTGGCATTATGAGACAAGTGTTGTCCTTGATGGCAAATCACACAGATGACAGATCATAGTGCAGCAGGTCAGCAGCAAGGATTTGATGATCAGACTACAAGAATGAAGAGAAAATATATATACGCAGGTTCATCATGACCGAGCCGCGTATACACGCAGGTTAGACGTTACAAAGGTGCGTATGCGTATACACGCACTTTAATACAAAGAAAAGCACGTATATATTGGAGAATTTACTTTTGGTCCGTGGTAGCTAGTCCTTGGTATTTGAACCTATGGTTTTGGACCATAGTATCTTGTCAGATGTGTTGACCCCAAGTATTGGTTCCTTGGTATTGGTTTGTTATGGTTTTGGACCACGGTATTGAGCAAGGCCTAAGACTATAAAAGGAGAAGAAGCTCATTAGGTAAAGGTATCCGAAAAAGTCTTGAATATCTGATCAAGGCTGAGATCCAATATGCAGGTTATGGGTTGATGATGCATTGCTTGATCTGAGCTAAGGAGGGATCTCACCGGTTGATGGAGAACAAGATCTAAGGAGAGATCGAGATCAAATGGTTTGAAATGAACTATCTTTATATGTTTGATTATGCTTATTCTAGATCTGCATACTGACGCATGTAATGTTCTATAAATGTTATGAGTATGACTGATGCCTGGTACAACTGCAAAGTTATAAGAAAATATTTTTAGATCTGTACACGGGTTGGCCTTGGAAAAAGGACATATGTATGCAGGTTTGATTCATTGTAGTAGCGTATACCATTTTGAGCTATGATGTTTGAAGTTACAGGTGGTTCTTGTTGTTGATGACAGTTTAAAGGTGTCAGTATTCTGCATATCCTGATTGGTTGATTGTGTTTAGCTTCAATATTGATGGATGAGAACTAAATTTGGATCAAGATCATAATGACTCATATTTATGTAATCTGATGGACTAGATCTGGGTACTAACTGTTATAGACATTTTTGTGCCTCGTGACATGGAGCATGAAATGTCAATAATTACAGGGATCCTCGGTCCCTAAACATGTTGTTCTTACCCCTAAAAGAACAAGGCCATCGAACAACAGCACTTCCAATCAGTTCTCCACCTGAAAACACTTCAAAACAGGCTAATTTTGGATCATGTCAGCTGCTCCACTGAGCATCTGCGCTGGAATGCAACTGCTCCTCCTTGTACCTGCGCTGGAAGTCAAATCTAATGAAGGCTACCTGCGCTGGGCGAGATTGGCCAAGTGGCACAGTCATTCTGCAAGGTGTCAACTACCCAGGAAGCTTCCAAACTGACACTTGGTTCATGAGATTCGCCCTGTGATGAGTAAGAGGTACTTGATCACCATGTGTAAGCAAGGATCTCCAAGTGGACTTAAGAACTGAAGATTAACTGAAGAGGGAGAGGACACAAGGCAGCTTTATGTCAGTCTCAAGCTGACTCATCCTCTCTTCTTCTCTCCTATATATAGAGCTCTTCTATGAGGTCTATGGAGGCTGGAATTTTGTGTAAAGCAAGGAGGTGCTGTTGGTTTACAGTTAGAGCTATTGGGTGATTGTTTTACTAGAGGTGAAGAGGAGAGTTCTTGCTGCTGGGGAGGTGCTGCTGGATTGGAGCCATTATTGGTTGTAACCTTCTCAGAACCCTGTTACTTCTATCAATAAAGTTTTGCATGTTCTCCTATATACTTGTATTGCATTGATGTATTGTATTTACATGTATATTTGATTCATCCTAATCCATGCTTCATTTATGAGTACATGTATCTTGTAGTTTGCTCTCTTGTTTGTGCAGGATCTGTGTGTGGCTGGACCGGCAAAGAGAGCAAGGAGCTGGGAACAAGAGACAAAGAGAGAGGACAAGGATCGACTAAGCGAAAGACACCAGGTTGGTTAATCTTTCTCCATTCTCTCTGTACTTTCATAAAGGGAATCATCAAAACTTTACTTTCAGTTGTTGCTAAAGACTATCACCTTTAGAGTAGGGATAGGGTCATCCGCATCGGATACTTTTCCCCACAACAAACTGGCGACTCCGCTGGGGAGCCTAGTATCTTGTTGGTGTTTGTAGTATTTTTGCTATTCATTTCTTGAAGAAAAGAGTACCAAATCGAAAAGCTTTTGACTATATCAAAAGCGAAGTAGAGGGACTGCTACTCTTGCTCATTTGTTGAGCAAATTCAAGATTTGAAGAGCCTATCTACAAAAGACTCTTTACTCTTTGTGATAGATCTTCATCCTCTTGATCATCCCTTAGCCTGTACTTGACCTATAGCTTTTTATTTCAGCAAAAACAGTGCATTTTTGAGCTTTTTATGACCCGGAATTCTTTGTAGACGAAACTCTCGTGAGTCAGTGCAGGCTGTCCACAGGCAGTCTGCATTACAGCGCAGGTACTCCCTTCGGGAACTGCGCTGAGAGTCAAACTGGCAGACTAGAACCTGCGCTGGTCCAGTTAGCCATTGTCTTGCTCAGCTTTCCCTTTGTGTCTTGGCCCTGTTTTCACTGAGTTTTAGCTGATTGCTTGCTGGTCATTGTACTTGCTGTAGACCACTTCTCCTTGACATTATTCCGCCTCAGTTGTGTGATGAGACTGTGAATGTTCTTTCAGTATTTCTTGCTTCAGTTACAGTTTCCCATTGTGAAAAGCGAACCAGTATAGCTGTGACCTCTTAGATCCTGAACTGTAAAAGTGTCTTTGTGATCTTATGAGCTAGTTTTATTACTGTTCATGGCTGTTTGAGTTTGTTTGCTTTTCATTTCATGGTTTGAATCTATACATTTCCTGTGTTTTAAACAAGTCTATCATAAGGTGTCTTTTTGATTGTGGACAAGCTTGTTTATTTCTTCTTGAAATTAGATTCAAAATTATACAACAGTTTCCTTTCTGTCTAGCATCAACATTAAGGATAACGAAAAGAAATACATGCATTGTGCATTTTGCATTTGACTGTATGCTTGACGATTTAGGAAGATGTGCATTTTAGTGTGTGTTCTTTGATCTGTGGAAAAATTTGTGTCTTTCTTTTCCCTCAAGTAGATTAAGGTTTTCAAAGTTGAAAGATTGAAAAGATTTGCTTCTCATTCTTAGATTGCATATAGGAAGTTGTATATATACATCTCGTGGCGAACCTGAAAGGCAAACTGTTAAGAAAGATCAACATTAAAATAAACTCAATTTACATAACAACGCTTTGGAATTTAACACAAACATCTAGAGGTCTAGGTAGAGACGTGTTCCGGCGTCGTTAAACATAGTGACTGTCGATCTCTACGAAGGTGGGTGATTCCTCCTGAGAGTCGGTGGCACTAACACGGACTTGAGCTCCCGCGTACCGTCGCGTATATTGGGAGACCCCTATAGACTTTTATCCTTTATCCTTAGGAAACCGTGTCGGCCGCCCTACTGATCGCGATGCAGTGAACACAGCATTCACGAAGATCGACCACCCGTACTGTAAAACGTATTCTGTGGTTTCGCGAAAGGTTTGGCACACCCTCTGCCTAGATCTCCAGAGCAGTTTCTTTTGGCCTTTTTCAAACTCTATAACTGAAAAAGTCCAACCGAGCATTTGTCACTTCGGGCTCGTTAATACATCGAAGGCGACTAGAGTCATCTTTAGCTTTTTCTCGACTCTTAAAACATGAAAAAGCAAGTTTGTGTCTAAAAGCGTCGTTAATAAAATTTATTTTAAGCGGAACATAATCACCTGTTATTCCCACGTTGATCTTTCAGTTGAAAAGTATGGAGCCCACCAACCAAGGAAGTAACCTTGGCGGAAGTCCAAATCCCTTCTCCTCTTGGGGAGATGTTGGTGCGCCTCATATGGCTACATTGTCACTTCCAGGATTGACAATCGGCCTCCCTGTATGGCTCTTTTCAACTAATGTAGTCCAGATCGCCACTAATCCTGAGCAGTCGAATCAACAGTCAGAACAATCTAGAACTACCCACCAGCCTTCCACTTCTTATGATACTTCCTCTGACCCTTCATCTTCACAAGGTAGAGCCGGCAAAAGTCAGCCTCCCAAGGAGAAGAAGGAAAAGAAGAAGAGCGAAAAGAAGCAGAAGGAGCCTCTAGCGAAGGCGACTGGGGGCAAGCAGAAGAAAGCTGACAAAAACCCACACACTGCACCGACCGGGCCTAAATCGCCATGTGTCATTTGCAAAGGGACCCACTTCCATCGTGATTGTCCTTGTATTCCCCGGATACTAAGGGACTGGTCCCCAAGGTTGCACAATCCGGTAGCATCAACCTCTGGTTGTCATGTTGATTGCAATCCGTCAACTAACGAGAGTGAAGGACGAAGAAGGGGACCAAGATCACCCTGTCTATTGTGTGAAGGCAATCATGCCATCCACAAATGTCCATTCTTAGATGAGGCAAAGAGAGTTTTGGAAGATCGTCCGGTATCACCGTTACGACTTCCTCCTGGATACCAAAAACTCCTGCCTAATCCCTCGATAGTTGAAAATCCAGTTGGCCCGCTCAAGTGGTCAGCTGAAGTGTCGGTCATTCAGAATGAACCTACTGAATCCAGACCAGACGAAAGTCTAAAGGTCGAAACGGCAGTTGACCCGGTTCTTCCTTCAGAGGTTCTATCATCCAATGACTCCGTCATTGAAGACCCGTCTTCAAATGACACCGTCGCCGAAGAGTCGTCTTCATGCGACACCCTCACTGAAGAGAATAAAGATGACACCATCCAGGTTCTTTTCATCAGCACCGACTCCGATGAGCATCAGGGCAATGCGCCCATTCCTTTATCGCAGGAAGGAACATCATCAGAGTCATTTCCGGCCGTATATTCGGTCCCACCACCAAGCAACCTGGTTGTATCCTTTGATTGGAATCAACTAGGCAAACCCCGGTTACCAGCCAGCATACCATTCAGAATCATTGTCCAGATCTATAGAATGATTATGGCTGGTACTATCATTGATGAAGGGGCGTCTGTGAGTATCCTTTCCTCTGTTGCTTGGAAAGCACTGGGTTCCCCAGCGCTTTTACCTAAGTTGAGAAATCTCTCAGGTTTTGATAAAGGAACCAGTCGACCATTAGGGGTCCTCCCCGATGTACCTGTTACATTGAAAGGGAAGACCGTCGAGATGAACGTGTTGGTAGTTCAAGGACCCTTGGATTATAATCTACTCCTTGGACGCGACTATATTTATTGCATGGGAGCGATAGTCTCCTCACTCTTTAGAGTAATGTGTTTTCCACACGAAGGAAGGGTGGTCAAGCTCGTAGACCAACTTTCGTTTCTGGGATCTCGCATCGCAAATAGTCAAATACCATTCCTAAATGGTCTGTTCACTCAAGATTCGCCTCCACCCCCGGTCCTCCTTCCCGATGAGCGCGAGTGATTCGGAAAGAAAGACTAGGACCCAGGGGGCATGCACCCTGGTCTGCTTCGGGCAGAAGAAACCCCGGGTATAAGAAAGAATTTCCGCAGAAGAATATGACTAGTCCGTACCCCGTCCGAAGGAAGTGGGGTTGTTCTAGAATAATAATCTTTTGTTAAAGTTATGTGTTTGACCAAAGAGTCATTCACCTTTGTCTAAAAAGTGGGTAATGCCCAAGTAGGAATTCCCTTATTGCAACAAGTAGTAACCATCTTTGAGTTCAAGCCTCGCCCATCGAAACATATGTTTCGAAGGATAAGCAGGGGCAGTCTACGAAGAAGGAGACCGTATTGTTGTGACAGAGGGTAACCATCTTTGGACAACCCAATGATAGACACCGCCGAAGAAAGAGATTGATTTGCAGCAGCAAATCGAACCGTCTTTGGAATAATAAGAAAGAGGCAAGCCTCCCTCAATAATACCAATGTTTTATCTTTGAGTAGTGTTCTTCTATTGTCACAAATAGCTGTTTATTAAAAGTGGGCAAGACCCCTTAGAATAACGAGAAGACAAGTATCGTTAGCATTAGATTGGCAAGATGACAAGTAACTGTGAACACCCAAAGAAAAGCAGAGGTAGGGGAGAGGAGGGGCAGCCTCGAAATTCTATCCTATACCTGGGGGCATGCAAACCTTCTGGAGTGCAAGCTAGGGGCGGTTATTTATCTGGTTTTAAGATTAGCCGTTTCCAAACTTGCATGAAAGAAGCCTGTGGGGCAGAAGTAAAATTTGCCAAAGTGAGCATAGCTGTGGTAAGGCATAAGCTCTATAAAAATTGGTCCTTACGGGAGGCGTTCTTTTTATGACTGGTATATCGAGCAGTTTTAGCATATAGTTCATGCTCGTTAAAAAATAAACGCAAAATTCGAGCAGTTTTATGACTGAATCTATGCTCGTTAAAAAATAGAAAAGTGTGAGCAAAAGTTTCCCCCAGAGTTCAAGCTCATGGAAAAAATGAACCGGTAAATAACCTTTTGAGATCGTAAATTCATTAGCCATAAGAACCTTGATCGTGTTGTCATCCATCACCTCCACCGTTCATTTGGCCGATTATTCACTTCCATTTGTGTGTTTACCTCTTTTGAGAAACAGCTGCGAAGAGTGATTCCACCTAGCCATCCTCGTAACACTGCCGTGATTGGAAAATTCCAACCTGTACCTGGAATCTGATGCTATCCCTGTTTATCACTCGTTCCTCAAAAGACGAGTCTTCTTTCAGCTCTTTTCACTGACTCGTAAAATATGAAAAGTTTGCCGAGTTTTGGCCTTCCAGCTCGTTAAATGACCGGAACGCTATCCCTCCTCTAAATTTTAATCTTTTTGGACCTGAGGGATTATTGCACAAAAAGATCGAGCGCTTGTCTTGTTCGGCTCGTAAAAGTACCGAACAGCCATCCCTTCTGTATTATTTTATACTTTTTCGGACTTAGGGGATTAGATGACGAAAAAGGAATCATGGAGTTGACTTTCTGTACCTTTTCAGACTCTCTAAAAATGAAAAGGACCGAGTTTTCCTTGTCGTTAGACTCGTTAAAATGATTAAATAGCGACAAACTTGTCTTTAGACGAGAACGAGTTTCCCTATCGCTAGGCTCGTTAAATCATAGCGATGGGCTTGCCCGAAGGGCAGGTTATAGAACAAGCATATGTTATCCTCCTCAAGCTTGACAAAAATAAAGAGGTACTGGTCAGAAATGACTGGGGAAAAATTGGGAGAACATCAAAGTTTAATGGTAGCAAGTCACTCTTGGACATGACACTTTTCCTCCGTACCACATCGGGTTGGGTTGTCTCATTCACCGGTCTCATCACCATGGTCCTCGCCAAACCATCCACATTTGGGGTAATGCTACCAATCCATCGCATCAGTGTCGTTATATGTTCAAGAGGGGTAATTCTGAAAGTGTCAACCGTGTCCCATCCACTGCCATACATTATCCTTCATCCATTCATGATCGCCACCCTGAATCATATGTCACAGTTTGTTTTCACCTCCACTAAAGTCATTAGCTCCGTTCCGTGTCATTGACGTGGGATTCATTAAAGCCCTCCTTTGACGGATCGCTTCTTGTCGACTTCAGCTCATTATCCAAGAAGTTGATCTAGGAACACCCCCATCAGTACTTTGAAGCTTGCATGCCTCAATGGCAAGTTTCTCACTTCCGGCGACAGGTATACATCAATGACCTTCGACCAGAAGATTTTGCGTGGCGTTCGACGCCAAGTCCTTTATTCACGCCACGTGAATTGTACTGCAGTACCTTGAGGGTCATCGTCATTATTGGTGATTCCTCTCGCGCTTGTTAACGGTTTTCATTATTGACCGGTAATCAAGCGATGTCTTTCCATGTTCGACTTCAGCGTGATTCTCACATGGATCGACTTGTACTTAGAGTGAAGATCGAACGAGTTTGAAGACCCCGGATCTAGTTTCATCCATCCGGGCTGCAATATATATTCAGGAAATATAAAAGCATTTGTCATGTACATCATTGCAACAGATGATCATCCTATTCAAAGGATGATAATTTCAGCAGAAAATTATCAGTCTACCTTCAGACGATCGTCTGTCATATGTACCAAAATGTATTTATAAAAGCTGAGCATGGGAATGCCCGCCTCAGCTAGATCATGAAAATAGAATGAAAAATAATGTATTGTATTGTATTGTATTACAGGGCACATCCTCAGCACTGGAATGAACTTCAGACCCTCTAGATAAAGCATTTCACCCGATAAACGGCCTCATACTTTAGGGGGCAACTGTTATAGACATTTTTGTGCCTCGTGACATGGAGCATGAAATGTCAATAATTACAGGGATCCTCAGTCCCTAAACATGTTGTTCTTACCCCTAAAAGAACAAGGCCATCGAACAACAGCACTTCCAATCAGTTCTCCACCTGAAAACACTTCAAAACAGGCTAATTTTGGATCATGTCAGCTGGTCCACTGAGCATCTGCGCTGGAATGCAACTGCTCCTCCTTGTACCTGCGCTGGAAGTCAAATCTAATGAAGGCTACCTGCGCTGGGCGAGATTGGCCAAGTGGCACAGTCATTCTGCAAGGTTTCAACTGCCCAGGAAGCTTCCAAACTGACACTTGGTTCATGAGATTCGCCCTGTGATGAGTAAGAGGTACTTGATCACCATGTGTAAGCAAGGATCTCCAAGTGGACTTAAGAACTGAAGATTAACTGAAGAGGGAGAGGACACAAGGCAGCTTTATGTCAGTCTCAAGCTGATTCATCCTCTCTTCTTCTCTCCTATATATAGAGCTCTTCTATGAGGTCTATGGAGGCTGGAATTTTGTGTAAAGCAAGGAGGTGCTGTTGGTTTACAGTTAGAGCTATTGGGTGATTGTTTTACTAGAGGTGAAGAGGAGAGTTCTTGCTGCTGGGGAGGTGCTGCTGGATTGGAGCCATTATTGGTTGTAACCTTCTCAGAACCCTGTTACTTCTATCAATAAAGTTTTGCATGTTCTCCTATATACTTGTATTGCATTGATGTATTGTATTTACATGTATATTTGATTCATCCTAATCCATGCTTCAGTTATGAGTACATGTATCTTGTAGTTTGCTCTCTTGTTTGTGCAGGATCTGTGTGTGGCTGGACCGGAAAAGAGAGCAAGGAGCTGGGAACAAGAGACAAAGAGAGAGGACAAGGATCGACTAAGCGAAAGACACCAGGTTGGTTAATCTTTCTCCATTCTCTCTGTACTTTCATAAAGGGAATCATCAAAACTTTACTTTCAGTTGTTGCTAAAGACTATCACCTTTAGAGTAGGGATAGGGTCATCCGCATCGGATACTTTTCCCCACAACACTAACACATATTATCCTTGTACATGTAATGATCTGGGTATGTCTGAAGTCAGGAAGTGCAGCGAAGTTATGAATAAATAATTAATGACATATACGCTGGTTCGCTTTGGTGAAATCGCGTATACACGCAGGTTCGGCACTTCCAAGTAGCATATGCACTCTGATGCGTGATTTTGATGGTACAGTTGGTTCTGATTGTTGTTGCAGAGTTTTGTTTTCTGCTCTGTGTTCTGGTGACTGTGTTGTTGACAGGGTTTCAGTGTTTCAATGATTCAGAGATTGATGATGCTAGTATTGATTATTTTGTCCTTCAATGATATTTATGGGTCCAGTATGAAAATTTGATGAAACGTGGCCTTCATATTATAGTGTTGTGCTTCAGGAGTATCCAATCTGAAAATGTATGAAATGTGGTCCCTGGAGGGTGAAAGGAGATTGTAGGCCGGCGCCTACGTACTAGTACATAGATCAGCTAGTACAAGAGCTAAGGGGGTTGTAGCTCCCATCCAGGAGAGCTTTGAAAATGAGAAATGGTTGTATCCCTCTGCAGGTAGAAGCCTGTGTACTGGTAAAGGACTGCACCAGTATAAAATATTGTAAAATGAAGTATCTTATTGAAAGAAGATAGAGATGACTTGCAGCAGGTAGTTTTCACCCACGTTGGGTTTCCACCTTATATCATGGTGTTCATGTGTGCTTCTTGTGTGTGATGATCTGTTTTGTTTTACTGCACTTGCTTACTATTCATATGTTCTGATTCACTAACTAAAGATCAACATTTAATGGATTAACTGAATCATAAGTATTTTGGATATACGCTAGTTGCTTAAGACACAGTTGCGTATACACGCGTGTTCCCTTGAATGAAGTAGTGTATATGTATCAAAGTATGGAAATGAAAAAGTTTTATTGATCTGATAATACTGATTCACCCCCTCCTCTCAGTATTATTTCCAACAAGGTATTCCCAACATTGAGAGAGTCTAATCCAAGACATAGATTTTGTTGAAAATAGTTGAGTACTCATATTAGTATAAAACCACTAAATGTGCACTTTGAATAACATTTCCAGCATATTATTCATAAACTAAGAAGCTAATTTGAAGACCTTGAACTTTACTTTTTCAACAACCAATCTATTAGACATTTGGAATCAAAAAATTGTAAACATCTTATATTTTTCAATTTTGCAAGATACAAAAGAGGCCAACAATAAATCAATTATGCTTTTGTATTTGTTCCCTTCTCTATATCAATTCTAAACTAAAAATACTTGTTTCCTATCATTTTAATTATTTTGTCACCTCCACGTATATCCCCTTGTGCAACACCATCAAAGAAACCCACTAGGTGGCATTGAGATAATCTAGGGAGATTGATCCTTCTTTGATTTTCTCCTTTCTGCTTCAGACTATATTCCCTTAAATGTGCTACAATCCTAGAGGTTTGAATAATTATATTAATACATGAGTTTTTTAAGATAACCATATTTCTTAATAACATTCCCCAAGCCACAAAGATTGGAAGGGAGCAATGTTTCCATAACTTATCATTCGAGCTATGAAGAGCATCCTTAAAGGAGATCTACTCTACCTTCTCTTTAAAGCCTAAAAATTGTAATACTTAGTGCCATGTTTCTTGTGTAATCTTGTAGTAGACAAAACAATGATCCACCAATTCTTCATGGGTATTGCAAACGCTACAAAAATTAGGGCTCGATAAACGTCTTTTCTAAAGGTTTTCCTAGGTTAGGATTTTATTTTGTAAAACTAGACATGTGATACATTTCAACTTGCTTGGAATGTTTTGTCTCCAAATTGAATTGGTCGACCAAAAAAATCTCTATTCAACAATAGTGTGTGCTATGGATTCATAAGCAAGTTTTTCTCTCACCTAGCCAAAATAATTATCTTAGCTCCAGACAAGTGAATCATTTGTGTTAGATAATCTGCTACCATCATTATATAAATCCTTTATGAAAATATCCCATTCTTCAACCATATAACTAACTAACCCCAAATCAACATGAGCCATCTAGTAACGAATTAAGAAATGTGTGAACTCCATTTTATTGATATTGCTTATAAAAAAGTAACCTTTCGAGTTTAGGATAACAACTCTTGAGATAATTTATAGCAGCTAGCTCCTCCTATAATGGTGTCCATACCAAGAATCCCTTGTTTTCCATCCCCAAATTTCTAGGCTAACCAATTAAAGAGGAAAGGAAAGGAGTCCATAAGGGCCTTCAAAGCAATAGAACCTCTAGATACTGGCTTAACAATCATATTTCTAAGCTAATCAAATACAAATATATTTATGATATAATTGGTCCTTATTACTTGACTCCATAAACTTTCACCAAAAAATACTCTTGACAATTTTTTTAGAGCCAAGGCCTTACCAAACCAAACCAAGGTCTTAAAACCCCACCCTCCAAGCCTCTTTTCCCTGAATAATAATTCCTAGGTGACAAGGTGAATCCCCTCATTACGTTTCTTACTTGTCCATAAAAAACTAAACATCCTTTTCCTTAATTTATTCAAAATTGATTTGAGAATATTAGATAAAGACATCCATAAGACTAGAATATTTTGTAGTACACATTTTACTAATATCATCCTTCCTGCTAGTGATAGCCAGTTATAACACCGTAAACTTATATACTTCTCAACCTTTCCAAGTAGCCACATCTAGTCTTCTTTTTTATAACCATTTGGCTTAAGGTAGTGTTATGAAACTAGCTCACAAAAAGATAGAAAAGATAGATCAACGCCTTATAAATAAGCCTCTTCGAGGGGGCAACCTCCTTTACATTACACAAATGAACATTTCTTAGATGATACAAATGACAAGACCTCATTTCTAGATATAGGAGTTTAAGGGGTCATAATATAATCAAGACGACATAACAATAATAATGTAAGGGCACAATAATAACAATAGTGGCTTCTATGGGGCACAATAATAAAAATATGGGGACTAAATGGGCACAACAATATAATAAGGGGGTTGTACTAATAACAATAAGAGGTCACACTAGTAGTATAGGGACCTAACATGCCCCTCTCCTTCAAAAAGTGTTGTCATCAACGGTTGAGTAGTTCTTGATGCTTCTGGATAAAATTCTTGTCCTCCCATGTGGAATCTTCAGCAGGTAAGTTCTTCCACTTGATGAGATGCTCTGAAATTGATCAATTTTGTAGCTGTCAAGTTCTTGTTTCTATGACTACTCCAAGTTCCAATATGATTTTTCCTTCCTCGTCAAGTTATCGCAATATTGTTTGAACAAGGATCTTATGCAACTTTTGAATGAGTGGCGACACTTCTTCGTCCTTCTTCCATTCATCCCGTGCTTCGTTTATCCAATCTGGTTGGATAATAGAAATAGCATAAAACAATGCTTCCACATCCTCATCCTTTCTTGAGAGTGCATCTGCAACAACATTTTGCTTCCCCTTTTTGTAGATGATTTCAAAGTCATAACCCAACATATTTGTGACCCATTTTTTATGTTCTAAAGATAATATTTGTTCTAAAAAGTATTTAAGACTATCATAATCCATTTTTACCTTGAAGTTTCTTCCCATTAGGTAAGGTCGCCATTTCTTAAGTGCATGTAGTATTACCAACATTTCCTTCTCATAAATAGCTTACTTGAGATGTAGCCGTAAAAATACCCAACCACCTACATAAAAACGTCTGTCACTGTGATGTTGATATGCCTGTTGTTTCATTTGATTCTGCACCAAAGTGGCATTATCCTTTAAAAGTTGGAGAACTTGTTGTTGATGCTCGATGTGATCTTTCACTGCTTGAATCTTTTTCTTCTTGATATGTCCTTCTATCTTGAGAGTTTGAGGAGTGGTAATTTCTTCCAATGCATTACAAGATATGGTCGAATTAATTTCTTGATGCTCAATGTGATGTTTCACTTCTCGAACATTTTTATTCTTGATATGTCCTTCTATCTTGATATTTTTAGGAGTGTTAATTCTTGCCAATGCATTACAAGATATTGTCAGATTCATTTCTTCTTTTTCGATGTGATCTTTCACTTCTTGAACCTTTTTCTTCTTGATATGTCCTTCTATCTTGAGAGTTTGAGGAGTGGTAATTCTTTCCAATGCTTTACAAGATATGGTCGGATTCATTTCTTCTTTCTCTGGGGTTGGTTCCTAGTGTATATCCTCTTCTTTTGATGTTTCTTGATCCTTTTCTTCCTCCTCTTCATAATCTATGTAAAATAATTTCTTCTGAGCACACTTATGACCTTTAGTGTATTTGTTATCACAATTGTAACAAAGCCCTTTTTCTCTTTTTTCTTCCAATTGTTGTGGTGTCAACCTTGTAGGTTGTGGAAGGCTAGGAGAAACAACACTTCCATCTTTATAGTTGTGAGGGGTAGACTCCTTGTTTCCATAATTTTGCTTTCCACTTTTCTTGCCAACCTGAATGCCTTCTCTAATGAATCAGGTTCCCAAAGTTGAACCTCATGTTGAATGTTATCCTTTAAAGTCCCTATGGATACATCAATCCTCTGCTTCTCTGGAATGTCATTTTTGATTGGCTTAAGAAGCTTTTTCTCTTTGTATGCTCATAATTTGCAATCAATTCCTGCGTGAAAATTGACCACGTAACAAGTGGTTTACGAGAACAAAGCCCTTTATACCATAAAAATTGATCCAGTT
The DNA here is from genome assembly GCA_031772625.1 of Pinus tabuliformis. Classification (NCBI taxonomy): domain Eukaryota; kingdom Viridiplantae; phylum Streptophyta; class Pinopsida; order Pinales; family Pinaceae; genus Pinus; species Pinus tabuliformis. The sequence continues at coordinate 570,995,409 of CM062817.1, read as the reverse complement.
CTAAATATAAAGATGCAATATGTACCTTTTTTAATAGTTTCACCTCATGTAGATCAAAATATTTCTCCATCTGTAGTATCCAATTTACCAGATCCTTGCCATCAAACTTCCTCATATCGCCTTTTCTTGATTTTAGGGGCTCTATCTTGAAACAACTGTAACTCTATAATTTCATATTTCCAAGTTATGAACTTGTGTCCTATAGTAGCCCTGTGTGTTATATTTCTAACGCCACAAGTCTTATCAATATTGCATTCTGCAAGGAAGAGTTATGTCAAATCTCCCACGATGACCTGATTATACACTGGTTCAGTAGAGTGCACTTGTACAAAGTGCCACGTGCCACTGTTTCAACCTTAGGATCTGAAAAATATACACAGAAAACTAAAGTCCATCCTCTTTATATAAATTCTTACAAAATTTCAATCTGATTCTCAAAGAGAAAGTTATGATGATTTTCCCAAGATCACATGTTTGGAATGTAGGTCTATCAAAACCCTAACTTCCTTAGATTATATCTATAAAACTATAGCGAGACAAGATCTGAAATTCGGGCCCAAGGTTCAGACCGATTCTGTAACAAATGGGTTTGTTTTTTAGCTTCTGAAACTTTGTAGTGAAAAAGTTATAGCGAAAATTCCACGATGACCTATTTGGAGCAGCGAAACCTTAGAATCCAAAGCTCTGATACCAAATGTTATGAAACTAGCTCACAAAATGATAGAAAAGATAGATCAATACCTTATAAATGAGCCTCTTCGAGGGGACAACCTCCTTTACATTACACAAATGAACAATTCTTATATGATACAAATGAAAAGACCTCCTTTCTATATATAGGATTCTAAAGGGTCATAATATAATCTGAGCCGACATAACAATAATAATGTAAGGGCACAATAATAACAATAGTGGCTTCTATGGGGCACAATAATAACAATATGGGGACTACATGGGCACAACAATATAATAAGGGGAATGTACTAATAACAATAATGGGTTACACTAGTAGTATAGGGACCTAACAAGTAGAATCCCAAATACTTGAATCTTTTAAATACTTGAATACTTAAATCGATTTGATTTGAAAATTTCCCAACTTCAACATTATCACCAAGAGTCACCCAAATTAGTATTGGGAAAGGAGAAGGACAAAGAACAAAAGGAATATTAGGTTCCTCCTCTAAAATTTGAGGTGTCTCATGATTTACAAAAGTCGGGGAAACAAAAACATCAAGGGGTTAAGATTCACCATGAAAAGAGATATGAACCAAGCACTCAAACTTTCCTTCAAAATAAATCTCAATTTGTATCTTTCCTATGAAACTCATAACATAGGTGAGGTAATAGATTAGAAAAATCCTCAATTGATTCATCACGTTTCATTCTTAGTTCATCCATCCTTTTAAAGACATCTTGGTAATCATACTTATCGAAGGCTAAATGAAGCTCCTTGGTGAAGTGTTCAAACTAATGAATGCAATTGGGTGGTAGGGTGTGACTCCATCGGTTCACTCGACATTCAAGGGTGAGGAAGAAAAGTATAAGAGAAACATATTAAGAATCGATTACATACAATTCACAGAAATAGAGAAGATTACAAATGTGCCCAGCTATGGATATTTCAACCTCACCATCAAATTTTAATTGAGACAAGTTATAGAGAGGTTCATTGGGGATTAAAATTTTACCATTGGTTCTATTGGAAAAACACCCCTGGAGTATGATTTGGGCATGGGACATTTAAGATAAGATGCTCAAAATAGACTCAATAAGAACAACTTTTGATCTAGCCCTCCTTCTAGCACCTACTGTTAACAATACTGGAACTTTGTCAACCAAAGGGGTCATCCAATGTGAAGTACCAATTAGATATCACAACATTTCGAATAAGATCCCCATCCGAAGTATCGACTTAATGACCATAATTCTAAGATTTTACCTTAGCTACAATAGATAGCGTAAGAGAGTATGCACATAACCTTTAAATCAACAAGTTGACACTGTGAAACACTGATCACAGTGTAAAATGAGACTTTCACGAGAGGGAAGTAAGAGTAAGTCTCTATAAGGAATGTAATAGTACTATCCTAAGATAGGCACACAAGAGAAAGGAAAGATTCATTAGTTATCTAGTGAAATAGTTCACATAGACAAAACAAACATTAAAACAAATACAACACACATTCAACAAGATAAGTACCAAAGCCAATGAAGTAGTTCAATTTCCTTAGTACATATGAACAAAACATATACTACAAACACCTAAAGAATAGCCTTACAATATTCACGATACATGCATGAAAATGTGTTGCCTCAACAAGCTTCTAATTATTAGGTGAAATATCGAAGTACACAATTACAATGGCGAGCCACTAGCTCTAATAGTGGAACATTGAGCCATTGCTTGCTTCTCCAAAAAATTGCATTCATTTAAAGCTACAGAACGATGGCTTCTAATGCTAGCATGAGAATCACCATTAAATGCTCATGTTGTCTAGTTTATTTTCTTGTGCTTATGTAAATATGAACATAATATTTTATGGTGAAATTTATCCTCAACGTTTCATCTGTTTATTCTAATTAGTTTTCGTTAAGCTATCTTTGGAGGTGTTGAAAGAATTAAGGTGAAATTTAATTAATGGATTCAATGAAACTTGTTGGCAATTTAATGATAACTATTTATTAGTAAATTGCAATCTTGTTTTTCTTTAACTATTATTGTGTTTAATGAACTTCTTTTTTAACATAATAATAAACTTATTATTGAATTCATTCATGATTGGATTTAAGTATATATTATGGTTTTTTTAATAACTACCTATTCAAATTATTTCGTTGCATATTTGTTTGAAATGTTTGAAAACCATATGGATTACCTCTATGATTTGCAAGCTTAATCATAGACCCAATCTCAGTCCTTATCTATTCTATTTACCTTTCTCTTGATTGGGAAAATGATCTATATTCTATCCTAATCGAGATAAATTAAATTTATTTTGTTGTTTGCCTCTTAGATTAGTTAATTTATATTTGCATTTAAAACATTTTTAACAAATTCTATCTAAGTAGGAGAAAAACCTAACATAACTTTGTTGAACCCTTGTTTTAGCAAAAAAATACCTTCTTCAAACAAAAACAAGAAGGTAATTCCTTCTCTTCTATCGGTTGATAACAATAATTAACAAGTTCGTAACCATAATTAACCAGACACATAACAAATAGAAAATTATATATATATATATATATATATATAAAACATTGAACTAGAGCATTTGTGCTTCAACCTCAACTCCATAATTACTTCATTCATATAATCACAATTCTACCCTATTATATACATGCCTTCTCGTTGTCAAAGTGAATTAAATCATAAAAATTATACATTATATTTATTACTAAATTTTAGCATTATTTTCCCACTTCATGATTACTTCATTAATGTAATCACAATTCTACCTTATTATATGTATGTCTTTTCGTTGTCGAAATGAATTATATCATTGAAATTATACATTATATTTATTACTAAATTTTAGCATGCTTTTCCCTTGCAAGTTTTTGATGGGTCTATTCTTCTGGACAATACGTTTACTTTTATATGTTTTTAGAGGTTTTGAGTTCATTGAAGAGAAATTTGGAGAGACGTAATTTTAACATGTTTTTCCCCTTGCAGGTTTTTGATGGGTCTATTCTCGTGGACAATACGTTGACTTTTATAGGCTTTTGAGAGGTTTTGAGTTTATTGAAGAGAAATTTGGAGAGATTTTTTTATCTTGATTAAATTGTGAGATATTTATGGAATTCCATGTATAGTTATCCATAAAATCAATAAAAATCAAATAATTAAAAAAAAAAAAAATTATGTCATAACAAGTATTTGATGATCACTTGGATTTCAGAATATTCTTAAACCTATGATTTAAATAAAATCCTAAAGATAAAAACTTATAATAAATTCTTATCGTATATTAATAAATAATTTAAGAACGGTTACTCAATTTTTTTTAACCATAATTTCATAGCTTCTATTGTAACCATAAATTCATACGGTAGATATATTTTTCACAAAGGAACATTCAGTGATATATAATGTATCAAAATCTATCCATCATAAATTCATAGTGTGATATATTTTTCTCAAATAAAGTTTTGGAAACCTAATCCTCTATGGGTTGGTGTAGAATTTGAATAACCATGAGCATCCAAGAGACCTTGGGATGTGGAACCCAACAGTCCCACAAATGTACTATAAATGCATATCCTTGTCAATAATAAATACACACTCATGTTTATTATTCATCTTTTGTGTTTGTCATGTATGTGTTTTAACATGATATGAGAGTGGGTGTTCTCCTGCCCTGCTTCATTTTGAGCCACTTGTTTTCTGGCCTCTCCGTGCATGTCAGTTTTGCATTTCATGAATGTTTTCTCAGCTAAATTCTAGCTATGATCTCTTCCATGTAACTACCATTTTCTCTGCTCCTGTAAACCAATAGAAGTTGTGTGATCTTTCTCCATTACTCATTCAAACATTAGCTCCATATTTTAATTGTGCGTTAATTCCAAGTCCATCCTAAGAAATGCGTTGAAGCCTCACCGATTGTAACGCTGAATGTGACGTTCTTCCATTGAAATTGAAATGGTGACCATAATCACACACATGTGGAAGCCTCATTGATTTATTTGTTGCTCAAACCACTCAACATGTGTGCCTCTGTCTCACAACTGTTCTACAGGTTTGCCCCTCTCTGGAAACTACTGCAGAGGTGTGACTATGTCTTGCAATGACTCCATAATTGCGACTATGTTTTGCAATACTCTATCTTGCAACCCCCGCACAATGGCTATGTTACTAGTTATGTGAGGCAACTGCTCCACAGGCGCGGTTGTGTCTGCATCGAATACCCTTATCAATCCCACTCTTGATTTTTACAATACGTTGAATAATATTCTGCTTACAATACATTAAATCTGCTCCTTCCTTTTGGTTATGTTTTCTATCCTTTACTGCACGACAATGCTCCAACACAATCCCTTCGATTTGTAGATCCTCATTTCTTAGACGGATCTTTAGATATTTTACCAATCTTTTTAAAATGGACAAAAAATGTTCAGCTTGTCTAATATTCCCAGGTACAACTTCTTTTACTATATCATTTGGTAGAAGAGGATTAACAATCCATGTGTCTGAGATAGGAAAATTTGAGCGTTGAGCTAATCCCTCCACAATCCTGTTATATTTTGCTTGTTTTCTGTTTGCATCTGATGCCTTGAACCTTATTCTCAACAATTTTGTCATCTTTGTAATGTTTTGGGTGGCTGCAATAAGTGTTTGGTGATTCATCTTGTTGAAGCTGAGTGAATCAATGCATGTTTAGTTAATAATGCATAACGTGGCCTGACAACTCTCCTCCTCCCGACTCCGCTCTATCAATCCAGTGGTATCCAGTTTTATATCTAATTACACAGTTGCTCAATACATACGCTCTTTTGGGGGCACAATGCTCATGGGTCTGTGACTATTATGGATTACCACTCTCCGCTCCTCTGTTTCCTGTATAACGTATACCACATAGCTAATACCACACAGTTAATACGAGTGGTATCCCACCATACCGATTATACCACCCAATCATACATTGAAGTAGAAGCGTGGTGGTCTATGCGCAGTGGAAGTGTGTGACAACTGCCCTTCGTGGCTCTCCATACGTTTTGAAAGGCCCTAAATGCATGAATAGAATTATTGTTTTGTTCTATACTCTTGCGTTGACCATCGAAAGGACATATAGAATTGAATGGTGTGTTAGACTGAGGATGGTGTAGGACTAGCATTTGAGCTTAGCCAAATTTATCTCATCGATGGGGCCGAGATTGATGGGCGTATATACACAACCGGAGGAAATTGGGGAATATGGTTGTAAACCAAGGCCTACCACTCGAGGGCAGTTGAGACCACTGCAGATTTAGGAGCTTCCGGTGTCGTACATATAGTTTGTGGGACTGTAAAGGCAGGAGGAAAGAGAGTAGTTGAGGATGGTGTGTTGGTGACTTCGTATTTTTTGTTGAAGGTTGAGGTACATACATGTGCATTAGTCATTGTATATGGAGTGTTAAATTATTATGGTTTGGTTATGGTGGGTATGAAAACCTTCATACTCCTTATATGGCGTTGATTAATATATATATTTATGTTATTTCATATGTGTTGAGTGTGAAGCATGTATGGTTAATATGTAATGGAATATGAAGCTTATATATGTTGAGGGATAAGTTGTCATTGTTTATCTATTGGAACAAATGGTGTTGGTTGAAATCTTGACATGAAACCAAACACAACTGAAATCAAGAGCCATCACTATTTTTGAAGACAATTTCAACCTGTTGTAAAATCCAATTGTAGTGACATTGTATTGCGAGTGAGTGTTGATTATTCTCTATAAGTTCATAGTTGTGATTAGTTTTAAGTGTAATTTTGACAATGAATAAAATAACCAGAATTGGTGAAGTATTGGAGTTCTTAAAAACTATGACACATTCCTTTGATCATGGTACAGTAAGAATCAACAAATCTTCTCTTGTTGACATTAGAACCTGTTTACATAATGTACAAGAGAATATTGAGTTTTTGCAGCTTGAGACAAAACTATAGCAAGAGGAGTTACAACAGAAAAGACATCCTTCTGAACTTGTTCAGAACAATCCCTTATTTGACTTTGAAACAGGATCCTATCAACAACCAACAAGTCATCAAGTTAGTAATGTTGAGTTTGATCCCCATCAAGTGTCAATTTCAAGAGCAGTTTTGCATAAAGATGCAGAAATTCAGTCTGCACTTCCCAAGTCAATCATCAGACTTTGGGAAGAGCTTGTCCACAACAAGCATAGAACTGGTCTTCGATATGACAAGGATGTTTCCTTGCATATTCCAGATTACTCAAAGCCCATTCAGTTTCAGAGTGTTGGATTCCTTCATGACAGTCCACATTCAGCTGTTCAAGATTCTGCTCCTTCACATTCCCAGTCAAAAGTTGTTAAATACCAACACTGTGACTGAGTTGTTCATCTGAAAGATCACTGTTTTGATCTTCATCCATGTAAGCATTGTCATAAAACCAGTCATTCTTCAAACAAATGCTTCAGAAACAAAACTATTGCAAGAACAAAGATTCATTTTGGATGGATCGGTTCTTGGAAATGGGCTTCAATAGCTAAGAAGATATTTCCCTCATACAACAGGATTTGTTCTCGAATATTGAAAAGTCTTGCAGTTGAGATCTCTTCATCTTCTCACCTTGTATCTGACAGGGGGGGAAATGATGGTCATCTACAAGCTTCAAAGCCACATCAAGCGAGCCTAAGCCACAACCTGCCATACCAGATTCAGAGTTGTAGCTAGAGACAAATATGCCCCTCCTCTAGCAGAAGACTTCAGCTTCTTTCCAGTTTTGTAAGAGTTCTAGGAATTGCATTAAGCATTCCAAAGTTGTTGGTCATACTTAAACCATCACAGGTTGAGACCTCCCTTTTCAAGTTGAGGTTCTCCCTTTTATGCGGTGTGTGACCTCCCTTTATTGGTTGAAAGTTTCCCTCTTCAAAGGATCAGGAGCACTTCTTCTAGCAAAAGACCTGAGCTTCATGCGAGACTTGGAAGAGTTCTGGGAACTGCACTAGGCATTCCATTGTGGGTGGTCATCCTTAAACCACCTGCCTTATACCAACATTTCAGAGAGCACATTCAACCTAGTGCTGCCATGCATTTTTACACGTTTTGTATTACAGCTCTCTTCTTGAACTCATACATAACCCTTTAGATTAAAGGGGGGAATGTTGGACACATAATCCTCTATGGGTTGGTGTAGAATGTGAATAGCCATAAGAGTCCAAGAGACCTTGGGATGTGGAACCCAACGGTCACACAAATGTACTAAAAATTTATATCCTTGTCAATAATAGATACACACTGATGTTTATCATTCATCTTTTGTGTTTTCCATGTATGTGTCTTAACAGAAACATTCACTCGTATTTAATGTATCAAAGTCAATCCATCACTTTTCAAGCTTTCCTCGAGATGTTATGCAAGCAAACTCATTGTTTTTGATATTTTGCAACCTATGCCCTCTCAAAGTTTATCCTAAATTGAAAGATTATAATATAGTGACCAAATATTATGATATGGTGATTACGGATGGAATTTGAGGATAATTTGCATGTTAAATACAATACGTTGTCAATGAAAGTGGTATCAATTTTTATTGAAAGATTATAAAGATTATGATACAGTGACCAAAGATTATGATATGGTGACTACAGATGGAATTTGAGGATAATCTGCATGTTAAATACAATACTCTGTCAATGAGAGTGATATCAAATTTTAACAATAAAAGTAATCATAATTGAAATTTTTGGTTCATTTATTTCAAAAAATATTATTTTATGATAATGATTTTATTAAATTTGAAAGTGTTTTATAATTTAATAAAAAAATATGGGTATGGATTATATCTTAAAATTATTTCTTTTTGGTTAATATCTCATTTTTTTCAGATGTATGGAAACAAGTTAACGACCCAAGACCCAGAGGCATCTGGCAGGAGTGAAAGCTTGCCCTCTTACGAACCACCAATGGGTTATTCCAAGTGGCGTGGTTTTCCTTGAATAACGATGATGAGTGAGCTTGCATTCGAGGATAACAACCAGAGATGGTTTTCCTCACTGCTAGTTTGACAATTGAATTATGATAGATTTTCCCACCCTATAGAAAAAATTAATAAAAAATATTAACATTTAATTTTCACTAATAATAAGATCATTCTTAATGTAATAAACAAAAAAATATATATTTGTCATAATATAATATAATATAATATATATATATATATATATATAATAAATTAAGAACTATTATACATAATTTTATTTTAAAATTTTAATTATATATATATATATATATGTGTGTGTGTGTGTGTTAGTAATGTATTTTACAATTACTAATGAAGATTTAAAAAGAGTATTGTTATAAAGTTAAGAAATAAATATGTGTTTAAAAATTAAGACATGAAATGTACATTATTATAGAATGAAGTAGAACATCTTTTTAGGATTAAGAGAAAATATAGCGAATAGGAATTATTACTATTCAATTTTATTTATATAATATTCGATTTTTTTTTATTAGAGTAATCAATTTTTTGTCCAGATTGTTTTTAAATTTTTATTTTTATTTTTATTTTCTTAGCTTTTTGTGAAATAAAAAGACTTTAGAATCTTTGAAGTTATCCAAATATTAGGAAAATGTAAAATCATATGAATCAAACTTTATGTAAATATAAATCATAAAAAGGTCATGAGATAGATAACACTAAGTAAAGAAAATTATTTTCAATCCGGAAGAAGAACCAGAGGTAATTTTTTGATGCATAATCATACATCATTTAATGAAACTAGATATTAAAATGTGGAAAAACAAATAACAATGAAAAATAATAATGCATTAATCTATAACTTAATTTACATTAAAAACACATTAGCACAATAATAAGATATTAGCAATACATTGATTTACACATTAATACATTCATGACATATTAATTGTACATTAACACGTGTCAACTATGGTTAAAATGGTCAAACTTAGTTAGCATAGGTGTCGTGGTGAACCACAATCACTAGCGACAACAAGGTAAACACTAAAATCTAAAGTCAACCATAGTCAACTTCATTGAGTGTTGTTGACTATGGTTGACTATCGTTAACATGGTCAACCATGACCAATGTGGGGGTCATGTTCAACCATAGTTAATTATGTGCATCATGTTTAACATGCCCATAATAAACCATAGGCATCATGTCCAACATAACAATAGGCATGATGCCCAACATACCCATAAGAATCATGTTCAACATGTGCATAGGCATGTGTAGTCAATGTCGACCATATTCAACATAGGCATCATGTTCATGTTCAACATGCCCATGGTCAACCATATGCATCATGTCTAATATGCCCATAATAAACTATAAGCTCATGCCTATAATTAGCATAGGCATATATATTACTATAGTCATTAAAGTGTGTAAATTTATATGATATATTTAATACTCAATATTAAATATAATTTTTTACTATTTAACTTGTTAATGTTTAATCTTTAATATAACTTAAAACATTAATAATTGTCTTAACACTAATCATTGTATTGTAACTTAGTAATATGAATTTGATATCACTTTAAGTTTATATTGTTCAAAATATGATTTCAATATTATTCTTAATGTTATAAAGATAAAACAAAGTTGTAATGTGATGAACAACAAACAATGTGTAATGTAATGAACAACAAACAATGTTGAAATGTGATGAACAACAAATAACGTCACAATTTGACAAAACAATGGCATCACAATGTGATGATAAAAAATAACATCACAACTTTACGAACAAGAAATGAACAAAAGTCAACATTGTAATTTGATGAACTAAAAATAACATTGTAATGTGAAGAACAATATTCATTGTCACAATCTGATGAACAAAATTTGACTTGCAATGTAATTAACAAATATTGATGATCTAATGTGATACAAAAAAGTCAACATTACAATATGATAAACAAATATTAATGTCAAAATATGATGAAAAAAATATCAACATCACAATGTGTCAAACAAAAAGTGTTGCCAATGCATGTGATCAACGAAAATCAACATCACAATATGATGAAGAAAACTCATTATCACAATGTGATGAACAAAAACTGAGATTGAAATGTAATGAAAAAAATGGCATCGCATGTGATGTGCAATAATTGAATTCACATTATGACGAATAATAACCAATGTCATAATGTAACAAACAAAAATCACTGTCGCAAGATGGCAAACAAAAATCAACATTGCATTGTGATGGATATCGAAAACATGCACTACCACATGAAAAACTCAATATCCTTGTTGGTAAATTATAGTCATCTTGGTTAACTATGCTCAACCATGTTCACCCACGGTTTACCATGACCAAACTTGGTCAACATGTTTATCCATGGTTAGCCATAATCAACCATAGACAGCAAGGTCAACCATGATGAACTTGGTCAAACAAGCTTACTAATGGATAACATAAGCAACATAATCAACCCCTATCAAACTTGGTTAAGTGGTCTACATGATCAACCATGGTAAAGCACGATGAATCATAATTAATATTGTTAACCATATTAATATATAGTTAAACATTAACAACAATGCTAATCAATAGTAAACCATAGGTGACCATAGTCAACCATGGTCAAATAATCTTAGCCATGGTCAAACATGATCAACATGTTCAAACATAGTCAACAAGTTCAATGATAATCAACCATTATCAAACTAGCACAACTATAGTTAACCATGGTCACTATGACCATACATACTTTAGCTAGTCAACTATGGTTAGTCATGATTGACTATGGTTAAACATGATCAAAGTGTTCATCCACTATCAACCATAAATAACCATTTTTGACTAGTCAACGACAATGAATTTGGTCAAATGATGTTTGGTTGTGGTCGACATGGCTAACATAATTAACCATGGTCACCAATAGTTCACCGTAGTTAATATTTTCCAAACAAATTCAACCATAGCCAAACAAGCTCAACCATGGTCATAATGGTCAAACAACATCACCAAGTTAAACCATAATCGAACATGTTCAACCATAGTCAAAATAGTTAAACAATGGTCAATCATGGTGACCATGCTCATCTATGGCCAACCTAAGTTGTCAAATTATGCTTATCCATGGCCAATGACGACAAACCGTGGCCAACATGGGCATCCATGGTTGTGCTTAGCCCACCATAATCTATCCTCTTCATCCCTAGTTAACCTCAATAATCATTGTCAACCATGGTTGACCATGGTCAATTAAGGTCAATGATGGTAAACCAAGGTCAACCATAACCAACCATGTTTAACCAAGGTCAAAAATAATATATCCTCCTAATACTTGGTCAACCATGCCAATCACATTCAATTAATGTCAACCATGGTCAACATTAGTCAACTAAGCCCTACCTCGATCAACCAAAGTTAACATAGTCAACCACGGTCAATCTCATTGACTGTGGTCAATTTGTCAACCCTCTTCAATCATTAATATAACCATCAGTGTAACATTAATGTAACATCAACCATCTTCAACCATGGTCAACCATCAACAACCATAATCAAACCCTCATCAATTTGTTTAACAATATTCAATAAACATGAACCATAGTCAACCATGGTCTATGAATATGCCCGAGGCACATCCACTGTCAACTAACAAAACTACATTAATAAACGTGATTAATATGTTGTCAATGTCATTTTCCACTTTTTATATACTAATTGGTATATAAAAATAACGTTAATCAATATACATAAACTGCATTTACTAATTAATTATATTAATAATATAAAAATAAAATTAAACTAAGAAATTAATTTTAAATAATTTTAATAGTATACAGAAATTAAAAAAACCAACCTTTTTCAAAATATTGCACAGGCATTGTCTAAATATTTCGATCCACATAATAGACCCATTTTTAGTTATATAATAATATTTGCTTTTATATGAATTTGAATCATAAAATACTCCACACCTCGTTTTTCTTATAACCCAGGGTTAGAATTTCGATTAATTTAATATTATATTGGTTTTTTCTACTTTTACTTTAATAATGATTTGACATTTTTAACATGATATATGGAACAGAGCTAGCACACCCCATTTTTAAAATGATAGTGTTGGCCATATATGTCGAGTATACTCATGTGTTTTTAACAAGTGGACGTGCTTTTCTACATAAAGGTGGCCGCTTCTTTCGCACACAAAGCAGTACACGGCTAATCTCATTTAGTGTTACTTTTGCTTATCTTTTGCTTTTTACTTAAAAGGGCAAGCCTTCATTGGGATTCACATTCACACGTAAACCAGTTTCGCAGGGCCACAAATATTTACGAACTATTAATGCCGGGGCCGTATGCCTACGGTTGGATTTAAGGACCGTATGGTTAGAGCCCCTATTATTTTAAAAGTGGAGTTTTTAATTTTTTTTGATTTTGCAGTTTGTTGAGTTGAGATATTTATTCTATAATTTATTATGAGAGATATATAAATTTGGGAGTAGTCTATAATGCGACTTTGATCGGAAAAGCGCATTATTCCGGCCAACCACCCAACCGGCTTTTCCGTCTCCGTCTCCGTCACCTCGCTAGAAAATCAACTCCGTTACCTCCGTCACCGTCACCTCGCACGCTGACTGCCTGTTTCAAATTCACCAACCCCGCCAACCCCGCGTACAAGCGTATGGCAATTGCGCCAACTCGATTTGAAAATTTCAGCCGAACCGGAGCATCCCCTGCTACCCCGCCCTTGCCCAGAGCAGAACCATCGACTGAGCGAAATGCTATCAGCGAATAAGATATCAACGCAGATTAACATAGGTTCGATTCGTTGGGGAAGAATTTCTGGAATTTGTATGCTCTGTCAATCCTGCGAGGAACCATCAAATATGATCACGGCGTGAGATAGAGAGCGAGGGACGACAAGACTTAATGGCCGCGATCAGAGTTTCTGTCTTTATTTCCCGTCTGCTGTCATCGACTGAGTCAGCTGTGAGTGCGTCTGGATGAAGTTTTCTTCTTCAGGGCTGCAATTTCTTGTGGAATCAGACACCCAATTTCCCGTACTGAAGAAGAAGCGTTCAAAATCGCCAAGTAAATGGCTCTGAATTCTATCCAAGACACTCATTTCTGCGTACTATACTTCTTGTTTTACACTGCTGGATGGCATCTCGTGAAAGGCAAATAAAACTCAAAGCTTATTGACCTCTTTGTAAAAAGTTCGTTTAGTCCTCAGTCTATAGACTACTCCAAATTTAGTTTCCATAAAGATGAAGTTTTGGGAAATTATTTGCTAGAGAAAGGAAGTCTAGAAGGCAATTCTACTACCAGGAGTTCAGGGAATGTTCTTAAAGACTGACTCCAAAACAGAAAATGACAACTTTAGAAATCAATTTTGTCTGAAAACTGCAAGCATGATCGACTTCCACTGGTGAAAGAAATGCCATTGATATGTTTTTTTTATCGCTGCTTTAATGAATTTCAAGCAATATTTTTATCGCGTTTGCAAAGTGTACTTTCCTGTACATCTTCTTTCCTAGAATGTGCATACATACTTTGAAAGTCTCATCTTATGTCTCCTCTCCAGTAACTTGAAATTATATTTTCTATTGTCCATTCTAAATATGCCAATGAGACAACACTATTATGAAGGATAGCCATGATAGTGCCCCAAATAGGTTGCTTGAAACTTTTTTTGCAATGACCTAGATCTGGTTATCTGATTGCCCCCAGGTTATCAGGTTATCTTGCGGCCTGTGGTCCATCTTGCAAATGCATACCTGGTTTGAATTTCTTACTTCATCCTAGGCTCACTAGATTAATTCTAGTTGTTTAGTTATTGACTGCTGTTCCCCCCAGAACAACACGCTCTTTGATTAAAAAAAATCTACAACATATTCAATACAAAATATCTCAGCTAAAAAGGCCGTACACCAGCAGGAAGCCAACCAGATCAACATAAAACGGAGAGGACCAACCTTCAACATATACAGTCAAACTTTCAAAAGGAGCTAAGAAGTTACACAATTTTAGGATGTCTTCAAAGTAAACATTGCCTTTACATACACAATTTAGAAAAAAAACAAATCATCAAATAATATTTTCTTCTTTTATAATTTGAATTTTGAACTAATATGATATTCAGTGATCTATAGGCTAATGAAAGTGCAATATGAGTAGATAAACAAGCGAAAAAAAAGTATTGTTTGAGAAATTATAATCCAATCTGCTTGTTTAAGGACCTTGGTACTGACAAAATGGGCTAAGTATTGCTTGTTTTATGCCCAAAAACAGGGCTAATGATAACTACATAATTTAGATGTCTTCTTTTATAATTTGAATTTTGAACTAATATGATATTCAGTGATCTATAGGCTAATGAAAGTGCAATATGAGTAGATAAACAAGCGAAAAAAAAGTATTGTTTGAGAAATTATAATCCAATCTGCTTGTTTAAGGACCTTGGTACTGACAAAATGGGCTATGTATTGCTTGTTTTATGCCCAAAAGCAGGGCTAATGATAAATACATAATTTAGATGTCTTCTTTTATAATTTGAATTTTGAACTAATATGATATTCAATGATCTATAGGCTAATGAAAGTGCAATATGAGTAGATAAACAAGCGAAAAAAAAGTATTGTGAGAAATTATAATCCAATCTACTTGTTTAAGGACCTTGGTACTGACAAAATGGGCTAAGTATTGCTTGTTTTATGCCCAAAAGCAGGGCTAATGATAACTACATAATTTAGATGTCTTCTTTTATAATTTGAATTTTGAACTAATATGATATTCAGTGATCTATAGGCTAATGAAAGTGCAATATGAGTAGATAAACAAGTGAAAAAAAAGTATTGTTTGAGAAATTATAATCCAATCTGCTTGTTTAAGGACCTTGGTACTGAAAAAATGGGCTAAGTATTGCTTGTTTTATGCCCAATAGCAGGGCTAATGATAACTACATAATTTAGATGTCTTCTTTTATAATTTGAATTTTGAACTAATATGATATTCAGTGATCTATAGGCTAATGAAAGTGCAATATGAGTAGATAAACAAGCGAAAAAAAAGTATTGTGAGAAATTATAATCCAATCTGCTTGTTTAAGGACCTTGGTACTGACAAAATGGGCTAAGTATTGCTTGTTTTATGCCCAAAAGCAGGGCTAATGATAACTACATAATTTAGATGTCTTCTTTTATAATTTGAATTTTGAACTAATATGATATTCAGTGATCTATAGGCTAATGAAAGTGTAATATGAGTAGATAAACAAGCGAAAAAAAAGTATTGTTTGAGAAATTATAATCCAATCTGCTTGTTTAAGGACCTTGGTACTGACAAAATGGGCTGAGTATTGCTTGTTTTATGCCCAAAAGCAGGGCTAATGATAACTACATAATTTAGATGTAAAAAGGAAGAAACAACGAGTTTTCCTTAGAGATCATAAATCATGATATATGATTGTGTGAAGTTAACAATGTCCTGAAGAGCAGGTTACATTTATTTTGAATCCAAACACTTAGCCTTTAGCACAGAAAAATAACCTTCTTGACAAGCATTAGAAGGAAAAATGACTGTCAAGAGATCATCCCATGCTTCTCAAGGACTCTTAAAAAATTTGCACAACTTCTTCAGAGAGGAAAGATGGTAGAAATTAAAACCGATGCCCTGGATATTCAGAGAGTCCAACAATGAATTCATTCAACAATAGAGCTACATAAACTTGCACAGGCAGTATTAACATTCTCAAAATATTACTGAGAACGCTTTCCATTTCAGAATACAATGGCAACACACAAACTAGAGGAGTAAGCGATGAAATGAACATGTTTTCTTTCTCCCTCTATTTGTACTAACAATGGCACCAACTCACTGAGCTAGGATATGAATGATGTCATTGAATGATTTATTAAAAGAACAGATGTATCTGCATAAATAATGTTGGCAGCAAATGTAATTACAAAATTGGAAGGAATAATATGGCGGTTTTGGCTGGCAAACACATAATATATGATGTGGACTAGATAATGTAAAATTGATTGTTCATCAATTCAGTAACAGGGTCACAGAATATGGCTACAGCATGTTAAACGAAAGTCATGCCAGCATCTAATATGATAGCTGCAACCAAAGAATACCTATTATCTGCCTGACAGAGATGTCCCTTCCCTGAAGTTCTTAAGGGTAATAAATAATGCACAGCAGCTTTCATCCTCTCTGCAGTGTAGTCGATCCACTAGCTTCCCACCAATAGCTTTGATCGGGAGATATCATTCACATTAGCTTGCTCCATCGATCCAGAAAAACTGGTGGTGTGTTCCAACAGAGAATGGTTGTCAAAGCTTTCCAAACTTGAACATTTGCAAGTGAAATAGAAGATGCAGCTCATCATGGCATCAATAAGCACCACAAAAGTATACATGATGATCAAAAGAGGACCCTCCCACATCCTGGAATACACATCACCATAATTCAAAAACTTCACTCTATATTCATAGAGGCTTTCCACAAAAGCAGTCCCAATAGCTATTCCCAGGATTATCATGAGACCCACTATTACAAGATACTTTTTTCTATGTGGTTCATTTGCCAAGTTTTATAAGTTTGAAACACAAAAGCCTCTTGTGAATTGCAGGTTCTCGCTTGTGAAGGGGGTTGTAATTTAATAGCAGAGACTGAATTCAATGTGTCCTCCTCCATATCTTTAACCATGGAATCCATTAACTTGTTCATGTTATTATTTTCTTTAGGCCCTGCAGCCCAGTCACTCATAAACTAACTCATCAAGTGGCCAATATAAAGTCTATGTCAACAGAAGACCATATATATATATATATATACACACACACACACACACACACACACACAACGAGATTCTTGCAGGAGTGACTGAATTTTAAGGAATATGCAGTGAATAGAGGATCAGGGAGACTATGAAAAGAAAGAAACTAACTACTTCTAAAATGACCAGGCAAACCTCTTAGAATATCACAATTCATAATGCTAAGCAAACTTCTTGGAACCATAATAGAAGTGGAAAAACCATAACCGTGTTCTTGAAAATTAGGAGCACATAATCAGACAACCATTAGTCAAGAAATTATCTATTAGACACTGTAAGTACCACCATCCAGCACAGAAATTGCTATCTGGAACCAACGGCTGAATCTAAACAAGATAAAACTTGTATTCTGAACCCATAATAAATTGCAGCAAAACAAAAATGCAGTTATAAACTCTTCCAAATAAAAATTGTGTATAGTTTGATCAAATATTCAACATCTGCATAATAGAGTTTTTTAAGACTGCAATTCTAATACACTATAACCCATGACAGCTATAATGAAAGTTCAAAATAAGATCAAGTTATGGTATTCATGCTTTGGTAAAGACCTACCAGTCCTCTGATTATTTTAAACCCTTTATCAGATATTGTGCCCTCTAATGTTCCTTTCTATTGACTAAGGAGGTTAATCACTGAAAGCTCTAGTTTGTTAATATTGAATTTTCTAACACAGAGCATGCTAAGGAATCCCGTCACAAGTATTTACCATGTGTGAGATGAACTAGAACCAACTATTAGTGCATGGAAACCATTAATATGATTTATATATTAAGCAATGAGAGGTCATTGAAAAGACGTTAAAATATTTAAAACAATCCTGTTAATGCTTGAGAGCATATAACAAAGAAGTTGATCCATCACTCAAAAGTTCCTTCAACTAGTTTTCACTTTTTTTGAAGCCAAGAAACACCCAAGCCCAAACAAGGGGAATATGGATAGGAACCTTTGTACCATACCTTGAACAAGTCATTGTGAGAGGATCACCAAATCAAATATCAACAATTTTAGATGTACCTATTTGAATGCTTAATTTTGATTTCCTAAGTCTTGCTGTCTTACATTTTCTTTGTGTTCATCTTCATCGATGTCATTGTCTACTTTTGGAAACTATTTTAAACAATTGAACGCACATGCTTTCCCTTTTATCAAATAACACCTAGAATGTTTCTTGTGCTAATCCAATTGCTTTGAGCTCAATTATTTAACACAGGTTCTGCTTTGCAGAACACTTTCCAACAGCTTGTTTTAGTATAGACACATGAATTTTATTTTAGAAAATACCAAAAAAAAACTACATCCTAAAGAAATATGACCACTGATATTATATGTTTATACGATTCTAGCCATTTTGATATTTTGTCAAAGTGTTGGTTTGCATACTGTTGTAGGTGACTGTTTGAGCTTTTATCTGCAAATAGGAAGGTACAATGAACATATATGCCAAAGAGACTTCAATATAACACAAATAACATAAAATCCATATGGTAGCAATATTTTTGAACATGCCAAGATCACTTTTATTAAAGATGAAAATACACATACCACTGATAACCCATGGGGCAGCCAACAATTGTGGGATAGATTGAGAAATATCAGCGAGCAAATAAGAGATATATGACTACATATAAGTGTTGCTTTAATTAAGATAAAATATCAATAGTATCAGCACCTTCCACATGGACAATGCATACATAGGAGTATGCATATGTCACCTTCAAATGTTTGAATCTGCCCAGAAATTATGTACAGGTCCAGCAACTCGTTTTAGTATAGACACGTGAATTTTATTTTAGAAAATACCACAGAAGAACTCCATTTTGAAGAAATATGAGCATGCACAGCAATAACCATTAACAAATGTATTGGTAAAGTTGATTTATTTTTAAACCAAAAATAAAAACAAGTGTTGTCAAAGAGACACATCTTCAAGTCTACATATACCATACATATCAGCTACTTCCCTTTTATATAAGAAGTGCTTCAGGTGCAAGAGGCATTGCAGTCTTTGTTGTATATAATGATTTATTGCATTCTGTCATGTGAAATTGTCATTATAAAAAAAAGTGTTGGAAATTACCCAATGAAGAAAGAGAAAACAAGCTCATAATCAAATATGCAAGTACTTGATTATTGGACCATTGAACACTTTATTTATATAGAAAAGATGAAGTACATGTACATACTTGCAACTTATCACAAGTTGGAACAATTTCAAACCCTAGCCAGTGAAACCAAGAAAACCCTAACAACCAACACCTCATATATAAGAATCTGTTGTGCTTTACAACAACCCCCCATTTCTTATCATTATTTCTTTAGAAAAACTATCATATGAAATGGGTCCCTTTTCGTTTGGATTGGTATCAATATTATATTGTTCAAAAAGGTCCGAAAAAAAAAATGAAAAACATTATGAAAACCTTTTCGATAAACCCATTTTGACCATAATATAACATATAATCAATCTTTGATCATTGTGATAAAGCGATCGCAAGATCGCATATCGCAATGACATAGGGAGTATAAGTGGATGGCCCATTGATTTTCGCCGATGCGATATCGCTATCGGCTATCGGCAATATTCTATGCATGTTCTTAAAGCGCCCCACGCCATTCACCCCGATGCGATGCGATTTCGCTATCGGCGATCGGCGGTATGTTATCCATATTTTCATAGAGCAGCCATACTCCCGATGCGATGCGATATCACTATCGGCGATCGGGGATTTCAAAAGGTGCCAACGTAAGAAGTTAAGCTTTCCCCGACGCCCGATTGCGATAAAGCCAAAAGCACAGATTTCAAAAAGCCGTTAAGACAGAGGGATATTACGATCAATTCATATTAAAAGCTTGATCTGTCGAACAGTGATTTACCTCCGCTCAACTGCCAGAACATCCAAGGCACGCTTAAACGAATAATTCGGCCAATTAATGATATGATGGGCATTTAAACGATTGGCAGGTTTAAACGGCCATTTAATGTAATAATCAGTTCTGAAATCTCCCATAGATTGTATTCGCGGCCATTTTGAAAGTTAATCCCTCACCACGCATTGATCAATTTATCTTTCTCATATTGGGTTTTCATTGTCAACTCTCTGTGTTACGTTCATTTTCACCTCTGTGCAGAATTCATCCAAAGAGGAAAACTCAAGCAGAATGGGGAAGAAATCTAAGAAAACCACGGTCGCTTCCGTTGCACTAGTCGCAGGACAAGCCGTCGCTGATCCAACAAACAAAAAGAAAGGATTGATATCTGACACTACATGTTCTGGTCTCGGCAGAACTACTTGGCAAAGTACCTACAACCTGATTGAAGTCGAAGAACCTAAAGTGACAACTGTACAGGCTTCTGCAGATTCAACTCGGAAATTTGATGGTACTTTAAAGGACCTGGCTGACTCCTTCCTTCATCGGATAGCAGCTCAGGAGCAAATTCTCCCATATACAGATGTAGTGCGATGGGCAATTGAGGAAATCCCGATCATGGACAGAACCTTCTGCACCAGAGATGGGAGGATTTTCGGGTCATTCAAGGCCGATGATTTAAGGCAAATGTATCATTTGCCTGAGCCAGAGAAGAAGTACAATAAGGCATTTTTGGAGAAATTCCGAAAAGAGAATGAGGTGGAATCCGAACCCATTCGGGATTGGAGACAAAATCCAGCGAAACACAAACATGAATCTTCCGGTAAGTACTCGGTTGATTCCCTATGTTCTCCTTATTGTTATGCTGGAATAATGATGTGCAGATTGTGGGGATTGCACAACTCTTCTAATTTCACTATAGAAAAGGTTCCCTTGATGGAAGCGGCATGCAACAGTGAAATAATGGACTGGGCCACTATTCTCTCAGATAAACTAGCAACTGCTATTATTGAGTTTAGAAATAAGACCCGTGAACCTGAAAGAGTAATTCTCCCATTCTATTACAGTCCCTATATTTTAGACACCTTGTGTTTTAACTCTGAATTTCCTGTGCTCGGCTGGAGGTGGACGCCACAAGACCCCACGCCGATTCATATATACCATCAGAAATTGTGGAAATCCTCGTATAAGCACCATTTATACCAAGTCTGCAATGGCTTTATGTTACCTATTCATTATTCTATTTTTGATAAACCTGCTCCCAAGATTTCTTATCAAGCTGGAATTGACTTAACATCAGTAGGAAGATGATTCGGGTAGGAGAAGTTCACTTATATAAGAGTTTTCGGCAGCCAAGCCGAACCTCACGTCCTTCCTATGTACATACCTGATAAACTACTGGCGAGGTAAATAGCTTACCAGATTATTGCTGAGAGTGTTACACAGACTCTCAAGAAAAATAAAAAACAGGGCTGGCCCTCTTTTCCTTTGAGATGTGGTGTTTATACCTTGCATGATCTCAAACATGCAGAGAAAGAAGCTACTAAAATGAAATCGTTAACTCTAGCAACTCTCCCTAATAGGAAATTTGATCCCAAAAAAGTCGCCTATAATGCACTCGAACAGGCCAAATTGTCAAAATTTGATCATAAAGAAGATATGTTTGACGACCTGTTCTCTTCAGCTGAGTCAATAATGCAGGTTAAAGCATTTTCCAGAATGAAATATCAAGATGAAGGGTTGATTGAATTTAATAGACTTAGAGAACAGAGGTTGCAAACTCTGCCTCTAGATCTATTAGCAACAACCCAACAACATCATCAACCGAGCCTGAACGGCAAAAGTCAAAGGAACCTCCGGTTTCAACAAAAGAACAAGAGAATCCACAGGATGAAACTCAGAAGAAAGAGCAGGAGAAATAGCAGGAGAAAGAGCAGGAGAAAGTGCAGGAGGAGACCCAGACTAAAGAGAAAAACCAGAACAACATTGAAATAAATGTGGATACTCATATCGATCCTAAATTGCTCCAGGAATGGCAGCAATTTGATTCTATTATCAGTGGTCTGGAGTGTTCCAAGAACACTGAAACCTCTAAAGCAGCAGACACACAGGAAACCACTTCACAACAGGTTCTAAGTGGAACCATCGACCCACCCATTTCAAAAGAAGTAGAGATAATACCGAAGGACCCATCCGATCAAATCATTTTGCAGGTAGAAGAGATTCCTCCCTTGGATGTCTTCTACAGCCCAAGACATAAAGTTGTAGTAAAACAACAGAGGAAGAGAAGAAGGCATGATCAACCTTCTCTTTTCCCAGAACAGACGGTCACAGGCAATGTGGTTTGGAAGGAGGAATTTGACCCCTTCGATGACCTGACAAAACTGTCACAATATGCTGGAGCCTATTCGGCAGCAACAATAGATAAGGCATCGGAGGTGAGTATTTTACTGAAAACAAAAGACCAGGAAATTTTCTCATTACAGGCACAGCTAACTGAAGCAAAGGAAAAAGCGGAGCAGGCAGAACAGCAATTGTTGACACAACAACAATTAAACAATCAACTAACTCAACAATTGCAGGTGGAAAAACAAAGGATTGACCACAGTGCAATCCAAAAGCAGAAAGAATTATCAGAGGCCTTGGCGCAGTTGAAAGCATCAAATGAAAAAATGCTAAAAACAAAAGATGAGCAAATTGCTCAACTATCAGCACAGCTCGAGAAAACAAAGGGCGTTCCACAAGTAACTGAATTCAGAATAGAAGCGCTACAGATAAATACTGCATTGATAGCCCAAATTAAGCTTCTATTTCAGCAAATCGCCCAGGCAGAGCCACTATGTGAATTAACGACATCCATAAGCGAAAAAGTAGAAAAGGCTAGGACGGAATTGGATCAAGCTGAAGAAATGATAGCGGCATTTCTCGACTGGCAAGATTCTGATCAAGGACAAGCGGCAAATTTACCAAGAATTTTAGAGTCACATAAAGATATACTATTTACAGAATGGCAGTCCCAGTTAATGAAAGCAGAGAGGGTAGTTTCAAGATGCAAATCAACTTCAAGCAATTTAGTTGAATTAGTCAATAACACTCTCTACTTGTCAAACATGATTTCCCAATGCACACCGGGAAAATTGACAGCAATGAAAACATTGGAGCAGTCATGTTATCCTGATCTAGAGGAAAAGGGAAGATTAATTGCTAGAATTAACAGTTTAACGTGGGACACCTATTGGTTCTTCTTGGTAAAACCACACACTCAAAGAGCTGCCCTCAAGTGCCTTACAGATGCAATCGGGTATATTATCCCCGATATTCAGGATGCCACCTATGCCGCCCAGCTCAGCACTCGCCTCAACAAACCACCTGAAGTGGAGCCAATGCTTGCGATAAGTCAGCTCAAATTTAAAGGCAAACAGCCTTCTTGATGATTCATGCCACCGACTGCTAGATTGCTGAGAAAGATATTATCAAAATCAATTGATACCAATTAAGTAGGATTTCAGTTTCATAGATAGTTAGCTTAATTAGGTATTTATAGACCCTTTCATGTTTTTAGAAAGGGTCGTAAAGTTTTGTACTTGACTGAAAGACTGAAGTTGCACTATTGTGCTTCAGCCATATTCTTTTATAAAACTGGACCAGTTATTTTAATTTCGACAAGGAAGCTTTTATGCAAATGTGCACTATTGTCTTTGTTTGGAAGTATTTTTTCATTGAAGGAAGAATCATAGATAGCGATTGATATTGGGAGTGTTTATCAGCTCATATGGTACTATATCTATGTCTGTTACCCATTCTTTTCATATGAATTGTTATTTAATTACCTTTGCTATTATCGAATACATGTATGTGTTTTAATAGCATTCACGTATTCCTTCCACTATTGGATGTTTATGGTATGCCTTTCCTTTGATCATATATGTGTCGATAATATAAATAGTGTAGCAATATTGCGCTAATCCTTTGTTTAACGATTTGAGCAGAGTAATCCTGAATGAATAAAATCCATGTTTATTGAATAGAGTCATTTACATGCATGTTTATAAACATAGATCATCAAGCGCTACACTTTAAAAGTACAATAGTTCCCGGGATTAGTAGTAGTTCCTTTATTTTGTCAAATAGATTAAGCTATTCACCTATCATATAATTAGTCAACCAATCATTCATTTATCACGTTTATCCATTTACTCGGAAACTGGTCCCATTATCCCCAGTCAGAGCCACCATTCCAAACGGAAAAGGAGTTGTACTAAGGTCTGGACTAGGTGGTTATCCCCCAATGTTGATAGAACGATTTTCGGGGCATCAAAATTTTTGGCGCTAGAAGGAGGGCCATCAACTGTGAATGGCAAGCAAACCCAAATCTGCAGGTCATTCTAAGAGTAATTCTCCCTCCGTATCCCCTCGAACTTCCCAATTTCATGCTGGTTCTCCGGTATCCAAACAAGAAGAAGAGGAATCAACTACCACTGCTCAAACCCATCATACTCCAGAACAATTAAGTCTTGAATCCCCTGAAGTCCAGTCTCTTATCCACAAACTTCAGAGCTTCTCGATTTCACCACAGAAATCTGAGGTATCACAAAGCAGTGCGACTTCGCAGTTCAATTTACCTCACCCTCTCACCATACTTCAGAGCGAAAAGCTCGGTATTGAACCCACTGAGTTCCCTTTACCCAAAAGGAAAAAGGCGAAGAAATATACTGAAGGATCTGACAGTGAAGAGCTTTCATCCACATCCTCCATTTCATCTTCCCCTCTGCAAAGTCAACCATCCACTCCCCCATTACATATTGTTGTTCATCAGGGATTAGGAGCTTTAACATCCCAACCTGCTCACTCCTCAACATTATTTCCTTCCCAGACATTTGGAATTCCAACAGTAGTATCAACCACTACCGCTATTACAATGGCAGATCCATGGACCAGGCCTGGTGCAGTCAACATGCCTGCACCATTGCATGCATTACCAGATGCTCCTGAAATATGGCTACCCAAGTTTAACCCAGATGATGGGACCCAGGCTGAGGAACATATCAATAATTTCATGTTGGCAGTCAACTTGAAAGGAGTAACAGAACAAGATGTTGTTGTTAGACTTTTCCCTTATACCTTGCAAGGATCAGCAGGATCCTGGTATTTTTCTTTACCCTCTGGTTCCATTACCAGTTGGAACACTTGCCAAGAGCAGTTTCTTACCAAGTATGGAGATGATAGGTCTTTGGCTACACTAATAAATGATCTCTCCAATCTTAGGATAGAGCATAGGGAACCAATTAAGGAATTTAATGCCCGATTCAATAAACTCTTAAATAAAATCCCGACGGCCTCCAAACCAAGCGAACAAATTCGAAGCGAATGGTATATAACCGCCCTACCTGCCAATATAGCTATTTTTGTAGACAGGGCTGGGAAACCTACTTTAGCTGAAAACATGAAAGAAGCACTTGCTGTGGAGAAACGCATTAATGCCCTAGAAAATAAAGCTGCTCTAGAAGACAGAAAAGCCAAAAAAGTCTCTTTTAAAGATGACTCAAGGAAGAAAACCCCAAAAGACCCTTTAGAAATTATAAGAAAACTGAATCAAAACCACCAAATGTTATATCAACTGCGGATTCAGATCTTGAAGAAGGAAAAGAAGAAACAACTACACCTACTGATGAAGAAGAGGAGATTGTTGAATGTCATGGGATGTGGGATTTCATACTACCCAACTCCGATTCCGATAATGAAGAAGAAGCATTCCCTGTCACTACTAGGAGTAAAAGTACCTCTGAACCTGTTCAGGCAACTTCAAATAAAAGGAGTGCAGATGCTGCTATAACAAAGGAAAAAGTATGTACAAAGAAGCCACCTACAGTAGTCCCTCAAAACCAACCTTCAACCTCAAATACTCCTTCAACATCTAAAACTTTGGTAGTATCCGATTCGATGGATTACAATATTGTTAATGATATGAAGAAAACTAAGGCAAACATTACCATGTTTGAACTTAGCAAATTAAAACATCAGCAGAAATTGCTTCTCAAAGAGTTTAATGCTGTTCCCACTTCACCTCTTCCCAGTGCTAAAGCTGCCGGTGATACAGGTCATCCACCTTCTGGTATGGTTGAAGCTACTGATGCAGTCCTAATAGGAGATAGATCAAACTCTCATACTCCACCTTTCCTTCTAACCTATTAGATCTACAATAGAAACCTGCACAACTGTTTGATTGACTCAGGGGCATCTTCTAACATAATGCCATCTAAAGTTTGTTCCAAACTGAACATTGAACCCCAGAAGTCTGCTTTTCATATTGTACAGTTGGACAGGAACAAAGTACAGGTTTTAGGAGAGATTAATTCCGTAACTATCAGGTTATCTGTTGATCCCAGAATAGTACAAAGGATTGATATCCTAATAGCCGATATACCTGAATTTTACGGTTTGATCTTGAGCAGGGATTGGTCTGAGAAACTACATGGGTATATTTCTACTGATTGGTCACATATGTGGCTTCCCTATAAGGGTAAGCCAAATCAAATAAGGATTGATCGAGAAAAACATATGACCCATACAGTTACTGAGTTTGAGCAAGAAAACCAACCAATAGCATTTAATAATAACATTTTGGGGAACTATTCATCAGAATCATTCTTTCGGAACTTTGCCGCCCAACCATTCCCTTTCTCAGTAAACCATTTTGCATCTCAGATTGAGAATTTTTCACAAATAGATAGGTCTAGATGTTTCAATGGTGCTGAGAAAACTGTAAATAAATTTGTTAATACTTCTTTATTTTGGTCGTTATATTTCGATGGGTCCAAATCTAGTGAGGGCTCAGGAGCAGGATGTATTTTGATTAGCCCACAAGGGGAAAAAACAATGTTGTCCTGTAGGTTAGAATTTGAATGCACAAATAACACAGCAGAGTATGAAGCCTTAGTCCAAGGGCTATATAAAGCCATCGGCCTTAAGGTCCAATATTTGAAAGTGTTCGGAGATTCTGAAATTATTATTAAACAGGTAAGGAATACAATTCATTGTCTTTCCACCCATCTCAAGCATTATCAATCGCTGACACAAGAACTTACCTCCCACTTTTTGGCATTCAATATTTCTTCCATTCCCAGATCTCAAAATTCATCAGCTGACCTGCTAGCCAATGTCGCTTCCAAGCTCCTACCTTCCGAAGACTACAACCCAGATAGATTTTCAGTAGAGTTGCTTTTTAGGCCATCAATTCCCGACAATGTCACAAATTGGAGAGTATTTAACCATGATGAAGACATTTTGCAGTTCTTAACTTCCGAAAGGTCCTATGATGATCAAATCATCGAGGAAAACGAGCATGACCTTCAAATGAGAGGTAAACCTGAGGAAAATTCAATCCCCAAGCCTGTGGTAAAGCTTGAGGATCTTTATGATATTAAAGATAGGTTTAAACCTGTGACTAATGCAAAGCTCCATAGTTCTACCCTAAGGTTTGAATTGATAAACCTAGGCACTGAGCAAACTCCTCAAAACATTAATTTAGGATTAGGACTTTCCTTGGAAGAGAAGGAGGCATTCATTAGACTGTTAAGGAAAAATAAACAAGTTTTTGTTTGGAAATACAATGATTTAAAGACATATGATACGTCCATCATCTAGCATACCATTCCAATGCTTCCCGATCAGAAACCAATTCAGCAAAAGTTGAGGAAAATACATCCGAACTTAGAGAGTCAAATAAAATCCAAACTTAACAAACTCTTGAAAGCTAAGATTATTTTTCCCGTTCGACACTCAAACTGGGTCTCCAATATGGTGCCAGTCAAAAAGAAAAATGGCGACATTAGGATTTGTATTGATTTCAGAAATTTGAACAAGGCAAGCCTAAAAGACAATTTCCCATTACCTACCATGGAGCAGATACTCCAATCAGTGGCAGGCTCTGAGTTAATGTCCTCTCTAGATGGTTTCTCAGGATATAACCAAGTTCTGGTTCATCCTGATGACCAGCTTAAAACCACATTCAGAACAAAATGGGGAACATATGCGTATCAGAAAATGCCTTTTGGACTTATCAATGCAGGAGCGACGTTCCAAAGAGCAATGGATATAGCTTTTAAAGGGTTGATTAATAGAACAATAGTCATCTATTTAGATGATATTACTGTATTTTCCAAAGAGAGGTCAAATCATTTGCATGATCTAAATCAAATCTTTCAACGCTGCAAAAGATATGGCATTTCTCTTAACCCTAAAAAATCTTTCTTCGCTCTTGACCAAGGAAAGATTTTAGGCTTTATCATGTCTAAAGATGGTATTTATATTGATCCTAATCGGATCAAAGAAATCTTTGAAATCCCTTTCCCTCATAATAAAAAATCCATGCAGTCATTTTTAGGCCAAATCAATTTTGTCAAAAGATTTGTTTCAGATTTTTCTCAAATTATTTTGCCACTTCAAACTATGATTAAGAAAAATTCAGTCTTTAAGTGGGGATCAGCAGAAAAGGAAGCATTTGATTTAATCAAGCAATCAATAATCAATGCCCCAGCCTTAAATACTCCAAATATTTCTGATCATTTTACGTTGTATAATATCTCATCCAACTTTTCTTATGCAGCAGTACTCATGCAACTCAATGATCACAATGTGGAAGCACCCATTTCATTCTATAGTTCAAATCTTCAGGGTGCTGAATTGAATTACTCCGAAGTAGAAAAACAAGCCTTTGCTATGTATAAAGCTATCAAACATTACAGACCCTTCCTTTTAAAAGCTCACACAAAAGTTATAGTTCCTTTCCCCGCAGTAAGGCAACTATTGATCCAAAGGGAACTAGGTGGAAAAAGGGCAAATTGGGTTACAACACTTCAAGAATATGACTTAGAAATTAAACCAGAAAAGATTGTTAGAGGTCAAGGTTTTTGCAGGTTATTAGCAGGAGCATCCAACATTCCAGAATCAAGTGATACAGATCAAACCAAAGATATCAACCAGATAAGTATTACTGATTCTGAGTCACAATATGCTGACTTAATCTTTTATTTAAAAAATGGATATGCACCTCCTAACCTGTCTTACAAAAACAAAAGGGCCATTAGATTGAAAGCTAAAAATTTTACAATTATTGATGATGTGCTTTTTAGGCGAAATTATGGTTCAATCTTATTAAGGTGCCTAGAAAAACCTGAAGCACAAAAGGTTTTGCAGGAATTACATGATGGACCAGCAGGAGGACATTTTGGAGCTGACACAACAGCCCATAAAATCATTCATGCTGGCTACTATTGGCCCACCCTGTTTAGAGATGCTCATGAATATGTGAGGAAATGCCAAAATTGTCAAACTTCTAGTGGAAGACAAAGAAAATCAGCTTTCCATTTGCAGCCGGTCAACATTGAACAACCATTTGAACAATGTGGATTGGATATCATTGGGGAAATTACCCCGCATTCTTCCAAACAACATAAGTATATGCTTACTGCTACCGATTATTTTACTAAGTGGGTTGAAGCAATTCCTTTGAAGACAACTAATTCTGATGCAATCATTGAATTCATAGATCAATTCATCATTACCAGGTTTGGTGTCCCAAATGCTCTTGTTTTTGATAATGCATCTTATTTTTCGGGTAATGCTATGTTTGATTTCGCTATTAAAAGAGGATTTAAATTAAAGTATTCCACTAATTACTACCCTCAAGGTAATGGTTTAGCAGAATCTACAAATAAAAATCTGATTAAAATTATTAAGCGAACTATCGAATAGAACCATAAAACATGGCACAAATCCTTAATATTCGCACCATGGGCTGATAGGATAACACAAAAAGCTTCTATAGGATCATCTCCGTTTAACCTTGTGTATGGAAAAGAGGCAGTGGTGCCAACTAATTTTGTCCTACCTTCCTTAGCCCTAGTTCAGTTTATTGAGGAAAGCCCTTCTTCTTCTATTCAGTGTAGACATGACCAAATTTTAAAATTAGAAGAGGAAAGGGAAAAATCGAAGGTTATTCATGCAAAACATCAGCAAATCATCAAGTCATCCTTTGATTCAGTCTCATTTGGTTCAAAACAATTTCAAGTCGGTGATTTAGTTCTGAAATGGGACAAATCCCATGAGGACAAGGGAAAACACACCAAGTTCCAGAAGATGTGGCTTGGGCCATTTCAGATCAGTGAGAAGATAGGCCATTCGACCTTCATATTACAAGATTTATCAGGTTTGAGAGATTCTCTCCCTGTTAATGGCCTTATCTTAAAGAAATTCTTTAATTGAGGAGGTAACCCGTCCTCCTTTTTAGTTTAATAGAGTTTTGTAGTTTGTAGGACCATTAGAAAATAAAGTTATAAGGTATCTTCCATTGACCTTTGCTGTATTTAAAAGTTGCTCAACAGAGGTAGTGTGGATATTTACTTTTAGATAATAAAAGTCTTACATAAGAGAAAAAATTTCTAGGAAACTAGGTATACTTGCATCCCAAAATCACAATTCAATTTTTGTGAACCCCTCTCGAAGTTTAGAAGTTTTGTAAATCATTTTATGTTTTCAGATTGGCCACAAAAGGGTTATCAATATCAAAATAGAAACAAATTCAACTTCAGCATCTTTAACTCTTATCTTGTCATCCATTTACTCTTAAGGAGAAAATTTTCCATCCCATTCACTAAAGATTATGGTTACTCAGAGTGTAATTCTAAAAAATTTGATAATAAAGATAAGAGGTCTTATTACAAGCCTGCTTACCATGTTCATAGGGAAATAGTTTAACCGACATTACCAATACTGCATACCAAAACATGGTAATGGCTTAGAATTCTAAGACAAGGGGTCTCATCACGAGCCAGATTGTTCGGTTAAATTACTACCAGTGAATGGCATTTTCAATAGCTTGCCACCAAACCAGGACAATGGCTTTTTGTCTTAGCAATAACAGAAAATGAAAGGAAATACAAAATATGAAAACATGTTTTGAATTCATTTTGTTAATCACACCTTAAGTGGATGGGACCATGGACAATAATATGGTTTAAAGGTATCCCTATCGAAACTATGAACGTTTGCTGGCAGCAGAGGCTCTACCTATGACAAAGGAGTCAATTCTAAAAGCTGATTTGGAAAGATTCTCTATTTTATCATTATAAACCAAGAAACGCCAATTTAAAACTTAGAATGTATCTAATTTTAAACAAGAGAGGAAATTAACAAAGATAGTTTTATTTTATATACCTAGAATGCAAATATACCTAGTTATATTAGAATCTTTTCCCTTTAATGAGAGCTCTATTTTGGAAAAGTTTAAGTATTCCCATACGTTTCAAAGATAACTGTTTCTCCCAGCGAATCGCCAATTGTTGTGCTTTACAACAACCCCCCATTTCTTATCATTATTTCTTTAGAAAAACTATCATATGAAATGGGTCCCTTTTCATTTGGATTGGTATCAATATTATATTGTTCAAAAAGGTCTGAAAACAAAATGAAAAACATTATGAAAACCTTTTCGATAAACCCATTTTGACCATAATATAACATATAATCAATCTTTGATCATTGCGATAAAGCGATCGCAAGATCGCATATCGCAATGACATAGGGAGTATAAGTGGATGACCCATTGATTTTTGCCGATGCGATATCGCTATCGGCTATCGGCAATATTCTATGCATGTTCTTAAAGCGCCCCACGCCATTCACCCCGATGCAATGCGATTTCGCTATCGACGATCGGTGGTATGTTATCCGTATTTTCATAGAGCAGCCATACTCCCGATGCGATGCGATATCGCTATCGGCAATCGGGGATTTCAAAAGGTGCCAACATAAGAAGTTAAGCTTTCCCCGACGCCCGATTGCGATAAAGCCAAAAGCACAGATTTCAAAAAGCTGTTAAGATAGAGGGATATTACGATCAATTCATATTAAAAGCTTGATCTGTCGAACAGTGATTTACCTCCGCTCAACCACCAAAACATCCAAGGCACGCTTAAACGAATCATTCGGCCAATTAATGATATGATGGGCATTTAAAGGATTGGCAGGTTTAAACGGCCATTTAATGTAATAATAAGTTCTGAAATCTCCCATAGATTGTATTCGTAGCCATTTTGAAAGCTAATCCCTCACCACGCATTGATCAATTTATCTTTCTCATATTGGGTTTTCATTATCAACTCTCTGTGTTACGTTCATTTTCACCTCTGTGCAGAATTCATCCAAAGAGGAAAAATCAAGCAGAATGGGGAAGAAATCTAAGAAAACCACGGTCGCTTCCGTTGCACCAGTCGCAGGACAAGCCGTCGCTGATCCAACAAACAAAAAGAAAGGATTGATATCTGACACTACATGTTCTGGTCTCGGCAGAACTACTTGGAAAAGTACCTACAACCTGATTGAAGTCGAAGAACCTAAAGTGACAACAGTACAGGCATCTGCAGATTCAACTCGGAAATATGATGGTACTTTAAAGGACCTGGTTGACTCCTTCCTTCATCGGATAGCAGCTCGGGAGCAAATTCTCCCATATACAGATGTAGTGCAATGGGCAATTGAGGAAATCCCGATCATGGACAGAACCTTCTGCACCAGAGACGGGAGGATTTTCGGGTCATTCAAGGCCGATGATTTAAGGCAAATGTATCATTTGCCTGAGCCAGAGAAGAAGTACAATAAGGCATTTTTGGAGAAATTCCGAAAAGAGAATGAGGTGGAATCCGAACAGATCCGGGATTGGAGACAAAATCCAGTGAAACACAAACATGAATCTTCCGGTAAGTACTCGGTTGATTCCCTATGTTCTCCTTATTGTTATGCTGGAATAATGATGTGGAGATTGTGGGGATTGCACGACTCTTCTAATTTCACTATAGAAATGGTTCCCTTGATGGAAGCGGCATGCAATAGTGAAATAATGGACTGGGCCACTATTCTCTCAGATAAACTAGCAACTGCTGTTCTTGAGTTTAGAAATAAGACCCGTGTTACTTGAAGAGTAATTCCCCCATTCTATTACAGTCCCTATATTTTAGACACCTTGTGTTTTAACTCTGAATTTCCTGTGCTCGGCTGGAGGTGGACACCACAAGACCCCACACCGATTCATATATACCATCAGAAATTG
The DNA here is from genome assembly GCA_031772625.1 of Pinus tabuliformis. Taxonomy (NCBI): domain Eukaryota; kingdom Viridiplantae; phylum Streptophyta; class Pinopsida; order Pinales; family Pinaceae; genus Pinus; species Pinus tabuliformis. The sequence goes on along the minus strand of CM062817.1, from coordinate 570,961,923 downwards.
TGGAAATCCTCGTATAAGCACCATTTATACCAAGTCTGCAATGGCTTTATGTTACCTATTCATTATTCTATTTTTGATAAACCTGCTCCCAAGATTTCTTATCAAGCTGGAATTGACTTAACATCAGTAGGAAGATGATTCGGGGAGGAGAAGTTCACTTATATAAGAGTTTTCGGTAGCCAAGCTGAACCTCATGTCCTTCCTTTGTACATACCTGATAAACTACTGGCGAGGGAAATAGCTTACCAGATTATTGCTGAGAGTGTTACATAGACTCTCAAGAAAAATAAAAAACAGGGTTGGCCCTCTTTTGCTTTGAGATGCAGTGTTTATACATTGCATGATCTCAAACATGCAGAGAAAGAAGCTACTAAAATGAAATCGTTAACTCTAGAAACTCTCCCTAATAGGCAATTTGATCCCAACAAAGTCGCCTATAATGCACTCGAACAGGCCAAATTGTCAAAATTTGATCATAAAGAAGATATGTTTGACGACCTGTTCTCTTCAGCTGAGTCAATAATGCAGGTTAAAGCATTTTCCAGAATGAAATATCAAGATGAAGGGTTGATTGAATTTAACAGACTTAGAGAACAGAGGTTGCAAACTCTGCCTCTAGATCTATTAGCAACAACCCCAACAACATCATCAAGCGAGCCTGAACGGCAACAGTCAAAGGAACCTCCAGTTTCAACAAAAGAACAAGAGAATCCACAGGATGAAACTTAGAAGAAAGAGCAGGAGAAAGAGCAGGAGAAAGAGCGGGAGAAAGTGCGGGAGGAGACCCAGACTAAAGAGAAAAAACAGACCAACATTGAAATAAATGTGGATACTCATATCGATCCTAAATTGCTCCAGGAATGGCAGCAATTTGATTCTATTATCAGTGGTCTGGAGTGTTCCAAGAACACTGAAATCTCTAAAGTAGCAGACACACAGGAAACCACTTCACAACAGGTTCTAAGTGGAACCAGCGGCCCACCCATTTCAAAAGAAGTAGAGATAATACCGAAGGACCCCTCCGATCAAATCATTTTGCAGTTAGAAGAGTTTCCTCCCTTGGATGTCTTCTACAGCCCAAGACATAAAGTTGTAGTAAAATGACAGAGGAAGAGAAGAAGGCATGATCAACCTTCTCTTTTCCCAGAACAGACGGTCACAGGCAATGTGGTTTGGAAGGAGGAATTTGACCCCTCTGATGACTTGACAAAACTGTCACAATATGCTGGAGCCTATTCGGCAGCGACAATAGATAAGGCATCGGAGGTGAGTCTTTTACTGAAAACAAAAGACCAGGAAATTTTCTCATTACAGGCACAGCTAACTGAAGCAAAGGAAAAAGCGAAGCAGGCAGAACAACAATTGTTGACACAACAGCAATTAAACAATCAATTAACTCAACAATTGCAGGCGGAAAAACAAAGGATTGACCACAGTGCAATCCAAAAGCAGAAAGAATTATCAGAGGCCTTGGCACAGTTGAAAGCAGCAAATGAAAAAATGCTAAAAACAAAAGATGAGCAAATTTCTCAACTATCAGCACAGCTCGAGAAAACAAAGGGCGTTCCACAAGTAACTGAATTCAGAATAGAAGCGCTACAGATAAATACTGCATTGATAGCCCAAATTAATCTTCTATGTCAACAAATCGCCCAGGCAGAGCCACTATGTGAATTAAAGGCATCCATAAGCGAAAAATTAGAAAAGGCTAGGACGGAATTGGATCAAGCTGAAGAAATGATAGCGGCATTTCTCGACTGGCAAGATTCTGATCAAGGACAAGTGGCAAATTTACCAAGAATTTTAGAGTCACATAAAGATATACTATTTACAGAATGGCAGTCCCAGTTAATGAAAGCAGAGAGGGCAGTTTCAAGATGCAAATCAACTTCAAGCAATTTAGTTGAATTAGTCAATAATTCTCTCTACTTGTCAAACATGATTTCCCAATGCACACTGGGAAAATTGACAGCAATGAAAAAATTGGAGCAGTCATGTTATCCTGATCTAGAGGAAAAGGGAAGATTAATTGCTAGAATTAACAGTTTAACGTGGGACACCTATTGGTTCTTCTTGGTAAAACCACACACTCAAAGAGCCGCCCTCAAGTGCCTTACAGATGCAATCGGGTATATTATCCCCGATATTCAGGATGCCACCTATGCCGCCCAGCTCAGCACTCGCCTCAACAAACCAACCGAAGTGGAGCCAATGCTTGCGATAAGTCAGATCAGATTTAAAGGCAAACAGCCTGCTTGATTATTCATGCCGCCGACTGCTGGATTGCTGAGAAAGATATTATCAAAATCAATTGATACCAATTAAGTAGGATTTCAGTTTCATAGATAGTTAGCTTAATTAGGTATTTATAGACCCTTTCATGTTTTTAGAAAGGGTCGTAAAGTTTTGTACTTGACTGAAAGACTGAAGTTGCACTATTGTGCTTCAGCCATATTCTTTTATAAAACTGGACCAGTTATTCTAATTTCGACAAGGAAGCTTTTATGCAAATGTGCACTACTGTCTTTGTTTGGAAGTATTTCTGCGTTGAAGGAAGAATCATAGATAGCGATTGATATTGGGAGTGTTTATCAGCTCATATGGTACTATTATCTATGTCTGTTATCCATTCTTTTCATATGAATTGTTATTTAATTACCTTTGCTATTATCGAATATATGTATGTGTTTTAATAGCATTTACGTATTCCTTCCACTATTGGATGTTTATGGTATGCCTTTCCTTTGATCATATATGTGTCGATGATATAAATAGTGTAGCAATATTGCGCTAATCCTTTGTTTAACGATTTGAGCAGAGTAATCCTGAATGAATAAAATCCATGTTTATTGAATAGAGTCATTTACATGCCTGTTTATAAACATAGATCATCAAGCGCTACACTTTAAAAGTACAATAGTTCCCAGGATTAGTAGTAGTTCCTTTATTTCGTCAAATAGATTAAGCTATTCGCCTATCATATAATTAGTCAACCAATCATTCATTTATCCCGTTTATCCATATACTGGGAAACTGGTCCCATTATCCCTAGTCAGAGCCACCATTCCAAACGGAAAAGTAGTTGTACTAAGGTCCGGACTGGGTGGTTATCCCCCAATGTTGATACAACGATTTTCGGGGCATCAACATTTTTGGTGCTAGAAGGAGGGCCATCAACTATGAATGGCAAGCAAACCCAAATCTGCAGGTCATTCTAAGAGTAATTCTCCCTCCGTATCCCCTCGAACTTCCCAATTTCATGCTGGTTCTCCGGTATCCAAACAAGAAGAAGAGGAATCAACTACCACTGCTCAAACCCATCATACTCCAGAACAATTAAGTCTTGAATCCCCTGAAGTCCAGTCTCTTATCCACAAACTTTAGAGCTTCTCGATTTCACCACAGAAATCTGAGGTATCACAAAGCAGTGTGACTTCGCAGTTCAATTTACCTCACCTTCTCACCATACTTCAGAGCGAAAAGCTCGGTATTGAACCCACTGAGTTCCCTTTACCCAAAAGGAAAAAGGCGAAGAAATATACTGAAGGATCTGATAGTGAAGAGCTTCATCCACATCCTCCATTTCATCTTCCCCTCTGCAAAGTCAACCATCCACTCCCCCATTACATATTGTTGTTCATCAGGGATTAGGAGCTTTAACATCCCAACCTGCTCACTCCTCAACATTATTTCCTTCCCAGACATTTGGAATTCCAACAGTAGTATCAACCACTACCGCTATTACAATGGCAGATCCATGTACCAGGCCTGGTGCAGTCAACATGCCTGCACCATTGCATGCATTACCAGATGCTCCTGAAAAATGGCTACCCAAGTTTAACCCAGATGATGGGACCCAGGCTGAGGAACATATCAATAATTTCATGTTGGCAGTCAACTTGAAAGGAGTAACAGAACAAGATGTTGTTGTTAGACTTTTCCCTTATACCTTGCAAGGATCAGCAGGATCCTGGTATTTTTCTTTACCCTCTGGTTCCATTACCAGTTGGAACACTTGCCAAGAGCAGTTTCTTACCAAGTATGGAGATGATAGGTCTTTGGCTACACTAATAAACGATCTCTCCAATCTTAGGATAGAGCATAGGGAACCAATTAAGGAATTTAATGCCCGATTCAATAAACTCTTAAATAAAATCCCGACGGCCTCCAAACCAAGCGAACAAATTCGAAGCGAATGGTATATAACCGCCCTACCTGCCAATATAGCTATTTTTGTAGACAGGGCTGGGAAACCTACTTTAGCTGAAAACATGAAAGAAGCACTTTCTGTGGAGAAATGCATTAATGCCCTAGAAAAGAAAGCTGCTTTGGAAGACAGAAAAGCCAAAAAAGTCTCTTTTAAAGATGACTCAAGGAAGAAAACCCCAAAAGACCCTTTAAAAATTATAAGAAAACTGACTCGAAACCACCAAATGTTATATCAAATGCAGATTCAGATCTTGAAGAAGGAGAAGAAGAAACAGCTACACCTACTGATGAAGAAGAGGAGATTGTTGAATGTCATGGGATGTGGGATTTCATACTACCCAACTTTGATTCCGATAATGAAGAAGAAGCGTTCCCTGTCACTACTAGGAGTAAAAGTACCTCTGGACCTGTTCAGGCAACTTCAAAGAAAAGGAGTGCAGATGCTACTATAACAAAGGAAAAAGTATGTACAAAGAAGCCACCTACAGCAGTCCCTCAAAACCAACCTTCAACCTCAAATACTCCTTCAACATCTAAAACTCTGGTAGTATCCGATTCGATGGATTACAATATTGTTGATGATATGAAGAAAACTAAGGCAAACATTACCATGTTTGAACTTAGCAAATTAAAACATCAGTAGAAATTGCTTCTCAAAGAGTTTAATGCTGTTCCCACTTCACCTCTTCCCAGTGCTAAAGTTGCTGGTGATACAGGTCATCCACCTTCTAGTATGGTTGAAGCTACTAATGCAGTCCTAATAGGGGATAGATCAAACTCTCATACTCCACCTTTCCTTCTAACCTATGAGATCTACAATAGAAACCTGCACAACTGTTTGATTGACTCAGGGGCATCTTCTAACATAATGCCAGCTTTAGTTTGTTCCAAACTGAACATTGAACCCCAGAAGTCTACTTTTCATATTGTACAGTTGGACAGGACCAAAGTATAGGTTTTAGGAGAGATTAATTCTATAACTATCAGGTTATCTGCTGATCCCAGAATAGTACAAAGGATTGATATCCTAATAGCCGATATACCTGAATTTTACGGTTTGATCTTGAGCAGGGATTGGTCTGAGAAACTACATGGGTATATTTCTACTGATTGGTCACATATGTGGCTTCCCTATAAGGGTAAGCCAAATCAAATAAGGATTGATCGAGAAAAACATATGACCCATACAGTTACTGAGTTTGAGCAAGAAAACCAACCAATAGCATTTAATAATAACATTTTGGGGAACTATTCATCAGAGTCATTCTTTGGCAACTTCGTCGCCCAGCCATCCCCTTTCTCAGTAAACCATTTTGCATCTCAGATTGAGAATTTTTCACAAACAGATAGGTCTAGATGTTTCAATGGTGCTGAGAAAACTGTAAATAAATTTGTTAATACTTCTTTATTTTGGTCGTTATATTTCGATGGGTCCAAATCTAGTGAGGGCTCAGGAGCAGGATGTATTTTGATTAGCCCACAAGGGGAAAAAACAATGCTGTCCTGTAGGTTAGAATTTGAATGCACAAATAACACAGCAGAGTATGAAGCCTTAGTCCAAAGGCTATATAAAGCCATCGGCCTTAAGGTCCAATATTTGAAAGTGTTCGAAGATTCTGAAATTAATATTAAACAGGTAAGGAATACAATTCATTGTCTTTCCACCCATCTCAAGCATTATCAATTGCTGACACAAGAACTTACCTCCCACTTTTTGGCATTCAATATTTCTTCCATTCCCAGATCTCAAAATTCAGCAGCCGACCTGCTAGCCAATGTCGCTTCCAAGCTCCTACCTTCCGAAGACTACAGCCCAGATAGATTTTCAGTAGAGTTGCTTTTTAGGCCATCAATTCCTGACAATGTCACAAATTGGAGAGTATTTAACCATGATGAAGACATTTTGCAGTTCTTAACTTCCGAAAAGTCCTATGATGATCAAATCATCGAGGAAAACGAGCATGACCTTCAAATGAGAGGTAAACCTGAGGAAAATTCAATCCCTAAGCCTGTGGTAAAGCTTGAGGATCTTTATGATATTAAAGACAGGTTTAAACCTGTGACTAATGCAAAGCTCCATAGTTCTACCCTAAGGTTTGAATTGATAAACCTAGGCACTGAGCAAACTCCTCAAAACATTAATTTAGGATTAGGACTTTCCTTGGAAGAGAAGGAGGCATTCATTAGACTGTTAAGGAAAAATAAACAGGTTTTTTCTTGGAAATACGATGATTTAAAGACATATGATACGTCCATCATCCAGCATACCATTCCAATGCTTCCCGATCAGAAACCAATTCAGCAGAAGTTGAGGAAAATACATCCGAACTTAGAGAGTCAAATAAAATCCGAACTTAACAAACTCTTGAAAGCTAAGATTATTTTTCCCGTTCGGCACTCAAACTGGGTCTCCAATATGGTGCCAGTCAGAAAGAAAAATGGCGACATTAGGATTTGTATTGATTTCAGAAATTTGAACAAGGCAAGCCTAAAAGACAATTTCCCATTACCTACCATGGAGCAGATACTCCAATCAGTGGCAGGCTCTGAGTTAATGTCCTTTCTAGATGGTTTCTCAGGATATAACCAAGTTCTGGTTCATCCTGATGACCAGCTTAAAACCACATTCAGAACAAAATGGGGAACATATGCGTATCAGAAAATGCCTTTTGGACTTATCAATGCAGGAGCGACGTTCCAAAGAGCAATGGATATAGCTTTTAAAGGGTTGATTAATAGAACAGTAGTCGTCTATTTAGATGATATTACTGTATTTTCCAAAGAGAGGTCAAATCATTTGCATGATCTAAATCAAATCTTTCAACGCTGCAAAAGATATGGCATTTCTCTTAACCCTAAAAAATCTTTCTTCGCTCTTGACCAAGGAAAGCTTTTAGGCTTTATCGTGTCTAAAGATGGTATTTATATTGATCCTGATCGGATCAAAGAAATCTCTGAAATCCCTTTCCCTCATAATAAAAAATCCATGCAGTCATTTTTAGGCCAAATCAATTTTGTCAAAAGATTTGTTCCAGATTTTTCTCAAATTATTTTGCCACTTCAAACTATGATTAAGAAAAATTCAGTCTTTAAGTGGGGATCAGCAGAAAAGGAAGCATTTGATTTAATCAAGCAATCAATAATCAATGCCCCAGCCTTAAATACTCCAAATTTTTCTAATCATTTTACATTGTATACTATCGCATCCAACTTTTCTTATGCAGCAGTACTCACGCAACTCAATGATCACAATGTGGAAGCACCCATTTCATTCTATAGTTCAAATCTTCAGGGTGCTGAATTGAATTACTCCGAAGTAGAAAAACAAGCCTTTGCTGTGTATAAAGCTGTCAAACATTACAGACCCTTCCTTTTAAAAGCTCACACAAAAGTTATAGTTCCTTTACCCACAGTAAGGCAACTATTGATCCAAAGGGAACTAGGTGAAAAAAGGGAAAATTGGGTTACAGCACTTCAAGAATATGACTTAGAAATTAAACCAGCAAAGATTGTTAGAGGTCAAGGTTTTTGCAGGTTATTGGCAGGAGCATCCAACATTCCAGAATCAAGTGATACAGATCAAACCAAAGATATCAACCAGATAAGTATTACTGATTCTGAGTCACAATATGCTGACTTAATCTTTTATTAAAAAAATGGATATGCACCTCCTAACCTATCTTACAAAAAAAAAAGGGCCATTAGATTGAAAGCTAAAAATTTTACAATTATTGATGATGTGCTTTTTAGGCGAAATTATGATTCAATCTTATTAAGGTGCCTAGAAAAACCTGAAGCACAAAAGGTTTTGCAGGAATTACATGATGGACCAGCAGGAGGACATTTTGGAGCTGACACAACAGCCCATAAAATCATTCATGCTGGCTACTATTGGCCCACTCTGTTTAGAGATGCTCATGAATATGTGAGGAAATGCCAAAATTGTCAAACTTCTAGTGGAAGACAAAGAAAATCAGCTTTCCATTTGCAGCCGGTCAACATTGAACAACCATTTGAACAATGGGGATTGGATATCATTGGGGAAATTATCCCGCATTCTTCCAAACAACATAAGTATATCCTTACTGCTACCGATTATTTTACTAAGTGGGTTGAAGCAATTCCTTTGAAGACAACTAATTCTGATGCAATCATTGAATTCATAGATCAATTCATCATTACCAGGTTTGGTGTCCCAAATGCTCTTGTTTTTGATAATGCATCTTATTTTTCAGGTAATGCTATGTTTGATTTCGCTATTAAAAGAGGATTTAAATTAAAATATTCCGCTAATTACTACCCTCAGGGTAATGGTTTAGCAGAATCTACAAATAAAAATCTGATTAAAATTATTAAGCGAACTATCGAACAGAACCATAAAACATGGCACAAATCCTTAATATTCGCACTATGGGCTGATAGGATAACACAGAAGGCTTCTATAGGATCATCTCCGTTTAACCTTGTGTATGGAAAAGAGGCAGTGGTACCAACTAATCTTGTCCTACCTTCCTTAGCCCTAGTTCAGTTTATTGAGGAAAGCCCTTCTTCTTCTATTCAGTTTAGACATGACCAAATTCTAAAATTAGAAGAGGAAAGGGAAAAAGCCAAGGTTATTCATGCAAAACATCAGCAAATCATCAAGTCATCCTTTGATTCAGTCTCATCCAGTTCAGAACAATTTCAAGTCGGTGATTTAGTTCTGAAATGGGACAAAGCCCATGAGGACAAGGGAAAACACACCAAGTTCCAGAAAATGTGGCTTGGGCCATTTCAGATTAGTGAAAAGATAGGCCATTCGACCTTCATATTACAAGATTTATCAGGTTTGAGAGATTCTCTCCCTGTTAATAGCCTTATCTTAAAGAAATTCTTTAATTGAGGAGGTAACCCCTTCTCCTTTTTAGTTTAATAGAGTTTTGTAGTTTGTAGGACCATTAGAAAATAAAGTTATAAGGTATCTTCCATTGACCTTTGCTGTATTTAAAAGTTGCTCAACAGAGGTAGTGTGGATATTTACTTTTAGATAATAGAAGTCTTACATAAGAGGAAAAATTTCTAGGAAACTAGGTATACTTGCATCCCAAAATCACAATTCAATTTTTGTGAACCCCTCTCGAAGTTTAGAAGTATTGTAAATCATTTTATGTTTTCAGATTGGCCACAAAAGGGTTATCAATATCAAAACAGAAACTAATTCAACTTCAGCATCTTTAACTCTTATCTTGTCATCCATTTACTCTTAAGGAGAAAATTGTCCATCCCATTCACCAAAGATTATGGTTACTCAGAGTGTAATTCTAAAAAATCTGATAATAAAGATAAGAGGTCTTATTACAAGCCTGCTTACCATGTTCATAGGGAAATAGTTTAACCGACATTACCAATACTGCATACCAAAACAGGGTAATGGCTTAGAATTCTAAGACAAGGGGTCTCATCACGAGCCAACTTGTTCAGTTAAATTACTACCAGTGAATGGCATTGTCAATAGCTGGCCACCAAACCAGGACAATGGCTTTTTGTCTTAGTAATAACAGAAAATGAAAGGAAATACAAAATATGAAAACATGTTTTGAATTCATTCTGTTAATCACACTCTTAAGTGGATGGGACCATGGACAATAATATGGTTTAAAGGTATCCCTGTCGAAACTATGAACGTTTGCTGGCAGCAGAGGCTCTACCTATGACAAAGGAGTCAATTCTAAAAGCTGATTTGGAAAGATTCTCTATTTTATCATTATAAACCAAGAAACGCCAATTTAAAACTTAGAATGTATCTAATTTTAAACAAGAGAGGAAATTAACAAAGATAGTTTTATTTTATATACCTAGAATGCAAATATACCTAGTTATATTAGAATCTTTTCCCTTTAATGAGAACTCTATTTTGGAAAAGTTTAAGTATTCCCATACTTTTCAGAGATAACCGTTTCTCCCAGTGAATCGCCAATTGTTGTGCTTTACAACAACCCCCCATTTCTTATCATTATTTCTTTAGAAAAACTATCATATGAAATGGGTCCCTTTTCGTTTGGATTGGTATCAATATTATATTGTTCAAAAAGGTCCGAAAACAAAATGAAAAACATTATGAAAACCTTTTCGATAAACCCATTTTGACCATAATATAACATATAATCAATCTTTGATCATTGCGATAAAGCGATCGCAAGATCGCATATCACAATGACATAGGGAGTATAAGTGGATGGCCCATTGATTTTCGCCGTTGTGATATCGCTATCGGCTATCGGCAATATTCTATGCATGTTCTTAAAGCGCCCCACGCCATTCACCCCGATGCGATGCGATTTCACTATCGGCGATCAGCGGTATGTTATCCATATTTTCATAGAGCAGCCATACTGCTGATGCGATGCGATATCGCTATCGGCGATCGGGGATTTCAAAAGGTGCCAACATAAGAAGTTAAGCTTTCCCCGACGCCCGATTGCGATAAAGCCAAAAGCACAGATTTCAAAAAGCCGTTAAGACAGAGGGATATTACGATAAATTCATATTAAAAGCTTGATCTGTCGAACAGTGATTTACCTCCGCTCAATCGCCAAAACATCCAAGGCACGCTTAAACGAATCATTCGGCCAATTAATGATATGATGGGCATTTAAAGGATTGGCAGGTTTAAACGGCCATTTAATGTAATAATAAGTTATGAAATCTCCCATAGATTGTATTCGTGGCCATTTTGAAAGCTAATCCCTCACCACGCATTGATCAATTTATCTTTCTCATATTGGGTTTTCATTGTCAGCTCTCTGTGTTATGTTCATTTTCACCTCTGTGCAGAATTCATCCAAAGAGGAAAACTCAAGCAGAATGGGGAAGAAATCTAAGAAAACCACGGTCGCTTCCATTGCACCAGTCGCAGGGCAAGCCGTCGCTGATCCAACAAACAAAAAGAAAGGATTGATATCTGACACTACATGTTCTGGTCTCGGCAGAACTACTTGGCAAAGTACCTACAACCTGATTGAAGTTGAAGAACCTAAAGTGACAACAGTACAGGCTTCTGCAGATTCAACTCGGAAATCTGATGGTACTTTAAAGGACTTGGCTGACTCCTTCCTTCATCGGATAGCAGCTCGGGAGCAAATTCTCCCATATACAGATGTAGTGCGATGGGCAATTGAGGAAATCCCGATCATGGACAGAACCTTCTGCACCAGAGACGGGAGGATTTTTGGGTCATTCAAGGCCGATGATTTAAGGCAAATGTATCATTTCCCTGAGCCAGAGAAGAAGTACAATAAGGCATTTTTGGAGAAATTCCGAAAAGAGAATAAGGTGGAATCCGAACCCATCTGGGATTGGAGACAAAATCCAGCGAAAAACAAACATGAATCTTCCGGTAAGTACTCGGTTGATTCCCTTTGTTCTCGTTATTGTTATGCTGGAATAATGATGTGTAGATTGTGGGGATTGCACGACTCTTCTAATTTCACTATAGAAATGGTTCCCTTGATGGAAGCGGCATGCAATAGTGAAATAATGGACTGGGCCACTATTCTCTCAGATAAACTAGCAACTGTTGTTCTTGAGTTTAGAAATAAGACCCGTGTTACTGAAAGAGTAATTCCCCCATTCTATTACAGTGCCTATATTTTAGACACCTTGTGTTTTAACTCTGAATTTCCTGTGCTCGGCTGGAGGTGGACGCCACAAGACCCCACGCCGATTCATATATACCATCAGAAATTGTGGAAATCCTCGTATAAGCACCATTTATACCAAGTCTGCAATGGCTTTATGTTACCTATTCATTATTCTATTTTTGATAAACCTGCTCCCAAGATTTCTTATCAAGCCGGAATTGACTTAACATCAGTAGGAAGACGATTCGGGGAGGAGAAGTTCACTTATATAAGAGTTTTCGGCAGCCAAGCCGAACCTCAAGTCCTTCCTTTGTACATACTTGATAAACTACTGGCGAGGGAAATAGCTTACCAGATTATTGCTGAGAGTGTTACACAGACTCTTAAGAAAAATAAAAAACAGGGCTGGCCCTCTTTTGCTTTGAGATGCAGTGTTTATACCTTGCATGATCTCAAACATGCAGAGAAAGAAGCTACTAAAATGAAATCGTTAACTCTAGCAACTCTCCCTAATAGGCAATTTGATCCCAACAAAGTCACCTATAATGCACTCGAACAGGCCAAATTGTCAAAATTTGATCATAAAGAAGATATGTTTGACGACCTGTTCTCTTCAGCTGAGTCAATAATGCAGGTTAAAGCATTTGCTAGAATGAAATATCAAGATGAAGGGTTGATTGAATTTAATAGACTTAGAGAACAGAGGTTGCAAACTCTGCCTCTAGATCTATTAGCAACAACCCCAACAACATCGTCAAGCGAGCCTGAACGGAAACAGTCAAAGGAACCTCCGGTTTCAACAAAAGAACAAGAGAATCCACATGATGAAACTCAGAAGAAAGAGCAGGAGAAAGAGCAGGAGAAAGAGCGGGAGAAAGTGCGGGAGGAGACCCAGACTAAAGAGAAAAAACAGACCAACATTGAAATAAATGTGGATACTCATATCGATCCTAAATTGCTCCAGGAATGGCAGCAATTTGATTCTATTATCAGTGGTCTGGAGTGTTCCAAGAACACTGAAACCTCTAAAGCAGCAGACACACAGGAAACCACTTCACAACAGGTTCTAAGTGGAACCAGCGGCCCACCTATTTCAAACGAAGTAGAGATAATACCGAAGGACCCCTCCGATCAAATCATTTTGCAGGTAGAAGAGATTCCTCCCTTGGATGTCTTCTACAGCCCAAGACATAAAGTTGTAGTAAAACGACAGAGGAAGAGAAGAAGGCATGATCAACCTTCTCTTTTCCTAGAACAGACGGTCACAGGCAATGTGGTTTGGAAGGAGGAATTTGACCCCTCTGATGACCTGACAAAACTATCACAATATGCTGGAGCCTATTCGGCAGCAACAATAGATAATGCATCAAAGGTGAGTCTTTTACTGAAAACAAAAGACCAGGAAATTTTCTCATTACAAGCACAGCTAACTGAAGCAAAGGAAAAAGCGGAGCAGGCAGAACAACAATTGTTGACACAACAGCAATTAAACAATCAATTAACTCAACAATTGCAGGTGGAAAAACAAAGGATTGACCATAGTGCAATCCAAAAGCAGAAAGAATTATCAGAGGCCTTGGCGCAGTTGAAAGTAGCAAATGAAAAAATTCTAAAAACAAAAGATGAGCAAATTGCTCAACTATCAGCACAACTCGAGAAAACAAAGGGCATTCCACAAGTAACTGAATTCAGAATAGAAGCGCTACAGATAAATACTGCATTGATAGCCCAAATTAAGCTTCTATGTCAGCAAATCGCCCAGGCAGAGCCACTATGTGAATTAACGGCATCCATAAGCGAAAAAGTAGAAAAGGCTAGGACGGAATTGGATCAAGCTGAAGAAATGATAGCGGCATTTCTCGACTGGCAAGATTCTGATCAAGGAAAAGCGGCAAATTTACTAAGAATTTTAGAGTCACATAAAGATATACTATTTATAGAATGGTAGTCCCAGTTAATGAAAGCAGAGAGGGCAGTTTCAAGATGCAAATCAACTTCAAGCAATTTAGTTGAATTAGTCAATAACACTCTCTACTTGTCAAACATGATTTCCCAATGCACACCGGGAAAATTGACAGCAATGAAAACATTGGAGCAGTCGTGTTATCCTGATCTAGAGGAAAAGGGAAGATTAATTGCTGGAATTAACAGTTTAACGTGGGACACCTATTGGTTCTTCTTGGTAAAACCACACACTCAAAGAGCCACCCTCAAGTACCTTACAGATGCAATCGGGTATATTATCCCCGATATTCAGGATGCCACCTATGCCGCCCAGCTCAGCACTCGCCTCAACAAACCACCCGAAGCGGAGCCAATGCTTGCGATAAGTCAGCTCAGATTTAAAGGCAAATAGCCTGCTTGATTATTCATGCCGCCGACTGCTAGATTGCTGAGGAAGATATTATCAAAATCAATTGATACCAATTAAGTAGGATTTCAGTTTCATATATAGTTAGCTTAATTAGATATTTATAGACCCTTTCATGTTTTTAGAAAGGGTCGTAAATTTTTGTACTTGACTGAAAGACTGAAGTTGCACTATTGTGCTTCAGCCATACTCTTTTATAAAACTAGACCAGTTATTCTAATTTCGACAAGGAAGCTTTTATGCAAATGCGCACTACTGTCTTTGTTTGGAAGTATTTCTGCGTTGAAGGAAGAATCATAGATAGCGATTGATATTGGGAATGTTTATCAGCTCATACGGTACTATATCTATGTCTGTTACCCATTCTTTTCATATGAATTGTTATTTAATTACCTTTTCTATTATCGAATATATGTATGTGTTTTAATAGCATTCACGTATTCCTTCCACTATTGGATGTTTATGTTATGCCTTTCCTTTGATCATATATGTGTCGATTATATAAATAGTGTAGCAATATTGCGCTAATCCTTTGTTTAACGATTTGAGCAGAGTAATCCTGAATGAATAAAATCCATGTTTATTGAATAGAGTCATTTACATGCCTGTTTATAAACATAGATCATCAAGAGCTACACTTTAAAAGTACAATAGTTCCCGGGATTAGTAGTAGTTCCTTTATTTCGTCAAATAGATTAAGCTATTCGCCTATCATATAATTAGTCAACCAATCATTCATTTATCCTGTTTATCCATTTACTAGGAAACTGGTCCCATTATCCCCAGTCGGAGCCACCATTCCAAACGGAAAAGGAGCTGTACTAAGGTCCGGACCGGGTGGTTATCCCCCAATGTTGATACAACGATTTTCGGGGCATCAACAGAATCACACCTAACAAAAGCTGGTCACTACACCAAGAATCCTCAACAACCTAGCATCATCAACTGCACTGACATTCATGACACGAATGCTGGTATATGGGAGATTAAAGAAGAAGAAGCTGGATTTTCTCTGACAACTTGTTTGAGAAGCCTACAAGTTGGTTAACCTTTATGTCTTTTCCTCAGCCCTGCTGGTTTATTCTATGTCCTGGGTCAATATGCAAACATTTAGACACCATATTAACAATGGCAACAACAACCACTACACAATTTAAGAGCAAACTAAGAGCATAAACATGGAAACAAACCTGGAAAATCACCAATTTGGGTGTTGTCAATGAGCCAATCTTGTTCGGATGGAGGTTGATCCATTGAAGAAGTTTTTGTATCTGTAAGATAACAATGCAATTTCCATCAGACCAAATAATATCATGTGAATTAATATAGGGATCAAAATACAAACTATATCAATTAGGGATCCCATTAAATGCACCTTGACTCATGTGATCAATAGAGCGATGGTTCTTCTGTCTACATGCTTCAAGTGAAGGCACAATATGGGGATGGTGCACCCCTACAAATATTCAAACACTACATTAACAACATCAACAACAACCAGTGCACACAGATAAGAGAAAATGCATAACAACAAACTTGGAAAATGACCAATTTGGGTGTTGTCAATGAGCCAATCATGTTCGGATGGAGGGAGATCCATTGAAGAAGCTATTGTATCTATAACATAACAATGTAATTTCCATCAGAGCAAATAATATGATGTTAATTTATAGAGGCATCATAATACAAACTACATCAATTAGGTGTCTTGTCAAATGCACCTTGACTGATGTGATAAATAGAGGGATGATGCTTCTGTCTATGTGCTTCAAGTGAAGGTATATTATTGGGATGGTGCACCCCTACAAACATTCAAACACTGCATTAACAACATCAACAACAACCAGTGCACACAGATAAGAGAAATGACATAGCAACAAACCTGGAAAATGACCAATTTGGGTGTTGTCAATGAGCCAATCATGTTTGGATGGAGGGCGATCCATTGAAGAAGATGTTGTATCTGTAAGATAACAATGTAATTTCCATCAGAGAAAATAATATGATGCTAATTTATAGAGGCATCAGAATATAGACTACATCATTAGGTGTCCCATCAAATTCACCTTGACTCATGTGATAAATAGAGTGATGGTTCTTCTGTCTACGTGCTTCAAGTGAAGGCACAATATTTGGATAGTGCACCCCTGCAAACATTCAAACACTACATTAACTACATCAACAACAACCAATGCACATAGTTAAGAGAAAACACATATCATATAATCTCTCTATAGAACTTACTTGGGACAGTAGAGGATGCATTGTTAGAGCGAGGACGACCACGCTTGTTAAGGTGTTGAAATTGAAATGGTTCATCTTCAGATGCAGGGACATTCAAATCAATATCCAAGCTGGCATTTTTTTTGCTTCTTTTATTTTTCTTTTTAGGACTAAGGAAACTCTTCTTCCTCTTTAAAGATGACTCATAAGCACCCAACCCAAGGGTGAAGTCATAATCCATAATATGAAGATCATTAACATCATCCACAAATTTTTTAGCCAAATCAATTAATTGTTTTGTCTTACTCACAGTAGAAGGAGGACTATTCCGAAACAGGTCTAGATAGCCAAACAACTCCTTTCTCAACAAATTAAGGTCTTCAACATTTTCATCATCCAAAATAGTTGTGCTAGTATCTGCATCAAGGTTTGGTGCCTCAATACTTATCTCAGGAGGGGAATTCAATGTATTAGGTGTGGTATCAAGATCCAATAAAGGGTTTGAATCCATTAAGGAGGAATGTAACCAATCTACCTTTATGGCATGCTTGCAAATGTTTCCACGAATAGACCATGGGCAATCACAAGTGATAAAATTTGTGCGATGCCATATGATAAGATATTGCTTATTAGGTTTACTTTGACTCCTCACCCAATAAGCATGAGATATGCTCTCATGAGGCCTACAATCACTGTCTGGAATTCTTCTAGCCTTTTCCATTGATGATTCAAGCTGCTTCTCTTTCTTGTGGTTGTTCAAATATCCTTCTTTTTTTCAGAATTTCCTTGAATCGATAACATGGCTCAACATTTTTTATTAGAGTATAGAATAGCCAATCCATCCTACGAGAACATTTCTTTCATCTATCACATAGAAAGGTTGTCTTGAGATAACCGTGGTATGACTCCACAACATTATTTGTCTCCTGATTTGCATGAGGAAAATCTCGGCAGCCTTTAACCCACATCCCTACATGTAAAATTTGAACTAGTAAATATATCTTGTCGTTATAAAATAAAAAATGTATGAACTAAAAAAAATAGTATGCGAACTTACGCATCTTTTCACCAGCAACCCAATTCCTGTGGAAATAGTCCAAAAACTTCTCCTCGGTTGCAAATTTGGTGAAAAAACCATTGATTGCATTATCCACTTCATCATTAGAAACATTTTTCATGATATAACCAAGTTCATTGAACATCTCTTTTGCTTTTTCTAAACTGCTGGCCAACCGATTAACATTCTTTAGCCATGCCCTCCTTACATGCCAAATACACAAGATCACTTCACATCTGGTGATTCTCCTGCCAAACTTAATTCATTTTAAGTGAGAAATATTTAGAACGAATGCAACTTGCAATGTCAAATAAGAATATTGATGTTACCTCAAAGCAATGATTTCAGCCAATGCATCATCAACCATAAAGGCATTGACCTTCCAGTCAGGACGAAGCTGAAAACACCTATGCATGAGGTGCTCCAGCCATACCGCTATATCTTGTGATGTATTACGTGACATCACCACCCATGCAACTGGAACCCCACTTTGTTGCTCATCAAACACCGCAAGCGTGTACAACTGATACTGTCATATTAAAAAAAATGAAGTTAATTTTAAGTCAATAATCATATTGAATCATTA
The DNA here is from genome assembly GCA_031772625.1 of Pinus tabuliformis. Classification (NCBI taxonomy): domain Eukaryota; kingdom Viridiplantae; phylum Streptophyta; class Pinopsida; order Pinales; family Pinaceae; genus Pinus; species Pinus tabuliformis. The sequence continues at coordinate 570,943,858 of CM062817.1, read as the reverse complement.
TAACCAAGATGATTCATTAAGGCTATCATTGCAAATATACTCACTCCATATTTATTTGTACTGAATGTTGAGTCCATAGCTATCAAGCTATTATGGGATAACTTGACCATAGTTTCCAACATCCATTTTGTTTGTATTCCAGCGATAAAAGGGATCTCTCCACCATTGGGTTTCTGATAGAAGAAGAAATCATTATGGTGTTTTTCATACCAGAGATTCACACTCATTTCGTCTTTGCTATGCAGTTGGTAATTTTCTTTTGTCAGACGATTATAGATGTTTACAACATCTTTTCTGCGTAAGAAAAAATCCCTAACCTGAGCTGTGGGATGTATGTCAACATATTTCTTAATATGCATTTTACAAACAGAGTCAATTGGCACTTGAAGGAAAAAACAACTTTCTAAATAAGAAATCATGTCTCTTGAAAGTCTTGGCTTCCTCTGAGGACCATCATCACCAAAAGTGTCGTGTTTGCCATGACAAGGCCATCCTTGCCCATCTTCATGATCATACATGTTGTATGTTATTATTGCAACATCAGGATCTTGAACCATGATCTTTATAATAAAATGGCATTGGCAACCCCTCTTTTTGACAATTGAACGCCTTGGTTTGGTTTTCCATTCTTCTCTCTTGTCCTCTGGGCCATATGAGCAAGTATAACTACAAAATAAATTTTGAAATGTCAACACATATGACAAATGATAAAGCATTGTTAATATCAACATGTAAAGAAGGCTTTTCTAAAATACTTACAGTTCCCATAGTAAGGCAGCACTAGGCCTTGAGCTTGGAGTTTTGCTTTTTCGACGCTGGAAGGAACATGGAGCATCTAGATTCGATTCCTCTCCTTGAATAAAATCATTAATTCTTAGTTTAGGAATTTTTGCAACGTGGTCAATATTCATGTTCGTCTTGTATACTTCAGACCAAACTAAATCTTTACTAGAAAATATGATTTTCTCTTTAGGGTCTTGCACCTCAAGGCCCATAATAGTCTTCCATTTCTTTTCCATGTTGTCTCAATGTCTGCAAAAAAATGTGGACCAACCAATTGCCAACAATGGACCAACTAACATCATCAACTTGATGTCAGATTGGTACCTGATGCCCGCAGAATCTGATACCACGTGATTTTTATGGTCAACTTGATGTCAGATTGGTACCTGATGCCCGCAGAATCTGATACCACGGGATTTTTATGGTCACAACTTGCAGATACATTCATAGCGTGGAATGTGGGAACCACAGTAGCTTCAGCGTTCAAGGAAATGTACTAGAAGCTAGCATTAACATGAGACATAGAACTTCGCATAATGCCTCTTGAATACGATAGCACTGGATTGTTATCCTGATAAGTTGTACCCTATTCACAATGTGGGAACCACATTAGCTTTGGCCTTAAAATAAATGTAGTGTAGGGTTAACATTTATGTGAGATACAGAACTTCAACTTTAACGTGGGTCCAATTGATGAGATCGTAGAACAAGTTGCAAAACTTCCCTGTTGCCGTAATTTTACTTTAATTTTACTTTATGGATATATATGTGTGGTCCATTCCCATTCCAATGAATTGAATAATAAGCCACCTTCAGCACATATTCGAGCAGTGGAAGTCGATCATGCTTGCAGTTTTCAGACAAAATTGATTTCTGAAGTTGTCATTTTCTGTTTTGGAGTCAGTCTTTAAGAACACTCCCTGAACTCCTGGTAGTAGAATTGCCTTCTAGACTTCCTTTCTCTAGCAAATAATTTCCCAAAACTTCATCTTTATGGAAACTAAATTTGGAGTAATCTATAGACTGAGGACTAAACGAACTTTTTACAAAGAGGTCAATAAGCTTTGAGTTTTATTCGCCTTTCATGAGATGCCATCCAGCAGCGTAAAACAAGAAGTATAGTACGCAGAAATGAGTGTCTTGGATAGAATTCAGAGCCATTTACTCGGTGATTTTGAATGCTTCTTCTTCAGTACGGGAAATTGGGTGTCTGATTCCACAAGAAATTGCAGCCCCGAAGAAGAAAACTTCATCCAGACGCACTCACAGCTGACTCAGTCGATGACAGCAGACAAGAAATAAAGACGGAAATTACTCGGCGATTTTGAATGCTTCTTCTTCAGTACGGGAAATTGGGTGTCTGATTCCACAAGAAATTGCAGCCCCGAAGAAGAAAACTTCATCCAGACGCACTCACAGCTGACTCAGTCGATGACAGCAGACGGGAAATAAAGACAGAAACTCTGATCGCGGCCGTTAAGTCTTGCCGTCCCTCGCTCTCTGTCTCACGCCGTGATCATATTTGATGGCTCCTCGCAGGATTGACAGAGCATACAAATTCCAGAAATTCTTCCCCAACGAATCGAACCTGTGTTAATCTGCGTTGATATCTTATTCGCTGATAGCATTTCGCTCAGTCGGTGGTTCTGCTCTGGGCAAGGGCGGGGTAGCAGGGGATGCTCCGGTTCGGCTGAAATTTTCAAATCGAGTTGGCGCAATTGCCATACGCTTGTACGCGGGGTTGGCGGGGTTGGTGAATTTGAAACAGGCAGTCGGCGTGCGAGGTGACGGTGACGGAGGTAACGGAGTTGACTTTCCAGCGAGGTGACGGAGACGGAGAGGAAAAGGCCGGTTGGGTGGTTGGCCGGAATAATGCACTTTTCGGATGATCGGAATCTCCAAAAAGTCGCATTATAGACTACTCCTATAAATTTGTCAATCTTTCAGTTCTTTTTGAAAATAAAAATAAAAGTTACAAATTATGTTCTAAATAGAAAAATAATGTTAGCGATAATAAAAAAATGAATATGTTGTAAAGTAATTAGAAGTAAAAAATTGTGTGAATAAGATGTTTAAATCTTATAATTTGGTTACTAATAAAATATTTAAATACTAATTAATATTGAAATATACTTAAAAATATGTTAATAATAAAATATCATTTTAATTTGCGTCATAAAATGTACATGTTATGTAAAAAAATTTAACGTCAATTGGGTATACATTATATATCATTTAAAAAAAAAAAATGTTTATATCATTAACAAATTATGTTTTTTATGGTTAAAACGTTTATTCGGTTCTATATCTACTTTATTTAGTATTTAAAAATCCAATTTAAACAATGAAAAATAACACATTGTATTTTACACTCTAAAGAAGCTTACATGTGAAGAAATTTGATCCCTCTCGACTCATGTTAGATTTGTACTGAAAATAGAGTCTATGCTAGTGATTAAAAATGTCAAATCATATTAAGAAATTAATATATGATTAAAATCACTTCGGATTTTTATATATATAAATATTTCTTTATGAAAAAATTGTACATATATTTTATGTGGATATGGTCCAATGCACTTTATCTATCTATTACATGAAAATTTACTCAGAAATTTCTTCTCAGAAGAAAAGTAGCTACTTTCGAGCTATATAATATAGTTAAGAAGATATTTCACAAACACTATTGCTTAAGTTATTCTTTATATATTAGAGAAACATAGAAGCCCTCTAAGTCTCCTTGTTAATGGTAAAATTATAAGAAATTTTTATGCTATTTTTTTTTTAATAAATTTTGATGTGAAAACTAAAATGTTAAAGGTATTTTAATAATTTTTAGCTTCAATTATTTATTGATGTTTATAGCTATTGGATTATAGTTACTGGATTATTGATGTTTATAGGTAATGGATTATGTTCATATCTTCTTGTTATTTTAATACTAATAAATTATTGTCAGTGTAATTGAGTTTTTTTTCTTTGAGTTCTCTCTTTTGTTTCCCTCACACATTTGTTCAACTCAATGGTCTCATATTTGATCTTAGATAGCAAGGAAGCTTTTGTATTCATACTTTTTTTCAAATGGATTTAACTAAGGGCACTCCACTCTTCTTTTAAAGTTTCTTTGTTATTCACTAGGAATAAAAAAAAGAGAACATACATATATTGTTTATTGTGAGGTAAATTCATTATACAAATTTGTCAAAAACATAAGACAACATTTTCTGGCAAAGTTAAAAATAGATTTGTCCAAAAATGAGGAATGTAATTAGAAGGAAATTGTCCATATAGAAAGCTACATTAAAGGGTTGAAAAATAGAAAAATAACTTCCATAACTTGAGTGATTCAAAGTAGCAAAGTAAGGTATTCCCAAAATTGAGAGAATCTAATCCAAGACATAGATTTTGTTGAAAATAGTTGAGTACTCATATTAGTATAAAACCACAGAATGTCCACTTTGAAGAACATTTCCAACATATTATTCATAAACTAATAAGCTAAGTTTAAGACCTCCAACTTTACTTTTTATAACTACCAATCTATTAGACTTCTGGAATCTCCAAAAAATTGTAAACATCTTATATTTTTCAATTTTGCAAGATACAAAAGAGGCCAACAATAAATAATTATGTTTTTGTATTTGTTCCCTACTCTATACCAACTCTAAACTAAAAATACTTTCTTCCTATCATTTTAATTATTTTCTCACATCCACATCTATCCCCTTGTGCAACGCCATCATAGAAACCCACTAGGTGGCATTGCAATAATCTAGGGAGATTGATCCTTCTTTGATTTTCTCCTTTCTGCTTCAGATTATATTCCCTGAATGTGCCACAGTCCTCGATGTTTGAATAATTATATTAATACCTGAGTTTTTTAAGATAACCCTATTTCTCAATAACCACATTCCTCAAGCCACAAAGATTGGAAGGAAGCACTTTTTTTTGAACTTATCATTCCAAATTTGGAGAGCATCCTTAAAGGAGATCTAATCTATCTTCTCTTTAAAGCCTAAAAATTGTAATACATAGAGACAGATTTCTTGTGTAATTATGTAGTAGAAAAAATGATGATCCACCAATTCTTCATGGTTCTTACAAAGGCTACAAAAATTAGGGCCTCGGAAACCTCTTTTCTAAAGGTTTTCCTAGGTTAGGATTTTATTTTGTAAAACTAGACATGTGATACATTTCACCTTGCTTGGAATGTTTTGTCTCCAAATTGAATTGTTCCACCAAAAAACTCTCTATTCAACAACAGTGTGTGTTATGGCTTCATAAGCACGTTTTTCTCTCATGTTGCCAAAATAATTATCCCAGCTCCAGACAAGTGAATCATTTGTGTTAGATAATCTGCTTCCATTGTTATATAAATCATTTATGAAATATTCAATTCTTCAAAGAGATTACTAACTAACCCCAATTGATAGGAGCCATCAGTAACCAATTAAGAAATGTGTGATCTCCATTTTATTGATATTGTTTATAAAAAGGTAACATTTAGAGTTTAGGATAGCAACTCTTAAGATAATTTATAGCAACTAGCTCCTCCTACAATGGGGTCCTTACCAAGAATCACTTGTTTTCCATCCCCAACTTTCCAGGCTAACTAATTACAGAGGAAAGGAAAGGGGTCCATAAGGTCCTTCAAAACAATAGAGCCTCTGGAGATTGCTTAACAATAACATTTATAAGCTAATCAAATAAAAACATATTTATGAGATAATTATTCCTTATTACTTGACTCCATAAACTTTCACCAAATAATCCTCTCCGCGATATTTTTAGTGCGAAGGCCTTACCAAACCAAACTAAGTTCTTAAAACCCCACCCTCCAAGCCTCTTTTGCCTCGATAATAATTCCTAGCTGACAAGGTGAATCCCTTCATTAATTTTCTTACTTGTCTGCAAAAAACTAAACATCCTTTTCCTTAATTTATTCAGAATTGATTTGAGAATCTTAGATAAAGACACCCATAAGACTAGAATATTTTCTAGTACACATTTTACTAATATCATCCTTCCTCCCAGTGATAGCCACTTATAACACCGTAAAATTAAATATTTCTCAACTTTTCCAAGTAGCCACATCTAGTCTTCTTTTTTATAACCATTTGGTTTAAGCTATAATCCCAAATACTTGAAGCCTTTGAATACTTGAAGCCATTTGATTTTCAAAATCCACAACTTCAACATTATCAGCAAGAGGCACTCAAATTGGTATTGGAAAAGGACAAGGACAACGAACAAAAGGAATATTAGGTTCCTCCGCTAAAATTAGAGGTGTCTCATGATTTTCAAAAGTTAGGGAAGAAAAAACATCAGGGTGTTCAGATTCACCATGTAAAGGGATATGAACCAGGCACTCAAACTTTCCTTTAAATAAATCTCAATTTGTATCTTCCCTAGGAAACTCATAACATAGGTGAAGTAATCGATTAGAAAAATCCTCAATTGATTCATCAAGGTTCATTCTTAGTTGATCCATCCTTTTAAGGACATCCTGGTAATCTTGCTTATTGAAGGCTAAATGAAGCTCCTTGATGAAGTGTTCAAAAGAATGAATGCAAGTGGGTGGTAGGGTGTGACTCCATTAGTTAACTCGACATTCAAGGGTGAGGAAGAAAAGTATAAGAGCAACATATTCAAAAACGATTACATAAAACTCACAAAAATAGAGAAGATTACAAATGTGCCCAGCTATGGGTATTTCACCCTCATCATCAGATTTTAATTGGGACAAGTTAAAAAGAGGTTCGTTGGGGATCAAAATTTTACCATTGGTTCTATTAGAAAAACACCCCTTGAGTATGATTTGGGGATGAGACATTTAAGATAAGATGTTCAAAATAGACTCAGTGGGCACAAATTTTGATCTTTACCTCCTTCTAACGCCAACTGTTAACGATGTTGGAAATTCATCAACCAAAGGGGTCATCCTATGTGAAGTCCCAATTAGACCTCACACAATTTCAAGTAAGATCCCTATTCGAAGTATCAGCCTGACCACCATAATTCTAAGATTTTTCCTTAGCTGCAATAGATAACGTAAGAGAGTATGCACATAACCTTTGAAATCAACAAGTAAGTTGACACTGTGAAACATTGATTGCAGTGTAAAAGGAGGCTTCCATGAGAGGGAAGTAAGAGTGATTCTCTAGAAGTAATGCAATAGTACGATCCTAAGAGAGGCACACGAGAGAAAGGAAATCTTCATTAGTTATCTAGTGAAATGGTTCATATAGACAAAACAAACATTAAAAAAATAGAACACACATTCAACATGACAAGTACCAAAGCCAATGAAGTAGTTCAATTTCCTTAGTACATATGAAAAAAACATATACTGCAAACATCTAAAGAATAGTCTTACCATATTCGCGATATATGCATGAAAATGTGTTGGCTCAATGAGCTTTTGATTATTAGGTTAAATATTGAAGTACATAGTTACAATGGCAATCCCCTAGCTCCAATATTGGAACATTGAGTCACTGCTTGCTTCTCCAAAGAATGATATTCTCTCCTATGCTGAGCTAGAGAATCCAAGACTAGTTCTCCAAAGGCTAAGCCTACAAAATCCCTTGTCTTGAATTAAGAGGTTTCATTTATAACAAGAGTAGTGGCCTTTCATATCCCCTATGACTCCTGAGTTACCGTCATGTTGTAATTCTAATGTGACTTTTGGACTTCTCCATGAAGTTTGGAATTTTCCTAAAGACTCTTTTTTCCATATATGACTATGTGACTTTTCATATTCCACATATAAACCTTGGACTTCCATATATTACATTTTATCCTTTCCTTTTGATAATTACATCATTATATCCACAAATGATCTGGCAATACACATAGACACTCTGATGTTGTTTGCATAAGTCACAACTTAACAATGGTGACATGGACTTCATGATGAGATGGTGATTCCAAGTTATTATTCTTGTTTCATTGTCTTTAATCTTCATGAGAGGTATGTTTAGTTTTTCATATTCATGAAAGATCTACTTTGTTCTTCATCTTCACCTTTCAAGGGGATGAATGATATGGAGTCTTCATGTGGTCTTGATCTTTGGTCTTCCATCATAAACTAGTGTCACTTAATCTTATTGTTACACGATCATATTATATTCATAGATTCCCAAGTGTCTTCTAGAATAGCTTCCTTCTTATCTTCTCTAAGAATCATATTGTCACTTCAAGATGTAATGCCTGTAAGTGAAATCCACTCATGACAAGACGAAATTAGTCTGAAAACCTCCTAATCTAACTTACATCATGAAAATTACAAATTTTGTTGGAACTAGGTACTCGACAGGAAGGAAGACTAAGGGATTGTGTAATACACAGTTCTAGAGGCCAGGAATGTGGGATTTAGGCTTGAAAATGAACAATGTGTAGTTTTCGAGGCCTATGAAGAAGGATTACATAGTTTAGGGTCATAGTGAACAAGGATTTCCTATGTAGTTGCATAATGCACACTTCTAGAGGGGGGCTAGGAAGTTGGATTGCAAATTTGTGTAGTTCAAGGAGCTAGAGAGATAGGATGCAGACTGGGATTATAAAATGCATAGAAAGGGAATGGCTACGATGCAAGATTGCATAGTTTTAGACATCAGGAGGCCAAGATTGATCACCGTGACTATGCAATGCACAATCCTTGTAGGCAGTGACTATGCATTACACAGTTCCAAGAGGGAGTGATGTAGTGTTCAGGACTACAACTGTGCAATGTGTATTTCATAGGGGCAAAGTGAGCTCAGGTTGGTCGGGCATGAAATATTCCAAAATTTGACTAAGTGTGAGATCAATGAGGCAGAGATGAAACCAACGTTGGAATTAAACATGATCTGACACTTAGAACCATCGATGACATAACACAGAACACTCAACATTCAAAAACAACATGATCCACTTAATGCGATGACAAAACAACAATCTCCTCAAAGTGTGACACTCAGGATACGCTTTGTGGAAATAGTGACAACACTAGTATGAAAATGCATAAAACTTTGTGAATGCATCTAATACATGTCTACATGATAGATAAGACCCATTAGTAGAAACGTTTCCTCTTGAAATGAACCATCACTCCGCTTTTACAATGTGCGACACTTCCCATGCTAAAAGATGACACTTGCGAAAGTAAGATAAAAGTGCGAACGACACTTGCAAAGGCTTATATAAAGTGAAAGAGACACATGCCTGAGTGAATATAACATGAAAACGACATTTGTTAAAACCAAATCAAGCCAAAAATGGCAGGCGCGAATGTGAAAGTGACACTTGCAAAAACAAAGGTGCGCCAGAGAGACAGTTGAAAAAATTCACCAAAATAGAAGTACAATTGTAATCGAAGTGAGAAATTCTGTCAATGGAAAGCGAACACAAACTCTTGACACGTGTTGCGTAGTACATTGTACTTATGGATTGCGCAATCACTATCACTAGTAATTGTGCAAGCATTGTTGGAAACAATGTTAATACTGAGAGGGGATGAATCAATATTAAGGCTATTTTTATTTATTTATGCCAATTTAATTTTCTTCTTCAAACTTTGCAACCATCCATCTACTCAGCAACAACACATAATATGGAAACAATATGAAATCAACATACAATCACACACCATGGGAATCATACACGTGAGACAAAGGTTTTATGTGGAAACCCTTCCAAGAAAAAACCACCAACGCTTTTTGTTGTTATTGATGTAAAATACGCTCACCTACTCTATTACATCAATCTATTTTGTGATAACCCACTCACAGGAAGAACCAACTCCCTTTGTTTGTTTTCTAGCACCAACTAGCAAGAAGCACCAACTATCTCATCTTGTAGACACATATCCATCTTACCAGAAGCACCATGTGAATCACCAACTTCACGGATTTGTTGCAAGAACTAACTTGTAGCTCCTTGGATTTATGCAAGCACCAACTTATAGGACTCACCAACCCCTAAACCTTCTCAAGCACCCACTAAAGATTGAAGCACCAACTTTCTTTATGCAGGCTCCAAACCTCACTCAAATAGGAACTGAATGTTCTTTGTAATTGGCACCCACTCTGCCTGATCTCATCTCTATTCTCTGCTCACTCTGCTCACTCTATAGTAGCACGCTAATATGATCAACAACAGTCACTCATCACAGTCCATGCAACTCTCTATTCTATTCTCTTCATCAGCATACAGTTAGTGCTTGGCCTCTTTTATTCATCAAGACCTATTTGTCTTACATACGATAGCATTTGTTCACTCGGCCTTCTCTCTCTTCACATGAACCTTCGACCTTTCTTACACAGAAACACAATTTCTATCGGGGTCTCTTACCTCTACATCGACACTCTCATCTCTTCTTTGCAGAAAAATCTCATTTAGCCTCACACAACATCGCACTCAAATAGAGCTTTTCCACTTAGCTCTCTAGAAACAATGTTGATTTCCCCCACCTTGCTCATCTGAGCTCGTGGTTTTTGTTCCTCTCTTGCCCACTAATTGATGATGCCACTCCTACCTGTATTCACACTGCCCGAGTGTACTTTAGCATGGATTTTCCATTCTACTATTGCATCTGAATTGGTCTCTGCCAATGCATTAAACATGAGAATGAGCACTTGACAGTTTCTCCATACTGAGAATTAATTCTCAGTCCACCTACACACTCCAACGAGGCACAATCCTCTCTGTGAACAATCTCCTGTTACTGAGGCTCTTCCATTCTTATTCATGGTTTCACACAGCTTATTTGTACTTCGGCATGGCTTTTTTGTGGACCATTGTCCTCGTTTCCTTATCTTAGAGTCTTCTTCTAATCCATCTGAATCCATGAACCAACTCCGCTGATATAGATTTGTTCTTCAGTAGCTGACCCATTTATCTAATTAACTCACTGAGGCATGCATAAGAGAATAGAGATGGCTTGTCTCACCTCAAGGTAGACCCAACACTCTTTCCTGAAGATCATGGTCCTTACTACCTTGACCCTGTGATCTTTGACAATCACCATTAATCTTGAGACCAACTCCTCTGTTTTTGCGTTCAATCTCGCAGCTGTCGACCCATACGCCTTTAACTCTCTGTACTATCTTATCGGAGAAATTCAACATCATTGCCTCACAGTGGTGCAATGTTCCGATACTCCTTAGTCCCTTGGCACTTACCTCCCAGAGCATTTGTTGTCTCATTTGACCAAACCAGTGACCACTGTCTTAGTGCCATGTCAGAGCACCCTTTGAATCATAACTTCTACGAAGTTACGATTGCACCTTAGCTCCTTCTGCTTAGCCCTGAGCACATTTCTCATCATAGGACCAAGAGTTGTTACTTGTCGCTTAACATTAAGGTGTTAAGCCTTCAAATTCCTGTCGAGGGCCATTCTCCCTTTGTTAACTATTCTACACCCTTGGTTATTTTAACCCTCACGACCATGTGCCAACCCAATATCAAAAACCCCTTTTATCGGAAATTTTCCAAACTCTAACTATTTTAGAGTTCTGATGTCTTCATCCTCCAATATGCTAACCTTCGATATCAGGGCATCACTCCACATCGTGACTCCTTAGTGGTGACACACATCATCTACTTCTGGACCATTAGTCTGCCCAATAAGGTTGAATATGCCTACCACGTGTCTTGTCATGTTGATGTTAGATTCCACTGTAGCTTAAGAAAGCCAATCATATGCTACCATGTGTCCTGCTAGAGGAGAGAGAAGATGGCCCGTCAACCTTTGGTTTTGCACTGAAATCCATTGTTAATATTCTTTTTAATTCCTCGATGCTTATAAAGGCTTATCGACACTTATCAGATATCACAAATTTTAAAGGTTCCTCACTTTAAGAAGTTACAATATTCCAATCCCTGATATGCCAATGTTCCGATGTGATAAGGCTCTAACCTTTGATGTGCCACTTGTGCCAATCCTCTGATGTTCTGGTATCCAGATCTATGATATGTCGATACTCTGATGTCCTAGACTTCCAATATGCCTAAGTGTTGATACGCTAACCTCCGAAATCTTATTCTCCAATATGCCGATGTGTCAATATGTTGCCCTCCGATATTTCGATGTGTCGATATGTTGATCTCTGACATCTTGTTCTCTGATATGTCATTGCGCCGATATGCTGGCTGCCGATATACTGATCCGTTGATATGCTAACCTCTGACAACTTGTTATTCGATATGCCAATGTGTCGATATATCGACCTCTAATATTCCAATACACCAATATGTTGGACCTCCGACATTCTGATCTCCGATATGACGATATTCCTCCCTTCCTAAGGCTTCAAATCCCTGAACTTTAGTAGGCCATAAATTTTGAACCATGAATCCATTTTTAAACCTCTTCATATATTGGAAAGCTTATTTGGAGCACCTTCCATTGGAGGGGGTCTTACATAGGTTTTGAGCCCATTTACTACCTTTAAGATGGCACCAACTGATCGACATATAACCTATGGCTACCATGGAATTTCATCTGGTCCATCAATGTAATCATCATTTTATGGCTTCTCCAATAAGCTTGCTATCATGTTGATTCTCTACATAAAGCTTGCAGTTATCATAGGAACGTTTCCGAGCCATGAAAAACCATAGGATTCCTCCTGAGCCATTACTTCCAACATCTACTGCGACAAGCATCCAAGATAGTCTCGTTGAAATCAATGCCAACACTACTGCAAATAGTTAGGCAATGCCAAATGCCCAACATATCTCCCCAACATGATTGTTGACATCAATGCCAACACACTTGAACATATATTCACTATGCCATTGGCCATCAAGATAATGCCAACAACCCAACAATCTCCCCTATTGGCATTGATGGAAACACTTCATCTTTGTCTTCATTTTATAGCCAAACCTCATGATGCTTCCACATATCGCATTACATGAGACACCAATGGCCTGCTTTCTTTTGCACAGACCATCACAACTTCTCCACAAATTCTCTCCCCCTTTGACATCAATGACAAGGGGCTACAAGCTGTATTTTTTTGTCCATGCAATCACTGCATGTGAAGACCAAGGTCTAATTATTGATACGTGCAATCTACTTCGCAAACATCTCTTCCATGATTGTTGTTGTTTTTTCTCCATAAACTGAGCATATGTGATATGATCCCCCTGAACATATACTGCGTCTATTTTGAATGCCTCCAGTTTTGGATACCTTGTGGCTGCTAGCTGAGTACACTCTCTACTATTGCATCTTTTGTACCAAAATTTTAAAAAATTATACCAATTAAACTTTTCATGCACTATTACAAAATTGCTAATTAGTTACTAAAAAAAGACTAAAATTTGCATATAAATGAACATTTTTCAATGGATGACCAATAGTAGCTAATTTAGAGTATCTTATAACGCGACCAACTTTTAGTCATTTTTAGCTTAGTCATTAATTGTTTGTCTCAATTTTATCATCTAGTAGTATATTTAGTTATAAATTAGGTCATTAGTTTAGTCATTGATTTTGTCATTAATGGTCGCAATTAATGACCAAATATACAACAAAATATATTACTATATATTTACCCAAGAAAACCAATTGATGACCAAATAAATATGACCAAAAGGTTGGTCATGTTATAAGATACTATAAATTAGCTACTAATAGTCATATATATATATATATATATATATATATATATATATATATATATATATATATATATATATATATATATATATAGATATACACACAAAATTTAGTCATCATTTGTAGTAGTTGTTTATATTTTTTTTGTAGTTTTATATTCATTATATAAATGATTGATTTAGTAGTTTCTATTCATTTCTTTTAATTTCATTCATAATCATTATAAATGATTAATTTAGTCATATATTCATTTTTTTGTGCTCATCATTAATCAATATAAACTACTAATTTCGTAGTTTTAGATTGATTTTATGTGTTCATTATTAATGAACATAAATTAATTAGTATGATTTTGCGCCTAAATTAAAAAAAAAATTAATACAACGTGCATGTTCATCTAATATGATAATGCAAAGTTACATATGTAAATTACAGGACTAAATAATATCAAGTGCAAGTAAAAATAATTTCAGCAACATAACTTTTATTATATAAATTGTCAAGTATTACAATATGAACATTTTCCAACTTAATATTGCTTGGACTACAATTTACACATGAAATATTGTTTCATCATTTCAAAATATTATCACAGTGTTGTTAAGGCATTTCAAGTGAATTCACCAACTCTTAAGACTTGACCATCAGTATCTATGTGTGTGTCTTATCCAATATATTGGCTCTAAGGGTATCACTAGACCAATTTTTTTCTCTCTCATTTTTCATTTGTCTCTCAAGTGTTATTGTTCTCCTCTTTCTTCAATTCCTGCTTCTTACCATCAATGTTGAATTGCTCTCCTAAAAATGAAAGAAGATACAATTCAAAGTATAAGACATGAAAGATGATGAATACTTGAATATAAACTAAAGTATACTATAAAATATATATTTGACATATACCTTAACATCAACAATGTCAATGTCATTTTCCCCCATAAAAGAAAGAAACTTGAACAAGTTTTCTTCAGTTAGGGATAGTGGCCATTATGTGGCGATATGAGCTCTATAAAGAAAGAAAATAAAACATCACCATAGAAAATAATACCTTGGTAAGTTAATTATATTCAACGTTTAGAGAAAGCTTAGGCACAATCATGCCACCTAAGTTACATGTCAAAAAGCGTAGGTTGTAGATAACTTGTTAAAACAAATAATCTAAGTTGTGATGTTTAGCCCTTGTTGTTTTGTTCGCAACAAAATTTCATTCTCTAACACGTGAACTTGGTTAAGTATATAAACAACCTGTGCTCAAATAACATGAAAGTAAAAAAAATTAATAATCATGAAAATATTTTAACACAAAACAACTAAAAGGATTTCAATTAATATCATGTAATACTAAACTCATCTTCAAGCTTTGGATGTTTTTTAAATAGACATGATGCCAAGTATTTCCAATTTCATAATTTAAAGAAAAAACAAAATAAAAAGAAACATTCAAAATACAATCAAACAATAAGAGAGGATATCATGGAATGAACATTGCAATTATAAGAACTTTGTTTACCTTTCCACCAGTGTCTTGTCTAACATTCCCAAAACATTTTCTTGCCCAAAATAACCATGAGATGAAAGAATCACAACATTAAAAACCATAGGAATCCCTACTATAAACATTCCCAAAGTCGATGGCTCAGGTGCCTGAAAGATCTCCAACAACAAATGAATCATATCAAATAGATGCTCTGCATTGTCTCCCCATCATTTTTCCAATCCCGTTTCCTGTAACCTACCCATACCAAAGTCAAGTAATAATCAAATGAAGGCATTAACATTTTTTTTTATATTTTATATCTATAAAATTTGAATCTAATTTGTTTCATGAACATATTAATGTTGGTATTATGATGTAGGTGTTGTTCTTGATGGCAATTCACTCAGATGAAAGATCACAGTGCAGCATGTCAACAACAAAGAATTACAGATTAGACTACAAAGAATGAAGAAAGAAAGGTATACGCAAGTTCACCTTGACCAAGCTATGTATACACGTAGGTTTACTCAACAAAAGGAGCGTATACAGATACATGAACTTTCACAGAAGGAAAAGCGTGTATATCTTGGGAAAACAAAGTTTTTGGTCCAAGGTATTTGATCCAAGGTAATTCGTCCGAGGTATTTGGTCCAAGGTATTGGTCCTAAGTAGTTTTGGTCCATGGTATTGAGAAATGCCTAAAACCATATAAGCAGGAGAAGATCATTAGGCCATGGTGTGCAAGGATTTGAATATCTTATGAAGTGTTGAATCATATATGCAGGTTAATGAGCTTCTAAGGGTTTACATGATCTGATCTAAGGATGCACCTATAAGGATGATGAAGGTTGATGGACCGGGATCGTAAAGGCTTAAGAGTATTATCATTATGTGGTTTGATCTTGAATAGTCTAGATCTAAATACTGACGCATTTTTTATTCTGTAAATGTGATGATCTGGGTATGACTGAAGTTTGGAATAGTTGTGATGTTTAAGTTATCATTTACATATGTGTACACAGGTTCACTTTAGTAAAAGAGCATATACACGCTAGTTCTGCATATCATAGTAGTGTATAGATCATAAATTTGAATTTTCAGATCTATACGCTGGTTCCCTTTGGTAAAAGTGCATATACATGCTAGTTCGACACATGGAAGTAGCGTATACCTTATGAAGTATGATGTTTAAAGTTTTAGTTGTTTCTGTTTGCTGTTGCAGAGTTCTGGGTTCTGCTTTGTGTTCTGGTGATAGTGTTCTGAATGATCAGATTGATTGATTGTGATTTGCTTCAGTGATGATGGGTTGTCAAGTGATTGATTGATTTAGTTGTGGTTGATTCAGAAAGTGATGATTGGGTTTCAGTGATTGGTTAATGCAGATGTATTTGATGGTTGTATTGCAGTGATGATTTTCTGAGTTTCAATGTTGTTGATGGGTCTAGTATGAAAATTGGATGAAACGTGGCCTTCAGATTGTGGTGTTGTATTCCAAGAGTATCCAGTTTGAAAATTCATGAAACGTGGTCCCTGGTGGAAGAGTGGAGTTTTTTTGTAGGCTGGCACCTACGTACTAGTAAACATATTGGATAGTACAAGAGCTAGGGGAGTTGTAGCTCCCTTCCAGTAGTAGCTGGAGAATGAGAGAAGGTTATAGCCTTCTGCAGGTGGGTGCCTGTGTACTGGTATGAGTCTACACCAGTACAAGATTGTAAACATATTTTCTTATTATTGAAAAGAAGATAGAGACGACAATAACAGGTGGTTTTTATCCACATTGGGTTTCCACCTTATATCTTGGTGTTCATGTGTGTTTATATTGTGTGATGCTTTATTCTTATTTTATTGCACTGTTTAATAAATATTTGATATACTGGTTTAAGCTCAATACATGATAAATTGTCTAAATCAAAATTTCTCTGCATATACGCTGGTTGCTTTAAGTACAGTCACGTGTACACGCTAGTTCACTTCATTGAAGTAGTGTATATATATCTGTTTGGGAAATAAAATTATAGATCTGATAATACTGATTCATCCCCCTCTCAGTATTATTTCCAACAATTGGTATCAGAGCCGGTCCTTCAGAAGAAGCTTGATCGCTTGAAGGGAGATCCATCATCATGAGTAATCAAGAAAGCATGGGGTCCATCAGACCGCCAAACTTTGATGGGAGAAATTTTGTTTATTGGAAAATAAGAACCACAACCTATCTACAATCACTTGGAATGGGTGTCTAGGAAATTATGGAAGGAGGATATACATTTCCAACAGCAATTCCTACAGATATGGTAGGTAAAAAGAAATATGAAACCAATGCCAGAGTAGTCAATACTTTATTGGGAAGTCTGTCACAATCAGAATTCATCAAAGTCGTGCAGCTCAAATTAGTTAAAGAAATATGGGACAAAATCATTCTGAGCTACAAAGGAGACTCTCAGGTAAAACGTGCTAAGCTTCAGACTCTCAGAATTCAGTATGAAACTCTTAAGATGCACAGTGATGAAAGTATAGCTAGTTAATTCTTACGTATAGATGAGTTTATTAATTGTATGAAGAATCTGGGTGAAGAAATAAAGGAAGTTACCTTAGTTGAGAAAGTTTTGAGATCCTTGTCTGCTAAATTTGAATCAAAAGTGTTTGCCATAGAAGAAAAACAGGATCTGCAGACTATCACTATGACACAGCTTCACGGAATCTTAACTGCTTTTGAGATGAGAAAAGGAGGACCATCAGATATGAGAGAATCCACATTTAAAGCTTCAGCAAAAGGAAAGGAAGAACACAATGAATCAAGACATATTTCAGAAGAAGAAGATGAGGTAAACTTTGTCAAGAAGCTTCAACGGGGTTCCGAAAGATTTAGAGGTAAGCTACCCTTCAAATGCTTAGCCTATGGCAGAGTATGTCATTATGCTACCAAATGCCCCCATAAAGATAAATATGAAAAAGGGAAGGAATATGCAAAATGGAATAGAAAACAAGTTGTAAATAAAAGGAGTTACTCTACTCATGAAGATAACAATGGTTTATCAAATAGTGATGAAGATGAAAATAGTAATGATTATAGATTTCTAATGGCTTATGATGATGATAATTTTTGGGATGCTTTAGAATAGGATGACCTTCATGAAGAAATCTCTAAACTCAAAATCTATTTGGAAGAAAAGAATATGATTATAGATACCTTGACATACCAACTGCTGAAAAAGAAAATCACAATGAAAAACTAGAATGTGAAATTATGGGTCTAAGAAAGGATCGTGAGAAAACGAAATCTCTTAATCTTAGATTTGCTAAAGGATCATAACCCTTAAATTAAATTATCAAAGTGCAACATTCTCCTCTGATAAAGACAGGTCTTGTATATATTGAAGAAGTATCTCAATCACAGAAGCCGTCAACCTCCACTAAAAGCTATCTTGATGCAGTAAAGAATAGTGAACAATATGACAATCATCAGCAAAGGCATAAAGCAGATCACCAGGTAAATCAGACTCAATTTAATCCAAGGAGGAATAGAATCCACAACCAACCGCAAGTAAATCATACTCAATTTTCTCCAAATATGAATATCACTAGAAACTATAGTCAACAGGTCAATAGATTCGATAGTCACAGGAACTTCTTTAATGGGCAATGTTTTTCATGTCATAATTTTAGACACAAAGCTTCTCAATGTGTTGCTTACAAAACCATCATGACTAGAGAAGCACGAAATCAAAGGAATGTGACAGGGATCAAGAAAAGTTCCTATAATAACTTTTCTCTTCTTGAAAATGAAATAGAATGCTCAATTTGTAACAACTTTGGTCATGAAGAATCTGAATGCAGGAGCAAATTTTGGTAAACATCTAAAAAGGAGAAAACTCCATTAAATCCCATGATATGAAGAAGGAAAGAATCTCAAACAGAAAGATGTGGTATAGCCTTGTATGAAGAAGGACAAGAAAATCAGTGGTACATCAACAGTGGATGCTCAAAACACATGACAGGTGACAAAGAAAAACTTCACTCATATAATGCTTTAGAAAAGGAAAAGAATGTTTCATTTGGAAACAACACTCCTGCTGTCATAAAAGGTAAAGGCTCTGTTTTCTTTAAAGAAAAGGTTAAAGCTAGAAATGTTATGTATGTAGACGGTTTAAAGCATAACCTGTTGAGTGTCAGTCAAATGTGTGATCAAGGAAATGAAGTGGTATTTCGATCAAATGGATGTGTTGTTCATGAGTTTGATACAGGAGAGACCGTGATCAAAGGTACAAGAACTCCAAACAACTTATACATACTCAAGGGAGGACAACAATAGTGCTATCTAAGCAAAAATGATGAAAATTGGCTATGGCATAGAAGATTGGGGCATCTAAGCTTTTCTCAAATAAGAAAAGCATGCAGATTCAAGGTTGTTTGTGATCTTCCATATATCAATATCCCTGAAAATACAATATGCAAACCATGTCAAATCGGTAAGCAAACTAGAGCTCACTTCATTGAAAAAGAAGGGTCAACTAGTAAGCCTCTTGAACCTGTCCATACTGATTTATGTGGACCATCAAGGAAAAAGTCACCTCGTGGAAAAGAATACTTTATTTTGTTCATTGATGATTTTTCCAGAATGTGTTGGATAGGTTTTCTAAAGCATAAAGATGAAGCATTTGAAAAGTTCCAAGCCTTCAAAGCTTTGGTTGAAAATGAATCAGATCGAAAAATCAAATGCCTCAGATCTGATCGAGGAGGGGAATTTACCTCGGATGAATTCTTTGAATTTTGTGAACAACATGGAATAAAAAGGCAATTCTCCACCACAAAGAATCCTCAGCAAAATGGAGTGGTAGAAAGAATGAACATAACTGTTCAACAAATGGCTCGAGCTATGCTAGATGAATCTAGAACTCCTGCAACCTTTTGGGGTGAAGTTGCATTCGCCACCGTAACTATTCTCAACCAAGCAAATGTTCGGGTAAATAGCACTCAAACTCCACATGAACTTTGGTATGGTAAGACTCCTACTGTAAAATACTTTAAAGTTTTTGGAAGCAAATGTTATATCAAAAGGACTGATGAAAAACTTGGTAAGTTTGAGCCCAGAGCAGATGAAGGTATTCTTCTTGGTTACTCTTCTCGAAGTAAAGGATATAAATGTTATAATAAAAGACTTGGGAAAATTGTTGAAAGTATTGATGTTGTAGTTGATGAAGCATGCAAAAATCCAAAACAGATAAAAACAAAAGATTATAACAATGAAGAAGATGGGGATTATTTTCCCACATCAAATCACAATGATATTGAAGAAGAAACCAATGAAGCACCAGAAGAAGAGATAACGGTAGAAGAAAAGACTTCGTCTAGGTATGTTCAGAAAAATCATCCAGAAACTCAAATTTTAGGGGAAAAAGAGGCAGGTGTACAGACAAGAAGAACTATTACAGAAACCTCAAGCTATCTAGAACTACTATCCTCCACCAAACCTCAAAATATAAATGAAACATGCAAAGATGAATGTTGGGTCAAGGCCATGAATGAAGAACTTGAGCCAATTGAAAAGAATAATACTTGGGAATTAGTTCCTAGACCTCATGATAAAAATATTATAAGAACTTAATGGATATTCAAAAACAAGCTGAATGGAAATGGAGAAGTCATTAGAAACAAGGCCAGACTTGTTTGTAAAGGGTATGCTTAACAAGAAGGTATAGATTTTGAAGAAACCTTTGCACCTGTTGCTAGACTTGAAGGCATAAGGATGTTTCTTGCTCTTTCTAGCTTTCAGAAATTCAAAGTATACCAAATCGATGTCAAATCTTCTTTCCTTAATGGAGATTTAGAAGAAGAATTTTATAGTGAAAAACCAAAAGGATTCATCCTTGGAAATGATGAAAAACTTGTATTCCGACTCAAAAAGGCTCTCTATGGTCTAAAACGGGCTTCAAGGAACTAGTATTACCGCCTTGACAAATATATACACCAACAAGGTTTTACAAAAGGTTCAGTGGATAGCAACCTATATACAAATAATGAAACCGATAAATTGCTAATTATTGTTGTTTATTTTGATGATATCATTTTTGGTAGCAATGAAGTATCCATGAGTCAGAAATTTGCTTCAGTAATGTAGCAAGAATTTGAAATGTCCTTGCTTGGTGAACTTACCTATTTTCTTAGTCTACAAGTTCAACAAAATAAAGATGGTGTTTTTCTTTCACAAACCAAATATCTCAAACAGATCTTGAAAAGGTACGGCATGGAAGATTCTAAACATGTATGTACCCCAATGGTAACAGGATGCAGTCTCAACTCAAATGATGAATTAGCAGTAGTACATCAACCAACTTACAGATCCATGATTGGCAGTTTGCATTATCTAACAGGTACCCAACCTGACATCATGCATGTAGTAGGAATAGTTGGAAGATTCCAAGAAAATCCAAAGGAATCACACCTTCAGGAAGTCAAAAGAATTTTCAAATATCTTCAAGGAACTCAGAACTTTGGTTTATGGTATCCTAGAGATACAGATCTTACTCTTCATGCACATACAGATGCATATTGGGTAGGAAGTGTTGATGACAGAAAAAGAACTAGTGGTGGTGCATTTTATATGGGTTCCAGGTTAGTGTCTTGTTTCAGTAATAAGCAAAGTTCAATTGCTTTATCTACAGCTAAAGCAAAATATGTGGCAGCTACATCTTGTTGCACACAACTACTTTGGATGATGCAAACATTGCAAGACATTCAGATCACATGTAATCCACCCATCTCCATTCTATGTGATAATAAAACTGCCATCAGTATTTCAAAGAATCCAGTCATGCACTCCAAGACCAAGCACATACTCATCAAATACGATTTTCTATGTGAACAAGTGCTTGAACAAAAAGTCAAATTGGAGTATGTTCCCTCCAAAGAACAGGTTGTTGATATATTCACTAAACCACTGCCTAGAGAGACATTTGAATATCTCAGACAAAAGTTGGGAGTAGTTGCTGCATCATCCTGCTGTTAAATACAAATTTTCAGAGAAAGGTTATTATACACGTGTTTCATGGAGAATAGTCGCGTACACACATAGGTTTCTATGGGTCAAGGAGCATATATGTTTTTCAGACAAGAAAAATAGTGGCGCAGGCTCTGATATAGGTTCTCTGACTGATATTGATGATTAATGTCTATCGATATGCTTCATTCATTAATTTTGTCTGACTGACAAAGATGCCTTGATCATTGACTTGTTAACAAAGCACAAGTAGCATAGGTTCAGGGGGATCATTAGCCTTCATGTATATTCAACATTGTTGGCATTATGGTTGTTGAGTCCAGCTATGGCTTCAGATATCTATACCATTTGTTGCTTAAGTCATGTAAAAGTCTAGGGTGTGATATGTCTTCTCATACATTTTAATGAGTCCTCTTCGACAAATGATGCAATTTGTATCCCTACTTTACATGGGATGGATGATGTAATGTTTATTGTTTCTTTCATGTATAAACAATTGGTATATCCCCACTTGGTCGGGTGATGGATGTATGTATGAGTCATTGGTGATAGGAAGGTCATCCTCACATAGTTGAGTCATAGAGTCATTCTTTTAGAATTTTTTTTTTTGCAGACTCTGCTTGTGCTCAGGGGGAGCATGGACGGTTTCAGTGCATCTCAGCATGAACAACATAATGTATGTCAAATGGAGAAAATATATTGGTCCACCCTTTGCCCTTGACATCAAAGGGGGAGAGTAACTTGGTGTTGTTGTTGCCATCAAGTCCAAAGGGGGATATTGTTGGCATTATGATAGAGGTGTTGTCCTTGATGGCAACTCACTCAGATGAAAGATCACAGTGCAGCATGTCAACAACAAAGAATTATAGATGAGGATACAAAGAATGAAGAAAGAAAGGTATACGCAAGTTCACCTTGACCAAGCTACGTATACACATAGGTTTATTGAACAAAAGGAGCGTATACGTACACACACACTTTCACAGAAGGAAAAGCGTGTATATCTTGGGAAAACAAAGTCTTTGGTCCAAGGTATTTGACCCAAGGTAATTGGTCCGAGGTATTTCATCCAAGGTATTGGTCCTAAGTAGTTTTGGTCGATGGTATTGAGAAAGGCCTAAAACTATATAAGGAGGAGAAGATGATTAGGCCATGGTGTGCAAGGATTTGAATATCTTATGAAGTGTTGAATCATATAGGTAGGTTAATGAGCTTCAGATGGTTTTCTTGATCTAATCTAAGGATGCACCTATAAGGCTAATGAAGGTTGATGGACTGGGATCTTAAACGCTTAAGAGTATTATCATTATGTGGTTTGATCTTGAACAATCTAGATCTAAATACTTACGCATGTTTTATTCTGTAAATGTGATGATCTGGGTATGATTGAAGTCTGGAATAGTTGTGATGTTTAAGTTATCATCTACAGATGTGTACACAGGTTCGCTTTAGTAAAAGAGCATATACACGCTAGTTTTGCATATCAAAGTAGTGTATACATCATAAATTTGAATTTGTAGATCTGTAAGCTGGTTCCCTTTGGTAGAAGTGCATATACACACTCGTTTGACACATGGAAGTAGCGTATACCTTATGAAGTATGATTTTTAAAGTTTTAGTTGTTTCTGTTTGCTGTTGCAGAGTTCTGGGTTTTGCTTGGTGTTCTGGTGACTGTATTCTGATGACAGTATTCTGAATGATCATATTGATTGATTGTGATTTTCTTCAGTGATGATGGGTTGTAAAGTGATTGATTGATTTAGTTGTTGCTGATTCAGAAAGTGATGACTGGGTTTCAGTGATTGGCTGATGCGGATGTATTTGATGGTTGTATTGCAGTGATGATTTTCTCAGTTTCAATGTTGTTGATGGGTCCAGTATGAAAATTGGATGAAATGTGGCCTTCAGACTGTGGTGTTGTATTCCAGGACTATCCAGTCTGAAAATTCATGAAACGTGGTCCCTGGTGGAAGAGTGGAGTTTTTCTGTAGGCTGGCGCCTACGTACTAGTAAACATATTGGCTAGTAAAAGAGCTAGGGGCTTGTAGCTCCCTTCCAGTAGTAGCTGGAGAATGAGAGAAGGTTATAGCCTTCTGCATGTGGGTGCTTATGTACTAGTATGAGTCTGCACCAGTACAAGATTGTAAACATATTTTCTTATTATTAAAAAGAAGACAGAGACGACAATAGCAGGTGGTTTTTACCCACATTGGGTTTCCACCTTATATCTCGGTGTTCATGTGTGTTGCTTATGTGTGATGCTTTATTCTGCTTTTACTGCACTGTCTAATAAATCTGTGATATACTGGTTTAAGATCAATACATGATAAATTGTATAAATCAAAAGTTCTCTACATATATGCTGGTTGCTTTAAGTACACTCGCATGTACACGCTAGTTCACTTCATTGAAGTAGCATATATATATATCTGCTTGGGAAATAAAATTATATATCTGATAATACTGATTCACCGCCCTCTCAGTATTATTTCCAACAATTAGATCATATTTAAAACCTTCATGTCATGAGAAGGTATCAATCAAGTAGGACATAAAAAAACAACCTTAATGAGGTCCTCAAACAATTCCTACAAT
The DNA here is from genome assembly GCA_031772625.1 of Pinus tabuliformis. Classification (NCBI taxonomy): domain Eukaryota; kingdom Viridiplantae; phylum Streptophyta; class Pinopsida; order Pinales; family Pinaceae; genus Pinus; species Pinus tabuliformis. Next base: position 570,919,402 of record CM062817.1, on the reverse strand, counting down.
ATTAATATTTTTCTTGTTGTGATATCTTGGGTAGAAAAAATAACATATTTGTAAAAGAAAAATTTATATATTACTTGTGTTTAAACTTTGTATATGATGTATTCATAGGCAACTTTTTAAGATGTTCTTCTACCTTCACCAAAGAAGACTATAGCTTGGTTAAACTCAATATCCTTTCATTCAACATCAATTTCTGCAAGATAAATATCACGCATTATTCTTTTACATTTCTCAACATGTTACAAATGATAAATTGGAAGTCACATAAAACCGAGAGAAATCCCTTTTTCTAACCAAAACAAACAAACAAATAGTGCTTCAAATAAAACTTCACACCTCAAAAATTACTCTACCACATGCATGGGATAAAGCTATGATTATTTGAACCATATTTAGGTCATACTTAGTGGGATATTTGTATGTTTACTGTGATGTCAATTTGGTATTAAAATTAACATATAAATCTAGGTTATTATCAGTGAAATTGAAGTATAATTCAAAAACAATAACGTCATTGCAAGGTAGTGGAGAGAGAAACATCTTCATAATTAGGCTTCTCTATTTTAGTTTGATTTTAATTGAGTTCATATTTAAATATATAATTTTATCTAAAGAAGTGAAATAGAAAAATGAGATTCAAAATAGCCCAGATGATCCCAACCCTTCCTTTCCTGGTTATCCATACCTATATCCTAGCCTTGTTAAAGTAATGTTCTTTAAATTATTCAAAGAGCAGAATGAATTTGCTACAAAAAAAATTGTGGTCATCATGATATTAATTATAAGCTCCAAAAAGAAAGTTGTCAATTGAGTTTATCTCTGGTGGTTGTGAGAAATGATTGTTATCCTTCCCACCTAGTTTCAATTTCCATAAGTGACGTGTTGAGCTCAAAACAAGCATATTGGTGTAATGACATTGAACCTTGTTGTTGACTGACATTCAACAAGGTAAATCTTTTGGTCACCATTCTTTCTAATTCACTCCAAAAACAACTGGTTAGTTGCCACATAAGTGATGTCATAGATGCAACTTGTGAATTTTTTCCTAGCATATGGCTTGTTTCATCCTGGCATTCATCTGCCTTACCAAAACATTTGACTTCTTTCTTTCCTATATTCAATAAAAAAACATATGTGGTATTGACAAATTCAAATCAACTGAATCACCCATTTTCAGCTTCTCATGAGTCACAAGGATCATTAACGATTTTTTGATTGACTTTTGGCCTCAACTCCTCTTGTATTGGAAAACCATATCATGTAAAAAGTGAACTGCAATAAGTTATTTTGTCTAGCAAATCCTTCACAATTGAATTTGGAGATATTTCTTGCACAGTCATATATTTAACAGCAATAAGCAATCATTAATTAATGAAATTGATATGATGGTAGAAATTTCAAACAACATACATAAAAAAGTGTGTAAAAGATTATCAAATGAATTTCAAAACAAGAAGATTGCAAAGCATCTACATCATAATATGGTGTTTTTAAGAATACCATACTCACTTTATCATCTTCCAACATAATTAGAGGGAGACTATCATTTGTGCCACATAGTGGGTGATGAGCCTCATCATTTGGTAACTATATGGACCTTAATACACCTCCAAGCTTATTAAAATCAACTCTTCTCATAATTCCTTACATATTTTAATTATATTTTTCTTAATGAGATGAGCAAAAGTAAGATGTTATATCTAGTGGTCTAATGTGCATTGATTACAGGTTTGTGAGAGAAAATCATGGAAATTTTGGCTAATTAAGGGCAAGAACTTGAATAAGACAAGGACAAGATATTATAGGAGATATATCCTCCTCATTTAATCCTCACTCATTCGAATATTCCTCCATCAAATCACACTAGCTCGGAGTTGCAAGCAGTCGAGTCATGGAGATCATGGGCAGCCGAGCCAGTGACAGTTAAGAGCCAGTTCATCTTGAGTTTGGGAGCCAAGCCTCCCTAGATTTAAAGAAGTCATTGGAGACTTTAGTTGTATAAATAAGGAGGCCTAGAGCCTCATTAGGATTCAGATTTTTTATGTAAGAGCACTAAGCATTTTCGAGTTCAAGTTTTGTGGAAAAACATTGTTATGTAATTTTTCTGATATGATAATGAGAATGAGCATTTCCTTGATCCAACACTGAGTTGACTCAGAGGGCTGAAGCTCTTGGGTTAGGGCCCAACCCTAGTAGCAAAGGCTCCTCTTCTTGTACTTGTATGCTTAGGTGATTTCATAGATTAATGGTTGAATTGGTTTTAGCATTGTTTCATTGCAAGTAGTTGTGAATTTGATTAGTTTGCTTCCATTTGTGCATTGCTTTAGAAGTAGCTTAGAAAGATAAAGGAATACCAAAATGAATGATAGCGGGTGGATTTGGCTTCACTGCCCCCTTCAGGGACCATGGTTTGAGGAAATAACTCCTATGCAGCCCCAAAAAGACAGAATTCTGATTTCTTATGGAATTTAGGGTTTTCTGCTACTTAGGCCAGCATCTTTTCAGTTTTCAAGAATATGATTCAATTGTCATTTCTGATATCTTCAGCCTTGTATTAGATCTCATAGTGTTTCACATTATTCTGCAAGTATTTCCATGCATGAACTAGGCAACTAGATAATGAAATTATGTTTTCTTAAGTTGATTGAAAATCTTTCTTGTTTGACATGATTCATGGATAAATGCCAGTGATTGATGCAGTGCAGGAGTTTCAATAGTGTAGGAAGATCTCATGACCAACAACCCTAGCCTAACCTCATCCATCCATGATCACCAAAAGCCACTAAGTCCCTCAACCAATTCATCATTCCATAAGAACAACTTTCCAGGTTTGTTGAGCAAATCCAACCATCTCACAAACTCTATTTTGAGATTTAAAAACATCATAGCCACTCCCCTACCTTATTTATTCCACCATTCACCTTCCCTAAGCCCTATACCACCTTCCATATCACTCCTATTGCTTTCCATTGGATCCTATAGGAATATAGGGGATCCTCTAGGAGCATTAGGACATCATGTAGGAAGCATTAGAACATCCTGTAGGACAACCTGTAGTGGCCTGTTTTGAGGCATTTATGGAAAAAGAATCTCGAAGGATAGGAGAAGCCCCCTAGTTGTCTCCCAAGTCATCTGACCATTCACCACCATCTCTAACCCACCTGTCACATCACCAAGAGGGTTTATCATTCACAATTTCACAAAAAAGGGACAAAAAGAAAAAGAGTTATCGTGTTCATTCATATGCACAACAATAGAATGTTTTGTTATTTTAGATTGCATGCCTAGGATAGTTAGGATTACACACATGTTAACTTAGAATTATTTTGAAGAAAAATCTCTTAGAAATTAGTTAGATTAGTGGTGTGTTTAAAGCATTTGATTTCAATCTTTCCTTACTACAATAGACACTATTCTAATACTCCCAAGTAGTGAAAAATTCCCCTTTCCTGATTAGTAATCAAGCTTCTTCTGAATCAATAGAAGGATTTTTTGAGAAACCATAGTGGTCTATCACCATCTCAGCAATGACAAAGAGTGGATCCATCGCATCTGCTTGTGTATACAACACTTTCACCTCCAAGTTTGTACGAACCCTAGGTTGATAAAGTAAAGTTGGTAGCACCAGGAGTTGCAACATTCTTGTTGCAATACTGGTTCTCATCACTTTTTGGCACCGTTGTTGGGGAGGTGTCTAAGAAAGATGTGATTTTTAGTTTCTTTCTTCCATTTCTTATCTTTGCATTCTGCTATTAGCTTCATTTCTGCAAAATTAATTGTAAATTGGTTTGCTTTCTTTTCCATTCTGCAAGTGATATTTCATTCAGCAGTTAGTTTCCATTTAGTTTTTTATTTCAATTCTACAAATATTCTCAAATCTTGAAAAAACCACAAAAAAAAACAAAAACACTTCTTTCATGCCTTGTAAGAATAGGGATAAATTAGGAAAATTTTTACCAAATACCCCCACCACTTCAAAAAACCAACCTTCCCTCTTCTTTGGTGGTTGTGAATTGGAGGACCCCTTAGGCGAACAACCAAAGATTTCTGAAGAGCCTACAAGGGGAGAAGAAGAAGGAGAACCGATTCCAACTAATTAAATGTCTAAAAACGGAAATGACAGAGGAGATAGAGAAAGAATTGAGGGTGCTTTTCCCATCAGAGAAACTAATGGGGATATGTAGATGAAAAACATAAGCCCCTCTGCTCTTCCTCATTTCCATGGCCTGACCTCAGAAGTTCCAGATACTTTCTTGTTTGAGTTTGTTGTCATATGCAAAAATTATGATTACACCACTATTGATCAGAAGTTGAAATTATTCCCATCCACTCTCAAGGATTTAGCTTTGTGTTGGTTCATAGGTTTACCCAGGGATAACATCACAACTTGGGCTCAGATGCAACAATCCTTCAACAATAAGTATCAGGACTACTGCAGGTCCAAAGACACTAAAGAGGAAATTTTTAGAATGACCTTGGGGCATGATGAATCCTTAGAGGATTATGAAGAGAGATGCTAGCTTAGCTACAAAAGGGCCATGTGCACACTTGATCCTGAGTCACTAAAGCTAGTCCTACTATGGGGGGTAAGGGAAGATCTTCTGGATACCCTAAACCTACTAGCAAGAGAGGACATCTACCAGCTACCTTATGAAGATATCAAGATTGTCTTTAAGAATCATTCTAGGGCAGCTAGGAAAAAGGGTAGGGGTAGTCAACAAATGTTCAGCTCATCCTCTTCCAACACATCCATAAAAGGTAAAATTTTAAATATGCTGGAAGATTTCAAGAGCGAAATTATGCAAAGCATTGCCCTACAGATGGACACTATGCATATCAAGAGGAAGCAGGAGGAAGTAGAGAGAGCATTAGCCATTTTCTGCCCTAGATGCACAAGGAGGCACCCTAGGAATGAATTTCCATTAAACCTAATAGAAATACGCTCGGTCTATGAAGAAAACCACTCCACAAACAAGTTCCCTTCTCTACGTGGACTAAAATTTGTGTATCAGGGAGCTAAAGGGGTGACTGAACAACTCTGCTACATAAATCAAAGGAGAGCTCATGGGCCTCGACCATACCAGCAGGGCATGCAAGGGTCATCCTATGCATAATACAACCCTAACCAGAACACATCCAGTCCTTTTTGGCCCCCCCTGGTCATCCCTCCCTGTCTACACCTTCTCCTTGGTATTTTGCACCTAAATACCATTCCCAGCCGACCAACCAGTGATTTCAGCCATATGCTCCGCCATAGCCTTAGTGGAATGCACCACCCTAGGGGTGGAGGCCCCCATACAACAATGCTCCATCTTTATTACCTTCACCTCCTACTCAACCACAACTTTTACACCTTTCTCCACCTAAACAACCTCAGATTCCTGCCCAGCCAAATCCGAACCCAAACAACAGACAAGCACAATAAGTATGCAGTTGAGAGACATCCTACCCTACTTATGCTGTGGAGATTCAAGAAATCAACCTAAGGTTTGGGAGAGTACTCCTGGACAACCAACCTCCATCTCCACCTAGGGAGAGTGAGGATGAAAGAGAGGAAAGTATGCCTAGAGTGAATCCTCCACCCTTTCCTGAAAGATGGACCCAACCAATCCAGCCTACTCGAGAAGAGAATGAAAAATTTATGTGTCAAAATTCCACTTCTCAAAGCCATTAAGGATGTACCTATTTACAACAAACTAATTAAATATAAGTGTTTCAAACATCAAGGGAGGCGAGAAAGAGACACCCCTACCATTATTGTCATTGGATATTTGTTTGACTTAATGATGGGGTAGGTAATTTTCCCAAAGTATTTAGCCCCTCGAAGCCCTGTAGTAGATGTGCACATCAATGGCACCATTGTCCCACATACCTTGATTGATCTTGGGGCTTCCATTAATGTAATGACTAAGGACACCATGCTCAAGCTCAATCTCTAGGGTTGATCTGGATTTAAACAGAAACACAACAAATTACAGAGATAACCATAAACATAGAGATGCAGTTAAAATAATACTTCATTTCATTAATGTAAAATACTGAAATATGCTTACAAACAGACTGCTAAAAATAGTAAACTGTGCACAGACTGCTAAAAATAGTAAACTGTGCTACAATTAAAGAAACTGAAAAGCTGAAAGAAGCAATGGTGGGGGTCCAAGTGGACTTGGTGGGTGGCCACCAATGTCCACCTGGATCAAGGGTTCATTAAGAAAGACCACAATAGTCTTGCAGCTTGTAGACCATTCCACAGTAGCCCCTGAGGTGATTGTTGAGGATGTGATGCTCTCCATCGATTCTTGGGAGTACCCTGCAGAATTCCTAGTTCTCCAACCTAAGGCCAAGCTTAGTGGTTATCCTATCATACTTGAGAGACCCTGGTTAGCCACTATCGATGCCTACATCAGCTACAGGTCTGGAAATATGAATATAAAAAATGGGCATCTGTCCAAGCAGTTGGTCTTGTACCCTCCTGCTCAACAATCCTTAGATCATTATTTACCTTTATGGCTAGAAGAGGAGGAAGAACATGGAGTGCTTAGCCCGACTCTATACCCTAGAAACTGTCATGGGAGGAGGACAACCAGATGAAGATGATTTGATTGAACACATACTCCAAAATCCAACTCCCAGCGCCTTTCCTTAGACGAAGTAGTAAAGGAAACCAAGAGTAACCATTAGATTTATCTATGCTTAGTTGATTCATACCCTACTCGTGTCAAAACAATAGAATTCGAACCTAAGAGAACTTTGAAAATCAACCCCTCTCTTTCTATACACTAAGAAGAAGAGTTGTGCAACATGTTAAGGGAGCATCTGGATGCCTTTGCCTAGAGTTACAAACAAATGAAGGGAGTACACCCCCTAGTGTGTACTCACCACATTTATATCAAAGAATGTTGTAAACCAGTGTGACAACCCCAAAGGAGAATGAATCCAGCTCTCAAGGATATAGTCAAAGAAGAACTACCAAAGCTGTTGGATGCAGGATTCGTTTACCCTATCTCGGATAGTGAGTGGGTTTCTGATCTGGTGTTGGCTCCAAAGAAAAATGGGAAGTGGAGTATTTGTGTCTAGTACAGAGAGTTAAACAAAGAAAAAAAGAAGGAGCATTTCCCTCTACCTTTCATTGACCAAGTGTTAGATGGCTTGGCAGGGAAATTTTTCTTCTCTTTCCTAGATGGGATCAGTGGGTACAATCAAATCCATATCAGCCCAGAGGACCAGGATAAAACCACCTTCACCTGTCCTTGGGGAACCTTCACCTATAGGTTCCTTCCTTTTGGCCTATGCAATTCCCCTGCCACTTTCTAGAGGGCAATCCTGAGTATCTTTTCCGAGCTAGTCCGTGATGCAGTAGAAATTTATATGGATGATTTTACACCCTATCGGTATGATTTCCATGAGGCTCTGTCCAACTTGGGTAAGGTGATAAACAAATTCATTGAAATGAACTTGTCCCTTAGTCCTGAAAAATGTGAGTTCTTGATGACTGCAGGGACTGTTCTAGGTCATTCAATATCCTAGAAATGACTGCAGGTGGACCCAAATAAGATAGCCATCATCCAAAGGGTCCCATGTCCACAAAAACAAAGGGATGTCAGAATTTTTCTAGGTTTAGCTGGATATTATAGGAGATTTATAAAAGATTTCAGCAAGTTAGCTTCTCCTTTATTTGGGTTATTGGCTAAAGACCCTGATTTTGTATGGTCAGAAAGCTATCAAAGAGGCCTTGGACAGCCTAAAGGACAAGTTGACCACTGCACCTATTCTCCGAGGCCCAAATTGGGCCCTTCCTTTCCATATACACGTTGATGCCTCTCACAAAGCCATAGGAGCAGCTCTATGCCAGATATATGACAAGATATCTTATGCCATTTACTTCATCAGTAAGAATTTGTCAAAAGTCAAGATGAACTACACAATGACTGAAAAGCAGCTCCTAGATGTTGTGCATTCATTGAACAAATTTAGGCATTACATTACAGGTTACGAAACATTTTTACATACTGACCATGCTGCAATTAAATACATGATAAATAAACCTGATGTAAATGCTCAGATTATTAGATGGTTACTTTTATTGCAGCAATTTGATTTAACTATTATTGATAAGCCTGGCAGGGAGAATGTTGTGGCAGATTTTTTATCCAGATTGACTTTGCCTATAGGGGAGGAAGGAATGGTTGATTATCAGTTACCGGATGAACACTTATTCTCCATTTCAGTTCTCTCCATGGTTTGTTGACATATAAAATGACTTGGTGTCTTCACAGTTTCCACCAAATTTGTCCTCTAAGGAAAAGAGAAAGATTTTGAGGAAGAGCGCCCAATTCAATTGGATTGGAGGAAACCTCTTCAAACTATGCCCAAATCAAATTCTTAGAAGATGTGTCAGGGAGGAGGAATTCCTTGACATCCTTCTCACCCGTCATTATGGGCCTTGCGAAGGTCACTTTGCAGCCAAAAGGACAACATTCAAAGTGCTACAAGCTGGTTATTACTGGCCCACTCTTCACGTGGATGTGAGGAGGTATACTAGTTAGTGTGATTGGTGCCAAAGGAAGGGGAAACCTACCCCAAGGGATGAAATGCCTCTGCAACCTCAAGTGACTTTCGAGCCATTTGAAAAGGCATGGATTTCATTGGACCCATTGACTCTCCACCCAGGAAAAATCAGTACATCATTGTGTGCACTCACTATTTAACCAAGTAGGCTGAAGCCAAGGCCATCAAATCAACAACAGAAGAGAAAGTGGCTAAGTTCTTAAGGGAAAATATATTTTATAAGTTTGGGTACTCTCTAGAACTGGTCACTGATCAAGGTAGTCAGTTTACATCTCACATGATTGAAAATTTGTTAAGTCAACACAAGATCAAGCATAGAACATCCACTCCTTACCACCCACAAGCTAATGGGCAAGTGGAGGTAACCAACAGAGCACTGGAAGGCATTCTGACCAAAGTGATTAGTAGCAACAGAAAGGATTGGGCAGATAGATTAGTTGAGGCCACTTGGGCCTACAATACCACCTAGAAGACCACCATTGGATTCACTCCTTATGAGCTGGTCTATGGGAAGAAGGCCTTGTTGTCCATTGAATTTGAATACAACACCTTAATAATGGTAGCACAATTGGATCTAGATCTCACCAGGGCACAACAAGAAAGATTGCTTCAACTGAATGGGTTAGATGAATTTAGAATGCAGGCCCTCCTGCACACAGAGGTGACTCAAGTTCAAAGGAAGATTTGGCATGACAAGAACATAAAGGACAAACAGTTTCAAGAAGGTGATTGGGCTTTGTTGTATGATTCTATATAAAAGGATTTTAAAGGCAAGTTAAGGACTATATGGTTAGGGCCTTGTGTCATAGAAAAATGTCATGACAATGGTTCAGTAGAGATAAGAACCATTGATGCATAGGCTATCCCTTTACTTGTCAATGGGTACAAATTGAAGGTCTACAAGAAGCCCTTGTAAAGAAAGAATTCATCAATGGCATCAACAAGACAGTGATGGTGGTGGAGCAAGTCTTAGCTTCTACCCCATCAAGTCCCTGAAAAAAGAAATAAAAGAAAAAAGAGAAAAAATAAAGAGACTCAGGTGAAAACCTCTATGAGGCACCTGAGTCCCACTGTTGGGTTGAAAACCTCTTGAGGGTACCCAATGTTGTTGAAAAGAAAATAAAAAAATAAAAAGATCTCTGGGTGAAAACCTCTTTTGAGGCACCTAGGGCAAGCAGCTAGGATGAAAACCTCTTGGAGGCAAACTAGTTGTTTTCAAAAAAAAAAAGAGAGAGAAAAGAAAAAGTTTGAAAATGTTGTTTGCAGGTTAGCAGGAGGAGGATCAAAGCAACTTGAGAGGAACAAAAGGACCTACAAAATCCATATTTTCATTCCTCCATCCCATATTCTTCATTATCCCATCAATCCCTCCATTTATGAACTCCTCCAACTTAGTTTACACAGGCTCTGTGTTTTCTACAGGATTCCCTGAAAACCTACAGGAGTTTCCTGTAGGAATTACAGTGGCTTGGGAATCCCAAGAAAAGTGACCCTAGAGCAAGGGGATGACCAACCTGTGTCAAAAAATAAAATATTTACTCCACCACATCATCACCATGCCTCTCATCACCATGTTACCCCTGCATCCATCCAATAAGTCAATTATTATTTTTTTACAGTTTTCAAAGAAGAAAAAACAAATAGAAGAGGGTGAGAACAGAGGAGAAAGGGACAATATCTGAAGGCTATACCTCTCACCTACCAATCAATAGAATCCTTCTCTATCCATGTCAACAATCCTCATGCTCCAGAGGTTGTTGGGCGTGGGGTCCCCCCAAGACATGTTTTGGGGCTTAAACCCCAAGTTTTGACTAAGTCCATTGTAAAGACTCCGCGAATTGTGGGCGCGAAGTGCGAATTCGTAATAGAGTCATAGGGTTGTTCGCCCTTGTTTTTGTAATGTAATGTCGGTTTGAAAGATCTACCTATGGTTCACAGACCATGGGATTGTATAAATAGAGCGAGGCTCTAAGTGTAGAAATAATCTAAGGAAAGGCATGAATGAATCTAAGGAATTGATGAAGTATTGAGTGTAGAGTTGTGTCTTTGCGTCGTAGAGTAGGAGAAGGTTCTGCAGCTGAGTGCGCAGAGCCCTAGTAGTCCGCAGTTGCATGCGCAAACCCTTGCAGCTGAGTGCACAGTGAAAGTCGAGTCTGTAACCATGTGAAGAATTAATAAAAGAGAAGTTTTACCATACTTCTGTGTATATTTTCCTGGTTTATGTATTATTGGGTATGAATCACAAGTTTACTATTTATTTACTGCATGAACTCATATACATGTGTTGAATAAGTAAATATAATATAAGGCATTTGTTTATGCGAAGATAACTAACTGTTATAAGAAGATAAGTAAGATCTCGGGTGTGACTTAGCGAAATAATGTAGATCGTTGCTCCAGCAGCGCGAACGGCCCACAACCCCTAGTTAGGGCTGCATGAAGGTGAATATATCAGGGTGCAAAGGCTAGGGAAGTGTGCGAAGTAACCTGTGCGAAGGGACTCTCAGTTGGACCAAATCAACCCCTCAGACATCTCAAGGGTGCGGAAACATGGTTCTAGCACGCCCCCATACTACTTTGGGTGAGACCTTAGTCCGCGATCCGTGGACTGTTGCCGAAAGGGCCAATAGTACAGGGATTTGTTTGTCTAATTAAATCTGAACCTAGGTCAGGCCCCAAGAAGCCAACGAATGGTTCCATTTCCGGGACCGGAATCTGCATTAAGATGTCTGATGTCGTATCACTGGCATCCAACTAAGAAAGGAATTGAAGATTGGCTGGATAGGAAGATTCATGAGTTCGCGGCGTAGGAGAACATGAATCCATGACTATCAAAGAAAAGTGGTTAGACTGCTACCTGTACATGGAAATCCATGAAATTTTCTTCGCATCTTTCCCTACTGAGTTGTAAGAGTGGATTGTGAAGCTAGCAGATTGCCAAGGAAGGTGGAAACTTGATAATCGTATTGTGTGGACTCCAGAATTGGTGCACAAATTGGAAGCATCGAAGGATAAGATCGTGTGGAATGTTTATCACTGGCTCAATCGAATTATAGGAGGATTCATTACTGAGTTTGCGGTAGATTCTTCAATCAGCTATAGCGAGGCAGAATGACACGTTCTCAAAGGACCGTGAGGTAAGTATGTTAAGTCTCTGAACACTTGGATTAAAATGCTACTGTGTGAAAAGTGGATTATTCGTATACATTGATGTTTGGGGCTACATGAAGTGGGAGAATTTGTAGAAACGAAGGTAGTGCAGAACTAGAAACTAGACCCTTGATTTCACCTCCGCGAGGGGGACGAGGAAGAGCTCACAAAGGTCTCACCAAGAAGTGCAATCAATTTGATAAGACAGAGGATTCCATGCATACCACCCCCACTCACCCCACTGCCAGTTTCACTGTCTTCACCCCCATATTCGCCCATACCACCTCCGCCACCACCGCGAGTCAATATGGCAAGCGCGATAAAGTTTCCGGTGTTCAAAGGAGTAGGAAATGAAGATCCGGACAAATTTTGGTTCGTAATAAAAGCTATATGGGAAGCGCAGGGAGTTAGAGATGACAATATAAAGAGAGCGACGCTGGTCAATGCTTTGCAGGATCGCGTGTTGACCTGGTATATTAAGCATTATAATGACAATCCGAATGCGGGAATCGTAGACATCCAAATTGCGCTGAACAAAGAATTTAGTAGGCCGAAGTTAGAGGTGCAGTCGATCATTGGGTTCAAGGAGATCACGATGCTACTAGGTGAGACTCCTTGGGAATTGGATCAGAGACTAAAGTGCCCAATTCGTGAAGCTAATATGACTTTGACAGATGGACAACACTGTGAATGGTTTGTAGCATTGCTAACGCCACATTTAAGGAACGCATTGTCACAACAAAGGTTAAAAACTCAGGCAGAGGCCTTGGAGATCGTGATGAGACTGCATGAGATCCTGATACAGGATCCCAACCTGGGAGTTTAGCAGATTCACGCGCAGTTAAAAAACTTGTGCCTTAATATGCAGAGTATGAAACAGGACAGGACAACTTGTCCAGAAGTGTGCGATGAGGTATGGTGTGTTAAATGTAAGGGTCAGGGTCATGACAAGGACCACTGCCTAGTGTTCTCGAATTACCTCGTGGGAGGAGGATCGGTGCCATTAAGATTGGAGGATCAAGAGAGACCTAGCGCGACGCCTGTGTTGTGCTGTGCGATTTGTCAAATAGGACATGATGAGCACATCCATAGAAGCTATGAACTGATGATGGATAGGACTCCCACCTACAAAGTCCAAGCTAAAATGCGGCCCCTTGACCAGAATGCAGGGATGGTGTGAACCAGATTTCAGGGGTGCAGACAAAGCCGAGGAGGAGGAGGACCTAGAAGAGGTCGCGGATAGTTGATATGTTACAATTGCGGAGGGCCAGGACATTTGTGAACGTGATTGTATGAATCCGACGCATCCATCATGCTTGTATTGTACATAGTTTGATCATCAGATGGAGGATTGTCCCACATTGATAGTGAGGTTGTGCAAAAAGGGAGTGCTCCAACCTCCCCTAACTCAGAACCTGCAAATGATGAGGTCTGAGCTGCGTGAGGAAGACCCTAACGTAAATATTGTGCTCCGAAGTGGGATGACGACAGGGGATGATAAAGGCAAGTAGCTTGAAGATAGAAATTGGGTTCACAAGGCTCTGACGAAAGAACCAGAGTTGGATTTGGAGTGCGCTAAGGAAACCTTCATGGAAGCCTGGAAGAGCTTTGCTGATGCCTCCACTTCAGGAAGCAAAGATAGACCGGAGCCGGAAATGGACCCATTGATGCTCACGAAGTTCCTCGAAACATGCATGAAGCTGCTGCGCGACAGTAAGGCTGTAAAAGGATTACAAGAACTCATAAATAGATGCGTTGGGATCGTGCCAGGGGAACCCCACATAGTCCGAAAGATTAGAAAGAATACAACGAGGACGGGAAGAGAAATGAGATTGACCGCATAGATTGGATAATACGAGATGGACCAAGTGATTCTGGTTTTAGGATCGGATGCGAACGTTTTGCTGAAGTAGACATGGGAGCGCATGGCAAGGCCTATGCTGCAATGGTCTCCTATCCACATGCGAATGATGAACCAACAAAAGATCCTACCTATGGGAAGATTGAAGGGAATCATCCTGGATATTGAAGGAGCAAGCACACTGGCAGATTTTGAAGTGATAGAGTTTGTTGATGACAACAATCCCTACCCTGCGCTATTAGGAATAGATTGGGCCACTGGCATGAATGGTGTGATAAATATGAAGAAGTGCAACATGATTTTTGAGAAAAAATATCTACATGTAGTAGTACCTTTGGGCCCTGCAGAAGGATTGCATTACACGGAGCCAATGCATGACTATAAAAGCGCCAACGACTTAGACTGCATCTACAAGATAACTGCGTGAGAGAAACACTGGGTAAATCCCACCGTGGATGAGCGAATCTCATGGGAGCGCGAAAGCTCCTGTACGTAGGATTCAGATGAAGAGATAGAGCGATGGCAGAACCATTTACACAAGGTAACCACTTTGAATTGCAACATGATGACAAGATCGTTGTGTTGTGTATTAGCAGAAGTAAGGGATCTGCCTACATATGATGGGTTAAGCGATGTAGATGACTTCTTGAGTAGATTTGAAAGAGAGGTGCCAAAACAGAAATGTTTTGAGGCTTTAAAATGGGTACTACACGCTACGCCCACAAGGTGGTGGGATATGCACCAAGGACGTTTTGAGGACTGGCGCAAATGGAGGAGAATGATATGCATGCATTTTGTGAAGCCTTAGATGAGTCTAAATGACAAGTATGACGGATGGGATGATCCGCACGCACACATCGCCAAGTGGACAAAGGTCTATGGGGAAGAGCCACAACCTGAGTGGGTACACATGTTTTGTCATACCTAGTTGTTATACCCATGAACTTGCATATAGAGACGGAGCTCCACCATGGGAAGAGTGAATGGGATATCCTACGTGAAGAGTTCCTATTAGCCTTCACGTTTGAGGATCATTGGTGGGACACTGTTGATGATGCGCTACAAACTGTAAAAGCAGCTATCTTTAAGATACCCTAGGAGCCAATAGAATTGATTTAGCCTGAATGGGCTACTCAGCTGAGCTGCGCATTAGAGTGTTATAATGTAAATACTGAAGAGGATGACGAGGATCTGCGAAAATTTAACATTCCAGAAACTCAAGGCCATCACGAGGATCAATGACCACTAATTGAAGACCCTAACGTAACCGCGCCGGTAAAGACAAAGCAGGTAAACATTGGTATGGAAGCCGAACCTAATTATGCAACATTCAGAAGCTACTGGGCTGACATGACAATGGATAACGTCGTTGAGTTACTCCGCGAATAGCAGGACCTATTCTCGACCAAGATCACGAACTTAAAAGGAATTGTAGGAGATTTAGGAATGATGCGAATCACATTAAAGCTCGACGCAAAGCCAGTTAAGCAAAGGCCTTACCGCTTGAACCCGAAGTACAAAAAGAAGGTCCGCATAGAACTCGACAAGATGCTCGTAGCTAGAATCATTGAGCCAATGGAAGAATCCGATTGGGTAAGCCCTATGGTAGTGCAGGAAAAGAAGCAGAAGGGCGATATAAGAATATGCGTGGACCTCAGAAAACTGAAATATACATGTGTGCATGATCCATTCCGAACTCCATTCATGGATGAAGTATTACAAAATGTCGTTGGGCAAGAAGCATATTCTTTCACTGACGGATTTTCAAGGTACCACCAGATCAAAATCACGTTGGAAGATAGGAGTAAGACAACCTTTGCGACTGAGTGGGGCTGTTTTCACTACATTGTTATGTCATTTGGATTGAATAATATGCCAACCATTTTTCGCGAATAGTTGTTGCAACACTCAAGGAATATATCCACAAGTTCCTGGAGGTTTATCTGGATGATGCTGGATACCTGCCAAAGACACAAAATCACATTGAACCTAAAGAAGTGTACGTTCCTCATTCCTTTTGGAAACCTGTTGGGACATGTGGTTTGTAAGCAGGGATTAATGGTAGACCTCGCAAAAATTGTGGTGATTCTGAATTTGGAAGCGCTGCGAAGTGTCAAACAGCTGCGCGCTACCTTGGGACATACAGGTTACTATAGGAAGTTCATCAAAATTTATGCCCAAATCACCGTGCCGATGGAGAAAGTGTTCAAAAAATATGTCACGTTCTGCTGGAACGATGACTGCAAGAAAAGCCTGGATGTACTAAAAGAAAAAATGTCCTCTATGCCAATTCTGGTCTTCCTGAAATGGGATGAGGAGTTTCATGTCCATGTTGTACTAACACAAGAGGGTGGAGAGGGATTGGATCACCCTACCGCGTTCGTGAGTTGCAGGTTGTCTAAAGCAGAAAATAATTATTCCACAATTGAACGCGAAGGATTGGCTATGGTGTACGCGCTCCAAAAATAATGGCACTATTTGCTAGGGGGACACTTCAAGATGTATACAGATCATTTTGCACTGAAATACTTGGTCAACAAGCTTGTGTTGGGGGGGCACATATGCAGGTGGCTTTTATTGTTCCAAGAATATGATTTTGAAGTAGTTGTGAAGCCTAGATTGCTGAATGCGGGACCAAATCACCTGTCACACATTGAGACAAGAGAATATACTACTAGTATGGAGGAAGAATTACCTGAAGCACAACTCTTTGCTATGTGCGTAGCGGATGGACACTTCGAAGACATAATCCACTTTCTCAAAACTAGAACTACACCGAAAGAGTCAGCAGAAGAAGGAACTAGTGGTGCGTGTGGCAGATTTTTCTGTCATCGTAGGGCACCTATATAAGATGGGCAATAATGAGATACTGCAAAGGTATGTACCTGAATTTGAATGAATTCATATCCTCACGGATGTGCATGGGGGCACTGTAGGAGGAGATTATGTAGGGTGAGCTACCACACAAAAGATTCTCCATGTAGGGTTGTGGTGGCCAACCCTTCACCAGGATTCAAAAGCACATTACAAGGCCTATAATGTATTTCAAAGAACAGGTAAACCATCATGGAGGGATGAGATGCCTTTAAATCCGCAAATGACGCTGTAGCCCTTTGAAAAGTGGGCGATCAACTTTGTAGGCCCTATCAAACCTCAGGGAAAGACGGGCGCGAGATACATTATTATTGCGACAGAGTACCTGACTCGTTGGGTAGAAGCGCAACCGGTAAAAGATTGCATGGCCACCATAGCCGCAAAGTTTTTTTTGAACACGTATTGACATGATTTGGATGTCCAAGGATCTTTATGAGCGATAACCCACAAGCCAATGGGATAGTAGAAGCATTCAACAAAATACTGGAGACTGCGCTGACTAAAGTATGCAACGCACAACGAAATGATTGGGACCTGTGCGTACCTGTAGTATTATGGGATTATAGGACAACCTGTAAGATACTGACGAGACAGACACCTTTCCGGTTGGTCTGCGGAGTGGAAGCTGTAATGGCAATGGAGTATATTGTGCCTAGTTTGCGCATAACTGCTGTCACAGGTATGATAGACCGCAGAGCCCTAGAAGAAAGTCTCGCGCAGTTGGAGGAACTCGAAGAGGAATGGTTTTTGGATGGATTCCATCAACAGCTACAAAAGTAACACGAAAATACCTGGCATGATCGACATATTAAGTTGTGCACCTTCAAGGTAAATGATGTGGTGTTACTATATGACAGTAAGTTTGATAAATTCACGGGAAAGTTTAGAATGCATTGACTGGGACCATATGTTGTTAAGGAGGTCACCGATGGAGGCATAGTACAACTGGTAAAGCTAAATGGAGAACCTTTCCTAGGAAAACTGAATGGTAGTCGATTGAAGGCATACACGGGTGGTTCGGCTATCTAAATAACTGACACAAGCACAGTCTTCGCGCTCCAAGTAGATGGAAGAAGGCGCTGGACTATGAACAGATGCAGGGGAGTAGTTCTGACACCGCGATCTCGGAACAACGAGTACAAGAGATTCAACAGGAGGTCGTTCAGTGCGTTGCCAACCTTACAGTTGTCCAAGCAGAGTTGGAGGGTTTCTGCGTGAAGATCTCCACACCGACAGAGTGATTCGAGGGCGAGTCACGATGTTTGTGTTGGGGGCTTGTTGGGCATGGGATCCCCCTAAGGCATGTTTTGGGGCTTAAAGCCCAAGTTTTGACTAAGTCCATTGTAAAGACTCCGTCAATTTGGGCGTGGAGCGCGAAGTCGTAATAGAGTCATAGGGTTGTCTGCCCTTTTTTTGTAATGTAATTTCAGTTTGAAAGATCTACCCATGGTTTGCGGACCATGGGATTGTATAAATAGAGCGAGGCTCTAAGTGTAGAAATAATCTAAGGAAAGGCATGAATGAATCTAAGGAATTGATGAAGTATTGAGTGTAGAGTTATGTCTTTGGGTTGTAGAGTAGAAGAAGGCTCTGTAGCTGAGTGCGCATAGTCCTAGTAGTCTGCAGATGAGTGCGTGGACCCCTGTAGCTGCGTGTGCAGGGTAGTTCTAGTCTGTAACCATGGGAAGAATTAATAAAAGAGAAGTTTTACCATATTTATGTGTATCTTTTCCTGGTTTATGTATTATTGGATATGAATTGAAAGTTCACTATTTATTTACTGCGTGAAATCATATGCATGTGCTGAATAAGTAAATATAATATAAGGTATCTATTTATGCGAAGATAACTAACTGCTATAAGAAGATAAGTAAGATCTCGGGTGTGACTTAGGGAAATAGTGTAGATCGCTACTCTAGCAGCGCGAAAGCCCCACAACATTTGGTTAGGGTTGCGCGAAGGTGAATATATCAGGGCGTGAAGGCCAGGGAAGTGTGCAAAGTAACCTACATGAAGGGACTCTCATTTGGACCAAATCAACCCCTCACACATCTCAAGGGTGTGAAAACCTGGTTCCAACACCCCCCCATACTACTTCGAGTGAGACATCAGTTTGCGCTCCGCGGACTGTTGCAGAAAGGGCTAGTAGTATAGGGATTTGTTTGGCTAATTAACTCTGAACCTAGGTCAGGCCCAAAAAAGCCAATAGAAGTGAAGAAAAGTATGAAAATTTTAGGGGAGAGGAAGCTACAAGACATCTTGTAGGGTACCTGTAGAAAACCCTGTAGCAGCCTATCCCACAAAAGGAAATTTCATAGGGTTGTAGCCATCTTCAGCATAGAGATTCCAATGTCAAGGAAGATCCTCCAAAGATCAATAGTAGCAGCAGTATCATCGGCATCACTCTCCAGTACCTACACATCAAAGGAAACAAGCATCAAAACAGGCCAATACAAAAAATATGCAGCAAGTACACAGCGCTGGGACATCATTCTCCAACAAGCATCATCATCAAATCATCTTACCCACAGGTATGTCATCTTACTCGTCCTCTCTTGTTAGCACGATATGATAAAAAATGTAGGATTATGTAAGAGTTGGTTTTATAAGAAAAGGTGGCTAGTTAACTTGGCTACCTTCGACCAGTCGATTAGGAGAAAACAATTAGACCACTCCACACATGGTAATATTCAAATCAAAAGAAAAAGGAGATAAGCCCAAAATTGGTTAAATTATAGATGATCTAAGTGGGATATTATTACGAGGTAAGGAGGAATGATGGAGTGATAGTGGGACCAACGGTCCAAAAGGAGGTGCTTGTACTTAGGCAACCAACACACCATCCCACACGATCACCCATATAAGGAAATAAAACATTGATTTCCATGCAAAGAAAGCATTAACAATCTCGAGGATTCATCGAAATAAGGTTTCTCTCGGCCTCTTGAAGTAGCATCTACAAGAAAGACAGTGAGCATTTTGCAGTGCAAGAGCACCTACAGGATCCTACGGGAAGACCTATATGATACAAAGCAGTTATCTACAGGATTATCAGTGGGCATTAAGGGAGGAGAGATCAAAGGTTTTCCTCATCAAACAATATCCAGTGAGGTAGGAGCTATACCTTCCCATATTTTCTAGTTAAAAATAAAGAAAAAATCCTCCATTTGGTTAAGGAAGTTGCAGTCTAGGGGAATTATATTGCAGAGTTATCATTTAAATCTCTCACCCACTAGAATTCTTGAATTATATCCATACAAGCCTCCACAATTACCAAGGGAAAGATGACAGGGGGTTTTAACAAGAGAGAACCCACAAACACAGTAAGAATTCATCAACACCCTCCTGTAGTAGAAATTTTCACAAGGCACAATTGGATGGGTTTCTTTGAAAGAATGAGAGGATACGATGATGAGGTGGCCAAATAATTTTCTCTCTCACTCATAGCCCTTACTAGGACCCATGCCACTACTGTGGTGAAATGCCTATCAGTAGAAATCACCCCTAAACTTATAAGCAGAATCACCACACTCCTTTTAGGGTTACATGTGAGAAAAGAAGATAAGGGTAAGAACACCCTTGCAAAGAAGAAATTCTTTTTGGAATGAGAGGAGGCAATGGAGGAAAAAAATGGGGTAAGAAGGGAAAGCCTTCCATACCCTTGGAATGAAGTTAGCTTTTTTTTCCGAAGGAAAAATCTGTAACCTTTTATTTAAAAAATGAAAAGTTACAATTGCAGATGCATGATGCATTTCCATAAGCTGCCCAATGGGCTCGAGTGCCTTGGCACCCTTCGCAACGTTACAAGACTAACGTGCGAAAAAAATGAGAAAAGAAGAGAGAGAGAGAGAGGGAAGAGGAGTGAAGGCAAGAAAAAACTGAATTACATATGTGAGTAAGACTCACGCTTCAGGTTTTTCTTCCTTTTTTCTTTTCGACCTTGCGCCACTCTCCTTGAGTGGGCTCGATCGAGGCTATGACTAACTGTGTTTCTGCTTTCTGCGGGCCTAATTCCTTGTCTGAATCTGATGTGTCTGATTGGTGGTGCCGCTTTATCCCTCCCATGTTCTGGTCATCATTTGTCTTCTCTGCCTGATTTGGGTGAAGCTGTGGAGCCTTGGTGTCTGATGTGGTTTCCTTCTGATTCCCCTTTTCTTGGGAAACCTCAGCTTTCTCTGTGGTAATATCTTCCTCTTCAGCTTCTGATTCTTCATCTTCTGAGACCGGAGGGGAAAAGAACCATCCTTTCTTCTGCTTTCCTTTCTGCTTTCTTTTGCTGTTTACTTTTTTGGCTTCTGGACATGTGCTTTGCAAGTGTCCTGTTTGTCTGCAGAGCCTGCACCTAAAGGCAGTATTTTCATAGTCTAGTGCTTGCAACCAATTTTGTTGTTTATAGATCAGCCTTATGTTGTCAGGCAGCCCTTTACTTAGATCCACTTCCACACAAATTCGTGCGAAAGTGAAAATCCTTTCATCAATCCTTTCCCTATCTGTTTTGATGTATTTCCCTATGCTGTTCCCGATTCCTTCCAAGACTCGTTCACTCCAGAAGTGTAGGGGAAGGTTATGTAGATGAACCCAGACTGGAATTTTGGAGACTGTCATTTTGTTTGGATCGAAGTCTGTAAACCATGGGGTCATGAATAGCCCCGCCGTTCCCCAGAACCAAGGCCCAACATTGATGATTGTATCTCTGGCTTCCCTGGATGCAAATCTGACTATGAAGAACCCTTTGGAGCATAAGTGTATATCGCATTCCATGGTCCAATTGGTGAAGATCCAGTGAAATAGATTCGTTGGTGTTGGCCAAAAACTGTTGAATCGACATATTAGGGCCTGCGATTCATATGACTTAACATAGTCATCCAGCCCTGTGGAATCAAAATTAAGGGCTGGAGTTTGCCCTAGCTGGTCTACTATGTATGGTCGAGGTGTATATCCACCTTGATCTGGGGGGGATCCTGATTCTCTGTTGCCTTGGAGAATGTTTTTATAGGATGAAGCTCCCTTAGGTTTATGCTGGGGTGCTGTTTTCCCCTTTTCCCCTCCTGAACTGCTTGGCTATCCCTGAGATGGTGCCCCTCCTCTCAGCCTGAGATTCAAGACAATGGTTTCTCCTGGGCTGATCTCGTAACTTCCCAGGGTTCTGTTGTCCTGGAGAGACCACCTGCCACTGACTAAATGTTGGATCTGGCCAGGATAGCCAGTCAAAGCACAAATTTGCTGCTTTAGCAGCGAAACAGAGCTATCTGCACTTACCCATACTAAGAAAGATTTCTTCTCAGGGGTTTTAATAAAAATCTGGAAACGATTTTTAGTTACCTGATGTCTGCGGTTTGGCTGAGCTCTGCCTGAACCAGTGTCTATGTTGGTTGCCAGATGGTCCAGCTGTGTGCATTCTTCCAGATCTTGCCTCTTATTGGGTCGATCTGCCTTTTGTATGACGAGAAACGCGTGCCCTCTGCTCATTCGATGCCTATTCCCGCCGATCTGTTGCCTGGGTTCTGTATAGTCTTGAAACTTGCTCCGATCTGTTAGATCCGGCCTGGATCTGTGGAATTTGAGCCATGCATTTGTGTGATGGGTTGGATCTGCTACGTGCAATCCCCCATCTTTGCATACAAAGGACGGCAGTGGAGCGATTGGCCTGATGAACAGCCAACTGGCAAGGCCTGCATAAATCGGCCCAAACCCTGACGATTCTCCGCCCCCGAGATGGATTCTGAGCCAAAAAACAAAGATTGTCTGCCGATCTCTGTCCTCGTTCAGCTTCCCGGTCTTTTCCTTCCGATCTACCTTTGATTTGTTCAGCCCTTCAAGCATATCTGCTATGCCAAGAGCATCGGGATCTTCCCTGGCGATGGGCCGAATAAACACATCCTTACAGGTTGATCGAAAGGGTTTCGGGAGCTCCGTCAACACGCACTTGAGGCCGAACCTGCAGAGGCCAGAGGCTATGGCCGTCCCTTCCGCGCCGCCTCCAACAATCGCCCAGTCGGTGACTCCATTTCCGGCGCAGGGAAAGCTCGCTACGATGGCCATCTTCCGTCCTCTCCCTCGATCAACAATAGACCTATTCTAGTTGATGTTGTGTGAGGATTCTTCCTTGGAATGAAGTTAGCTACCACCTCATTAAATATATATCATGTGAAGGGAGATATGGTCTGGTGTATGGATACCATTTCAGACTTCTCCAAGAGCTGCGATTTGGAGCAGACACACCTCCTCAAAACAGACTAAGTATAGCCTACTTTATTCTTCAATCAATGATAGATATGAGCATCAAAGTGCAGGAGGGAGAACATCAACAACTAGCTCATCATGGGTTAATCAAACTTATCCTAGAAGATGCTCTACAAAACATAAGACTCCCTATTACATAGACAACTTTCAGATACATGTAGGCAGAGGGAGAAATTCAAGCACATGAATATGACAAAAGCCCCAATGCTAGTGAGAGGGATGAAGAAACAAAGGGAGAATATGAAAAGGAAACAGAGGAGGAAAAATGTGAAGAAAAGGAAGAGGAAAATGAAGAAGAGACAGAAGAAGAAACAAAAGAAGAGACAGATGAGAAGAGTTAGGAACTAGAGGAAGAAGAGAAAGAGAAGGACAAGGATGAAAAGGATAATGGAAAAGAGGAAAAAAAGGAAAGGAAGAACAGATGTCTACAGTTCAAGGCAAATAAGGGGAAGAATCACCAAGGGTATATCCAGAACCCACTAAGAAGGAGGCAGCAACTGCTCTTACTGCCCTAAGTACACCTATCAAGTCAAAAGGGAAGAGACAGAGACAAATCCCATTATACTTTAGGACAAGAAAAAGCACAAGGATCAAGCAAGGAATACCTCAAACACCCACCAAAATTCCTATTGTCATCGAAGACTCACCAAAGAAGCAAGAAAAGGTAGCTCCTCTTGAGAAAAATCAAGGAGAAGGATCATCAAGACAAGCCTCTCCCAAATCTTCCATCACTTATGTTAGGAGGCCTGTCACAAGTTCTGCCTCATCAAAGGGAAAAGGTCTCCTACAGGAGACATAAAAATACCTATAGGAAGCAGAGGCCATCCTACAGGAAACTTTGCTAAAATTACAGGAAACTCAGAAAATGGACCAAGAAGGTATCACTCAGCAATAAACAAAAAACGAAGACTCAGAACATAGAGAACCTAGTCCACAACCCAACCTCAACTCTTACTATAGGTTCATTGAAGGGGGTAGGGTCATCCCACAAAATTTTTCCATCCCCTTATTATTTGATCTTGAGAAAGAAAGGGCAAGGACACACAGGTGGATGCAGATTGCCAAATCAAAAGGAGTGGAGGATGTAGGGCACATGGAGGAGAAATTGAAGGAAATGGGTAGACAACTGAGCAGCATAAGGGACAGAGAGACAATGATGAAAGCTTAGTTGGAGGTAGAGAATGCATGGCTAAGGGGACAACTACAAGAAAGGGAAAGTCAGTTGGTAGCTATGGCCAGTTTATCCTTAGAGGCAATCCAATGCAGGCTGCTAGGAAATTCTTATGCCTTGTATCTCAAGGAAAAATGTCTACAACTCCAAATTAATACTTTAGCACAGAGAGGCACTATGTCCTTCCAAGACTATAGAAAATTCATTGATCTCTGTGATCAAATATCCTTTGAAGATAGAGAAAAAATGTCTAAGATTTACCTACACAACTTGGCCTTTACAGATTTGAATGTGTGGGACCCAAATTCAAAACTAGGGGACTTGTAATTAATGCTTTAGCATCATGGATGAATCACGAGGAGCCAAGAGATGCATAAATGAAAAAGGTAATGGAAAGAGAAGGGACAAAACCCCTCATGATAAGCGCTAAGAAATCTAATCCAATGGTTGTCATTAGCACCCACAACCTGATTGCAAATGATCCTAAGCTTGCACCTAGGTACCTTGTTGCACAAGAGAAATAAATCACACATTTTGAAGACATGTTCAAATTCCTAGGAGATGAAAACATGCAAGCTTTCCAAAGGAGATGGAACACCTTGCCTTACAGCCTGAAAAATTAGAGAATACCATTCTCCCCAGAGGATGAGAGAGGCATTAAATAGAACACCCATATACAAGCATGCTCTATAAAGACTCCAAATCAATTGGATTGCCTTGAGACTCAGTCCACCACTACTCTTAGGAATCTTGGAAGGAAGGAAAGAAGAAGAAGAAACAAAGTAGTGGGAAGAAATAGAGAGGAAGGCAGGATTTTATTCACAAGAAGAAGAAACTACATCAGAAGCATGGGATGTCAGGGAGGCCACCAGAGCAATGAAGGATATGGATATAGATTAAGTTGCTCAGAGGATGAGCAACACCTTTAGTATGGGGGTGATGATGATCCTCATCATTGGGTAACTATATGGACCTTAATACATCTCCAAGATTATCAAAATCAACTCTTCTCATAATTCCTTACATATTTGAATTATATTTTTCTTAATGAGATGAGCAAAAGTAAGATGTTATATCTAGTGGTCCAATGTGAATTGATTGTAGGTTTTTGAGAGCAAATCATGGAAATTTTGGCTAATTAAGGCTAGAAAATTGAATGAGACAAGGAAGAGAGATTATAGGAGATAGATCCTCCTCATTTAATCCTCACTCATTCGAATATTCCTCCATCAAATCACACTAGCTTAGATTTGGAAGCAGACGAGTCATGGAGATCATGGGCAGTGGAGCCAGTGACAGTTAAGAGCCAGTTCATATTGAGTTTGGGAGCCAAGCCTCCCTAAATTTAAGGAAGTCGTTGGAGACTTCAGTTTTATAAATAAGGAGGCCGAGAGCCTCATTAGGATTTAGATTTTTTATGTAAGAGCACTAAGCATTTTCAAGTTCAAGTTTTGTGGAAAAACATTGTTATGTAATTTTTTTTATATGATAATGAGAATGAGCATTTCATTGATCCAACATAGAGTTGAATCAGAGGGCTGAAGCTCTTGGAATAGGTTCCAACCCTAGCAGCAAAGTCTCCTCTTCTTGTACTTGTACGCTTAGGTGATTTTATAGATTAATGGTTGAATTGGTTTTAGCATTGTTTCATTGCAAATAGTTGTGAATTTGATTAGTTTGCTTCCATTTGTGCATTGCTTTAGAAGTAGCTTAGAAAGATAAAGGAATAAAAAAAAGGATGATAGCGGGTGGATTTGGTTTCACTCCCCCCTTAAGCGACCATGGTTTGAGGAAAGAACTCCTATGCAGCCCCAAAAAGACAAAATTTTGATTTCTTATGGAATTTAGGGTTTTCTACTACTTAGGCCAACATCTTTTTAGTTTTCAAGAATAGGATTCAATTTTCATTTCTGATATCTTCAGCCTTGTATTAGATCTCATAGTGTTTCACATTATTCTACAAGTATTTCCATGCATGAACTAGGCAACTAGATAATGAAATTCTATTTTCTTAAGTTGATTGAAAATATTTCTTGTTTGACATGATTCATGGATAAATGCCAGTGATTGATGTAGTGCAGGAGTTTCAATAGTGCAGGAAGATCTCATGACCAAAAACCCCAACCTAACCTCATCCATCCATGATCACCAAAAGCCACTAAGTCCCTCAACCAATTCATCATTCCATAAGAACAACTTTCCAGGTTTGTTGAGCAAATCCAACCATCTCACAAACTCTGTTTTGAGCTCTGAAAAAGTCCTAGCCACTCCCCTGCCTTATTTCTTCCACCATTCACCTTCCCTAAGCCCTATACCACCTTCCAAATCACTCTTATTTCTCTCAGCTAGATCCTGTAGGAATACAGGGGATCTTGTAGGAAGCATTAGGACATCATGTAGGATGACCTGTAGTGGCCTGTTTTGAGGCCGATTTGTGGAAAAAGCATCCTGAAGGATAGGAGAAGACCCCTACTTGCCTCCCAAGCCATCTGACCTTTCACCACCATCTCTAACCCACCTTCCACATCACCAAGAGGGTTTAGCATTCACAATTTCACAAAAAAAGGGACAAAAAGAAAAAGAGTTATTGTGTTCATTCATATGCACAGTAGTAGAATGTTTGGTTATTTCAGATTTCATGCCTAGGATAGTTAGGATTACACACATGTTAACATAGAATTCTTTTGAAGCAAAATCTCTTAGCAATTAGTTAGATGAGTGGTGTGTTTAAAGAATTTGATTTTAGTCCTTCCTTACTACAGTAGACACTATTCCAGTACTCCCAAGTAGTCCAAAATTCCCCTTTCCTCATGATCCAAAATGGATCTTGTATCAAAACTCTAAGTCTAAGTCTTCAAATATCGGAAACAGAGTATCACAGAGAAACATTGAAGGAATGGCGGAAAACAGAGATAAATAAAGAGTGAAGTCTCGTTGCATCGGATCCGTCGGATCGACTAGATCAATGGCTCGGATTAAATCAGGATATTGCATCGGAACAGGCCAGCAGAGTGTATTGGAGGCAGCTCTATGGGAAGTGCGATTAGTGACCCAACAACATAACATGAGCTGTCAGATCAAGCGCGCAGATCCAATGGTGGAGATCACATTATCGCATCGCAATATTTCTAAAGGGAGGACTTCACACAGTTGGACCTGAAGGAGTTATGAAATAAAACAACAAAGGTTTTGAGTTTCGTGGTTAGCGGTATTTCAGGCGGTAAGCAGTATTGGAGACGCTCTGCTCGATTCCATACACCGCTCAACACGTAGCACACCATAGGAGAGATAAAACTGCTTTTTCGAGCGGGTAATCTCCGTGCAAGTGGGCCACCCGAAATGATCATCAGCTGTGGATTATCGATCACTGATCGGATGGTGGATGATGAAGGAGCTATTTTACGGACCCAACAGGATTATAGAGGTGGCTTTATATTTTGAGTTCTAATAATCAGTTTTGTTGTCAGGATTTCTATGTATTTCTATGTGTTTCTTTGTATTCCGATAATATTGTATATAGAGCAAATATGCGTTATAACAGGGATTTGTGCAAAATGAGACCGAACGGTTGGTTTCACTGTGCCCGCCGATCCTTCTGTTTCTAAAAGAAAATTGTTCTTGTGCCTTAAGCATTTTTAACAAAATGTCTCCAATGCCGAAAGGAAGGTGAATAGACAGAAGAGGAAGACAGAGAGGCCGAAGAGGGAAGGCGAACAGACAGGGCCAATAGGCTTAAAAGGCCATCCCACAACAGAACATAAACAAGTTGGAGTTAAGAGGAGCAGTGGCTCAGAGACAGATAGTCAGAGGAAACGCAACTATGAACAATTGATCAGAGGCACTAAGACGGAGAGTCTGTGTACTCTTTAAACTCGAGGCTTTCGAGTGAAATCCCTGTGTAATATCACTGTTGTTGTGTCATGGCTATGATTAAGCTCACACCTGTAAACTCTATTCTTGAATACATAATATAGAGGTCGACACTGAAAGCTGGACCAGGAGACGTAGCCAGGAAGTCTGGTGAACTCCTTGATTATTCATTGTGTTGATGTGTTGAATTGTTATGTTTTCTGATTGTTAATTGTCTATATTATTCACAATCTTTTCGATCCGTTGCACTAAGTAATATAGGCATTCCTACACCTGAGTCTGTAATACCTTAATATTGATTTAAGATCTCATTTTCAGATCAAGTGGTATCAGAGCATTTGGTTTTGTTAAGGTTAGACAAGCTTGTGTTGGATTTTGAATGCTAACTAGATTAAAGCTTAGACTATGAGAAGGAGAATTTTTTGAGGCTAATCCAGAGATTGGAAGAGTCTATTCTCAAAGGAGAATGGTTGAAGAAACTCCATTGGGACCAAAATCTCAATTTATAGAAATTTTTAAGGCACTCCAAGTCATGGTGGAAGAGATGTATTTGGAATTTAAGAAGGGTCAAGGTGAAAGCACTTCAACACCTAAACTAGACAAAGAAGCAGAGGAACCTTTTCTAGTTTCCCCTCTAGAAGGCAAAGGGAAAGGGGAAATGCCTCCTCCACCATCTCCTCCATTATCACCTTCATCATCCTTATCATCTTCTAGTTCTTCTAAGAAAAAGAAGAAAACTTCCTTAATCATATTAGATGTGAAGCTTGATTTTCCAATTTATGATGGAGAACTCAGTGTAGAAAAGCTAGATAATTGGATAAGAAAAATTGATGTATATTGCAAGGTACAGAACGTTGATTCAGAAAGGAAGAAGATTCAGCTGGCTAGCCTTCAACTTGGAGAAACTGCACTAGTATGGGGGGAAGGCAAGACACAAGTTGATCTGCAAAAACATGGTAAAATCATTTCTACTTGGAATGAATTTGTTTCTGCTATCAAAAGGTAATTCTATCCTTTAGCTTACATGCAGCAGGGAATGATGAGTTGACAAACTCTTCGTCAGTTGAAGAGTCAAAGTGTACAAAGTTATACTCAGGAATTCAGAAAGAGAGCTTTAACTCTAGGTATATCATTAGATTCGCCTGAGACTTTATTGAAGTATATAGGTGGTCTTCATAGCTATTTAAAGCATACTATTCTCATGTTTAATCCCACTAGCTTAGATGATGTATCAGTTCAAGCCACACATCTAGAAGATAGAGGTAAGAATGTAAACCCAGAGGTTGGGGTAACATCTAAATATTTTGTATGCAAGAGTAAGGAAAAGAAGAAACTGAAATGGAAGGAGAGGAAAACAAACACTCTAAAGAAGGATAAACCTTCATGCACTCATTGCAAGAAAGAAGGACACGATGAGGCACACTGCTGGTTTTTGCATCCAGAACAGAGACCTAAGAAGTTTGGTGGAAGGAAGAAAAAGAATGCCGCAGCTATTCAGTAGGACTTTGGGATCAGATTCAGGCGATGAAACAACAGTTACAGCCACAGGTATTAAAGGTAAAGATTCTGAAGCATCCATAAGTAATTCTACACAATCTGTTGATAATGAAAATAATGAGAGGGAAAGAAATGAGCTTTTTCGTATTAGAGTAATTTCCAAGCACAATAAGATTGATACTTTTTTTGATAGTGGATCAAAAGTAAATTTGATTTCTGAAACAATTGTAAAGAAGTTGGGATTACAAACAAAACCTCATGAGAAGCCATATCCATTAGGTTGGGTGTGTGATAAAACAAAGCTACAAGTAGCGAGACAATGTAAACTAAGGTTTGTTATTGGATCAACATTTTTAGATGAGGTTGAGTTAGATATAGTTCCATTGGATATATGTGGTATTACTTTGGGAAGTCCATACTTGTATGATAGGAAAGCTATTTTCTATAGAGCTGAAAATAAGTATCAACTCACTAAAGATGGAATGGAATATATTGTAAGAGCTCATAAACTCAAAGATAACTATTCTCTCATAAATTCAGGACAAATGAAAAGGATTGTGAATTCAAGTAAGCAATTTTTACTAATGGTTGTAAAGGCAAAGGACCCTGAAAAATCCAATGCATTTGAAGGCTGTGATTCTAAACAGAAAGTTTATTTAGTTAAAGTTGTTTCAGAGTATGATGTTCTATTTCAAGAACCAAAAGGTCTGCCACCCAAGCGAGAAATAGTACATGATATTTATTTGCCGAAAGATGCTCCATTACCTAACATTGGAATGTACAGGTTGTCAGCTTTAGAGAATGCAGAGATAAAGAAGTAGGTATAGGAGTTGCTCGATAAAGGGTTTATGCGACCAAGAACATCACCATGTGGATCTCCAATTGTGCTGGTGAGAAAGAAAGATGGTTCGTGGAGAATGTGCATTGATTATAGAGCACTAAATAAAATAACGATCAAGAATCGTTATCCACTTCCTCGTATTGATGATTTATTAGATCAATTGAAAGAAGCAGTTTACTTTTCTAAGTTAGACTTGCGAAGTGGTTATCATCAGGTCAGAGTTGTAGAACATGATGCATGGAAGATTGCTTTCAAGACAAATCAAGGACTTTATGAATGGTTGGTTATGCCTTTTGGCTTAACTAATGCTCCTACTACATTTATGAGAGTCATGAATGATGTACTCAGACCTTTTATTGATGATTTTGTAATTGTTTATTTAGATGACATTCTTGGTTTTAGTAAGACATTGGAAGACCATGTGAAGCATGTAAAGCAGACTTTAGATGTTTTAAAAAGAGAAAATCTCTATGTAAAACTGTTAAAATGTGAATTTGGCAAAACATATTTAAATTATTTGGGTCATATTGTAGGGGGTGGTGAATTAAAGATAGATCCCTCTAAGGTTGAAGTCATTGTGAACTAGCCTAAACCCAAATCTACTATAGATGTTAGGAGTTTCCTAGGGGCAACACAATACTGGAGAAAGTTTATTGCTAACTTTTCATTGATTGCAGCTCAATTACATGCTTTAATAGGATTGAAACAGGTGTTTCACTGGGGAGGCAAACAACAGAAATCCATCGACATCTTAAAAGAGAAAATTAGTACATCACCAGTACTAGCACTGCCAGATCTTCAACATCCATTTGAGACTGAGACAGATGCCAGTGACTATGCCATGGGAGCAGTGTTGATGCAACACGGGAAACCCATATGCTATCATTCTGAGACATTTACTTCTGCTGTAGTTAATTATCCCACATATGATAAAGAATTGTATGCATTAGTACAAATTGTGAAAAAGTGGAAACATTACCTGATGGCTAAAGAAACAATCATACATACAGATCATAAACCACTTCAATATTTGTGCTCACAAACTAAATTACAGCAATCAAGACATTATGGATGGATGGGTTTTCTACAACAATTTCATCTTGTCATCGGATATAAGAAGGGAATACACAATAAGGTTTCAGATATGTTGTCAAGACCAATCATAAATGCATCTACTATACTTAAGCATAACTCAGTAATGCATGAAAGTTACATTGAACAATATGCTCAAGATGTAGATTTTAAAGATCTGTATATGCAACTTTAAGTCATGGAAAGCAAGTAGAAGAATTGGATTATTATGTGAAGGACCAACTCTTATATCATTTGGGAAAGTTATGGTTTCCACAAACTGAAAGAGTTAAAATAATTTGAGAAGCACATACTTCTCTAATATTAGGTCATTTTGGTGTAAGTAAAACAATTGCATAATTGCAAAGGTTTTGTTATTGGCCAAGAATGCATGAGACAGTTTCTAAATATATCAAAGGGTGTACTATGTGTGCCACAAGAAAGCCCAGTGATAGAAAATTAGGCTTGTACACTCCACTCCCAGTTCCTTATCATCCTTGGGAAAGTGTTTCCATGGATTTTGTTGGGGGATTGCTAAGGTCTAGGAAAGGTCATGATTACTTGTATGTTGTTGTGGATAGGTTCAGTAAAATGTGTATTTTGATACCTTGTAACAAGTAGGTTACAACTAAACAAACAACAAAGTTGTTCTTTCAGAATGTATGGGTTCATTTTGGGTTACCCACTTCTATTGTATCTGATCAATAATCTCGATTTGTTGGGAAGTTTTGGTCAAATCTATGGGAGTTGATGGACACCAGGTTGAAGAAGAGCACAAAACTTCATCCACAAATAGATGGTCAGACAGAAGTGGTCAATAGGATAGTGTTCCAGTTGCTCAGAGTCTATTGCAGCAAGCATCCCAAGCTTTGGGATGAGCATTTGTGTTATGTGCATCATGCTTACAACCGTGCCAAACACTCTTCTACTCAGAGATCTCCTTTTGAGACTTGTTTTGGTTTTATACCAAAGTCTCCCTTGGATTTTGTCTTTGGTAAATACATAGCAGTTGATGGACACAGTGATGTGGACAAAGCAACCAAGTTCATTGAACAAATACAGGAAATTCATCAGGTAGTACAGGAACAACTCGAAAGAAGCCAAGCCAGGTACAAGGTGTGACATGACAAGCATTGAGCTGAGCATAGTTTTCAAGTTGGTGATCAAGTTTGGCTGTACATCAGCAAAGACAGAATGCAAGGTGAAGGTAAGAAGCTAAAACCAATAAGGTATGGACCTTTCAAGATACTTGATAAAATTGGTGAAAATGCTTTTCACCTTGATTTGCCAGCTTATATGCAGATCTATTCAGTCATAATGCAGAAAACTTGAGATTGTATGAACCTTCATTGATTGAAGATCCTAAAGAGAAAAGTCAGTTGCCTTCTATTGGGGATTTGCTGCCTGAGTATCGCAATGAGTTATAGGAGGACACTGTTCTGTACAGGAAGGTAAGAACTATGCGTCAAGGGAATGTTGAGTACCTGAGAGTAGGGCTCAAAGGTTCAAATCCAAGCAAAGCACGATGGATAGAAGTTAAACAAGTGAGGGAGTTGTATCCTCACTTGATCAATGCCTAAAAACCAACTTTTGGTGCTTCAAAATATTTTCAGTGGGAAGGCATGATAAAAAATGGATCTTGTATCAAACCTCTAAGTCTAAGTCTTCAAATATTGGAAACAGAGTATCGCAGAGAAACATTGAAGGAATGGCGAAAAAAAAATAAACAAAGAGTGAAGTATCGTTGCACTAGAGCTGTTGGATCGACCAGATCAACGACCTGGATTAAATCGGGATATCACATCAGAACAAGCCAGCGGAGTGTATCGGAGGTAGCCCTATGGGAAGTGCGATCAGTGACCTTGCAACATAACGTGAGCTGTCGGATCGAGCGCGCAGATCCAATGGAGGAGATCACATTATCGCATCGCAATATTTCCAAAGGGAGGACTTCACACAGGTGGACCTGAAGGAGTTATGAAATAAAACAGCGAAGGGTTTGAGTTCCGTGGTTAGCGGTATTTTTGGCGGGCTTCAGGCGGTAAGCAGTATTGGAGAGGCTCCACCGATTCCATACACCGGCCGACACGTAGCATACCGCAAGAGAGAGAAAACTTCTCTTTCGTGCGGGTAATTTCTGTGCAAGTGGGCCACCCAAAATCATCATGAGTCATGGATTATCGATCACTGATCGGACGGTGGATGATGAATGAGCTGTTTTATGGATCCGACAGGATTATATATGTGGATTTATATATTTTGAGTTTCGATAATCAGTTTTGTTGTCGAGATTTCTATGTATTTATTTGTATTTCGATAATATTGTATATAGGCCAAATATGTGTTATATCGGGGATTTGTGTGGAAGAAGATCGAATGGTTGGTTTCACCATGCCTGCCGATCCTTCCATTTCTAAAAGAAAACTGTTCATGTGCCTTAAGAGTTTTTAGCAAAACGTGTCCAATGTCGAAAGGAAGGTGAACGGACAGAAGAGGAAGACAGAGAGGCCGAAGAGGGAAGGCGAATAGACAGGGCCAATAGGCTTAAATGGCCATCCCACAATAGAACAGAAACAAGTCAGAGTTAAGAGGAGCAGTGGCTTAGAGACAGAGAGTTAGAGGAAACACAACTACGAATAGTTGATCAGAGGCACTAAGAGGGAGAGTCTATGTACTCTTTAAACTCGAGGTTTTCGAGTGAAATCCCTGTGTAATATCACTGTTGTTGTGTCGTGGCTATGATTGAGCTCACACCTGTAAAATCTGTTCTTGAATACATAATATAGAGGTCGACATTGAAAGCTGGACCAAGAGACGTAGCCAGGAAGTCTGGTGAACTCCTTGATTATTCACTATGTTGATGTGTTGAATTATTATGTTTTCTGATTGTTAATTGTCTATATTATTCACAATCTTTTCGATCCGTTGCACTAAGTAATATAGGCATTCCTGCACATGAGTCTATAATACCTTAATATTGATTTAAGATCTCATTTGTAGATCACCTCATTAGTAATCAAGCTTCTTTTGAATCAATAGAAGTCTAGTTTGAGAAACCATAGTGGTCTATTTCTAGCTCAACAGTGACAAAGAGTCGACCCATCGCATCTGCTTGTGCATACAACACTATCACCTCCAAGTTTGTATGAACCTTGGGTTGACAAAGTAAATTTGGTAGCCCCAGGAGTTGCAACATTCTTGCTGCAATACTAGTTCTCATCAGTGGGTTGCAGAATTTATCCATATGTGGGCAACCATATTTATGGGAAGGGAAATGGAAAGGTGGTCTCATGTCTGTATCTTGGGGACATAACAATAGTTTAGTGTCCATAATATCATGGCTCCACATTAGCACCAATCATTCCCACTCAACCATCAGAACAACAGACTAAGAGTGTGCTTCTTCACCCTCCTTGTACCTCCAATGTGCAACAACTCCAAACTATGTTTGTTGATGCATTTATTTAGTCTTTATTTGTATTTTTAGTGGAATACCATCATCCCCAAAAACAACAGTATGAAAATATTGATACCTAAATTTTGGACCACAACAAGTGTTAGGAAAGTAACCCAAAAAATCCCATTGGTTTGTGCCTAACCTAATCTACAAATAACGTAACTTCCATAGAGCGGAATGATGTATATCCCAAATCAAGGAAAGCATAAAATATAAATCCTTTGCATATGCAGATTTCGTTCTAAATTAAAATTCCTATATTTGGGGAGCGATAGAAATGAAAAATATTTTCAAAGGGTATGTTGATGAATGATGTAAGTAGAATCATCCATTATCCAATAGAACCTTATCAAGAAATAATGCAAATTATGACACTGCCACCATGAAAAACATGCTGATATGCCACCTGCAAAACTTGCCAATATGATTGGTGATATTCCATGTAATTCGAGTATATTCTTCTATAATACCTAAAAAATGTCATTCATAGATTTGCAACAATTGATTTAAATTTCCTTTCTCACAAGATATTTCAGCATTTGATTTGCTTCTTCAGAATGTATGATGATCATCAAGTATGGGTTTGTTAAAAGAACCTTCCTCACCTATACTACCACTATATGATCTCCCTTGTAATAAATTGTCGACCTCCTTGAAGCTCAAATCTTTCATCTTAGGAACAAAAGCAAGGAAAAAAAGGAATGCAACCCCAACAATAGTTGTGAATACTATAAATGTTTTGGATGTGCCCAACACATCAATCAAAGATAAGAATCTCTCTGAAACAAGCAGAGTAAATATCTAGCAAAATGTTGCAGCAATGCCTCCATACATACTTCTATATTTTGAAGTATGAATTTCAAAATTGATTTTCCATGGAACTAGACCCCTGCCAGGTGAGAAGAAAGTTATATATAAAACCAAGCCACAAAAAACAATCCAACCATACCTAATTGGACCCACATCACTATACCAAGAGCGAAAATGACGGGAATTGTTAGGCCCCTATACTACTAGTGTAACCCCTTATTGTTATTAGTGCAACCCCCTTATTATATTGTTGTACCCATGTAGTCCCCATATTGTTACTGTTGTGCCCCATAGAAGCCCACTATTGTTATTACTGTGCCCTTACATTATTATTGTTATGTCGGCTCTGATTATATTATGACCCCTTAAACTCCTATATATAGAAAGGAGGTCTTTTCATTTGTATCATCTAAGAATTTTTCATTTGTGTAATGTAAAGGAGGTTGCCCCCTTGAAGAGGCTTATTTCTAAGGCGTTGATCTACCTTTTCTATCCTCTTGTAAGATGGTTTCATGACATTTGGTATCAGAGCATTGTATTCTAGGGTTTCGCTGCTCCAAATAGGTCATTGTGGTATTTTTGCTATAACTTTGTTTTTGCGACATTTCAGAAGCTAAAACAAAACCCATTTGAGAAGAAATATTTCTAAACCATGCGTTCGAATTGCAGAGCTTTTCTCACTATAGCTTTGGAGATATGATCTAAGGAAGTTATGATTTTTGCAAGATCCAGAATTTAAGCTAAAACAGGTCATCTTGGAATTTTCGCTATAACTCTTTTGCTACGAAATTTCGGAAGCTAAAAAAAAAACCCATTTGAGAAGAAACTAGTCTAAGCCTCAGCTATGAATTTCAGTTCCTTTATCACTATAGTTTCGGAGATATAGTCTGAGGAAGTTAGGGTTTTTGCAGACGCCGAATTACATTCCAAACAGGTGACCTTGGGAAAATCATCATAACTTTCTCTCCGAGCAACAAATTGAAATTTCGTTAGAAGTTACAAAAGGAAGACAGACCGTAGTTTTCTATGTATAGTTTTCAAATCCAAAGGTCGAAACAGTGACACATGGCACTTTGTACAAGTTTGCTCTACTAAAACATTATATAATCAAGTCATCTTAGGAGATTGGGCATAACTCTTTCTTGGAGAATCAAATTCTGATCAGACTTGCGGGGTTAGAAAGAGGACTCAGAGGGCTAGTGTAGGAGACAGTTTCAGAACTTTGAGATTTGAAAGTATAGAGTTATAGTCATTTTAAGATTGAGCTCCTGAAATCAAGAAAAGGCGATATGAGGAAGTTTGATGGAAATGATATAGTAAATTGGATACTACAGATGGAGCAATATTTTTATCTACTTGGAGTACCACTGTTACAAAAGGTATATATGTATTGCATCTTCATATTTAGAACCGGATCAATTTTTATGGTATAAAGGGCTTTGTTATCGTAAACAACTTGTTACGTGGTCGATTTTCACGAAGGAAATGATAACACATTATGAGGATACAAATAGCAACACCTTCTTTAGAGCAACACCACAACAATTGGAAGAAAAAAGAGAAAAAGGGCTTTGTTACAATTGTGATAGAAAATGCACTAAAGGTCATAAGTGTGTTGAGAAGAAATTATTTTACATAGAGTATGAAGAGGAGGAAGAAAATGATCAAGAAACATCAAAAGAAGAGGATATATGCTAGGACCCAACCCCAAAGAAAGAAGAAATGAATCCGACCATATCTTGTAAGGCATTGGCAAGAATTACCACTCCTCAAACTCTCAAGATAGAAGGACATATCAGGAAGAAAAAGGTTCAAGAAGTGAAAGATCACATCAAGAAAGAAGAAATGAATCCAACCATATCTTGTAATGCATTGGCCGAAATTACCACTCCTCAAACTATCGAGATAGAAGGACATATCAAGAAGAAAAAAGTTTAAGAAGTGAAAGATCACATCAAGCATCAAGAAATGAATTCGACCATATATTGTAAGGCATTGGAAGAAATTACCACTCCTCAAACTCTCAAGATAGAAGGACATATCAAGAAGAAAAAGGTTCAAGCAGTGAAAGATCACATTGAGCATCAACAACAAGTTCTCCAACTTTTAGAGGATAATGCCACTTTGGTGCAGAATCAAATGAGGAAACAGGTAGATCAACATCACAGTAAAAAAAGTTTTGATGTAGGTGATTGGGTGTTTTTACGGCTACATCTCAAGCAAGCTATTTATGATAAGGAAATGTTGGCAATAATACACGCACTTAAGAAATGGCAACCTTACCCAATGGGAAGACACTTCAAGGTAAAAATGGATCATGATAGACTTAAATACTTTTTAGAACAAAGATTATCTTTAGAAGAACAGAAAAAATGGGTCACAAATATGTTGTGTTATGACTTTCACATCATCTATAGAAAAGGGAAGAAAAATTTTGTTGCAGATGCACTCTCAAGAAAGGATGAGGATGTGGAAGCATTGTTTTGTGCTATTTCTATTATCCAACTAGATTGGATAAAAGAAGAAAGGGATGAATGGAAGAAGGATGAATAACGGTGGCGACTCATTCAAAAGTTGCAGAAGATCCCAATTCAAACAATATTGCCAGAACTTGAAGAGGAAGGAAAAAAACATATTGGAACCTGGAGTAGTCACAGAAACAAGAACCCGATAGCTAAGAAATCGATCAATTTCAGAGTATCTCATCAAGTGGAAGAACTTACCATTGAAGATTCCACATCGGAGGACAAGAATTTTATACAGAAGCATCAAGAACTACTCAAGTTTTTAGGACAACACTTTTTCAAGGAGAGGGGCATGTTAAGCCCCTATACTACTAGTGTAACCCCTTATTGTTATTAGTGCAACCCCCTTATTATATTTTTGTACCCATGTAGTCCCCATATTGTTACTGTTGTGCCCCATAAAAGCCCACTATTGTTATTATTGCCCTTACATTATTATTGTTATGTCGGCTCTGATTATATTATGACCCTTTAAACTCCTATATATAGAAAGGAGGTCTTTTCATTTCTATCATCTAAGAATTGTTCATTTGTGTAATGTAAAAGAGGTCACCCCCTTGAAGAGGCTTATTTATAAGGCATTGATCTATCTTTTCTATATTTTTGTGACATGGTTTCATAACAGGAATAATATTACTCAGATGTTGGCCTTTTTATTAATGAGGTTTGAGGGCATTATTTCTGCCAGG
This sequence comes from Pinus tabuliformis, assembly GCA_031772625.1. Lineage (NCBI taxonomy): Eukaryota > Viridiplantae > Streptophyta > Pinopsida > Pinales > Pinaceae > Pinus > Pinus tabuliformis. Next base: position 570,880,775 of record CM062817.1, on the reverse strand, counting down.
CCCCCAATACGGCACCCAAACTTATCCTTTTTTCAACATATGGGTTGGTAAAACCCAAGCGAAAATGGGACCCTCATAGGGAAGGCCTCGTACTCTGTTGAACTCAACAGTGAACCGAGGCCCTTTTGGCTATATATAGTTGCTAAAATAATGAGTTTTAAACTGTTAGGTCCCTATAAAACTAGTGATTCCCCCATTACTATTGTCATTGTAGCCCTTATTGTTATTTTTGTGCCCTATTGTCCCCATATTGTTATTATTATGCCCCATAGAAGCCCACTATTTTTATTGTTGTGCCCTTATATTATTATTGTTATGTCGGCTTTGATTATATTGCGACCCCTTAGACTCCTATATATAGAAAGGAGGTTTTGGTCATTTTTATCATGCAAGAATTGTTCATTTGTGTAATGTAAAGGAGGTTTCCCCCTCGAAGAGGCTAATTTCTAAGGCGTTGATCTTTCTTTTCTATCTTTTTTGAGCTTGTTCCATAACATTTGATATCAGAGCTTTAGATTCTAGGGTTTCACTACTCCAAATAGGTCATTGAGGAATTTTTGCTATAACTTTTTTCCTGTAACATTTCAGAAGCTTAAAAAAACACCCATTTGAGTTGAAAGGGTTCTGAACCTTGGGACCAAATTTCAGATATTGTCTCGCTATATTTTTGGAGATATGATCTGAGGAAGTTAGGGTTTTTGTAGACTCCCGCATTACATTCCAAACAGGTGACCTTAGAAAAATTGTCATAACTTTCTCTCCGAGCATAAGATTGAAATTTCATAAGAAGTTACAGAAAGAGGATGGACTGTAGGTTTCTTTGTATATTTTTCAGATCCAAAGGTCAAAACAGTGACACTTTCTCTCTGAGCATCAGATTGAAAATTTGTAAGAAGTTACAGAAAGAGGATGGACTGTAGGTTTCTGTGTATATTTCGAGATCCGAAGGTCGAAACAGTGAAACGTGGCACGTCATACAAGTTCTCTCTGCTGAAAAATTATATAATCAGGTCATCTTATGAGATTGGGCATAACTCTTTCTTTGAAAATCCAATTTTGATCCGACTAGTAGCATTGGAAAGAGGATTCAGAGGGCTACCATAGGCAGAAATTTTAGTCGTTGGAGATCAGGAATTATAGAGATACATCACATTCAATATCAAGCTTCTACAAAGAAAAAAAAGCTGTGTAGTCTTTTTAAAATTTTGCATAAGTTTGGGTTGAAAAATTGGTTTCAAGTTCAAAGGGCATAGTGAAACATAATTATCAGTAATTGATGCCTCGAAGAAAGAAAATGGAAACACCTAGTAAGAAACCCGAAATATCTAACATGACTCATGAATAAGAGGAAGAAATGCAACATTATATATCAAAATTACGAGACCAAGTGCAATAAATTTCACTCTCACAAAAGGTAACAGAGGCTAATATTGATGGTTTAAAGAAAGGCATGGAAGCTAAGATGAAAGGTGTGGAAGCTAATATGAATGGCGTGCAAGTTAAGATGGATGGTGTGGAATCTAATATGGATGGCATGAAAGCTAAGATGAATGGAATGGATGCTAAGATGGATGGTATAGAAGAAAAATTGAAAGGAAACATGGAAGATTTGAAGATAGATTTGACTAAGTTTCTACAAGAAATGCTTACTAATGGTGAAATGGTAGTAAAGGAAACTCATGATGAGAACAAAAGAAATGTTAATCATGATTTCATAGACTCTAACGTTGGATTGAAGACCCACCATGTTCCAAAGATCGATATGAGGAAGTTTGATGGCAAGGATCCCACAACATGGATACTACAGATGGAACAATTTTTCGATCTCCATAATGTGCAAAACACACAAAAGGTACGCATTGCAACTTTATATTTGGAACTAAATCAGTTTGTATGGTATCAATGGCTTTTCTCTCGTAAACAAATTGTCACTTGGGCAATTTTTATGGAAGAAATGATAGAACATTATGAGGATACAAAAAACAACACTTTTTTTAGCCAATTGATAAACCTCAAAGAAAAGGGTTCAATTATGGAGCACATTGAGGACTTCGAAAAATTGAATATAAGGGTAAAATATATTCCATAGGAGCATAGGATTGATTTGTTCATAGGGACTTTAAAGGATAACATCCAACATGAGGTTCAACTTTGGGACCCTGACTTATTGGAGAAGGCATTCATGTTCGCAAGAAAAATGGAAAGCAAAATTATGGCAACAAGGAAGCCTACCACTCACAACTATAAGGATGAAAGTGTTGTTTCCCCTAGCCTTCCACAACCTACAAGGTTGACACCCCAACAATTGGAAGAAAAAGGAGAAAAAGGGCTTTGTTATAGTTGCGATAACAAATACACTAAAGATCATAAGTGTGCTGAGAAGAAATTATTTTACATAGATTGTGAAGAGGAGGAAGGAAAGGAACAAGAAATGTCAAAAGAAGAGGATATAAACCATGAAAAAACCCTAGAGAAAGAATAACTGATTCCGACCATATCTTGTAATGCATTGTCAGGAATTACCACTCAAACTATCAAGATAGAAGAACATATCAAGAAGAAAAAGGTAATAATGTTGATTGATTTAGGCAGTACCCATAATTTTATTCATTGTAAGATAGCCAAGGAATTGAATTGCTTCCTATATCCAACACCAGAGTGTCATGTGATGGTTGTAAGTGGATTAACCATAAATTTCTCTGGAAAGTGCCATAATTTCAAGCTATCCATGGGAGAATATGTATTGAATAGCCCAATTCTTTCCATTCCAATGGGTGGTGTTGATGTTGTACTAGGAGTCTAATGGCTACAATCCTTGGGTACAATAGCTTTTAATTTTTAAGAACTCTTCATGAAATTTTATTTGGAAGGAAAGGAAGTTGAATTAAGAGGAATTACAAGGAAACCAGGAAAGATAATCATCTCTAATGGAATGACAAAGCTTCTAAAGAAAGAACAACGAGGCGTAATTGCGCAATTATGTTCACTAGAGGTTCCTGCATCGAAATCATCTATTTCTCCAGATCTCCAAAAAGTCTTGGACAATCATTCCAAGGTATTTGAGACTCCCAAAGGTCTCCCACCTATTCGTGATCATAATGATGCTATTCATTTGGTTCCAGGAAGTGTTCCTCCAAACATTAGGCCTTACAGATATCCATATGCCAAAAAGAGTGAAATTGAACGCATGGATGCAGAAATGTTAGAGGCTGGTATAATTCAACCTAGTAAAAGTTCTCTCTCTGCTCTAGTAGTATTGGTGCACAAGAAGGATGGATCATGGCGCATGTGTCCAAATTATAGGGAGCTCAACAAGCTCAATATTAAAGATAAATTTCCCAATCCTGTCATTGATGAGCTATTGGATGAATTGCATGGATCAATTTACTTCACCAAGTTGGATCTTCATTCAGGATATCATCAAATCAGAATGAATATTAAAGACATTCTGAAAAAAACATTTAGAACTCATGAGGGTAATTATGAATATTTGGTCATGCCTTTTGGCCTTACCAATGCACCTTCTACATTTGAAGGTTTGATGAATTCCATTTTCAAACCCTTCCTTAGAAAAATTGTGTTAGTATTTTTTGATGATATACTAATCTATAGCAAGTCTTGGAAGGATCATGTTCAACATGTTGAGAGGGTGCTCAAACTATTGGAGGAGAAACAATTATGTGCAAAAAGCTCCAAATGTTTCTTTGGAGTACAAGAGGTGGAATATCTAGGCCATATTGTATCTCATGAAGGTGTTAAGGTAGACCCTAGCAAAATTAAAGCCATTAAGGAATGGAAAATCCCCACATCTATAAAGCATCTGCGAGGATTTCTTGGGTTGATAGGTTATTATCGCAAGTTTGTTAAGAATTATGGGATAATAGCAACACCTATAACACCATTATTGAAAAAAGATGCATTTTTATGGACTCCAAAAGCAACGAAGGCCTTTAAACATCTTAAAGAGGCAATGCTCCAAGTACAAGTCTTAACTACGTTGGACTTCACAAAAACCTTTATTATGAAATGTGATGCCTAGGGAAATGGAATTGGTGCTGATTTAATGCAAGAAGAAAGATCCATTGCTTTCGAAAATCATCCAATCAAAGGAAAATATTTACACAAAGTTATTTATGAGAAGGAAATGTTGGCAATACTACATGCACTTAAGAAATGTCGACCCTACCTAATGGGAAGACACTTCAAGGTAAAAATAGATCATGATAGTCTTAAATACTTTTTAGAACAAATATTATCTTTAGAAGAGCAGCAAAAATGGGTCACAAAGATGTTGGGTTATGACTTTGAAATCATATACAAAAAAGGGAAGAAAAATGTTGTGGCAGATGCACTCTCAAGAAAGGATGAGGATGTGGATGCATTGCTTTGTGCCATTTCTATTATCCAACCAGATGGGATAAACGGAGCCAGGGATGAATGGAAGAATGATGAAGAAGTGTGGGAACTCATTCAAAAGATAAAACAAGATCCCAGTACATATGATATATTTAGCTGGAAAAATGATTCGTTATGGTACAAAAATTGCTTATACCTATGTCATAATTCCCAACTCAAACAAAATATTCTTATGGAATTGCACGCCTCTCCCTTAGGAGGGCGCTCGGGTTTTTTAAAAACTTACCAGAGGGTTAAGAAGGAATTTTTTGGGATGGCCTTAAATGTGATATTCAAAAGTTTGTGGCACAATGTTTGGTTTTCCAAAATAATAAAGTTGAAACAATTAAGACCTCGGGTTTATTACAACCGATATCCATTCCAAGTCAATGTCGGGAGGAGGTTTCAATGGATTTTATCATAGGTTTACCTAAGTCTGAAGGAAAGAGTGTCATCATGGTGGTAGTTGATAGACTTACCAAGTATGTACACTTTTGTGCATTATCTCATCCATTTAAAGCCAGTACAGTTTCTACTGCATTTATGGAAACAATTCAAAAGCTACATGGAAACCCAAAGATTATTATAAGCAACAGAGATCCCATTTTCACATGAAATTTTTGGACATAATTATTTTGTTGTGTTGGTACTCAGTTAGCTCATAGCTCATCTTATCATCCTCAATCTGATGTGAAAACTGAGATAGTAAACAAATGTTTTGAAGGATATCTTTGTTTCTTTTTATCTGATAAACATACACAATGGGTCAAATGGTTGCCTTTGGTTGAATAGTGGTATAACACTTCCTTCCATATTGCAACAAAAACGACCCCATTTATGGCACTTTATGGATATCACCCACCATCAATAACATCATATTTAAGAGAAAATTCTAAGGTTCAAGAAGTGGAAGACCACATCGAGCATCAACAAGAAGTTCTCCAACTCTTAAAGGATAACCTAACTTTGGCAAATAATAGAATGAAACAATAGGTAGATCAACATCGGAGCGAAAGAAGTTTTGATATAGGTGACTGGGTATTTCTACGGCTACAACCATATAAGCAAATGTCCTTCAAGCAAGCTAAGAAGGATAATAAATTATCACCAAAGTATTATGTTACGTATAAGGTGTTGCAAAAGATTGGTACTATGGCATACAAATTGGAGCTTCCTGCAGCTTACCGAGTGCACCCAGTTTTCCATGCTTCATGCTTAAAGAAGGTTATTGGTGACAAACTCCCAGTTCAAACAATATTGGCAGAAGTTGACAAGGAAGGAAAAATCATATTGGAAACTGAAGCAGTCACAGAAACAAGAACTCGACAGCTGCAAAATCAATCAAGTGGAAGAACGTACGTGATGAAGATTCCACATGGGAGGATGAGAATTTTATACAGAAGCATCTAGAACTACTCAAGTGTTGAGGACAACACTTTTTTGAAGGGGAGGGGCATGTTAGGTCCCTATAATACTAGTTATTCCCCGATTACTATTGTTATTGTAGCCCTTATTGTTATTGTTGTGCCCTATTGTCCCTATATTGTTATTATTGTGACCCATAGAATCCCACTATTGTTATTGTTGTGCCCTTATATTATTATTTTTATGTTAGCTTTGATTATATTGTGACCCCTTAGACTCCTATATATAGCTAGGAGGTTTTGGTAATTTGTATCATCTAAGAGTTGTTCATTTGTGTAATGTAAAGGAGGTTGCCCCCTCGAAGAGGCTAATTTCTAAGGTGTTGATCTTTCTTTTCTATCTTTTTGTGAGATGGTTTCATAACATAAACCTTATATGATCTTTAAAGCCCTAACACTTACAACAATACCCCTGCTAAGAAGGCTTGAAATTCGAAATAGTTTAGGGAGATGGTAAGGGTTTCATACCATAAGGACAGAATCTTTTGATCACAGGACTAATTATTTTCTTGATCATGCTACCGGAACGAGATATATTTCTGTAGAGGCAGTCTCATAGAAGCTCAATACTGAAATTTGTGAAGAACAAAAAAAAAGTGTTTACACTCAAGAAGCTAATTCAAGTAATATTACTACTGTGTGTTGTCATTCAAGCGTTGCTTGAAATCTAGGATAATGTTGGATTTGCATTGTAATTCTCCAGCTGGTTAGAAAAACAACATATTCAACAAACTATAGAAGTTCACTTGACTATGATTCATATATTGATAAGGGAAAAGTTGTACAATGATGCGCAGGTTGTAATGGATCATTTTTTATTACCTGCAAGGATCAAACCTCAATTTCAGGCATTAATTTCTACATATTCAGGTTATTCAGTACCTATAGTCCTTAAAAATTTGAACAAGACTTGTGCACAACATCAAATGATGCCATAAGTCACTGACATTTTACAAGTATTTGCAAGTGAAATTCATTATTTCAATATGCTTCTTAAAGCTTTAGATCATATGGAACAACTGGAATTAGTGATGGAAATATTTAAAGAATTGCGAGAAAGGGGATTTTTCCCAATCGCTAATACTTGGAATTATGTTGTTGAAACTTTTTTTAATAGGGGTAAGCTACCAGAAGCCCCCAAAATTATACAAGCCATCCATCAAACAGCATATGTTCCTAACTTTTGTACCTGTAATTTACTTAGTGATGGATACTGCAAGGAAAGTAGAGTGTCAGACACTCCTGATATTGTGAATGATCTCATCTCACAAGGAGGCTTTGTGCCTCAAATTAAAACTTACAATGTACTTATCAAAGGTCTTTGCAAGATAGGTAATTTGAAGGATGTCAACTATCTCCTGCAACAAATTCATCAAAGGATATTGAAACCAAGCATTGAAATTTATACAGTTTTAATTAAAACTCATTTGCAGAAGGCAAGCATTGGACATGTTACAGAGCTACACAATCAAATGCTAAAACATGGTCTTCTCCTTGACGTGGCTAGATACAGTTCATTCATTAGGATATTTTTTAAGCTTAGAATGGTAGAGGAAGTGAATAATCTTATCTTTCAAATGTTAGACTAAGGATTGGTTCCTACATCAATAATTTTCTCTGTAGTTGTGGAGATCAACTTCCTCAAGGGCAATGTTGAATAGCTAAACATAATCCATGATGACATTATTAGAAAGGGTATAGTATTGAATGTTGAAACTTATACTACATTGATTGAAGGGTTGTATAAAGGGGGACAATTAGAAGAAGAAAATGAATGGTTTAATGAAATGCAGGAAAGGGGTTTGACTCCCAAAAAGAGTATCTATGTCAAGCTTATATACGGCCATTTCCAGAGTGGGAATTCAAGGATGGCATTGAAGTTGTTGGAGGAAATGATTCACAAAGGTTTTCTCCTCCTACCATATCTGTCTCCGAAAAGGTTGTTGGTGGGATTTAGGAGGATGGAGAGATTCATGAAGCTCATAATATTTCTATTGAAATACTAAATAAAGGTCTTGTACTCCAAAAAAAGTATTTATGCCACACTAATTCTTGGGCACTTGCAAGAAGGAAATATTCAGGAGACTTTGGTTCTAATGGACGAAATGCTCTTGAAAGGCATTGTTCTAGAATCAGGCTTATGCATAGTATTCCTCGAATTTTCATGCACAGAGAAACAAATGTAGTTGATAAACTTTTTCATTTCATGATTGATAATGGGTTGTGGCCCACTGTTTCAAACTATAACCTGTTAATTAATGGTTATTGCAAGGAAGATAGAATGCATGAAGCTTTAAAAGTGCAGGAGAAGATGGTTGAAAGGGTTTGGCTTCTAACATTAATAATTTTGAGATACTCATCAGTGGGTTCTGTATAAAAGGAGAGTTGGAGGCAGTTGAATGACTCTTGGACAATATGTTGGACAAGGGGTTGACTCCAGTTGTTTCTATTTACAATGATGTTATCCATGGCTATTGGAGGAGTGGAAAATTAGAGGTGACATTTAGAACTAGGGATAACATATCAGTTAAAAGCATAGAACCTAATGTGGACACTTACAACACACTTATCTGTGGAATTTTACACTTCTGACAAAAGTAGTTAATGGAGAGGATGGAACTCAAATCAGCTACTAGTTATAAGTTACCGATGACACAAAAAAGTTGAGGTATCTCCTTGATGACTCCAACTTATAGATGTTAAGTTCTATGTTTGAAATGATGCCATTAAATATGTTCTAGCAAATATTTTCATGCTTTCCAGACAAAGGAAATTATGAAAAAGTAATCAATCTCTGGATAGCATTCATGAACTATGACAATAGCTTTTGTTCATAAATTATGAGAAAATTATATTTTGTTAAAAAATGTATGGAAATAACTACCTTAAGGTGGGCTCAATACCAAGCGTGTCTCATGAGTGGGATCTTGATTAAGTGTTGTAGTACCTCAAGTAGCAATTTCAACATTTACTAGTTTTCCACTAAAAGCTTTCCTAAAAATCAACGAGGACATGCCTTACATTCGGTGTGGTCTATCTAATCAACAAAATAGGCTTCTTGCCTACCATGTTTTTCGCCTATGGCAATATGAAACCCTCGAAACCATTTCCATCCTGACCCTTCCACCATGTCTATTTCATCTCCATCCCACTGTCAATGTCCTTACATTAATGCTACGAGGTGACAGATTGCCAAATAATCTCCTGAAATTCTAATGGGAAGTAGAGGATTTCCCCTCTTTCTCCCCCATTTCTTTCCTCTCCTCCCCTGTCTAAAAGTTGACTCCTCTTTTCTTTATGCCTTCTTCAGATCCAATGGTTTCATGGTTTCGCAGATAAAAAGGTGCAGTGCCTCTACTCCAAAATAATTTAATTCTTCCAGTATGTACCAAGACATGTTGACATGTATGAGGATAAAGCAAGACTATTTCACTTTCGATAGTGTTTTGGCTATGTGTGCTGAACATTCAGTTTTACAACAAGGTAAGGATGTCCATGCCCACTTTATAACTAAATTTGGATCCGATGTTATCATGGAGAGTTCCCTTGTTGACATGTATACAAAATGTGGGGATGTAGAGGATTCACTTAAGGTTTTTGAGAAAATGTTAAAAGAAATGTGGTTTCATGAAATGCAATAACTATCGGAGATGATCAGCATGGTTGAGGTATAGGGGTTTTGAAATTGTTTAGGTAGATGATGTAAGTAGGAAGATGTCCTGATTTTGTCACCTTTATAACACCATATCTTCTTGAGAGGACAACACCCCAATTTACTAGTGATACCTAGTTTTTGCATCTAACGAGGAGCACACAACATTGATAGCTCCTATTCGTTGTGCATTGAAACCTATGTTCTTGTTGTAGGATTGGGCAAAAAAAAATTGCATCCGACGAACTACAAACAAACTCATATATGATGTGTCTTGATCAAGACTGCCACTTCGAAATCCCTGTAAATTCAAGTAAAATCTCAAATTTGAATCATGAAAATAAGCTCTTTCAGACCAATGTTTCAGCTCATTACTACATGAAATAGTACTAAACACATCTAAGTTGGCTAAGAACACATAAAAGCATGACAATAGTAATCAAATTATATATTTTCACGCTAAAATATATTTTTTTCTAAGAAATTGTTGCAGTCAAGCCAAACATCTTTGTAACAAAAAAAAGAAAAGTGGTATCCATAGTTGAATATCCAAAATGAAAAATTATTGTCCCTCAAATCATATGGTCGATCTTCCTTGATCCATCCTCTAGTGGCCTTACAGTTGTATTACCTTACATATATAAAACTGGAAAAGAACAATACTAGTTTCCATGCATACTACATGCATATGATTATTTATTCTCCTTTGGCTCACTTCTAATAGCCCTCCAAGTGCCTCTCTCACCTGATTATAGCAACAAAGCTGACCTTATATGTACTTTCAGCCATTACCATATTTTGAACATGCTGAATACCCACTTGATTTTCTTATTTCATATTCATTTACATCTTGAAAGATATACAAACTAAAACTGGCGAAAATTGAATCGACTATATTATCCATTTAAACAATTCCTAAATATATAGGAGCAGTAGAAACACCCAATGGGAAAAATAAAAATACCTAATTTATGAGTGGTACCTAGTTGCTGCGTCTAACGGGGAGCACACAACATTGATAGATCCTATTCATTTTGCATAAAAACATGAGTTCTTGTTGTATGACTGAGCAACAAGAAATTCCATTCCACAAGCTACAAACAACCTCACAGATGATTCATCTTGATCAAGATTGCCACTTGCAAATCCCTACAAATTCATTATTGCATGAAATACTACTAGACACATCTAGGTTGTATAAGAACACATACAAGCATCACAATAGTAATCAAATTATATTTTTTCACAATAAAATATATTTTTTATAATAAAATGTTGCATTCAAGCCACACATATTTATAATACAAAAAAGAAAGGTGGTAGCCATAACCGAATGTCCAAAATGCAAAATTATAGTCCCTCAAACCATATACTCAATCTTCCCTGATCCAGCCTCTAGTGGCCTTACAGGTGTATTGCCTTACATATATAAAAATGGAAAATAAAAATACTAGTTTCCATGCATACTACAGGCATCTTCTTATTTCTCCTCCTTTGGCTCACTTCTAATAGCCCTCCAAGTGCCTCTCTTGCCCGATTGCAACAACAAGGCTGACCTTATATGTACTTTCAACCATTACCAGATTTTGAACAAGCTGAATACCCCTACAATTCTCCAAAAGACCAAAGATATAGCCACAAATGGACTTGAATCTTCAAGAGGGGGATATGACACAATTTCTGGAGGTAAATCAAAATGGGCCACAATTCTTCCAACCATATGTTGTAGAGACCATAGATGTACATTGAACTCCAAATACTTCCTATAGTGAATCCCAATGAATGCATCACTTTTTTGACAATCCCAGATTTCCAACATGTGATTGTTGTGTCCATTGCACAAGAGTCCCTAACACAATTTTTCTTTAGAAAATGCTTCTCATACTCTTCCTTCCATTTTTTTTCCACGTAATGCATTTCTCAAAGTAACCCACTAGAAAATTTCCTTCATTATGAGGATGTTACATAGGGTAAACCCAATTCTATGAAGCTCAAAGATTTTCCATGTCACTTGCAAGAATAGAACCTAAGTGGGAAGGATAACATCATAACACTCCATCAAAGAATGGTGGAATTCATCATACTACACTGCACCTCCACTATTTATTTTACATGTAATTCACTCCTATTTTTACCCTACCATGCTTAGAAAATTCACAAGTAGCACCCTTGCAATGGTGGTGAGCCATTGCCACAATCCTAGAAATATGAACAAGAAACAAACCACCATTCTATGTCCATTTCTCATTCCAAAGGTAAAAGTCTAAAGCAGAGACAAATAAGTCAAACAAAATCCCAATTCCCTATCGAATAAGCCCACACACCCATTTGTTGCACTTCGAGAGGGGGTCAAAGCCCAAGTCAAGGGAGAATAATGCAGTCCTCATCCCAATTCCTAGCTAAATAAACCCACAAGTGGCACTTGACTCCTCCATTGTAGCCATCATAAACACCTATGGAAAAGTTGTGAGGAAGAACCGCAAGGGGTGATATTGGTGTATTAACTTGCTATCGTGTCAAACTTTACATGATTTTATGTGTGCTTAAATTAGGGCTCGCCCTAAGATTCAAATTCATTCATGGGGATAGATGGATATAGTAGGGCCCCATTTGAATCACACACCTATCTACAACCTAGTTCCCTTGTTAGTCTACTTGTCCACGACCTTGTTGTTCTTTCATGGGACATCAAAACACTCAAATATTTTCAAATTATTTAACCTCTACTACAATTCCTTGTGCTAGCCTATATAGATTGAAATTCTTTGAAATCCTTTTGATACGTTGATGTTTGAGTTATTGAGGGGTCCCCACCATTGTAGTTGTATGGACCCCTTTATATTTTAAGATTAGGAGACACTTGTATAATTCCAAGGCTTCCACCTCATTATTAGTTGATATCCTTTAAGGTTGAAGATACTCTCCCTACACCTACCTCCCTGACAATAATCAAATTATAACATGTAGCTATATACCTCATCTATGGATAACAACATAAACAAGTATTATTTTTCAGCACGTAAGCCAACATGCCACCCCTTTGTTGTTTCACTGTAGTTGGTTTTTTCCTTTGCTTATCTCTGTTGGTTGGTTGAAGTTGCTTGGCTAATGATGGTTGTGGGTTTGAGCTTATCCTCTGCTGATATTTTGACTCACCCTCCCACATATATGGACAGGAACATCCCAATCCTGATGTAGAAGAGGCCAGAGCTAAAGTGATGAAGAAGTGGGGTCTATCCCCATTATTCATGGCAAGATATTTGCAAGCTGTGGGACTGTAGTTTACCATAGAGAAATAAGGGTTCTCCCATGCTCAAATAATGGAGAAGATATTGATGAAGGCATTGAGAAGTCAATTTTTGGGAAAGGAAATCCTCCTTATTTCAAAGTGGGAAACAGACACCCACATTCATCCTTCAAATTCAATCACTCAAGAAGCCTACACGAGGTTGCTAGGATGGATGAGGAGGCACGACATGATGACAAAGGAAAGGGTTTGGAAGGCATCCCTCCCTCAAATGTTTTATTGAATGATCCTAGGAACACGAGACACTTACCTAATTGTAGAACACGTTGGACATGATGTGGCACATTAGATCTTTTGTGGCATCCCGTCTTGACGGACGAATTTCAGAGACCTGCTTAAAGATCTATTGTCATATCTAGAGCTCATATTCAAAACTCTTTCCAAGGGGATCTCCAAGCAAACCTGCAACCTACATACTCTCTCAAGTGAAAGTGCTCCTTGATTAGTTTCATGACAAGGGAAAGGTTGGAGAATAGGTGGACCAACAATAATCCAGACCACATGAACCCATTATTTCTACTAGCTAGTGTCATTGTGTATTATGACAACCTAGATTACTATCAAATCCATGTCAATAATAGTACAATTTATGGTGTTTCCTATGTTACTGGTTCCATTGTCAACCTACAATTTAGTATCGTACATAGTCTTGATAGACTCTTGCATCTTGGTAATCATACAAAGTCCTATTAGACTCTTGCATCTTGGTAATCATGCAAAGTCCTATTAGACTCTTGCATCCTGGAATCATACATGTTGATGATATTCTGATTATTCTCGGATTGATAATCAAATTCTGAGGGAACTTGCAATTCTTTTATTTGTTTTCATTATGAAATTTAGACAAAAACTATTATATTTTAATCATTATTAAGACTTGATTTGTAAATGTAAATATTTTTATTTCCATCAATCAGAAAAATTATGTTGCAACTTTGTCTGGCCGAAAATATTATATTTTGTTCCATTCCAGTGGTCGATTGTTGGAACTTGCTTCTACAAGATAGATACATTTTGAGAAGATACCCGCTTGGTTGCTAATTGAGTTGTTGTGAGATCGTTAAGAAATATGACACAGATGATGCGATAGTAGATGGCTGTGACTGTTGAAGACCACTATTCGACCTACTGGCTGTGTATCCTCCATAGCTATTCTCACTACTTTTCACAAACATGGGCTTTTTCGGATTTGGCAATGTCACACAAGAGCCGAAGATCATCAGTAGAGCATTAGAGATAGCAAGATGGATGCCCAGATCATCTTGGGCACATACAAGCTCAATGCGAATGCATGTTAATTTTTCCTCCTCCCTTCATGCTTCCCCTATTGTAGAGTCCACCATATCCAGAAGACGCCCTTGCTTGTATAATCTCCATGCCTGCATGTATCACATTTTCAAATGTAAATGCATGGTCACCTTATAACATCTCTATAACTATGCATGGAAAACCATCGTTGATGAAGTGGAAGTGTTACCCATTATAATAAGCTTAATACCCATTGGTGGCATCATTATGGTTATTACTGCTTTTGTAAATGTCAATATTTTTTATTCGTTGATAAAAAATATTACAGAGAAACTATATGGCAAGTTCTGTATCTTATGGAAATTACATTGGATACAGTTAGAGAACATAACTGCTTGGTTTCCATTTAAATGATAGTGACAACATTAAGGAATCGGAGGATGATTTTGTGTGGAGGTAGAAGACACAGATGATGTGGTGATAGATGACTGTGAGAAGGTAGAAATCTGCTATCTTCAGAATCAATTCCTCATTATTTCATTTAAGTTGAAAATTTTATTATGTCGAGTAATCATGAGTCCATACAAATAAGTGGTTTTCTCTTCATGTTCCTTAGTTGCCATTTCGGATCATTATGTCAAGTGGTAGTTCTTGGTTTAGTTGGAGTAACCTTGTGTTTTAAGGAAAATCGTGGGATTTTTCTTAGTGCATTATCCAATGCATATCAATGTATTGGTACAATTCGTGTTGTCTAAGGAACAATCACTAGCTATGGATGTATGATCTCTAGGGGAGAATAGTGTGTGGTTATCTTGCTCAAGGTAAGTGAGCACAGTCTCTGAAGCAAAAACAACAGTGAACATCTAGATAAAATGCATCACTAACAATTGGTATTTATAGTAGCAGTAGTACCATTTACAATACGGATTAGTACAAATATGCATTGGTAAAAAGAGAAAGTCAGTAGCCTTGAAGTGTTCAGAACTGGAAGTGCGATAAAATGAGGTAGTATATGTTTGGGGGGGGGGGGTGTATCAGATACACCTAATTCTATAGAAGCGAAGGAGTGGCTACAAGAGAACACACGTGATTTTTTTATTAATGCTTGGTTTTGCAGGAGTTTTTACGCATGACGTTTGTAGCTAATTTTGGATGGCATATTTGAAGTGCCTCATCAAAGAGATATAAACCCTTGGGAAGATAAGTTTGTAAAGGAAAATGCACATTAATAGCCCTACCCTCACACATTAATTGAAAGGTGGAGAGAAAGTTGATTATAGACCTTTTCCATTGATGTCAAAGGGGGAGAGAAAGATAGTGGTGTTGCATGTAAGTGAAATAAAGCTTGATGAATGCCATCGAGATAAAGGAAATTAGCCACAAAGAGAGAGAATTCATTGTAATCATGATGTTGGTTGGATGTCGTATAAGGAGTGGTGGTCAATGTGGAGGAGTGATGTGTTTCCATAAATGCCAAAGGGCACCATTGTTGGATATTTGGCATTGTTGGGATGACAAGTGGCATCAAGTGTGTTGGCATTGGTGTCAACTGGGCTAGCATTGATGCTAGATGCATAGTGTGCCTGGAATTCATGTGCATGGAGTCTCAAACTCAAGGGAAGTCTTATGGTTGTTGTAGTCTTTAGTAGAGAGCCATCATAGTAGAAAGTCAATAGAAGAAGCTATAAATATTATAGCTATGGTGGTTAGGTGGCCAATATTTTGAGAGAATTTATACCCAAGGAGATAAAGTTAGATGTTATTGGAAGTAGCACAATTGGATAGTGCTCGGAAAAATCTTTCCAATAGTATGTTGAAGTCCAAGAAAGGCTTCCAATATCAAAATTTATTTACAGTAAAACCTTGTAGGTGAGAAGGGCTAAAAAATTCAACCAAGCCAGGGTTCCATAAGCTCAATGTTCCACCTCAACCCTTTAATCCTAGGAGTTTCCAAGCCTGGATCATAACTAAATTTCCGAGGCGACTAGGCAAACAAAGTGGAGAGTGAAGCACAAGTGTCAACATTGGAATGAAGCTTAGGACAATGTGCACAAAGGTGCTCTAGTACAAGACTGGTGGCACCACCCAAGACACGAAACCATAATAGATTGACCCCAACAATATCCCAAGCGTGCCCAAGTTCAAAAGTCTCGGGGACAGGACTAGTTGGATGATGTGGCATGCAGGTAGTAGAATAGACCAATCCAAGATCACAAGAGAGTGTGCAGAGGTGCTTGAACATAAGACTGGTGGCCCCATGATAAAATGTAACCCTTGCTATTATTTCTTGGGATTTTTCAAGAGTGGCCCAACTCTCAGTCTCATGGTGATGTGTGAGTGGGATGCGGTGGTAAGCCAAAGTTGTAGATATAATAGTAACAATGGTGGAGATTTATTGGAGATAGTGACTCTGTGAAAACACATAACCCTGGTGTTTTAATCCTAGAATTTACAAGTGGAGGTCATGTTTTAAATTCTAGGGAGAGAAGTATGGGACAACAATGTTTGTAACAATTGTCAGAAAGTGGTTTCAATGAAGAATTCATGTCCATAGACTGAAATTTTTATAACTTGATTTCAGAGAAAAATGTAAGTCTTCGACCCCTCCTTCCTCCATACTGGCGACAACATGGACTAATGGTATAAGTACAAGTGGCACTGTCTCATTGGAGGACCCATAATACATGGAGCACAGGTGGAAACTATAATGGCAGTTAACATAAGCCTCCAAAAGGATTGGGGTGACATCAACAGACTAAATTCCCAAGACACATGGCACTCCATGATGATGACATGTGGCCTATTGATATAACAATTTTAGGTGGCCAAGTGGGATGAAAATGGGTGACACATGGTAGTCGGTACAGGTGACAGGAGATTGGCAGAGAAGTGACGAGGGTGTAATGTCACAATTCCTTGACGTCTTTGAATGGAGGAACCCTGAAGTCTTTTTGAAAGGGTTCGAAATGAAAATGGTAGGGGAGATAAGAATTGGGGTAACATGGTGCTTTAGCAAGTGAGATGTGGCAGTGGTAAGACATTGTGACATACACATCATCCTAACATTTCTATCTCGGTTATTTTTGGAGCTCTAATTGAAAACTATAGGGTAATAGGTATGGTATAGAAAATCCTTTTTCACTTGTCGTTTCCATCAAATTTTGAAAGGCATGCCCAAGAATGGCTTGTGTGAAGGTTTCAATTGTTAAGAGCCTTGGGGTCTTTGGACGTAACAAAGCACAATTGGCACTCGATTAAGAGTTAAGTACCTTGGGCCTTAGGGCTTCTAGAGAAAACTGAAGGGTGCATGAACGAGTTGGATAGTTAATAGGTCAACAACACAACACTATGGGCATATGTTTGAAATCATGAATGGGTCAACAATCGATTTGGGACTGTGTGCTATATTTGATGGTTCTCCCAAAATTGCCATTGCTCCACAATTGTATAGCATGACTTGAACATGTCAGTAGTTGGCTTAACATAAAACACCATATATGGGAATTTTCCACCGTTGGACTTAACATGACGTTAAACGGGTTGAAAAATGATTTGGCCTAACAACTATATTGGCTAAATCTGCCAAAGTTTGAAACACACCACATTTCGAGAGGATGGATTTAACGGGTTGGCAACCTTTTCAAAGTCTATTAAAGATTGAGTTGTAGATGTTGTGATTGACTCTAGAATAACAAGGATAAATAATATATTTTCATGGTTTTATCAAAATTATCCATACCTAAGTTTCCCTCACACCATCAAGAATTCACTGGAATACAAAACTGAGTGTTGGATATTTGACCACAAATTAGTGAACCATGTTTGAGTACATTTCTGGCACTACGATCAATTAGTAATCATGGAGAGACATGTAATGATATTAAGATCACTGATAGTGAGTTGGAGTTGTTAGAATAAAGAATGGAATAACAGAATGGTAAGACATGTTGGAGTACCCTCTCGGGCAGTGTGTGAATGACAAAAAGGACTGCATATTTCCCCGTGTAGGAGAGGAAAAAAACTCTAGAATGTAGAGTTAGATAGTGGGGAATTGCAATAGTGTGTTTTAGGTGCAAGACTATGAGAACAAGTTGTTGAGTGACAATGAGTGTGACTATGTGAGAAGGCCAAGTTTTACTTCCTTAGAGACTGTATGAGGGCTAAATGATGAATGGAGTATGTTGCTTTAGAGGATTTGACTGAGTGTTGTGTGGGCTGTGTGAAGTGAAGGATGATGAGGAGAACATAGAGCAAAAGGGGTTGAGGATAGAGGGCCAAGTTAGTGAACACATAATTGAAATCAAGCCAAGTGGGTGTCGTATCAGAGAACAAATAATTTCCTTATTGCGTTTGGGTTGTAGCCTACAAAAAAGGGAGTTGGAGCTTCCATGTAGTGGGTGTCTAAAGATAGCTTGGAGGTTGGTGGCTCCTACAAGTGGGTGTTTTCATAAATCCATGAAATTGGTTCTTCATGGTAAGTTGATCAAGTGTCTACAAAGAAGGGAATTGGGGCTTTGTGCTAGTGGTTGCTAGCAAACAATCTAAGGGACATAGTGCTTCATGTGATTGGTAGCTTGTAAAGTGTGATGATGTAACAAAATAGGATCTCATATTACATCATAATAACAAATATTGATGGTTTTTTCCCTTTTCAGTTTCCACGTCAAATTATTTGTGTTCCATGTGTTTACTGCTCATGTTTTTACTATGTATGTTTCTGAGATGGTTCCATTTTCTAGATGTGTTATGATGGTGATTGTTCACATAATGATTGCCAAGAGTTAATCATAAATATAAATTGGCATCAACGTTGAAATCAGTTTGAATACTGATTTGCCCCCCCCCTCCCTTTCAGTATTAAATATTGTTTAGATGGTCAGCTAACTATGAAAAGGGTTGACGTGGACCAATTAAAGAGTGTCATGTGGTAGCCCCAAATGGATTATGGTGGTTTGCAAGAAATACATTCGATAGGTTCGAACCCTCGACCTTCATGAGAAATTTCAATTGGTTTGACCATAACACCTGCCATCCATTGTTATAGACCTCCTAGAAGAATGCTCTATAAATTTTTTGAACAACCTATATGTTAAAATGGCATTAGTGGGGATTCACAGTCTTGTCCCTGTAACCTCTATGCCACAAATTCATTTGACTAACCGTTTTTCCGTTGTATTACTTAGAATAGTGCAAATAGAGCTATAATATTTGAATTGTAATATTCCAATTATCAAAAATATCACAATGATATATGGGTTTGAACCTAAGACCCCCACCATATAAACCAATTCTTTTCCAATGCTTTTTCCAATTCTTCACATGGAGTCGTGTTGTGAAGATTTTGAAACTAAAGTAGTTTTATGTTGTTCATACTATGTGTACTTTGAAGAAAGGAGGTTTTTGAGCCTTGTTTTTTACTGTTCGAGAGCAAGAAAGTGGCTTTCTACATATCATGACCTCTATGGTAAAGTTGGGAGTGAGTATTGTTGCAAGTTGGAGACCTAGTGAATGTAAACATCACTTTTACATCACTTAATAAAATGGTTACTCATTGGAAGTCTTGGTAAAGGTTGATTTCAAATTGATAGATATGATTGTATTGATATTTGGAACATGTGGCTGACATGTGTGAGCACTTGAAGGAAATATCCTTGGTATTAGCATGACAAGGAAATAGTTGATGTGTTTACATAACTAATAGTTGGGTGATGTGACAACGCATAATAAGCCTCGATTGCAACAAGGTAAAAAGGTAAACAAAATGAATTGGGCAAGAATTCCTTTGGCTATGTTTGAAAACCTTAATTCCAAATGAATGAAGTGCTTTCCATATAGGAGGTTTTCTTAACCTTGATTTCGCCTGACATTATGTGGGTATGCGCTATATTCATAGACATTTATTTGACAGGTATATTAGCTAGTCTTTAGTTATAGGTTGATCCGTCAAAGGATTGGGGTCCCTTGAGAGATGGCATGGATGTGCTCAGTTGCAAGAAACGTGCTTGGCACAACAAGGTAAGGTAACTAGTGCATTGTTATGTTTATTTATGCAATGACAGTTATATGTTGATGGAAATATGATATGAAGGATTGAATGGAGAAGAGGCTGCCATGAAATCTCAAAGAAGGCTCTGGTTGAGCTTTCCTTTCAAAGCACTGGGAACCATGGGGATTGAGTCATGGTGTTTGTTGTTAGTCTGGTGCTTTTGGTCTTTGTGATTTTCTTACGCTTGATTTGCAGTTTTGTTATGTCTAGTGCATGATCATGCCACTTTTCTTGTGATGTCATATTGCTATTGATTTTCATGGTTTTCTCTTGTTTTCTTGTTTTTATTTCCTTTTATATTAAGAGTCTTGAGAATTGAGAAATTTAATGGAGCTCAGGGAGAGTTGTGTGGTACCTGAAAGTTAATGTAAGATTCAAATGAAGCTCTGTGCCTGAGTAAGCATAGCAGAAGGTAAGACTATGATAGTCGGTTGGAATAGCTGGGTCCCTTTTGGTAAATGGGTAGTGGAAGTACACACATGAGAAAGGTAACCAAAAAAGGTAAAGTAAATGGATCTGAACTGTCGGATGCCTTGTCTATGTTGGGAATTTTTGTTCTGAATGTTATGCATGATAAAGGAAGTTCTCTTAATCATGATTATGCTAATGTTTATATATGTATACATGTAGGTGTGTATGTATGTCATGTCTGATAGGGTCGTCATGGATCATGATTATTAACGCTAACATTTATATGTATATATATGTTTGTATGTATGTCGTTTTCTGATAGGACCATGGTTGTTTAATGCTAATGTTTTTGTATATGTATGTATGTGTCCATGTATATATGTCACAGTCTAACAGAGTCATCAAGAATCGTTCTTGTGGAGGAATTGTTCTTGTGGAGGGTCATGTGTGCGGTGTACATGGCATTGTGTAGGTGGTGTCATGTACATGTGGTACTGGTGTACATGCGGTATTATGTGCATGTTGTGCATGTCATGTGGTGCACATGCAATACTATGTATGTGTATTGTGTAGTTGTGGTGTCATGACATGCGTACTTGTTGTGTTGTACTATATGTAGTACATGCATTTTTGTGTGTTGTACGCCAAGTGTAGGTACATGTATTGTGTGGCGTTGTGCAATGGGTATAGATGTATTAGTTGTGTTGTATATCGGGTGTATGTGCATGCATTTTTTGGTGTTACGTGTTGTGTGCAGATGTATGTCTTGTGATGTACATTGTGTACATATATGTGTTGTATGGTGTCGTACACCAAACATAGGAGTATGTATTGTATTGTGTTGTACAGTGAGTGTAGGTGTATGTGTTGTATGTAAGGTGTAGGTGCATGGTGTTGTATGTCGTGTGTGGTTGTATGTGTGTGATGCACACTATGTGTATGTGCACATGATTGAGGAGAAGGAATTGGGTTTTTGTCGGGTGTGGAAACCAATCCAGAGTGCGTAGGAAATAAGGACAAAGGGGGAAGCCAAGGATTGATTAAAGGATGAGTATCGATATTTTATTTCAGTTTTATTATGCATGTGATTTATGATTCTAGTCTATGATGAATACATGTGATCTATGATTCTGGTTTGTGATGGTTACGTGTGATTTATTATTTTGATCTATGATGGTTGTGTTTTGCGCTAACATTATTTGATAAGTTTATACATGATGATTTGGTCAAAGATGCAAGTTTGACTTGTTGTGATGAGAAGTAAACATGATTGTGAGTGTACCTTATTGAAGAGCTACCAATGAGGTATGATTTGAATTTATTTGAATTTATTTTAAATTTAATGGAATTTATGTGCTTGATACAGGAAGCATGGAAATTCCCGGTTGGGTGACTGAAATCGACTACAAGAAATTGGAACAGCAAAAGGAATTGGAAAATGCAGTAGTATGTTGGTAAAGTATTCAGGAGTAGGGCCATTGTGGGACACTGGTACCCAATAGTGTCCATTGATTTCCATGAGCATGCTATGATCGGTATGATGGTTTTAAGGAATGAATATTCCTTGGTTTTTGTATCTTTTGATGCGAGGAAGCCTTGCCAAGGGATGGATTGCTCGAGATGGGGGCGTTAGCGGAAATTGGAAGGTGAGTGATTTCATTGAACAGGATGGTTGAATTGCCTGAGGGACTGTATAGCAGAGAAGGGAAGGCCATGGATGGATTTGTTTTGGTCATTAGCATTACCAGATGGAATTAGATGCACATTAGGAGTGCGCCCTGCAACAATGAGCCAATAACTATTCACTGAGAGGACAAGTGGCGCGAGATTATATCACTAGACATTAGGTGCAGATTTGACTGTGTAGTGAATTCTAGACTTCCTGGGAAGGAGGTGAATCCTCATATTACTTTGAGGGTGGATGTGTGAGCCTATGGATTCCCTTGTTTCAGATGTAGACATCGTATCATTTTATTTGCTGGTTGAGAAATGTGCATATGTGTATATGTGTGTACTATTGTAAATATTGTATCGAGCTAGATTTATAAATATCCATAGACAATATGATTATTTGTTGGTCGAAGAAAATGTGTATGTGTGTGTATGTGGTTATTATTGTAAATGTTGTAATGAGTTGTGTTATAAGCCTCCAGTAAATAGTATGTTTGTCGTGTTTTAGTAGATCGTCATTGTAAATATTGCAACGACCCGAGTTATAAAGCTCCATTAGAAGTATGTTTTTCTATAGCAATTTTGTGGTTATAGGTGTTTTTGAACACTGAGGACGGTGTTCCCCCAATGGGGAGGGTTCTGAAAGTTAATAAAGGCAAAATAATAACCACGAATGATGGGACACTTATTCCAAGTTGAATGTTGGAACAAATCCTAGTGATGGGGATCACTTGTGATTGTTTATGGCTAAGGAAATTGGCAAAGGAAATGACTAAGGCTTTCAAAAGAAAAAATAGCATTTTTGGCACATTTATTTATGAAAATAATGGAAATTAGGAGAAAAGGTAGGTGAAAGGTCACAAGTTGCATGTGAGGAGAAAAATGAAGTAAAATAATAGAAAAATGAATAAAATAGAGGCCTCATTCATAAAAAGGCTTTTGGGGATTAGTTGGTAACCTTTTGTTAGTTCATAGTTGGAGCTCTCTCATTATTCTCTCTCTCTCATAATCTTGGAGACTTAGAGTTTCCTTGGAGCAGTCTTGGTGGGCATGGCATACTTGGATTTTTGGAGCAAGAAGGGAAAGGAAGAGCAGGAAATCACAACAAGGCATTGGGATCAGCAACTACATCATATTTCCTTGTAGGTACCAAGTTGCATGTATGTTTCCTTCACTAGTTTTGGCATCCATGGCATATGCATGTGTATTCTTGGTCATGATCTGTCATTAGCATGGAGGATTATCTAGATTGACAGTGGATTGCCTAACCTTTCCATTTCCTGGATAGCCATGGAGTTTGTGGGTTTATTTCCTTGTTTTGTTTTGGTCGGTTCTCATGTTTCCTTAACTTGGGTTGAGTTACTAGTTCTTGGATGCTTGGTTGGAAAAATGCTCTGGAGCCCTATAACAACTTGGGTTTGAGTTACTAGTCCCGTAACCTTGGTTGGACAAACACTCTAGAGCCCTTGGTGGGTTGAGTTACTAGTCCTAGAGCCTTGGTTGAACAAACACTTTGGAGCCCAGTGGTAGCTGTGGGTTGAGTTTCTAGTTCTGGATGCTTGGTTGGAACAAATGCACTGAAGCCCTAGATGGATGGGATAGAGACCGATATAGTGATGGTTTTGTTATGTATGACCGTGAGATGGAATCACTGTTTGTTGGGTTGAGGTGTATGGCCTCTGCAAGCTCTGGATGAGTTTTCATTGATGGCACATGGGTGAATGGATGAAGAAATATTTGGCTCAGCTATTCTATGGATGGGTAGAACATGGATGTCCCATCTCGTGTTTGGATATTGTATCATTAATGAAATTTTATTTCTCATTGTATTTCTATGAGCATTTTGATGGATGATATGTGGTATATGTTCATGGGTATTTCTATTGTTCTTATGATCATTATGTACGTGTCTTATGACAATAGTTATGTATGGCTTTCATTGTGTTTTTACTTGTAATTTAATGATCAATGTATCTATGACTTAATGGATGGAATGGCAGTTGATGTGTTGAGGCATCAATGGTTCTTAGCGATTCTCAGCTAAGTATGAGACCTCTATGCTCAAAGTTGTTCTTTACACCTATAGATTACATATTTGTGATATGTTTGACGAGATGCCTGTCATGGCTAGTAGGGGTCCAATCAAAGTCTTAAACAAGTATTTTCTTTAGTACTGTCATTTTATGTTATTTTACTATTATGAAGAGGTGGTTCAATTCTAGGCAGTGACCTCGGATCTGGGCTTGAAAATGTGGCTCAAATCCCGAGGACACTGGCATAGCATTGACCAAATGAGTCTCTAGATGTTGGTAGGAAAGCCTGTGAGAGCGAATTTGGGTTTCTGGACGCTGTCATGCCTATAGCATGAGAGCGATTGAGGCTTAATTTGTCCAAAAGCTCAGTGAGACCCAAGGGCAGGTTGTCTAAAGTGTTGGATTGGTTCTTGAGGGTCCTGAAGCTGATGTTGAATGTTTATATGATGTGTTTCGATTAGTTCCAATTCCTTGACGTGACTTAGGAGGTTAAATCATATCATAGTGGCCTCTCGTCTCATGTTTACCCTGGCTGGCCGGTTGCTTGGGTAGATGTGGGAGGATGGTGTTAAACACATTAATTGGTTCTAAATGCGATGGAAATCTAAAAGATTTATGTGATGGATCTGGAAGATAAATCTCTAAATAACTCTACTCACAAAATAATCCATTTAGATATTTATAAATATTATTACAATATGGATTGACTTTACATGTATATGAAAATTAGAAATTAAATATTGATTAATTCACGAGAGGTGTTCTTATATTGGAACAAGCATTCAACAATTTTTTTTTAATTAAAAAAATAAATAGGCATATAGGTGATATTGATTGAGAAGTGTATATTCTTAATTATCTTCATATATCGAGGGTTGAGAATACAACTTGAAACTTAGAAAATATGATCGACAAATTATAAAATATAATCGATTCATTCCTCCATTCGTCCATCCAATTGATAGCTTGCTTTAGTCACTGAAGTAAATTGAGAGGTGAAACTTACTTCAACCATGGGTGAAAATCTAGGGGGTGAGTTAAAATCGAGAGGCACAGTGCTTAGCTATTTGTCAAGAGAATGACAAAATCATAATCCACTCAAGAGCACCACCCTCTAAGAAGTGCACCACCCTTGAGGAAGCACATTTGTTAGGTTAAGCCAATTTCAGGCCCAATACACATAGTTGGCAATGTATGTACTCAATGGGATCCCTAATCCAATAACTAACAACGAAGGCAACATATTCATAGCACTTGATGACAACAATGCCAAGGAGACATAGAACCCAACTTCCTATTCTTGATTCAAACCAAATTCATAGCAATCTTGACTAGTTATTTACACGTTCATGTTTGTTTTTCTAAGTAAAATTTGCCACTGAAACCCCAAATGAGTTACATGTAACCAAAAGGCTGGATGTAGGGGTTTAGGAATGTATTCAATGGAATGGGTGATCCAGAGATCATATTTTTTTATTATCCTCCATGATCAGTACATCTACCTTCTATTCCAGAAAGAAAATTGCATTCATTTAAAGTCACAGAATGATGGCTTCTAGTGCTATCATGAGAATCACCATTAAATGCTCTTGCCATCTAGTTTTATTTTCTTGTGCTTATGTGCATATTAACATAATATTTTATGGTGAAATTTGTCCTCGGTATTTCACCTATTTACGCTAATTAGTTTCCGTGAAGCTATCTTTGCAGGTGTTGAAAGAATTAAGCTGAAATTTAATTAATGGATTCAATGAAACTTGTTGGCAATTTAATTGTAACTATTTATCAATAAATTGCAATCTTGTTTTGTTTTAAGTGCTATTGTGTTTAATAAACTTCCTTTTTAGCAAAATAACAAACTTATTATTGAATTCATTCATTATTGGATTTAAGTATATATTATGGTTGTTTTAATAACTACCTATTCAAATTATTCTGTTGCATATTTGTTTGAAAAGTTTACAAATCATATGAACTAGTTCTATGATTTTTAAGGATATCTTAATCTTAGATCCAATCTCAGTGCTTATCCCCTCTATTTACCTTGCTCTTGCTCTTGAATGAGACAATGATCTATATTTTGTCGTAATCAAAATAAATTAATTTTATTTTACTGTTTCCACCTTAAATTAGTTCTATATTTACCTTTAAAACATTTTTAACCAAATCTCCTTACGCAGGAACAAAATCTAGCCATTAAACCCTTATTTCAACACAAGATTACCTACTTCAAACAACGACGAGAAAGTAATTCCTTGTCTTGTCCTCAGTGAATAACAATAATTAAGAAAATAAATAGCAAATAGAAAATTATATATATATATTTGTTAAAAACGTCAAATTAAAGTATCTTTGGTTCATCAACTCCATGATTGTTTCATTAATGTAATCACAATTCTACCCTATTATATGCTTTTTTTATCGTTTTCAAAATGAATTAAATCATAGAAATTATTAAATTTATTACTAAATTTTAGCATGCTTTTCCCCTTGCAGGTTTTTGATGGATTCTTCTGGACAATACGTTGACTTTTATAGGCTTTTGAGATGTCTTGAGTTCATTGAAGAGAAATGTGTAGAGAATTTTTTTTATCTTGATTGTATTGTGGGATATTTCTGGATTTTCATGGATAGTTATACATAAAATCAAACATTTAATCCAATAAAGGTCAAACAATTAGAAGTCAAAGCATTTTGATAGCAAGTATTCTGATTATCACTTGGATTTCAAAATATTCACAAGCCTATAATTTAAATAAAAACCTAAACATAAAAACTTACAATAAGTTCTTATAGTATATTAATAAATAATTTAACAACGGTTCCTCACCCTTCTATTGTAACCATAAATTCATAGCGTAGATATATTTTTCCCAAAGGAACATTCACTACACATTCACTCTATGTAGTGTATCAAAGTCTATCCATCACTTTTCCCCGAGATTTTATGCAAGCTAACTCAATGTTTTTCATATTTTGCAACCTATGACCTGTCAAACTTTCCCCTAAATTGAAAGATTATAAAGATTATGACACGGTGACCAAAGATTATGTATGGTGAGTAAGGATGGAATTTGAGGATAATCTGCCTGTTAAATACAATACTCTGTCAATGAAAGTGATAAAGAAATTTTAACAATAAAAATTACCATAATTGAAATTTTGGTTCATTTATTTTTAAAAATATTGCTTTATTATAATTATTTATTATATTATTAGATTTTATTGTGTTGGAAAGTGTTGTATAATTTAATAAAAAATATTAACATTTAATTTGCATGGGTGGTATTATGAATTTTAATGTAATTTTATTTTATTATAATTATTTATTATATTATTAAATTTTATTATGTTTGGAAAGTGTTGTATAATTTAATAAAAGATATTAACATTTAATTTCCACAAGTGGTATATTAGGAATTTTAATGTAATAGATAGAAAATATATATATTTTAATGTAATATATCTATATATATATATATAAAAGTAAGTTGTAATTTATAATTTTAATATATAATTTAGTTATTATTAAAAAAATTATATGTTAATAATGTGTTTTATAATTATTAATGAAAATTTAGAAAGGGTATTGTTATAAGGTGAAGAAATAAATATGTGTTTAATGATTAAGACATAAAATGTACATTATTATAGGATGAAGTAAAATATTTGTTTAGTTTCAAGAGAAAATATAATGAATAGGACTTATTAATATTCAATTTTATTTCTATAATATTAGATTTTTTTTATTTGAGTAATCAACGTTTTCTTAGGATTATTTTCAATTTTTAATTTTATTTTTAGTCTTTTGTGTTCAATAGAAGCATTTTAGGACCATTGAAGTTATCCAAATATTAGGAAAATGTAAAAACATATGAATCATTTTTATATAAATATATATCATAAAAAGGTTATGAGATAGATAACACTAAGTAAAGCAAATAATTTTCAATCCAGAACAAGAACAAGAACAAAAGGCAATGTTTTGATGCATAATCATACATCATTTAATGAAACAACATATTAAAATGTGGAAAAACAAATAACAATGGAAATTAATAATGCAATAATCTACAAATTAATTTATATAAAAAACACATTATCAAATTAATAAGACATTAGAAATACATTAATTTACACATTAACACATTTATGGCATATTAATTATACATTAACATGTGTCGACTATGGTTAAAATGGTCAACCATAGTTGGCATAGGTTCCATGGTGATCCAAATTCACCATACAAAACAAGGTAAACACTCACATTCTAAAGTTAGCCATACTCAACCATAGTCAACTGCATTGAGTGTTATTTACTATGGTTAACATGGTCAACCATGGCCAATGTAGGCATCATGTTCAACCATAGTTAATTACAAACATGATGTCTAACATACCCATGATAAACCATAGGTAACATTCCCAACATACCCATAGGCATCATGTTCAACATGTCCATAGACATTTGTAGGAAATAATGTCAACCATAGTCAACATAGGCATCATGTTTCTGTTCAACATGACAATGGTCAACCATATGCATCATGCCTAGTATGCCTATAGTCAACTATAAACTAGGGAAAATTTTAAGGATGGAAATTTATCTTAAAATTTAGAAACCTTGGCAAATCCCACTAGTCCATAATATGAAATCTATAAAATGTTTGGAGATATTTTTGTAAAAATATTCAAATTTATAATATTTTTATATAGTCTATATATAATTTTTTGGCGATTTTTAGGGTAAAATAATTTCTTTCTATAAAATTTGGGCAAATCATTTTGACAGAAAAATGGAAAATTAGCGAATCTTTTTTTTTGGAAAAAGTATAGAAAATTAGTCCATGGGCAAATATTAGCCCCTGAAATTTTCCCTGCACATGCCTATAATTAACATGTACATAGATGTTACTATAATCATTAAAGTGTATAACTTTATATGATATATTTAATACACAATATTAAATATAATTTTTTACTATTTCAACTTGTTAATATTTAGTTTCTAATATAACTTATAACATTAATATTTTTTTGACACTAATCATTGTATTATAACTTAGTAATATAACTGTAATATCACTTCAATTTTATATTGTCCAAAATATGATTTCAATATTATTCTTAATGTTATAAAGAGAAAACAAAGTTGTAATGTGATGAACAAAAAACAACCTTGCAATGTAATAAACAACAAACAATGTCGTTATGTGATGAACAACAAACAACGTCACAATTTGACAAAACAATGACATCGTGATGTGATGATAAAAGATAACAAACAAAAGTCAACATTGTAATTTGATGAACTAAAATCAACATCATAATGTGAAGGATATTAATCAATGTCACAATGTGATCAGAAAAAGTTGACTTGCAATGTGATTAACAAGTATTGATGACATAATGTGATGCAAAAAAGTCAACATTACAATCTGATAAACAAATATTAATGTCAAAATATGATGAAAAAATATCAACATCATAATGCGTCAAACAAAAATTGTCACCAATGCATGTGATAAACAAAAATAAACATCACAATATGATGAAGAAAAATCATTATCAAATGTGATGAACAAAAAATGAGATTGAAATGTGACGGGAAAAAAGACATCGCATGTGATTTACAATAATTGAATTCACATTATGAAAAACAATAACCAATGTCATAACATAACAAAGAAAAATCAATATCGCAACACGACAAAAAAAAATCAACATTGCATTATGATGGATATCGACAACATGCACTACCACATGAAAAACTCAATATCATTGCTAGTCAATTATAGTCATCTTCGTTAACTATGGTCAACCATTTTCACCCACGGTTTACCAAGGCCAAACTTGGCCAACATGTTTATACATGGTCGACCATAATCAACCACATACAACAAGGTAAATCATGATGAAATTGGTCAAAAAAGCTTACCAATGGACAACATAAGCAACATAAGTAGTGGTCTACATGATCAACCATGGTAAAGGACGATGAACCATAATTAGCATTGTTAACCATAGTCATATATAGTTAAACATTAACAACGACGTTAATCCATAGTAAACCATAAGTGACCATAGTCAACCATGGTCAAATAAACTTAGCCATGGCCAAACATGATCAATAAGTTCAAACATAGTCAACAAGTTCAATGATAATCAACCATTATCAGACTAGCACAACTATAGTCAACCATGGTGACTATGATCAAACATACTTTAGTTGGTCAACCATGGTGAGTCATGATTAAATATGATTAAACATAATCAACGTTTTCATCCACTATCAACCATAAATAACCATATGTGATTAGTCAACCAAAATGAATTTGGTTAAACAATGTTTGGTCGTGGTCAACATGGCTAAAATAATTAACCATCTTCACCAATAGTTCATCATAGTTAATATTTTCCAAACAAGTTCAACCATAGCTAAACAAGCTCAACCATGCTCAACCATGGTCATAATGGTCAAACATCGTCACCAAGTTCAACCATAATTGACCATGTTCAACCATAGTCAAAATAGTTAAACAATGGTCAAACATGGTGACCATGCTGTTATGTGGCCAGCCTTAGTAAGTTGTCAAATTATACCTATCCATGGCCAATGACGAGAAACCATGGCCAACATAGGCATCCATGGTTGTGCTTAGCCCACCATAATCTATACTCTTCATCCCTAGTCAACCATGATAATCATTTCAACCATGGTTGGCCATGGT
Organism: Pinus tabuliformis; assembly: GCA_031772625.1. Taxonomy (NCBI): domain Eukaryota; kingdom Viridiplantae; phylum Streptophyta; class Pinopsida; order Pinales; family Pinaceae; genus Pinus; species Pinus tabuliformis. Next base: position 570,849,857 of record CM062817.1, on the reverse strand, counting down.
CAATTAAGGTCAATGATGGTGAACCAATGTCAAACATAACCGCCCATGCTTAACCAAGGTCAACAATAATCTATCCTCCTAGTACTTGGTCAACCATGGCAATCATGTTCAATTAATGTCAACTATGGTCAACATTAGTCAACTAAGGCCTATCTCTATCAACCAAAGTTAACCTAGTCAACCATGGTCAATCTCATAGACTGTGGTTAATTTTTCAACCCTCTTCAACCATTAATATATCCATCATTATAACATTAATGTAACATCAACCATGGTAAACCATCATAAACCATCAACAACCCTCAACAACCCTAGTCAAACCCTCATCAATAATTTTTAACAATATTCAATCAACATGAACCATAGTCAACCATGGTATATGAATATGCCTCAAAGAGACACATCGACTATCAACTATCAATTAACAAAATTCCATTAGTAAATGTGATTAATATGTGGTTCAATATCATTTTCCAATTTTTATATATTAATTTTTATAAAAATAATTTCAACCATATACATAAACTACATTTACTAATTAATTATATTAGTGATATAAGAAAAATAATTTAAACTAATTATTTTAGTAATATAAGGAAAAAAAATTAAACTAATTTTAATGGTATACAGAAATGAAAAAAAAAAAAAAAGCCTTTTTCAAGATATTGCACACGCATTGTCTAAATATTTCAGATATTAGACCCACATTTTAGACCCATTTTAGTTGTATATTAATATTTGCTTTTATATGAATTTGAATCATAAAATACCTCTCGCCTCGCTTTTCTTATAAACAGTGGTTTGAATTTGGATTAATTTAATATTATATTTGTTTTTTACCTTTTTACTTTAATAATAATTTGACATTTTTAATATAATATATGGCTTTTTTTTAATGGTAGTGTTGGCAATATATGTCCAGTATACCCTAAAAAGGAATTCAGCTTCTCATGTGTTTAAGAGTGGAAGTTAACTTTTGGTTTTCTACATAAAAAGCAAGACCTTCATTGGGCGCTTCATTCACATTCACACGCAAACCAGTGTCGTAGGGCAACAAGTGTTTATGAACCATTAGCAACCATTAATGCTAGGGCTTTATGTTTATCGTATATTATCCAGTTCTAGGTACATAAAGTCTTTGGGTATTAATGGGTCAATAACAACGTGAATACTACAAGTAAATATTAATTCCATTATGATAATGTGACTACGCTGAAGGAAAAAATAATAACTAATATAAATATGAAATAAATAGTGAGTTGAACTCTGAGTAGTGATGGATTGCTGATCATGTACATGAAAAGAAGAGGATCTTTGATAAAAGAAAACGCTGTTGTTCACATGCAGACCAACGGCATGTGATCATGGACCCGCAATAAGATGAAGACCAAGAATTCATCTCTAAGGGTTCAATGAATTCATCTTTTGCTTTTCTACTGAAAGTGAAAGCACAAGATCAACTTGACACATCAGCATCAAACTTTAATTGACAATCAAACCAACCAGCACATCGATGATAATATCATCTGGAAAAAACGATGCCATCCTAAGGACTTCGATCGCTTTTAACCCGAGAGGGATGGCTTGCATATCAAGATCCAAACAAGAAAGATGAATACAGGAGAAAAAATATTAAAAGAAAGAAGGGAGAAATGCCTTTCTTTGTAGAAAAGAAATGTGACGGAGGAGTTGGAGAAAGATTAGCAGAGCGAGCTATCTAAGGAGAGAACCAGTGGCGTATTGAACAGAGCATGCCATTGGTGGAGTAAGTACGTCCAAGGACGAAACAGAATTAATTTTTTTGATTAAAATTTTATTATCCTCCAACTCTGCCTTGGCCTATGGCAGTTCTTGAAGGTCACATAGGCTAGAGCGTGATACAAGGCGTAGTCGGCTGGCTGCTGCCACCGTTGGGACTCTCCCAACCTATTCTCATCTGCAACATTAAAAAGTTACTTACATTGTTGCAGCCGAGAATAAAATGGGAAGAATCCAAATGGTCGCACCAACCAACCAATTGCGCTTTGTATCAGCGCCCCAACTGGTGTGAGCTTGGGGAATTGTCATGAGCCAAACCAGACTTGCATGCTAATAAAACATTATCCGAAATTAATTCAGTTTTGTTGGTTGACATACTTCCTCCGCCAATGACACGCTCAGATCAATTTGCGGCTCGCTATCTTCTTGGATAGCTCATATTGCAAAATCTCTTTTTTGGATAGCTTACACAGCAAATTTGTTTCTTATTTTTGTTTGTTTATGAAGTTTTTTTGTGATTTTCTAGGTTTGTGAAGTTATCTGTGATTTTCTAGGTTTGAGGAACCACGACTACATCCCTAGCACAGGGCACAATTATCCAGTAAAATTTGATCTTAGTGGTCACTTAACTAAATCTTTCATGTATTCTTGATAACCTTCATCAATTTTTTTTGTCTAATAAAAAAGGAGTGTTTTTTTTCAAATTATTGTGCGGGCATATTTTTCTTTCTATTTCGATCTTGATATACAAGTCATTGGAGTCCTTATGATGCATGTTTTCCTTATTATTATCCATATATTTGTTGGTTTGCTTCTTAATTAAGGTTTGACGCTAATGCCTTACGTTTATCTTCTGAAGAAATCCTTTGATGAACACGCAGTACAGTAACGCAGCCTTTGTAGAAGTTAAATTATTCCAACGACAAAGCTGAAATGTGTGGCGAAGATTATTGGAATATTATCCTACTGCGTTGAATATTTAGATTATGTAACATTGAGAATTGAAAAATTAAATGTATGGTTCAATTTTTGGGAATATTTTTGGGTTTGGTTATTAATTGGAATATTGTGATGATGTAACGTTGTTAATTGAAAAATTGATTTCATTTAAATGGTTGATTACAATTAATGAATTAGAAACTAGAAATTTGATTTATTTAAAAAGTTAATTGCAATTAATTGAATTAATTGAGTTATCATATTGGCTACTACTTTTTTTTGAACCTATCGATCGGAAATCCTTTCCTTCAACCTACTAATTGCTAGTACATATACACATGCACCATCTACAAAGTCATTGAATGAGCAGTTAAAATGGCTTTTCTAGTGCGGTTTTCGAAGATATTCACACCAGAGCCATTGTGTAGACAGAAAGTGGTCATTCAAGGTTGGAGGTATGCTCTATTACAGTCTTTCTATATGTTGTTGGGCAGTTTTGTTATTGTTTTTTTTAATAAATTTTATTTATTAGTTTTATTATTGGTTTTTGAAGTTGAGTATGGAAAATGTTAGGGGTCAAGGGTTAATATTTTTATGATTTTTTCAAAAAAAGATTAGCCAATCTCATTTTTTATAAAAATGATTCACCTAAATTTTACCAAATTATTTTACTTTAAAAATGGCTAACAATATTAAAAATGCCCAACAATATATATAGAGTACATAAAAAATCATTATAAATTTGAATAATTTTACAAATACATTAATAAACATTTTATAATTTGTATATTAGGGACTAATAAGATTCGCTAATGTATATTTTTCAATTTCAAAATATTTTTTCATCTTTAAAATTTTTCCATGAACTTAAATAATAAGATAGTGTTAAATTAATGTTAAGATAGTGTTAAATTAATGTTAACACATGATTTTTATACAAATAAATATAAAAATAAAGTTAAAATCACATGTTTCCATTTCAAGACTTTTTTTTATCCGAATGAATGAAATGTTACAGTCTCTTATTGTACTTGCCTATCAACCTTAATCAACTACAATTTTAATGATTATATAGTAATCCACTTATCGCAGGATTACAAGTGCATTTTCATTTTCATTTCTCAGAGATGTTTTTGTTTTTCTATGCATCTCAAACATCAGCAATTCATCACTGGTTGAAATTCAACGCGGTCTCCATTTCAATTACGTAAGCAACTTCTATACTTCATATAATATTACCTGTTATGCTTTTCTTCTTTATTTCATGTAATATTAACTGTTATGTTTTTTTTCTTTATTTCATGTAATATTAACTGTTATGTTTTTTTCCTTTATTTCATATAATCTTACCTGTTATTCTTTTCTTCTTCTTGCGGGTTCGAGATGAGTTTCTTGGCATTTCCCTTCGAGTAGGAAAACAAAAGATTTATTCCCTTTGAAAAAAAACACATGAGAAACTGAACTCCTTTTCAAAGTATACCTATCACATATATGCCCAACGTTATCATTTTAAGAATGGAGTTTTCTAAATCTTCTCCGATTTGGCCGTTTGTGATTAAAAATATCAAATCATGTTAAGAAGTTAATGTATGGCCGTTTGTGATTAAAAATATCAAATCGTGTTAAGAAGTTAATGTATGATTAAAATCGCTTCAGATTTTTATATATATGGATAATACCTTAGGAAATAAATTGTGTATATATTTCATACATATGGGTGAAATGCACTTTGTTTATGGGTTTGTTAAAATTTTGAGAAATTTGTTTGTTGAAATAAATTTTGATGTGAAAATTAAAATGTTAAAGGTATGGGAATAATTCTTAACTTCAACTATTTATTGATGTTTATAGCTACTGAATTATGAGCATTCTTCCTAATAGTAACTCAACACATTCTTGTTAAAAGGAAAAAAAGATCATATGCATATCTTCATAAGTAAGAAAAATGGACTATGCACATATCTTCTTGTTATTCTAAGATTAATAAATTAATGTCACTATAATTGAGTTCTTTTTTTTCAAGTTCTCTTTCTTGTTTCCCTCACACATCTATTCAACTCAATGGTCTCTTATTTGATCTTAGATAGCAAGGAATTTTTTGTACTCAGACTTTTTTTCAAATGCCTTTAATTAACAACACTCCAATCTTTTTTTAATGCTTCTTTGTTATTTACTAGGAATAAAAAAAAACATACATATATTTTTTGTTGTGAAGTAAATTCATTACAAAAAATTGTCAAAAACATAAGACATCAATTTCACGGAATGTTAAAAATAGATCTGTCTGAAAATGAGGGTTGTAACTAGCAGGAAATTGTCCATATAGAAAGCCTCATAATAGGAAGTAACATTAAAGGGATGAAAAATACAAAAATAACTTCCATAACTTGAGTGATTCAAAGCAGCGAAGTAAGGTATTCCCACAATTGAGAGAATCTAATCCAAGACATAGATTTTGCTGAAAATAGTTGAGTACTCATATTAGTATAAAACCACAAAATGTGCATTTTGACGAACATGTCCAACATATTATTCATAAAGTAAGTATTCTATATCCAAAGATAATGATCTTTTTGATAAGATGTCTGTTGTTGTGTTTAGTTCTTTATGAATGTGTTGAACATTGATTTCCTGGAAGAAAATCCTCAACTCCAAAGTTCTGACTTTCTAAGAAGCTAAGTTTAAGAGCTCCAAGTGTACTTTTCCTATCAACCATTCTATTAGACATTTGGAATCTCCAAAAAATTGTAAACATCTTATGTTTTTCAATTTTGCAAGATAAAAAAGAGGTCAACAATAAATCAATTATGATTTTGTATTTGTTCCTTTCTTTATACCAATTCTAAACTAAAAAGACTTGGTTCCTATCATTTTAAGTATTTTGTCACCTCCACATCTAGCCCCTTGTGAAACGCCATCAAAGAAACCCACTAGGTGGCATTGAGATAATCTAGGGAGATTGATCCTTCTTTGATTTTCTCCTTTCCGCTTCAGATTATATTCCTTGAAATGTGCCACAATCCTATAGGTTTGAATAATTATATTAATACTTGACCTTTTTAAGATAACCCTATTTCTTAAAAACCACATTCCCCAAGCCACAAAGATTGGAAGGGAGATTTTTTTTTTTGAACTTATTGTTCCAACTACGAAGAGCATCCTCAAAGAAGATATAATCTGTGTTCTCTTTAAAGCCTAAAACTTGTAATACTTAAAGCCATATTTCTTTTGCAATCGTGTAGTAGACAAAATGATGTTCCATCAATTCTTCATGGGTCTTGCAAAGCATACAAAAATTAGAACCTAAGAAACCTCTCTTCTAAAGGTTTTCTGGGGTTAGGATTTTATTTTGTAAAACAAGCCATGTGATACATTTCACCTTGCTTGGAATGTTTTGTCTCCAAATTGAATTGGTCCACCAAAAAAACTCTCTATTCAACAATATTGTGTGTTATGGCTTCATAAGAAAGTTTTTCTCTCACCTTGCCAAAAGAATTATGCCAGCTCTAGACAAGCGAATCATTTGTGTTAGATAATCTGTTATCATTGTTATATAAATCCTTTATGAAAATATTCCATTCTTCAAACAAATAACTAATTAACCCCAAATCAGCAGGAGCCATCCAATAACCAATTAAGAAATTTGTGAACTCTATTTTCTTGACATTGTTCATAGAAAAGGTAACCTTTAAATTTTAGGATCACAACTCTTGAGATAATTTATAGTAGCTAGCTCCTCCTACAATGGGGTCCTTACCAAGAATCACTTGTTTTCCATCCCCAACTTTCGAGGATAACCAATTAAAGAGGAAAGGAAAGGAGTCCATAAGGGCCTTCCAAACAATAGAGCCCCTAGAGATTGACTTAAAAATAGCATTTCTAAGCTAATCAAATACAAACATGTTTCTGAGATAATTTTTCCTTATTACTTGACTCCATAAACCTTCACCAAACAATCCTCTCCACAATTTTTTTAGAGCTAAGGCCTTACCAAGCCAAACCAAGTTCTTAAAACCCCCCTCGAAGCTTGGATAATAATACCTAGTTGACAAGGTAAACCCCCTCATTTCTTTTCTTACTTTTCCATAAAAAATTAAATAACCATTTTCTTAATTTACTCAGAATTGATTTGATAATCTTAGATAAAGACATCGAGAAGACTAGAATATTTTTTAGTACACATTTTATTAATATCACCCTTCCTCCCAATGATAGCTAGTTATAACATCGTAAACTTATATGCTTCTCAAGTTTTCCAAGTAGCCACAACTATTCTTCTTTATTATAACCATTTGGCTTAAGGTAGAATCCCCACAGGGGGTATCACTCAATAAACCTCTGACATATCACATGTGTTCGTGGCATACTAAACAATACCCTTAATTTGACTACATATTGGAAAATATCTCTAAAAATCACATTATTTAACACCCTACCGATACAAACCCAATATAGCTTTAGAATTAAAAAAAACCCCTACTTTCACTAGATATTGTAAGTATCCATTTTTCATTAACATCTTTAATAAACATATATATTGTTTCACTAACTGTGAGCTCCATTTTTTATACTTGTCAATATAAAAATCTTTACCCCCTATTATATGCTTTATATATTATGTCTTTTTTTCCTCAGTATATATCCCCCAATATGAATTCACGTGGTATGGTATTTCTCCCCAGGGAATTCCTCATGAGAATCCCAAATACTTGAATCCTTTGAATACTTGAATACTTGAAGCTATTTGATTTTCAAATTTCCTAACTTTAACATTATCACCAAGAGGCACCCAAATTGTTATTGGAAAAAGAGGAGGACAAGGAACAAAAGGAATACCACGTTCCTCCTCTGTAATAAGAGGTGCTTCATGACTTACAAAAGCTAGGGAAGTAGAAGCATTAGGGGGTTCAAATTCACCATAAAAAGAGATACAAGTCAAACACTCAAACTTTCCTTTAAGGAAATCCCAATAGGTATCTTCCCTATGAAACTCATAACATAGGTGAAGGAATAGATTAGAAAAATCCTCAATTGATTCATGAGGGTTCATTCTAGTTGATCCATCCTTTAAAGGACATCCCAATAATCATACTTATTGAAGGCTAAATGAAGCTCCTTGATGAAGTGTTCAAATGAATGAATGGAAGTGGGTGGTAGGGTGTGACTCCATCAGTTAACTCGACCTTCAAGGATGAGGAAGAAATGTATAAGATCAGAATCTTCACAATCGATTACATAAAATTCAAAAAAATAGAGAAATTTACAAATGTGTTCAACTATGGATATTTCACCCTCACCATCAAATTTTAATTGAGACAAGTTATAAAGAGGTTTGTCGGGAATTAAAATTTACCATTGGTTCTATTGGAAAAACACCCGAGGAGTACGATTTGGGGATGAGAAATTTAAGATAAGAAGTTCAAAATAGACTTAATGGGAACAACTTGTGATCTAGCCCTCCTTCTAGTGCCAACTATTAACGATGCTCGAAATTCGTTAAACAAGTGGGTCACCTAATGGGAAGTCCCAATTAAGCCTCACACATTTTGAGTAGGAGCCTCATCGAGAGTATCATCCCAACCACCATAATTCTAAGACTTTGCATTCATTGCAATAGATAACATAAGAGAGTATGCAAATAACCTTTGAAATCAACAATTAAGTTGACATGGTGAAACACCGACTGCAGTGTAAAAGGAGACTTTCACGAGAGGGAAGTAAGAATGAGTCTCTAGAAGGCATGTAATAATAATATCCTAAGATAGGCACATGAAAAAAAAATAGATTCATTAGTTATCTAGTGAAATAGTTCACGTAGACACAACAAACATTAAAACAAATACAACACACATTCAACAAGATAAGTACCAAATCCAATGAAGTAGTACAATTTCCTTAGTACATATGAACAAAACATATACTATAAACATCTAAATAATAGTCTTACAATATTCACGATACATGCACGAAAATGTGTTGGCTCAACGAGCTTCTGATTATAAGGTGAAATATCCAAGTACACAATTACAATGGCGAGCCACTAGCTCCAATAGTGGAATATTGAGTTAATGCTTGCTTATTTAAAGAATGATCTTTCCTCCTATGCTAAGCTAGAGAAGCCAAGGCTAGCTCTCCAAATTCTAAGCCTCCAAAAGACCTTTTCTTGAGTTATGAGGCTTCATTTATAACAAGAGGAATGGCCTTTCATATCCCCTATGTGATCCAGGTGGAACTCTAAAAAGTACCGCTGGCATGTTAAAAAGGCTTAAAACTCAAAGTTGCAGAATCTGGATAAACTTAGCATCATATCAAAGTGTCTGTAATCCTAATTCCAATGATGTGAATGACAATCGAATCCGAGCTCATATGAAGAAGTTAGAGCAAGTCAAAGTTCATGTTTGACTTGGAAAGGTGGCAGGAGAAGATGACATGGAAGAACTCCCAGCGAATGGGGAAGCGCTAAATGACAGGCCACCATTGGTCCCACATTTCGCTTATGACAGAAGGTAGAGGTTAGCGGTTTCAAATCGGCCCTAGGCAAGAAAATTTGTGATGCGATAATTTCATATCGCAATCACAAAAGGCAAGTGTTTACGAATCAGCCCCAACAAGATCCAAGTTGCGATTGCGATATCGCATATCGCGGATCAGAGGTGGATCAAGTGTTTACGGATTATCCCCAGGAAGTCAGGGTTGCGATGCGATGATCGCAATCACACATTGCAAAGGGAAGGCAGTACAGAATCGACCCCCAATGGTCAGGATTACGATTGTGATATCACAATTGCATATCGCACACACCGTGTGCATAGATCGTAAGATCTGCAGGTTTCGCTGATTCTCAATTTGGGATATGGTGTATCGGTGCCAATGAATTATGGTTCTTCATTCATAGCACTTCCGGGTCAGCTAAATCCATTGGTTTAAGGAGTTAAGTCCCGATTCTCTATGTTTAAGCGTCGATTTATGGAATTAATGGGCGGTTAAGAAGATAAGTAGGAAATAGTCCATGGAACTGTTTTTTGGTATTTTTACTATGTTTAACACGGATGTACCTACACACTATTCTAGGACTGAGAATCTTTGTGTATTGAAACAACCTTCATTCTATGTCGATCATTTTGTTAATTGCTCAGTTCATGAAGGAATCTGTCGACCATAATATATATGGATTATCTGCATAGTATAAGGAGAGGGAAACTACAGGATTTCTCACAATAATATTGTAGAGCCTTGCCTAAAGTATATAAAGGTTCTAAGATGTGCAGGAAGCCCCCTTATCAGAATTGGGCATTCGGGTAGGTGTTTCTACACAATTTTTCGCTAGGATTTTAGTGATGTTGTCTGTTTCTAGAGCTAGGCTCTCCATTTGTCAGTTATCTTCTAGGATGGAGGTATAAGGGTGTTTATGTAAAATCTACTTGTACTTCTTCTCTTTTCATGCCACTTAATAAATGAAGGCCTCCCCACTGTTGAGATGACCCCTGAGACATAATTCGAATTGGAAAAACTCTGTAATCAAATGTCTATGTCCTGATCTCAAGCATGATTATGTTTCTACTCTTCATTTATAAGATTATGTTTTCATGGTTTTTTAATAAGCTCAGTTACATGTAATTCTGATGCATCTATAATAAGAAAATCCTGGATCAAGTGGTATCATAGAAGGTCTTAGTTGATGCGAGTTGCATGAGTACGCTAACCAGAAACAAGCTTCAAAGGATGTGCACTACGAAGCGAAGACATGGAAGATGTTGAAGCGCGTTGGGAAGAGAAGCGGTCTTTTGCTGATAGGAAATTGCATACGTGAATGACCGAATGTGCAACCATGGAGGATGATAAAGAAATGCATGAAGCCTTCCTGAGGATGTCCCAAATGGTGGACATCATGTATGTCATGCATGAGAAAATAAGAGAGGAGGAGAAAGGAAGATCCGAAAGTGATGCTTCATCCACATCTTCTGATGCTTATCCATCTTATTCACCTCCTTCCTTGTCTTCTCATCCCTCAAATGAGGAGATTAACCAGAGGCATAAAGAAGAGAATGAAGAATTAAATAGGCTACTACGGGAAGAGAAAGAGGAGAAATAGAGGTTGCTATGCTAGTTGTAAGCTAAGGGAGAGGCTTTGGAAAAGCTACAGCGTAACTCTCGTGAGGTAAAGAGGAATTCTTCGACTCCATGTTTTTTTCCTGATAATGATTTCACTGCTTTTGAAGAACATACCACAGGTATCGACTCCAAACTGTTAAAGAGAATGGGGTATGAAGGGAAAGGCCTTGACATTAATGGCTAGGGCATCATAAACCCCATCAAAGTAGTGGAATTACCCCAACATACATGACTTGGGTATTTCAAGAAGGAGATTGGGGAATACGCTAAAACAACCAGTGAACCATCTATGACAGATGATGAGAATCCCTCACCAATTCTTTCCAAATCAACCATGGAGGTAAAAGATGTTGATTTATCTTTAGTTCCATCTTCACATTATCTAATTTCTTTTGGAAATGTGGAGATACCCATTAGAGGGACAAGCATGAGACTCCTTACCAAGATGAGGTACAAAGGAGAAGGACTTGGTGTTAATGGACAAGGCATAACTCATCCATTGGAGGTTGAGAAAACATTAGGGTACATTGGGGGACAATTGTGAAAGGTGTCAGAATCTTCCATGACATTGTTGAACCCATCGAGGAAATAGGATGATGGGAATACATCACTATCAACCTATGGCAGTATGCATTGCACAAAAAGAGCTAAGGAAAGCTCTCTTTCCCATGATTGTACCAGAGACCAATAGGAAAGGTATAACAAGTATCAGTATTGTAATGTTCATTTTGATTACAACCATATTGTTAATAATGGACGAAAATCATGGCATAGAAAAACTTTCATTTTTTGTGGATTGCATAACCATGTGTTTGCTGAGCACTGGAGAAGAATAACAGCATGAAAGAGGATGAGGCGTGAAAGACCCTCTTTAAGGCAGGAAAAGAAGAAGAAGGTAAAGTAGATCTGGAGGAAGAAGACTTATCGTAGTCATTGTGACAGAGTTGGTCATCAAAGAGCCACGTGTGGGAGGCTCCATCCACAATAGCGTCACGAGGAAAAAGCATTCGTGCACGAACCAGGTGAAACAATTGTTCCACCAGCAAATGCGCCATAGGGAGATGACCCATTCACTTTGAAGGTGAAAGATGGTTTTTCTAGGTGTGGTAGAATGTCATGGCCTTCTTTTTAAATCATGTTTTATGTGTTAAACTGTAAAAGTGATGATGTGTTTTCCATCACTTGTGGTAGCAACAATGATGTTTGGCCTTATTTTTGTAAATCATATGTTACAATGATGATGTGTTTTCCATCACTTGTTGAAGAAACCACGATGTTTGGCATTGTATTGATAGTTGGGGTATTGTTTCAATTTTATGTAAACATGACCACAGAGTATGTGGTATAAACTTGTGGCAAGTATGGGATGCTTGGCTCGTTATTGGTCATAGAATTAAGCATGTAATTTGCAAGAGTATTGTACTACAAGTTTGCAGGGGACGCAGGTGTCAGCTCATCACTTATGACTCCGAATGACAAAGGTGAAGGAGAAGGAAGGATGGACTTGTTAGGAAACTTGCAGTGCAGACAATTTACAAAGCAACTGTAGATTATTTTAATGCTTTTAGAGGACCAAAAGCTTCTCAATGGGGAGGATTAATCCAGTTGGATCTCTAAAAAGTACTAGTGGCATGGTAAAAAGGCTCAAAACTCAAAGTAGGAGAATCTGGATAAACTTAGCATTGGATCAAAGTGTTTGTCATCCCGATTCCAATGATGTGAATGACACTTGAATCTGAGCTCATATGAAGAAGTTAGAGCAAGTCAAAGTTCATGTTTGACTTGGACAGGTGGAAGGAGAAGATGGCATGACAAAGCTCCCAGCGCATGGGGAGGTGCCAAATGGCAGGCCACCACTACATTTCACTTAGCGCAGAAGGCAGAGGTCAATGGTTTCAAATCGGCCCTAGGAAAGAAAAGTTGCGATGCAATAATCACATATTGCAATCATAGAAGGAAAGTGTTTACGAATTGGCCCCGGTAGGATCCAAGTTGCGATTGCAATATCGCATATCGTGGATCAAAGGTGGATCAATTGTTTATGAATCGGCCCCTGACAATCAGGGTTATGATGAGATTATCAAAACCACACATCACAAAGAGAAGGAAGTACATAATCGGCCCCTGGCAGTCCAGATCGTGAATGTGATACCACAATTTCATATTGCAAACACCAAGGTCATACATAATAAGATCTACAGGTTCTGCAGATTTGCGATTTGTGATATAGTGTATCGGCGCTAATGAATTATCGTTCTCCATTCATAGCACTGTCGGGTCCATTAAAGTCGCTAGTTTAAGGAGTTAAGCATCGATTCTCTGTGTTTAAGCCATCTGTTTAGGGAATTAATGCGAAGTTAAGAAGATAAGCAGGAAATATTCTGTGGAACTTTTTTTTTGGTATTTTTACTATATTTAACAGGGTTGTACCTGTGCACTATTCTGCGACTGAGAATCTCTGTGTATTGAAACAACTTTCCTTCTATGTTTATCATTTTGTTAACTACCTGGTCCATGGAGGAATCTCCCGACCAGAATTTATATGGACTATCTGCATAGGATAAGGAGAGGGAAGATGTGGGAATTATTAGAATACTATTGCATAGTAGTGGCACCTGCTCTTGGCAGGTGGCCAGAACCTTTCCTCAAGTATCTAAAGGTTCCGAGAGGTGCAGGAAGCCCTATTATTATAATTGGGAATTCAAACAAGCGTTTCTGCATGATGTTTCACCATGATTTTAGTGATGCTTTCTGTTTCTAGAGCTGGGATCTCCATTTGTCAGTTATATTCCATATTGGAGGTATAAGGGTGTTTATGTAAAATCTACTTGTACTTCTTCTCTTTTCATGCCACTTAATAAATGAAGGCCTCCCCACTGTTGAGCCAGGCCCAAAGACGTAGTCCGAATTAGACAAACTCCGTAATCAAATCTCTGTGTCTTGATCTCATGCATGATCATGTTTCTACTCTTCGTTTATAAGCTTATGTTTTCATGGTATTTTAATAAGATCGGTTACATGTAATTTCGATGCATCTATAAGAAAAAAATCCTAGATCACTATGACTTTTGAGTTACCCTCATGACTCTTTGACTTCTAATGTGACTTTTGGACTTCTATATGAAGTTTGAAATTTTCCTAAAGACTTTTGTCCATATATGACTATGTGACTTTTGATATTCCATATATAACCTTTGGACTTCCACATATTACATTTTCTCCTTTCCTTTTGATATTACATCATTACATCCACAAATGATTTGGCAATACACATGGACACACATGACACTGTGACGATGCTTGCATAAGTCACAACTTGATAATGATGACATGGAATTCATTATGAGATGGAAATACCAAGCTATTATTATTTTTTCTTTGTCTTTTACCTTTATGAGAGGTTTGTTCAGTACTTCATCTTCATGAAAGATCTAAGTTGTTCTTCATATTCACCATTCAAGGGGTTGAATGATATGGAGTCTGCATCTAGTCCTAATCATTGGTCTTTCATCATAAACTATTTTCCCTTCATATTCTTGTTCACGATCATCTTGTCTTCATAGATTCCCAAGTGTATTCTAGCATAGTTTCCTTCTCCTCTTCTCTAAGCATCATCATTTCACGTCAAGATGTAATACCTGTAAGTTAAATCCACTCATGACAAGACGACATTAGTATAAAAATCTCCTAGTCTAACTTGCATCATGAAAATTATTGATTGAGCTGGAACTCAGTAGTAGACAGGGAGGAATACTCAGGGATTACACAATACAATGTTCCATAGGCCAAGAGTGAGAGATTGAGGCTTGAAACTACGTAATGTGTAGTTCTAGAGGCCTATGAAGAAGGAGTACAGAGTTTAGGGTCACAATGAGGAAGGCTTGCCTACTGTAGTTGCCAATGCACAGTTCTAGAGGGAGACTAGGCAGTTGGATTGTGCATTTTCATAGTTCAAGGAGCTAGGGAGATAGGCTATAGACTGGGATTACGTAATGCGCAGAAAGGGAATGCCTAGGGAAATAATGTATAGCTCGAGAGGTCAGGAGGTCAGGAATGAGCACTATGACTACACAATGCACAATTCTTGGAGACAATGTCTATGCATTACATAGTTCCATGAGGGAGGGATGCAGTGTTGAGGCTTACAATTGTGAAATTCACAATACAGAGGGGAAGAATGAGCTCAGGTTGGTTGGGCATGAAATCTTCCAGAATTTGACTAAGTGTGGGATCAATGAGGCAGAGATGAAACCAAGGTTGGAATTGAACATGATCACACACTGAGAACCATCAACGACACAACATAGAACACTCATCATTCAAAAACAACATGATCCCCTTAATGGGATGACAAAACAAAAATCTCCTCCAAGTGTGACACTCCACATACACTTTGTGATGACAATGAAAACACTTGTATGACAATGCATAAAACTTTGGGAATGAGTCTAATGCATGTATACATGATAGATAAGATCCATTGGTACCAAAGTTTCCTCTTGAAATGAACCATCACTCCACTTTTACAACGTGCGACACTTCCCATGCCAAAATATGACACTTGTGAAAGTAAGAGAAAAGTGCGAACAACACTTGCAAAGGCTTGAATAAATTGAAAGTGAAACATGCCTAGGTGAAGACAACATGAAAACGAAATTTGCTAAAATGAAAGCAAGAAAAAAGTGACAATTGTGAATGTGAAAGTGACACTTGCGAAAAAAAGGTGCACTAGAGTGAGAAATGAGAGAACTCACCAAAATATAAAGCACAATTGCAATCGAAGTGAGAAATATTGTCAATGGAAAGTGCACACTAAGTCTCGACACGTGTTGCGTAGTACATTGTGCTTATGGATTGCCTAATCACTATCACTAGCAATTGTGTAAGCCTTACCTTCAAGAGTTATACATTGTTTATCTAAGCTTGCATAGAAATATGTGCACTTGTGGATTCTTCAAGAACTGAGCATGCATAAGCAAGTGACTTTGACACTTAAAATCTAAGGGAACATCAACCGATTATGAAACAAATATGAATAGTCAAGGAACAATAGATCCTAAGATCACAGGTAAGCTCCAAAATTCAAGTGTAAGCAAAATTTTGAAAAATGTTTATCGTAGCGATAACACCCCATTAAATTTTTAAACTACTATCTTTTTCATGTCATTTAGTTTTACATTTATGAATTTGAATAAGTGCTTTTATAATTTTTCTTTTCAATATTTTCTTTTATTTTAAATTTTAAAATGCTTTATGATTAATTTTAGTTATGTTGTGATGTATAGAAAACAATTATGCATTATTATAAATACATATAATAAATAATGTGAATGCCTTTAATTCTTGTATATTATTTTTACATTTTAAATTTCCCTTACTATTTCCTTAATCACTTTTTTTTTGGCATAAAGTTTATAAAAAAAAATGGTAAAACCTTTAAAAATTTACAAAAACATTGATATAACCAGACTTTAGAGCCCATGATTTCCTAAATGTATATTTAAAAAAATTGTGATAATCCCAGGTTCCCAATAAGATTGTATATTTCCCCGTTTTGGTTTTCTTTAAGAAAAACCTCAAATTCTCGAAACAACCACTCATTCTTCTACATTGCCAAGAAATCTCAATATCCTGAAATATCAGTATATTGGCACCTAATGTTTTCTAGTCTTTATTTTCTTTGATTTACCAATATACCGTATGGTGAGCTTTATCGGTCACTTAACAAATTTCCTCACAAATTTTGAATGACTATTGAAATATTGACATATCGTTTCTTATTATAACCATCTATTAAACTATTATTCTATATGCCTATAGATAATAGTTTATATGGTTGTACCTTATTGTTCTCGTGTTCTTATATTATAATATTGAAGGCTTTCTATAATTATATGATGAACATAACTCTGATATACGGATATGTCGATATGCGAAGTTACCATGTCTCCTCATTTTTGGACAACCAACCATACAGTTACATGTGGTAGATGTTGATGTGGACAACCATATGAATGTGGAAAATGTTGACATGTCATCTGAAAATGTTGACATGTCATGTGGAAAATGTTGACATGGCATTTTCATATTTTTGAAGTTCAAATTTTCCTTTCTTCATTATCATTTTCACAATGCCACATCATCAAACTATTAGTCCCACGTTAATAGATTTTTAAAATTCTTGATATGCATATATGAGAATATTGACATGTCCCTGAGTTTCAGAATCTCTATGCATATTAAAATGCCAATGTGCCAATATCTTGGTAGAGGGAGTTTTTAACAATAATTGATGAAGTCATTTTAATGACATGTGACAACAATACTAGAGAAATCTCAAGTATTTCCTGCTATCCCAAGGTCTTAGTTAACTTCAAGTTTTAATTTTATTTTTACAAATATCAATCATTGATATTTTTCATTATTCCATAGGGCTTGTAACTATAATTTTTTCTATAGTTGTAAATCAATTGTATTAGATACATTTTTTCTAAAAATATTCTGAAAAAAATTGATAATTTTTTTTATAGGATAATAAGAATTTTTCGAGTGAAGCAGTTAAGAATCTATGATCTAATGGATAAAGTAAATATTTTCAAATATGATTCTTATCTAAAATTTTACACATAAGGAAAGCATCAAATTAATGGATAATGAGGAAAATATTTAACAACATCACCTATCTAACTCTCCAAATTGTGCAACAAAATAAATTTGATTAACAAATTGTTTATCTATAGACTTAATTAAGAAAATTATATAGGGATCCAAGGTTTCTGTCATTTTTTTATATATAAATATGGCTCTCAACGATTAGAGGAGGGGGGCTTTATTGAGGAAAGAAATCTTGCACTATCATTAACTTTTGTTTTGAAATGTTTTCTTACCATAATATTCTTCATGAATGTGTCATGTGCAAGTTTCTCATTCTTTCTTTTGGACGTTGGGTCAAGAGTTTTTGTGAGACATTTATGCTCATTTCTATTCATACATTGGAACAATTTATAGATAAGATTTTATTTGATTTTGAGAATTATGATCATAACAAAGTATGTGATGGATTGAATAATATTAGCATAAAACCCGATGAGTCATTAGAATATTTTTATGCAAGGGTTATACATCTTTATTATAGATTTCCATTAAATGATATGCCTTCTATTAGTGAATTTTTTCAGCACCTTATTTCTCTTTTTGATGAACAAGGTCATTCATATCAATACTCATTCATATGATGATTTTGATTTAAATCAAGATCCTAAGGATTTAGAAATTCTAGGTGAACAACATTATTTGACAACTTTCTTCACTCGAATAGATGTGGATTTGGAGGAACATGGTATTTTAGAAGAAGTACACATGACCTTTAGTAATTCTCATTTGCCAAAATTTACTTAAATGATGAAGAGACCACTTGTGTAGACAATGTGGTTTAAATTACCTATGAATAGAAGGAGGAGGTATGTTTGAGTATAGATGAAGAAAATCATCACGTTCCAAAAATATGACCACCACCCCAAGAATGAAAGAGAATGAATCTGAAATTTGTGTTCATAACATGGAACAATATTCTCTTATTTTCACAGAATAAATTTAAGAGAAATTTTCGAGGAACTCCATTGATTATTCTATTGAATTTCCCTCAATGATAAGTCTTGCCCTTCTCATTTTGAAAATATTCTGATTTGTTGTCACCTTTATCTATTTCTAATGAATATGATTTTTCTTTCATAACATTTTATGTTTAGTTTTTTCAATAGTGCACACCATGGATGTTGATTAGTTAATTCAAGGAGAAGAAATAAACACCCAACACTAAAAATTGGCATCAGACATGAATATCCTAATAGAAGAATCATTTCCCTTCGAAAGGATTCTCTTTAAAGAGATGATTTTTATTTTATTTAATCTTCCACTTATTAAGATCCTAATAGAAAAATCATTTCTCTTCAAGAGGATGACGTTTAAAGAGATGATTTTGATTTTATTTAATCTTCCACTTATTATTCTTTGTATCATAAAATGTTAGATGTTTGTGTTACACAAATAATCATTTCAATACCTTTTATTTTTCATTCTACATGGACAAACTCTAAGAAGGTACAAGATGGTAATAATCTACATATAGGAGATTAAAAAAGTAAAACCTTTTTCCACGAACCATTTGGTTTTATACCTTATATTTTTTCTTCATGTAAATAAGGAATTACTATAAAAAAAAAAATATTTCAAACGGGGTCTTCTACTAATTCAAATGCAAGTGTGATTACAAAATATTCTTATTGCACTAGTAACTAATAGGTTAAGATTGAAAGATTTGATAAAATAAATGATGTTAATGGATAATTCTATTATACTAAGAAAATACCTTAAACAATGGTGTAAGATAACGTAGATAAATTATTTAATATTGTTAATTTGACACAAGTTAGTTATTTAGCATAGAAATCTAGGATACTTGTCAAGAAAAGGAGACACTTCAGTTTGAACGGATGATTACATTAGGTTTTTATTATCTTGCTCCAATATTCAAAAAAATCATATCAATAATGCCAATATTCTAACAAAACGTATTCTTCATATCAGTTTTACACATGATTATAATAAAATATACCACTCATATGTAAACTCCTTCAAATATTTCTACAAGAATCATTGTATATAATGTTGAAAATTGTAACTAGGTTCAGTGTTCATTACGATGTAATTGTAACCTTGACATTGTATATGTTTTATAATGAAAGAAAATAAAAATAAATTATAATTTTATTTTTGGAGTATGGGTTTCATACTAAAGCCTGATTCAAAAGAATGTTCTTCATGCTTTTAGGTCTTCTAGGTCTTTCTAGGATAAATAATAATATTGTCCATGCGTTATAGTCCCATTTCGATTCATTGTAATGAAGGAAAAGTTTATTTTTGCAAGAAAAAACAATGGATAAGCCCAAGACTAAGTCGACCCAAGGAGCATATCAAGTCGGCCCGAAGGGAGGGAATTCGAACCTCAAGAAAGGTTATTTAAAGAAGTGAAGCTCAACTCATTTGGACACTTGTCTCAAAAAAGTTTGATATGCAATAGCGAAGGAGAAGAAGAGTAGTTGGGAGGATGAATAAGAGGTGAAAAAGTCAAAGTTTACCAAAGAATATTTTTCCTTGTCTTCCTAGGGTTTGTGAAACTTCTAGTTATCGGAGGCTAAAATTTTGAAGTAGTTGCAAAAGGCTAAAGTTGCAGGGGCTAAAGTTGTAGCATCAAGGAAGCAATATGAAAGTTCTAGAAGTTGTCGCAAGGAATATCTTACTGGGGGGTGGCTTGGGGCTTCGAGGGTTTCTGCAGTTAGTTAGGGTATTTCCTCACCCACCTTACTTGTCACTTGAATGTATTTTATTTTGTTTACATTCATTTTTGTAATGTGTTTATAATAACTTTTATAGGTATACACGTCATCTTTATGATAACATTAATGCTACTCGCACACATATAATTCTATATATGTTTATGATAACTTTCATAAGTGTATGTGTCAACTTTATAATAGCATTAATGATACTCAGACATAAAATTGTAAGTAAGAATTTGAGAATGTTTATAATATTCACATATGTAATCACAATTATGACTTTAATTATGACCATATTCTTACCGTTGTAAGGAATCCCAAGAAAAGAACATCATTTATTCTAATATAGCAACACCATGAAACATTTGCAGCAACCATATGAGTGAAAAATAACTAGGACAATGCTTATGTTTTGATCAAAACAACCAGCATCACATTTACATATATACAAAATGACTAGAGTCATTACAACCCTCCCCCTAAAAGGGAGGGTTGTAATGACTCTAGTCAGATTATGTAGTGTACATAACGAAGTTAATAGAATATGAACGAACCACCTTTGAAGAGGCTGTAAAAAATCAGGCCTTGGAAATATCCCATGAATGAAGAGTATCAATCCTTAATGAAAAGTGGAGTTTGGTAGTTTGCACCTAGGCCCAAAGAGAAATCTGTGGTAACTTCCAAGTGGCTCTATAATATTAAACATGCAACACCTAGGAGTATTGAAAAGTATAAGGTAATATTTGTGTCTAGGGGTTTCTCTCAATAGGAAGGCATCGACTATGAAGAGACGTTTGCACCTACAACAAGGTATACCACTATAAATTCGTTGGTCTCTTTTGGAAACATCCATGGGATGGAACATCCATCAATTGGATGTCAAAATTACATTCCTGAATGACACTATTGATTAATAAGTCTATAAAGAGAAACTCTTTGGATTTGAATTCAAAGACATAGAGACTTATGTTTGCACGTTGAATAAGAAATTGTATGGCCTCAAGCAAGCACCAAGGTCATGGTATGAAAGAATGCGTGCATACTACAAATATTGGGCTTGTTAGAAAAAGAAAATTGATTTGAATATATACATCAAGGTTGTGAAGGATGAGCCTATAATCATTCTTATATGTGTGTGTTATCTTCCCATGACATGTGTGGAAGGTCGTATCCAAGATTGCAAGAAGCAACTAGCGGCATAATTCAACATGACGGATTTAGGGTTGATGCGCTATTATTTGGGACTCAAAGTTTAATGAGATTTATATAGGTCAAGGAAATTATGTGATCTAGATGTTGAAGAGGTTTGACGTGATGGATTACAAACCTATGACTACTCCCATGATCACAAACTTGAAGAGGCTAAGAAATTCTGAGTCAAGCCATGTGGATCCAACCAACTATAGACAATTGATTGGCTTGTTGATGTACATGGTGAATACTCGCGAAAACCTATGCTTTGCAGTGAATGTTCTAAGTTAATTCTAGGTAGAACCAAAGCATGATCATTGGATAACATCCAAGAATATACTCAGATATCACTAAGGAACAATCCACTACTCCCTATAGTATGGAAAGAGGAACGATGTCCACCTGATTGGACATACATATTCCAACTGGGAAGTTAGAGGAAAGGATGGAAGAAGCACTACTGGAGGATGTTTTAGTTTGGGATCCTCCATGGTCTCCTGGATGAGCAAAAAGTAAGAATCAGTTTCTTTGAGTAGTTTCGAGGCTAAATATATTGCAACCTGTGAAGTAAGAAAATAAGTTGTCCAGTTGACAAATTTGTTGTTCAATTTGTTTAAAGGACCAATGGACCCTACATTGATAAATTGTGATAACAACAACTCTATAAGGTTTTCAAGAGACCTAGTGTTTCAAGGAAGGACAAAGCACATAAATAAAAAGTATCACTACATTCAAAAGTTGGTGCAGGATGGAGTGTTGTAGCTATAGTATATCTCCGTTGATGAACATGTAGCTGACATCTCAACAAAATATCTTCTAAACAAGAAGCTTGTGTATTTGAGAGATGAGCTTGGACTAGTTGATATATCCTCCCTAGTTCAGAGGGAGAGATAGACACACATTCTTGTCTTCACTTTTGGAAGAAAGAATGGAGGATTGGGTAAGTATTTGGCATCTGAGACTCTTTGAGGATGAAGTAGGGAACCCAAGATAAGATTATTCATAGAGGACCAATATTGTTTTAGGGTTGGGAATCCATGATAAGAATAATCCTAGATGGACATACACTATGAACACCCAGGCGGGGTATGTGTCTTGAGAGGTAATGAAAATGGTGTATATAATTCATTGGTCTCACTAGCATTGTGCTCTAATCTTGTGGAGAGATAGAGTTGTTAGTCAAGGCCTTGCTATGTGACAGTGTTGGTTGATATGATGCTATACAGATGGGTTACTAATTTGACTCTTCTTATGAGATCTCTTCATATTGAGAATGTCTATGTACCATTTATGAATACCTCCCTAGTTAAGAGGTAGTGTTGAAAAATGTGTAACTAGGTTCGGTCTTCATAAATATGAAGGTACTTTTGATTCTTGTATATTGTAAAATGTTTTGAAGCATGGGTTTCCTGCATATGCTATTTTATTTTAGAGGTCAAGCATCCATTGAGTGTTTCTAGTTTTTTTCCTAGGTCAAGAAGTCAAAAGAGTCATTTTCATATGTTGAAACCCCATCGGGCACATTATAACCTGTTAAAATAGTTATTTTTTAATTTGAAGTGTCAAAATACCTTCCAACACCAAGTCGGCCTACTAGCTAAGAAGTCAGTGTAATTTGAGGAACTTTGTAAACCTTGGAAGCCTATATATATAAGGGAACTCGACCTCTATCATGAAACCAGCTCACAGAAAAGATAGATCAATGACTTAAAAATTATCCTCTTCAAAGGGGGAACCTCCTTTACATTACATAAATGAACAATTATGGGATGATTCAAATGATCGGACTTCCTTGGTATATATAGGAGTCTAAGGATTCACAATATAATTAGAGCCTACATAACAATAATAATAATGTAAGGGAACAACAATAACAATAGTGGGCTTCTATGGGGCACAACAATAATAATAGGGAGCTACACTAATAACAATCACGGGAATACACTAGTATTATAAGGACCTAACATGCCCCTCTCCTTCAAAAAAGTGTTGTGTTCAACGCTTGAGTAGTTCTGCATGATTCTGCACAAAATTCTCATCCTCCCATGTGGAATATTTAGCATGTAAGTTCTTCCACTTAATGAGATATTTTGAAATTAATCGATTCTATAGCTGTCAGGTCCTTGTTTCTGTGATTGCTTCAGGCTCAAATATGATATTTCCTTCTTCATCAAGTTCTAGCAACACTGTTTCAACTGGGAGCTTGTCATCGATACGCCTCTTTAAGCATGAACAAGGAAAACTCAGTGTACATGGGAAGATGCAAGAAAATCCAATTTGTATGCCATAGTACCAATCTTTTGTAACACCTTGTAAAGACCATAGTAATTGGGTGATAATTTATTGTCCTTCTTAGATTTCTTGAGGGACATTTTTTTGTATGGTTGTAGTCATAAAAATATCCAATCACCTACATCAAAACTTCTTTCACTGCAATATCTATATGCATGTTGTCTCATTCCATTATGCGCCAGAGTCAGGTTATCATTTAAGAGTTGGAGAACTTGTTGTTGATGCTTCATGTGATCTTCCACTCCTTGAATCTTATAATTTTCTCTTAAAGATGATGTGATGGATGGTGGATGATATACATGAAGTGTCATAAATAGGGTCATTTTTATTGTAGTATGAAAGGAAGTGTTATACCACCATTCAGCTAGAGTTAACCACTTGACCCATTATGTTTGTTTATCTAATACAAATAAATGAAGATATCCTTCCAAACATTTTTTCACTATCTCATTTTTCTTGTGAGATTGAGGATGATAAGATGAGCTATGAGCTAGTTGAGTACCGAGCCAAGAAAATAATTCCCTTGAAAAATTTCCTGTGAAAATGGGATCTTTGTCACTCGAATAATCTTTGGTTTTCCATGTAGCTTTTGAATTATTTCCATAAATTCAGTAGCAACTATATTGGCTTTAGAAGGATGAGACAATGCACAAAAGTGTGGATACATGGTAAGTTTATCAATTACCACCATGATGACACTCTTTCCTTCAGACTTGGGTAAAACTGTGATAAAATCCATTGAGACACCCTCCCAACACTGCCATGGAATGGCTAGAGGTTGTAACAGACCGAGGGCCTTAATTGTCTCAACTTTATTTTGCTGGAAAACCAAAAATTTTGCCACAAACTTATGAATAGTAGATTTAAGGCCATCCCAAAAACTTTCCTTCTTGACCCTGTGGTAAGTTTGCAAAAACCCTGAGTGTCCTCTTAAGGGGGATTTGTGCACTTCCAAAATAATATTTTTCTTGAGTTGGGAATTATTATAAATATATAAGGGATATTTGTAAGATAATGAATCATTTTTCCAGATAAATGTATCAGATGTACTAGGATCTTGTTGCAACCTTTGAATGAGTGCCCACACCTTTTCGTCATTCTTCCATTCATCCCTTTCTTCAGTTATCCAATGAGGTTGGATAATAGAAATGACACAAACAAATGCTTCCACAACCTCATTATTTCTTAAGAGTGCATCTGCAACAAAAATTTTCTTCCCTTTTTTGTAGATGATTTCAAATTCATCACCCCACATCTTCGTGACACATTTTTTTTGCTCTTCTAAAGATAATATTTGTTCCAAAAAGTATTTAAGACTATCATGATCCATTTTTACCTTCAAGTGTCTTCCCATTAGGTAAGGTCTCTGTTGCTTTAGTGATTGTAGTATTGCCAACATTTACTTCTCATAAATATGTTTGTGTAAATACTTTCTTTTGATTGGACAACTTTTGAAAACAATGGGTTTTCCTTCTTGCATTAAAATAGCACCAAATCCATTTGATGAGGCATCACATTCTACAATAAAGGCTTTTGTGAATTCAGACATACTTAATACTAGTGCTTCGCACATTGCCTCTTTAAGATGTTCAAAGGCCTTAGTCACTTATGGAGTCCAATAAAATGCATATTTCTTTAGTAGTGTTGTTATAGGTGCTTCTATTCTTCCATAATTCTTAACAAACTTGCAATAATACCGTGTCAACCTAAGAAATCCTTGAAGATGTTTTATGGTTATGGATATTTTCCATTCCTTAATGTCTTTAATTTTGTTAGGGTCTAGCTTAACACCCTCATGAGATACAATATGACCCAAATATTCTGCCTCCTATACTCCAAAGAAACATTTGGGGGATTTTTCATATAATTGTTTCTCCTCTAATAATTTGAGCCACGTGTCAACATGTTGAACATGAACCTTCCAAGACTTGATGTAGATTAGTATATCATCAAAAACTACTAACATAAATTATCTAAGGAAGGGTTTGAAAATGGAATTGATCAAACCTTTAAATGTCAAAGGTCCATTAGTAAGGCCAAAAGACATGACCAAAAATTCATAATGACCCTCACGAGTTCTGAATGTCTTTAGTCTTCATTATAATTTTATGATATCCTGAACGAAGACCCAACTTGCTGAAGTAAATTTCTCCATGTAGTTTATCCAACAATTCATCAATGATAGGAATGTGAAATTTGTCTTTAATAGTGAGGTTGTTGAGCTCGCTATAATCTGGACACATACGCCATGATCCATCCTTCTTGTGCACCAATACTACTGGAGCAAAGAAAGAACTTGGACTAGGTTGAATTATACTAGCCTCTAACATTTTTGCAACCATACATTCAATTTCAATCTTTTGGGCATAGGGATATCTGTAAGGTCGTATGTTTGGAGGAACACTTCCTGGAATTAAATGAATAGCATGATCATGATCTTGGAACGCTGGGAGACCTTTGGGAGTCTCAAATTACTTAGAATGATTATCCAAGACTTTTTGGAGATATGAAGAAATATATGATTTTGATATTTGAACCTCTAGTGAGCATAATTTTGCATTTACATCTCATTTTTCTTTCTTCATAAGCTTTTTCATGCCATTAGAGTCAATTATCTTTCCAGTTTTCCCTACGATACCCCTTAATTCAACTTATTTTCCTTCCCAATTTTTTTTTAAAAATAGTTCTTGAAAATTAAACATTGTTGTTCCCAAAGATTGTAACCATTGGACTCCTAGTACAACATCAACACCATCCATTAGAATGGAAAGAATTGGACTATTCAATACATATTCCCCCATAGTTAGCTTAATATTATGGCACTTTCAACATCAATTTATAAATCCTCGATTTACAACCATCACTTGACACTCGAGTGTTGGATATGAAAAGCAATTCAATTCTTTGGCTATCTTACAATGAATAAAATTATGAGTACTACCTAAATCGATCAACACTATTACCTTTTCCTTCTTGATATATCCTTCTATATTGAGAGTTTCAGGATTGGTAATTCTTGTCAATTCATTGCAAGATATGTTTGGATTCATTTCTTCTTCCTTTTGGGTTACTTCATGTTGTATATCCTCTTCTTTTTACGTTTCTTGTTACCTTTCTTCCTCCACTTCACAATCTATGTAGAATAATTTCTTCTCATCACACTTATGACCTTTAGTTTATTTTCTATCAATATTGTAGCAAATCCCTTTTTCTCCTTTTTCCTCCAATTGTTGTGGCATGAACCTTGTAGGTTGTGGAAGCCTAGTAGTAGCAACACTCCCATATTTATAGTTGTGAGTGTTAGACTTCCTTGTTGCCATAATTTCTTTTTCAAATTTTATTGCCACCCTAAATGCCTTGTCCAATAAATTAGGTTCCCAAAGGTGAACCTCATGTTCGATGTTATCCTTCAAATTCCCTATGAATACATCAATCCTATGCTCCTCTATAATATGAGTTATCCTGATATTAAATTTTTGGAATTCCTTAATGTGCTCTGCCATTGTACCCTTTTGTTTGAGATTTATCATTTCGCTAAAGAACGTGTTGCTCTTTGTATCCTCATAATGTGCTATCATTTCCTTCATAAAAATTTACCAAGTGACAAGTGGTTTATGAGAAAAAACCCACTAATACCATACAAATTTATTGGGTTCTAAATATAAAGATTCAATGCATACCTTTTGTGTGTGGTGCACATCATTTAGATCAAAATATTGCTCAATTTGTAGTATCCATGTTACCGGATCCTTACCATCAAACTTCCTCATATCTATCTTTTAAATGTGGTTGTTCTTAAACCCCACATTGGAGTCTCTAAAATCATAATTCATATTCCATTTGTCCTCATCATGATTTTAATGGGCCTTGTCACTACCGAGAAGTCTTTCTTGCAATAACCTTGTCAAACCTTCCATGTTTTCTTTCAAACCATCCATATTAGCTTCCATCCCATCCTTAAAACCTTCCATGTCTAATTTTAAACCCTCCATGTCCCCTTTTAAATCATCCCTGTCCCATTTAAGTTCATATTTTGTTGTTCTTTGTGAGTGAAATTTGTTGCACTTGGTCTCGTAATTTTGATATATCATGTTGCAATTCTTCCTCTTCATGCATCATAGTAGAGCTTTTTGAGGGATTAATGGGTGTACAATTATTTTTTTAGGAGACATTGTATAACCTAATATTGATATCTATGCTTCAATATGCCCTTGGAATCACTTCAAACCAATTTTTGAAACAAAAGATGTAAAGTTTCAAAAAATACACACCTTTTTCTTTCTTTTTAGGAGTTCCATATTGAATTTGTTGTATCTTTGTAATTTTAAATATCCAAGGTCTGAAATTTCATCCTCTGGTAGCCCTATGAGGCTTCTTTCAAACCCCACAATTCAGACCAAGATTGGATTCTTCAAGAAATAGTTATTCCCAATATCCCATGATGACCAGATTATAAATTTGTTCAGTAGAGCAAAATTGTACTGAGTTCCATGTGTCACTATTTCGACCTTTGTCCTTGAAAATGATAAAAAAAGAAGATAAAGACTATTTGATTTCAGTCACTTTTTACGAAATTCAAATCAAATTCGCGGAGAGAAGGTTATGACAATTTTCCCTAGGTCACCTATTTGAGATTGAATTTTGGATCCTTCAAAAAGCCCTATCTTCCTTATATCATATCTATGAAAATATAGTGAACCAAACTCTAAAAGTTTTACACGAAATTCACAACGCTTTTGGCTCCATGTGGTAAAAATTTCATTGTCTTAAGCATAGTAGAAAAAACGTTATAGCGAAAATTCTAAGATGACCTGTTTGAAGAAGTGAAACCCTAGAATCCAAAGCTTTGATATGAAATGTTAAGCAACCAGCTCACAAAAATTACATATCAACAACTTAAAACTTATCCTCTTCGAGGGGGAAACCTCATTTACATTACATAAATGAACAATTCTTGGATGATTCAAGTGATAAGACATCATTGGTATATATAGGAGTCTAAGGGTTCACAATATAATTAGACCCTACATAATAATAATAATGTAAGGGCACAACAATAACAATAGTGTGCTTCTATGGGGCACAACAATTTGTTCTCTACGAAAATATTTGAATGTCTGACTGACATACTCCCCACCATTATCCATGGGTAGATTCTTGATAAAAAGGGAGGATTGCTTTTCAAAAATAGCTTTAAAATTTTTGAAAGGGGCTAAGACTTCACTTTTAAACTTAAGAAAATATACCCAAGATTTGCAAGAGAAATCACCAATGAAGTTAAGTGCATACTTAGCTTCTAAAAAATAACGAGTTGGAAAAATCATAAGATCACTATGCACTAAATCGAGAGGAACAATAGCCCACAATGCTTTCCCTTTTCAAAAGGGATCTTGATGTTGTTTTCCAAGAACACATCCTGGACAAACTCCATCTGTGCATCACACCTTAGGAAGCCCAATAACAAGATTTTGAAAATTCATTTGCTGCAAATATCTATACTTAAGGTGTCCAAACCTTTCATGCCAAATCTTACTTAATGAATTAACATGTGCAATAAAAGGGTTATCAAAAGTAGGCTCAAACTTGAAAATCTATATAAGTGAGAGTTGTGATCTATCTGTCCATATTCAACAAAAACTTCTAGATCTTGTAGTTCTTGAATGACTACATCATTGGGAGAAAACTCAACTATTTTCCCATCACCAGAATGGAAGACCTGATAAATAGAAATTAAATTTGCGCAGATGTCAGGCACTAGAAAAAAATTCTTGATGCAACCATAATATAACTACACAGTGCATGATCCATGAACATCAAGCTATAAAGAGTCTCCCACTGCAATCTGGGAAACATTGCAAATAGATGGAGATGGAAGCAACTTACTGGAATGATTCATATGATGAGATGCACCTGAGTCAAATATATAGCAATTTGAGAATGCATGTAATGCTCAAACAGATAAAGCATGTCCTCTACTAGATGAAGAGGGTTTGGATACTGAAATATTATGTTGTTTCATCACTTTATTCAATTCTTCAAGTTTTTTATAACACTTAGATTTTTGATGCCCTTCTCCTCCAAAAAATCTGGAAGTTTCATTTGACCTCTTCTTCCATGGCTTTGAGGAAGACCTTTTGGACTTGGAAGAGGATGGAGAGGGATTTTACTTTTGCTGGGGTTTGAAGGGAGGCTCACTACTTTGAGTAGAATGCTTCTTCGTATGAGGACTAGTCTTGGATTTTCCTTTGGAGATATGTGCTACAAGAGCTTGAGATGTAGATCTTGAAAGAGCATCTAACCGCTGAAGCTTAGATTGTTCTCTTGTTAAGCATTCACAAAGTAACTCAAAAGAAGGCATTTTAAAATGATCACCAAGTGCATCCATTATAGACTAAAATGTAGAAGAAAATACATGATACAAACCCTTCAGCTTGGATAAAATCAAGAAAATCCACTCAATATTTGATTTGGTGTGTTCACATCCTTTTAACTGTGCAACCAATGACTGAAATTGACAAGATAATCTGCAATAGAGGCATGCTCATAAGGGATCAATGAAGACAATTTGACTTCGAATTGTAATGCCTTGAACTCGTCTACTTTGCCAGATAGAGAGGTAATCTTGTCCCAACTTTTCTTCAGAGTATCACATTTATCAAGATGGAATAACAAATTGTCTGAAACATGAAGGCTAGTTAAACCCATGGCTTCGTCAAGCTTGATTCTTTAAGAAAACTTCTCCATTTCTTTGGTGAAGGTGGGTTGATTTTCTACTAAAATTTTCCACAATCCCTTTGATTGGAGTTGTTGCATTTTGAGCTTCCATGTATGATAATTATGGGGAGTGAGGAGCTCAACGGTCCTCAATTTTGCCATGTTATCACAAATAATAAAAGACGCCACATGACAGAAAAATAACAAATTGAGGAAAAAAAGCCAATATCGACAGATGTTGGACTTATGACATGGTCCAAAAAATCTGCTAAATGCAGATTTAATAGAGTTCTTGCACTCTCTAAAGATGGGGTGTCACAAACTCAATGATTGCAAAGTTGAGCAATCAATCTGGCTCTAGAAATCATAAGGTTGAATGTGCCCCACCAAACGGCCACAAAAAAGTGGAATGCATCAACAAAGAAGACAAAGGTTTATGTTGCGCTATGCAATTATTCTCCTCCAAGATTGAGCCAATATGGGTCTAATTTGTATGGATATAAGTCCAAGAAAACAATCATAAAAAATTGATGGAAACAATCAAACAAAGGGAAGGGGCTCGTAGATCTACTCTGATACCATGAAAGAGTCTCAAACTCTCCGAGATCATACTAAAAAGCTAACCCTCTACTTTATTAAATACATAAAAAACGAATTTGTATATATACAATGGGATGAGACCCATCGATAACCTCCATAGTGGGGAAAATAGAAAACCTACTTGAGCTTACAACTCACAACGAAAACTAATTTCCTTGGAATTTACTTTCTTTAAAAATAACCAACACCAACACAATTCATTCTGTATACATTCATTGATGACATCACTTAAACATATAAAAGATCATTTTACTATGTTATTCATAGACAATATTAAATGGACTCTCTATTAATTATTCATAAACCAGTCAACAAACTTTTGTTATCTTCAAACAACATCTTAGTTTATTTCAGCGTTCCCTTTTTCCCTGACTTCTAGGGAATGCTTGTTATAATTAACGTTCAGAATTTGTATTGATTTAATCCTATATTTGTTTTATTTACTTTCACGTTAAATCATGAATTGACATACCATCCTAGATCCATCTAACTTTGGATCTATCATGCACTGAGAGGGATTAAATCCCTCAAGGTGCAAACTTTCTTTTTGGAGTGTGGAATTTGAGGAAAGGTTTGCACCTCGAGGGATTTTATCCCTCTCGGGGCATGACAAATTTGAAGCTAGATGGATCTAGGTTGGTTCCAGTTGAGGGTGACAATGACACATTTTTAGATTATCATTATTATGTATATGTTTGAGATGAACTTCATACTTTGAGATTTACATTATGTTTTTTTTGTTTGACATGGCTACATCATTCTCTTCTTTAATTTTGTTTTTGTTTCTTGCCTTGAATGGTTTGTGTGTATGCGCTTGGATGCTTTGAGTGGTTTGTGTGTTTATGTGTTTGGATTTGGATGGTAATGTTTGTGAATGTTACAAATTTTGTGTTATATTTCTATTTGCGTATGTAATTTTATATTAGTAATTAGTTGGTGATTGTGAAGGGAGAAAATCATGTCGATAGTTTGCAAGAGGATTGATACTGCACATATATTTCATTTAATTTTAGGTATCACAACTTTTGACAATTAATAATTCCTAATAGTGTCCCTCTAGTTATTACTAAATATATTTTGAAGAGTAGTTTTAATAATTTATTGTATCAAGATTGCTCTTGAAATGTTTCGTTTCATTGCTAATGTGTTAATTTATTTCCTTCAAAACATTTTGATGATTTATTTATTTTATCTATAGTTTGTTTGCAAAATTCAAGAAATAATTTAATTTTGTTTTTTTTAATGAGTGGTCAGATTTACAAAATGTTTAAATTATTTTTTAGTTTTCCATCTTTTCATATTGATTATATGAAAAGGATAGTTGATATTGTAAACTATTCAATTCGTTAACTTGAACTATTGTAGTAGACATCAAACTTTGTCGGAAAGTTATGGAAATTCCAGTCATATTTAGAGAAAATCCGACAAGGATTTTTGTAAATCCAAGTTATTGTTGTTAAACTTCAAAATTTTAGGTGTCCTAGACGTTTTTGATGGTGATGAATCCATTTCCACCATCAAAAACAAGATTCAAACACTGCCTCTACAAGATTTTTTGAAATTTGCTTGTCCGGATTTTGGCCACTTTTGGTCGTCTGGGCAAATTCCTCCACCTCGTTAGACGATTCTTGTTGAATTACTATAACACAAAAATCAAAGCAAATTGTCAATCATTTTTTTTTGCATACACTAAAATCAATGCACATTGTTAATCCAATAAGTTTAAGTTTGTGTACCATCATACATTGAGTTACATCAAATCAGAAATCAACATCTACACTAAAATTAATGCATCCAATGCACACAATCAGATAAAATTAGAAAACTTCTACACTGAAATCAATGAATCTAATGCAAACAATCAATAAGATTAGAAATCAACATATACAATAAAATCAATAAATCTAGTGCAAACAATCAAATGATTATAAATCACCATCTACATTGAAATCAATGCATCTAGTGCAAACAATCAAATACGATTAGAAAACAACATCTACACTAAAATCAATGCATATAGTGCAAATAGTCAAATAGGATTAGAAATCACCACATACACTAAAATTGATGGATCTGGTGCAAGCAATCAAATAGGATTAGAAATCACAATCTACACTTAAATCAATGCATATAGTGCAAGAAATCAAATAGGATTAGAAATCACCATCTACACCGAAATCAATGCATTTAGTGCAAGCAATCAAATAGAATTGGAGATCACCATCTGCATTGAAATCAATGTATTCAGTGAAAGTAATCAAATAGAATTAGAAAACATCTACACTGAAATCAATGCATCTAGTGCAGGCAATCAAATAGGATTAGAAATAAACTTCTACACTGAAATCAATTCATCTAGTGCAAGAAATGAAATATCATTAGAAATCAACATCTACATTGAAATTAATGCATCTAATGCAAGTAATAAAATAGGATTAGAAATCACCATGTACCATGAATTCATTGCATTTAGTTCAATAAATCCTCTTCCCTCTCACCCCCCTCCATCTATATCTATATCTCCCTCCATCTCTCCTTCTTTATCTCTCTATCTCACCCCCAAACATACACACACTCTCTCCATCTCTTCCTTTTCATTTCCTCTCTCTCCCTCTCTCCACTTTTCTCTCTATATGTCTTTTTTCTTCCCTCCCTTTCTCCCCTTGCAAATCCAACTCTTTGTCCTCCCTCTCTCCTCCTCTCTCTCAAGTCGTCTCTCTCTCTTTCTCTCCTAAATCCCTCTCTCCCCCATCTCTCTCTCTCTCTCTCTCTCTCTCTCTCTCTCTCTGTTCCCTCCAACCTTTTCATTATCTCCCTCCCTCTCTCCTTCTCTCTCTCCCCCTCTCTCCCCCCTCCATCTTTGTGTTTCCCTCTCTCTCTTACCCTTCTCTCTCTCTCACTCCTCTCCTCTCTCTCTCCATTCCTCCTTTCCCATGTCCTTCAATTTATCTTATTCAATGCAAGTAATCAAATAGGATTAGAAATCACCATATACACTGAAATTAATACATCTAGTGCAAGAATTCTTCTTCCCTCTCTCCCCCCTCCACTTATATCTATATCTCCTTCCATCTCTCCTTCTTTGTCTCTCTAACTCGCACTCCCCCTACCCCCACTAAACACACATGTTTTCTCCCTCCATATCTATCTATCTCTCTCTTCTTCCCTCTCTTCACCTTCCATCTATATATCTATCTCTCTCTTCTTCCCTCTCTTCACCTTCCATCTATATATCTATCTCTCTCTGTCTCTCTTTTATCTCTCTATATCACCCCCAAAACATACATACTATTTCTCCATATTTATCTATCTATCCCTTCTTCCTTTCCCACTCTCTCTTTCTTCCCCTTCTCTCCCTCTCCCCCCGCTTCTATCTCTCTTCCCTCTTGCTCTCCTCTTTTCATCTCTCTCCATCTCCCTTATCACCCCCCTCTCATTCCCCACCTTTCTCTCTCTATGTCTTTCTTGTTACCTCCCTCTTTCTCTCCCTCCCTCTCTCCTCTCTCTAATCCAAGCTCTCTTCCTTCCACTCCCTCCCCTTCTCTCCCACCTCCCTCTATCTCCCCTCCTTATCTCTTTGTCTTTGTCTCTATCTCTCTCTCTCCCCCCACCCTCCAAAGTTATCACTATCTCTCCTTCTCTCCCCCTTTTCTCCCTATCTCTCATTCTCTATCTCACTATCTCACCACAAACATATACACTCTCTCTCCAGCTCTCCCTCACTCCCTCTCTCTCTCTCCACTTTTTTGTATGTGATTCTTCTTCCCTCCCTCTCTCCTCCTGTCTCTACATTCCTCTCTCATCCTTCCTCTCTCTCCCTTTCTCTTCCTTCCTCTCACTCCCTCTATCTCTCCACCTCTATCACTATGTCTTTGTTCTACACTCCCATATATATCTCGAGTTAATATATATCATGATATATTAATATATATTATAATATGACAAATTTAATATTATTGTATTAATCCTAAGTTATTAAATTGATAATATTAATATGAATATTAGATTAATGATATTTTTTATATAGCATGACAACAAAATTTCCAAATATTACAACTTTGACATTGAAATATTTATGTCTTTAGAGATTTTAATATATTCATAGGATACAATGCTTCTTAATTCATTTTACAAATATTTAATTAAAAGAAATATTAAAAGATTTTGGAGCAAGATTTTTGGATTCTTTGTGTTGAAATAACCTTTTTATTTTATTTTAGGAAATGTTTTTTACTTTATTTTAGGAAATGGTATTGACTTTAGTAAAGAATAAATTTTTTTAAAATTTTTAAAATTTGGAATTTTAATGTGGTAAATTTTTTTGTTAAAAGTAATATTTCATAGGTTGAATTTGAATAACTATATAAAACATTTAAATTAATTTTTTTATTTTTAGATTTTAATTTTTTTTTGTTTTGATCAATATTAACAAAATTTCAACTTTCATGATGGACAGACAAACTTACACATCATATTAGACAATAAAAGAAAATCTAAAACACTTAATAATGAGGTTATAGGTCAAGTATACCGTGAAAAAGAATTCAGCTTGTCATGTGTGTTCAACCTGTGGACGTTATCTTACACTTCTACTTAAAAGTGGATGCTTTATTCAAACGCAAATCAGTATACTAGTGCCCACAAGAAGATAAAGAAAATAATAATAATATAAATATTATAGAAAGAAGATGCTTGATCAAATGAAACGAATAGTGCGTTGAACACTGAGAAGTGATGGGTTGTTGATGACGTACACGAAGAGAAGATCTGGAAAATGCTTTTGTTCACCTGCAATTGCATGTAGAATATAATCTAGACCCGCAATAAGATGAAGTCCCAGGCGAATACAGCTTTCTTGTTCTGCGTGTTCTCTGTAAGGGTTCAGTGAATTCAACTTTTGCTTTTCTACCGAAAGGGAAAGCGGATGATCAACTTGACACATCAGCATCAAACTTTAATTGACAATCAAACAAACCAGCACATGGATGAGAATATCATCCGGAGGAAAAGATGGCATCCGAAGGACTTCGATCACTTTCAAGCCGTGACGGATGGCATCCATATCAAGATCCGAAAAGAAAGATGAAGATGCCCACATTAAAAAAAGAAAAATGTCTTCCTTGGTAGAAAAGAAATGTGAGGAAGAGTATTAAACAGAGGATGGGGAGAAAGATTATCAGAGCAAGCTATCGAAGGAGAGAACCACCCGCGCATTGAACTGAGCAAGGGATGAAACAGAATTAATTTTGATTAACATTTTATTAACCTTTGACTCTGCCTTGGCCTATGGCAGTTCCTGAAGGTCACACCGATTGGGGCGTGATACAAGGCGTAGTCAGGTAGTTGCTGCAACAGTTGGGACTCTCCCAAGTTATTCTCAGCTGCAACATTCCCAAGTTATTCACAGTGTTGCAGCCGAGAATATTATGGGGAGAGTACAATTGGTCACAACAACCAGCGGACTTCACGTTGTATGAGTTCCCCAACTGGCGTGAGCTTTATGAACTGCCATAAGCCAAAGCAGATTTGCAATGCTGATAAAACATTATGCAAAGTTAATTCCGTTTTTGATAGTCGAGTGTGCAAATATTTCTCCTCCTCTTCATAATAACCTTCAACATTTTTCTTTTTAAGCAGGTAAGGAAAAAGTTTTTTTCACTTCAATAATTCTGTGAGCATATTTTTCTCTGTTTTTCGATCTTGATATGCATGCCATCCCACACCGTTTGAAAGCTGTTGAAGTCCTGATGATGCCATTCTTTCATTGCAGGTATAATGCCTTATGTTTATCTCCTTTCGTTTTGGGAGTAAAAGCGAAAGATTACTTCGGATGTGAACCATGAAATCCTTAATGGAAAAGATGAATTTGTGGTGTGAAATTCGGAATCCTTAAAGATGAACACGCAGTAGAGGAAGGCCGTCTTCTTCATCTTATTACGTGTTGAAGATGATATTTACACAGATAGTTGTTCTTCTATTGGAAATGGGGTGTGGTGCATTCGTAGAAGTTAAGAATATTGGAATATTCTTCTACTGCTTGTAGATGGAAGGTTATCATTACGGAACATTGAAAATTGAAAATTTGAATGTATACTTAAAATTTAAGATTATTGGAACATTTTTGGCTTTTTTTAATGGAGAGTTATAGTTATGTAAGATTGATAATGGAAAACTGATTTTATTTAAAAGATCGATAATTGAAAAATTGATTTTGTTTGGAAGGTTGATTAGAATGGGGTTTTCTAATTAACTGATGTTTTTTGTTTTATTTTGGGAGATTTTGACTTGGAAAAAAAAATAGGTAAAATTTTGCTTTGTGTTATTTAAATTAAGTTTTTGATTATCTATATGGATTCAGCACTTTAAAAATGCTAAGACACTTGGATTGTGAAGACTTCACAAAACAAATTAATTCTAAATTCTAAACAAATTTGACAAGAAAATACCACCGGAAGAAACCTGGGTCAGAAGTGAACATGGTTTAGGGTTGTGCGCTTTGAAATTTAGGCAGCACTGGTTAGGGTTTTCCTGATGTGGTTGCATTTTCCTGGTAACAAAAATAGTACTTTACTTTCATAGAGAATTTGGTTTCCAACCTTGAGTTATATAAAATCTAAATCTATATAAATCAACTGATATACACCCCATAGGTGAACCAACGTATACTTTGGCCTAGGCTCACTCAAACATGATTGTAATACTGTTACCATCGATTACGCGTTGATGTAGTGATTTCAGTAAAAATAATATAGAATATATTAATGTCCTTTGTAATATGCTATGTTGCACGGGAACCGTTCCTGGGAGCTGCGAAACCCGTTCCAGTGGTTCCCACGCTCCTTGGAATTTTGGAGCTGCACAGGAATGTTCCGTTTTCTGTGGGAATGGTAAAAGAAACTTTGGATGGTTTCCGGCACTGGTCAGACTTAAATTTACAACGCTCCAGCGTTCCCATGTGGACTCATGTGGAAATTGGAATTGACAGCGGTCTTTTAGCTATGACAGCTAGTTTCGAACCAAACATTCCTGTATGGTTTCGGTGGAAACTGCCAGCGTGATATGAAAATTAGCTACTTGAATTCACTAATTTTATAATCTAGTAATTTTCACTTTGAATTCACCTACGAAATTGCAGAATTTAGTAATTGAATTCACCCATGAAATTGTATAGTGGATTACGAACAATATGGTAAGTCAAAAATACTGTAAACCCCAAAGAAAAAGACCTGGGCAGAGAAAGACGCAAGACGCACTTGCTGTTACACATTGTATGATCAGAGAGAGAAATACGCACTTGTTATTAATAGACGATGCACTATTCTTCTTTCCACCAGTTTCTGTGGATATCAATGGGCGGGAATGATTTTGGCGCCAAAAAACCCTTCAGTTTTTCCATAAATGCTGGTTGCTTAGTTGTTGTTTGGCGTTGAGAGCGGAGAGCTAAGTGTGTTGAGAGCGGACAACTGAGTGTGTTGAGAGTTGGAGCGCTGCCCTTCAGCGATAAACTACTTGTTTCGTTTTCATAATTTGCTTTAGTTGTTGTTTGGCCTTGAGAGCGGAGAGCTAAGTGTGTTGAGAGCGGAGAGCTGAGTGTGTTAAGAGTTGGAGCACTGCCCTTCAGCGATAAACTACTTGTTTCGTTTTCATAAGTTCAGGTAAAAGAACAAATCAAGCATATTTTATTTTTATTTTTGTTTTTTATATATTTGAGTTGTGTGGGAATGCAGCATTTAAAAATTTAGGCGGAGAGCTCATGGCTTAAACATTTACATGTACGATCCAACATTTTACTCAAATATGTTCATGGATACAACGAATGATTAATTCAAAAGAAAATAATAAGACATGGCTTCAAACTTAAATCACTAAATTTCTTAAAGAAATATCTGTAAATTCTTTTTCTTACCTCTGTAACTTATATTAACGTAATTTTAGTAAAGGTTCACGGTATTGGTAAATATTTTTTTTTTTTAGTAATATATATCTTTTTGCTATGGCAGCTGTATTTTTATTATATTTTTTTTTATTATATATATTATTTTTTTATTATATAATATTGCTGCTTCCAATTAACAATTTCCTGAAAAATTTGGGGAAACCTCTAGCCGTTCCAGACACCCGTACCCAAGTTCCACATGTTCCCAAGTTCTAAAAACTCGTGAACATAGTATAAATATGAAATAAAGAATGAGTTGAACTCTGAGCAGTGATGGATTGCTGACCATGTACATGAAAAGAAGAGGATCTTTGAGAAAAGAAAATGATGTTGTTAACATGCAGACCAACGGCATGTGATCCTGGACCCGCAATAAGATGAAGACCAAGAATTCATCTCTAAGGGTTCAATGAATTTCTCTTTTGCTTTTCTACTGAAAGCGAAAGCAGAAGATCAACTTGACACATCATCATCAAACTTTAATTGACAATGAAACCAACCAGCACATGGATGAGCATATCATCTGGAAAAAACGATGGCATCCTAAGGACTTCGATCGCTTTTAACCCGTGAGGGATGGCTTGCATGTCAAGATCCAAAAAAAAAAGATGAATACAGGTAAAAAATATTTAAAAAAAAAAGGGAGAAATGCCTTCCTTTGTAGAAAAGAAATGTGACGAAGAGTATTGAACGGAGGAGTTGGAGAAAGATTAGCAGAGCGAGCTATCTAAGGAGAGAACCAGTGGCGTATTGAACAGAGCATGCCATTGGTGGAGTAAGTACGTCCAGGGACGAAACAGAATTAATTTTGATTAACATTTTATTAACCTTCAACTCTGCCTTGGCCTATGGCAGTTCCTGAAGGTCACATCGATTGGGACGTGATACAAGGCGTAGTCGGCTGGCTGCTGCCACCGTTGGGACTCTCCCAACCTATTCTCATCTGCAACATTAAAAAGTTATTTACATTGTTGCAGCCGAGAATAATATGGGAAGACTCCAAAGGGTCGCACCAACCAGCCAATTGCACTTTGTATGAGCGCCCCAACTGGTGTGAGCTTTGGGAATTGCCATAAGCCAAGCCAGAATTGCATGCTAATAAAACATTATCCGAAATTAATTCAGTTTTGTTGGTTGACATACTTCCTCCGCCAATGACACGCTCAGTTCAATTTGCTGATGGTTCGCTATCTTCTTGGATAGCTAATATTGCAAAATCTCTTTTTTTCATAGCTTACTCAGCAAATTTGTTTCTTATTTTTGTTTATTTGTGAAGTTATTTGGGATGACACGCTCAGTTCAATTTGCTGATGGTTCGCTATCTTCTTGGATAGCTAATATTGCAAAATCTCTTCTTTGAATAGCTTACACAGTAAATTTGTTTTTTATTTTTGTTTGTTTGTGAAGTTATTTGTGATGACACGCTCAGTTCAATCTGCTGATGGTTCGCTATCTTCTTGGATAGCTAATATTGCAAAATCTCTTTTTTTGATAGCTTACAGCAAATTTGTTTCTTATTTTTGTTTGTGAAGTTATTTGTGATTTTCTAAGTTTGAAGAACCACGACTACATCCTTAAGCACAGGGCACGATTATCTAATAAAATTCGATCCTTAGTTGCCTTATTGAAGAGACTCATCCTCAACAAATTATACTAGTAAAATTTAACTAAATCTTTCTTATATTCTTAATAACTTTCATCATTTTTTTTGTCTAACCAAAAAGGAGTTTTTTTTTTTTTTTTAATTACTGTGTGGGCATATTTTTTTTTCTATTTGGATCTTGATATACATGTCATCCCTCACTGATTCAAAGCCATTGAATTCCTTATGATGCATCTTTTCCTTATTGTTATCCATATATTTGTTGGTTTGCTTCTTAATTAAGGTTTGATGCTAATGCCTGTTGGGTATTTTTAAATGGGAAATACCAAAACCAATCATGCAAATACCACAGAGCCAATGCTCTGTTTCATTTCTTCCAGGACCTTTGCACAGCGAAGCTATTAAAAACAAAATGACTCAAAACAGTCCATTTCACAGCCATAAAATACTTCTATTGCTTAAAAACAAAAACTGTTACACACTTCATCCTCTGCGCAGAGAGGGATTCACTGGAGAAACTCTGTCTCCTCATTTCTGGTCTTCCACTGCTGTGGGCATTACAACAACTTCTGTTTTACAATGGGGTAAAAAAAAATTACATCCCCTGCTCCTGATATCTCGCACTGCTGTGCGTTTAACATTTACCACAAAATTACATACGCCTCTGTTCAGTTTTTACCGCACTGCTGTGCGTTCATTACAACAAAAATTCACCACCGCCACCGTGCGCAGGCACAACATTGCTCTTTGTTCTCTGAGCAATTACTCCCGTGCAGCACACCACACTTTTGCCTATTCTCTCTTTACCGCACTGCTGTGCGTTCAATATATGGCACAAAACAAAAACATGCACATCCTCGGTGCGCAGTCACCATACCCAAAAGACTTATTTCATTTCGACGACCACACACGCGGGCTTACATAACATATAAAAAACATACATAAAAAAACGTGGCCCATACTAATATTAAAGGCCCACACCTAAACTACGTACATGCATATATAAAAATATATGATAACGTGCCCATAACCATTTAAAGGGCGCTCACCAAAAAACTACGTCAAGCATTAAAATCATTAACTCTTCCATTCTCGGCGGTCAACCAAAAATCGAACACTCCACGCAAACCTTGAATTGACGTTGATCGTATGCAGGTGTGCAGCTTCGGACAATCAATGGCGGAGGACACGAGAGCAAATCCGACGGTGGACAACAATATCGGAAACCCATTTTCTGCAGAGCTTTACCTTCCGAGATTCTTACGTTGGCTTACGTCAGGGGTGAACCACGTGTCAGCTCCAAATTTTCTCGGGTTCAAAATTACGGAAAGTCCCTTTGCCGGAATGTGACCCGAGAACTCTCCGGCGGGTTTGCTGACCGGTTTCTGGCAATGTTTCCAGCTGCGTTGAAATTACGATTTCAACACTCCCCTTTAATTTCAACAGCTGGGCATTCGGTCATACCCAGACTCTTCCTCTCGTAGAGGGATTCCTTAGTAGTGCTGTTACAAAGATATCTTCCTCACATAGAGGGATTCACCAACTGCTTCTGATGCAGTTCACAAACAAACAAAGTTGTCTTCCTCTTAATAGAGGGATTAACCTGAAACTGTGCTTAAGAGCACCTTCCTCATGACAGAGGGATTCACCATAACAATGTGCTGAAGAGCACCTTCCTCTTGACTGAGGGATTCACCTATGACTATGCTGAAAAGCATCATCCTCTTGATAGAGGGATTTACCATACTATGCTGAAAAGCATCTTCCTCTTCACTGAGGGATTACAAACAGACACTGCTTTACATGCAGTTTCAAAACAAACAATCATTGCACTGCTGTGTGTGGAAACTCATTACAATGTTCTTTTATGCTGATGCATATTCTCTGCTGCATTGTTGTGCCATCTTCTTTACTGTGTCTATCCCACACTGCTGTGTCTACACTTGCTGTTGTGTTGCTGCACTTCACTTACATTTCTTTGCAAACTCTGCATTGCTGTGCATTCTTCAAAGACAAGATACTCTGTCTTTTTTGGAACAATTACACTGTCCCAACTTACAAATTTACACTGTTGTGTGTAAACATTTCTTACATTCACTGTTGTTGCATATGTTGCATTTCAATTCAATGAACAACAAATTCATTACATTTACCTTTACTGCTGTAAGGAAAATTTCTTTTGCATGTGCTGCTGTTCAAAACTTCTTGCTGCTGCATTTTTCATATTCACTGCTGTCCATACCCATAACCATAGACTGTCATCCCTGGGTTTTTATTTGCTGCTGCGTTGCCTCTGCAATTTGCACTGTCGTTGCCTTTTGTTTCATCATACTGTTGTGCCCATACTCTTGGCACTTCATTCTCCACACAAAAAATAACACGGGCTGTTACTTTTTACACCCTTTCTTCACACAATCTTCAGTTTCATTTTTTTAATTACACAATGCACTGCTGTGCAATTCCTTTCATTTTTCTGCTGCCACACATTATCATTCACCCATGTGCATTAAAAATCTGCTGTCCCTGT
The DNA here is from genome assembly GCA_031772625.1 of Pinus tabuliformis. Taxonomy (NCBI): domain Eukaryota; kingdom Viridiplantae; phylum Streptophyta; class Pinopsida; order Pinales; family Pinaceae; genus Pinus; species Pinus tabuliformis. Next base: position 570,806,847 of record CM062817.1, on the reverse strand, counting down.
TTTTCTTTATGCATTTCTGTGCATATTGCATAAACACAAAGCAAAAACATTGCTGATTTCATCACTGCTGCATATTACCTTTTAGAGGGATTAACAAAGATTTCATTTGCAACTGCTGCGCTGCAATACATCCTCCATCAACAAATGACTGTTAATATAGTTCAGCAAACAAAAAAAATTCAAGCTCCCCTTTAGTGTATGCTTGTCTTCTTTTGGCAGACTCTTCTCAAAATGAATTTAGATCCACTGGGGAGTTCAAGGGGTTTTCAGGTTGCCTTTCCTTCCTTCTCCATACTTGTGTAACTTTCTTCTTTTGCATGGGTCTAGCTTGTGTAAGAGCCCATGTCAAGTTACAATCTCGTGCCATATGCCCAATGTTATGACACTTGAAACATTCTACATTGTTCATGAATAACATTTCATGATTTCTTCTAAAATTGTTTCTTGGAGATTTCCGGAGATCACAACATTTATCTTTATGAAATGCTCTACATTCTTTTGCCATATGACCAAAGTTTGAGCAAGCATAACAATAACCATAAAATGAACTTTGGTACCTGGGAGATGGAGGTTTCCTTGATGTACTTCTGAAGCTTTGCTGCCTTGAGATCCTTTGATGATAACCATTGCATCTTGCCTCTTTGACATCAGCTACATTTCTTCTTGGAGCTGGTTTTCTACTTGGAGTAGAATTTCTTCTATTGTAGCCTTGATCTTTCTCCTTGCCTTTACTGGAACTAGGAGCTTCACCATCTCTTTCTGGCTTCTTCACATCTCCTTTGCTTAAAGCATCCTCATCCTTGTTTGAGGGTTCACCTACATACCCAAGTCCTGATTTATCAAATGGAGATCTGTGATAGCTGAGCATATCATCCAAAGCTTGAGAGCTCTTCATGATTTTGTTCATCCCTTCAACCTTCTTCCTGAGGAGGATAATCTCTTCTTCTAACTTTTCACATTCATTATTTTTCTTTGCTAGTTGTTCCTCAGTCTCTTCTTTGCTACGAGTAGCTTCAGCTGCTACTACTTTGAAGGAGATAATATCTGTCTTCATTTTGGAGATTTCTTCATCTTTTGCTTGACTGCTCTTCATTTTCTTTTCAGCTCCTTGTACCTGCTTCCTGGCTTCTTGTAGTTCGGACTTAAGGGAGCAGACCTCTACCTTGTACTGTCCAATCTCTTCCACAAGCTTGTTCACTCTCTTGTCCCTTTGTTCAAGTTGACTTTTCAAGACGTCTTCCTGCTTCTTTGCTTCATTCAGCTGATTTGTCATGGATATGACTTCTTTATGGTGTTTCCTCTTGCATTGATCAAGCTCCTTCTTGAGCTTGGCAAGCTCTTCATCCCTTTCGTTTACTTGAAGCTTGACGAGGTCAAGCTTTTCATTCTCAGCTTCTATGATGGGTTCTTCTTGACTCATTGTCATGGTCAGTGCTCCCTTTGCATGAAGTTCATGCAGTCTGTCCCATATCTCCTTTGCTGATGTATATTTTCCTAGATTCTTCTTCACAGAATCAGGCAGTCCATCCAAGATAGTCTTTGCTGCTTGTGCATCATATTCCATGGATTCTTTATCCATCTTGCTATCACCAATCACTGACTCCCAGACTTCAATCCCCTCAAACATTAGGAAAGCCCTCATCTTTATTTCCCATACATCAAAGTTTCCATCAAACTTTGGGGTTTCAAATAGAATGTATTCTAATGGATTGCCTTCTAGTTTAGTAGAGGGGGGAGACACATTATTAACAGGCCTGGAGGCTTTCTTCTTTGATCTTGCCATTCTTATCTAGGCTTTAAATACTTGACTGTGTTTTTAAAATGACTCACTGTTTCCTCAACAGCAACTAAAAAACTTGAGAAATACCTGAAACCCTTTGGCTGAAACTTCACACTGCTGGAAAAGCTTTACTGCTGCTGCAACAAGAGTCTTTCCTTCAGCTTCCTTGACACTTTTAAAAAGCCCGAACCAGCTCTGTCACCATCAAAGAGCCTGGACTAGCTCTGATACCACTGTTGGGTATTTTTAAATGGGAAATACCAAAACCAATCATGCAAATACCACAGAGCCAATGCTCTGTTTCATTTCTTCCAGGACCTTTGCACAGCGAAGCTATTAAAAACAAAATGACTCAAAACAGTCCATTTCACAGCCATAAAATACTTCTATTGCTTAAAAACAAAAACTGTTACACACTTCATCCTCTGCGCAGAGAGGGATTCACTGGAGAAACTCTGTCTCCTCATTTATGGTCTTCCACTGCAGTGGGCATTACAACAACTTCTTTTTACAATGGGGTAAAAATTACATCCCCTGCTCCTGATATCTCACACTGGTGTGCGTTTAACATTTACCACAAAATTACATACGCCTCTATTCAGTTTTTTTTTTTTTTTTACCGCACTGCTGTGCGTTCATTACAACAAAAATTCACCACCGCCGTGTGCAGGCACAACATTGCTCTTTGTTCTCTGAGCAATTACTCCCGTGCAGCACACCACACTTTTGCCTATTCTCTCTTTACCGCACTGCTGTGCGTTCAATATATGGCACAAAACAAAAACATGCACATCCTCGGTGCGCAGTCACCATACCCAAAAGACTTATTCCATTTCGACGACCACACACGCGGGCTTACATAACATATAAAAAACATACATAAAAAAACGTGGCCCATACTAATATTAAAGGCCCACACCTAAACTACGTACATGCATATATAAAAATATATGATAATGTGCCCATAACCATTTAAAGGGCGTTCACCAAAAAACTACGTCAAGCATTAAAATCATTAACTCTTCCATTCTCGGCGGTCAACCAAAAATCGAACACTCCACACAAACCTTGAATTGACATTGATCGTATGCAGGTGTGCAGCTTCGGACAATCAATGGCGGAGGACACGAGAGCAAATCCGACGGTGGACAACAATATTGGAAACCCATTTTCTGCAGAGCTTTACCTTCCGAGATTCTTACGTTGGCTTACGTCAGGGGTGAACCACGTGTCAGCTCCAAATTTTCTCGGGTTCAAAATTACGGAAAGTCCCCTTGCCGAAATGTGACCCGAGAACTCTCCGGCGGGTTTGCTGACCGGTTTCTGGCAATGTTTCCAGCTGCGTTTCCAGCTGCGTTGAAATTACGATTTCAACAATGCCTTACGTTTATCTTCTACTTTCACAGTTGGAGCAAGATGATTTCCTGATCTGCAAGAAATCCTTTGATGAACACGCAGTACAGTAACGCCGCTTTCGTAGAAGTTAAATTCTTCCAACGACGAAGCTGAAATGTATGGCGAAGATTATTGGAATATTATTCTACAGCGTTGAACATTATGATTATGTAACATCGAGAATTGAAAAATTAAATGTATGGTTCAATTTTTTGATTATGGGAATTTTCTAAGTCTTCTCCAATTTGGCCGTTTGTGATTAAAAATATCAAATCATGTTAAGAAGTTAATGTATATTAAAATCGCTTCAGATTCTATATATATGGATAATACTTTGGGAAAGGGATTGTGTATATATTTTATGATTCAGATTCATACATATTTAAAGAATGGTGAAATGCATTTTGTTTATCGGTTTGCGAAAATTTACTTAGAAATTTCTTTTCGAAAGAAAAGCAGTTATTTTTGAGCTATATAAGAAGATATTTTATAAATATTATTGTTTAAATATAAGTATGCTGAAATTTTCAGAAATTTGTTTATTGGAATAAATTTTGATGTGAAAATTAAAACGTTAAAGATATGGGAATAATTCTTAATCTCAACTATCCATGGATGTTTATAGCCACTGGATTATGAGCATTCTTTCTAATAGTAACTCAACACACTCCCTCGTTAAAGGGAAGAAAGATTATATGTATATCTTCATAACTAAGAAAAATGGATTATGTGCATACCTTTTTGTTATTTGAATACTAATGAATTAATGTCAGTGTAACTGAGTTAATTTTTTTCGAGTTCCTTTTCTGGTTTCCCTCACACATCTATTCAACTCAGTGGTCTCTTATTTGATCTTAGACAGCGATGAAGTTATTGTATTCAGACTTTTTTTCAAATGGTTTTAACTAACGGCACTCCAATATTTTGTTTTTAAGGCTTTTATGTTATTTACTGGGACTAAAGAAAAACATACATATATTGTTTATTGTGAAGTAAATTCATCACACAAAATTGTCAAAACATATGACAACAACTTCAGGGAATGTTAAAAATAGATTTGTCTAAAAATGAAAGTTGTAACTAGCAAGAAATTGTCTATATAAAAAAATTTGATAATAGAAAGTAACATTAAAGGGATGAAAATGATAATAGAAAGCAAAATTAAAGGGATGAAAAATACAAAAATAACTTCCATAACTTGAGTGATTCAAAGTAGCCAAGTAAGGTATTCCCACACTTGAGAGAACCTAATCCAAGACATAGATTTTGTTGAAAATAGTTGAGTACTCATATTAGTATAAAACCACATAATGAGTACTTTGAAGAACATTTCCAACATATTCTTCATAAAATAAATATCCTATATCCAAAGATAATTCTCCTTTTGATAAGATGTTTGTTGTTGTCTTTAGTTCTTTATGAATGTGTTGAGCGCTGATTTCTTGGAACAAATTCCTCATCTCCAAAGTTCTGACTTTCTAAGAAGCTAAGTTTAATACCTTCAAGTGTACTTTTCCTAACAACCAATCTATCATACATTTGGAATCTCCAAAAAATTGTAAACATCTTATATTTTTCAATTTTGCAAGATACAAAAGTGGTCAACAATAAATCAATTATGTTTTTGTATTTTTTCCTTTCTCTATACCAATTCTAAACCAAAAACACTTGTTTCCTATCATTTTGATTATTTTGTCACCTCCACATCTATCCCCTTGTGCAACACCATCAAGGAAACCCACTAGGTGGCATTGAGATAATCTCGGGAGATTGATCCTTCTTTGATTTTCCTCAAAGGAGATATAATCTATCTTCTCTTTAAAGCCTAAAACTTGTAATACTTAGAGCCATATTTCTTGTGTAATCTTGTAGTAGGCAAAATGATGATCCATCAATTCTTCATTGGTCTTGCAAATTAGGACCAGAGAAACCTCTTTTCTAAAGGTTTTCTTAGGCTAGGATTTTGGTTTGTAAAACCAGCCATGTGATATATTTCACCTTGCTTGGAATGTTTTGTCTCCAAATTGAATTGGTCCACCAAAAAGCTCTCTATTCAACAATAATGTGTTATGGCTTCATAAGAAATTTTTGCTCTCACCTTGCCAAAAGAATTCTCCTAGCTCTAGATAAGCGAATCATTTTTGTTAGATAATCTATTACCATTGTTATATAAATCCTTTATGAAAATATTCCATTATTCAACCAGATAACTAATTAACCCCAAATCAGCGGGAGCCATCCAGTAACCAATTAAGAAATTTGTGAACGCCATTTTCTTGACATTGTTCATATAAAGGTAACCTTTAGAGTTTAGGATAACAACTCTTAATATAATTTATAGAAACTAGCTCCTCCTACAATGGGCTCCTTACCAAGAATCATGTGTTTTCCATCCCCAACTTTCCAGGATAACCAATTAAAGAGGAAAGGAAAGGAGTCCATAAGGGCCTTCCAAACAATAGAGCACCTAACAATAGAATTTCTAAGCTAATCAAATACAAAGATGTTTCTGAGATAATTGTTCCTTATTGCTTGACTCCATAAAGCTTCACCAAACAATCCTCTCCACAATTTTTTTAGAGCTAAGGGCTTACCAAACCAAACCAAGTTCTTAAAACCCCACCCTCGAAGCCTCTTTGGCCTGGATAATAATTCCAAGCTGATAAGGTAAATCCCCTCATTTCTTTTCTTACTTGTCCACAAAAAACTAAACATCCTTTTCCTTAACTTATTTAGAATTGATTTGAGAATATTACATAAAGACATCGAGAAGACTAAATATTTTCTATTACACACTTTATTAATATCACCCTTCCTCCCAGTGATAGCTAGTTATAACACTGTAAACTTATATGCTTCTCAACTTTTCCAAGTAGCCATATCTATTCTTCTTTATTATAACCATTTGGCTTAATCTAGAATCCCATGAGAATCCCAAATACTTGAATCCTTTAAATACTTGAATACTTGAAGCCATTTGATTTCCAAATTTCCCAACTCCAACATCATCACCAAGAACCACCCAAATTGGTATTGGAAAAAGAGGAGGACAAGGAACAAAAGAATATTAGGTTCCTCCTTTGCAATTAGAGGTGTTTCATGATTTACAAAAGCTGGGGAAGCAGAAACATCAAGGGGTTCAGATTCACCATGAAAAGTGATATGAGTCAAACACTCAAACTTTCCTTTAAATAAATCTCAATATGTATCTTCCCTAGGAAACTCATAACATAGGTGAAGGAATCGATTAGAAAAATCCTCAATTGATTCATGAGGGTTCATTGTTATAAAAATTTATGTTAGTATTTGTTGATGATATACTAATCTACAACAATAATTGGAAGGATCATGTTAAACATGTTGACAGGGTGCTCAAACTATTAGAGGAGAAACAATTATGTTCAAAAACCTCCAAATGTTTATTTGGAGTAAAAGAAGTGGAATATCTAGGTCATATTGTATGTCATGAAGGTGTTAAGGTAGACCTCGGGAAAAATAAAGCCATTAAGGAATGGAAAATCCCCACATCCATAAAGCATATGTGATAATTTCTTGGGTTGACATTGTATTATCGCAAGTTTTAAGAATTATGGGAGAATAATAGCACCTCTAACAACATTATTGAAGAAATATGCAATTTATGGGACTTCAAAAGCAACAAAGGCCTTTGAACATATTAAGGAGCCAATGTGCCAAGCATTAGTCTTAGCTATGCCAGACTTCAAAAAAACCTTTATTGTGGAATGTGATGCCTCAGGAAATGGAATTGGTGTTGTTTTAATGCAAGAAGAAATACCCATTTTTTCGAAAGTCATCCAATCAAAGGAAAGTATTTACACAAAGCTATTTATGAGAAGGAAATGTTGGAAATACTACATGCACTTAAGAAATGGTGACCTTACCTAATGGGAAGACACTTCAAGATAAAAACAGATCATGATAGTCTTCAATATGTTTTAGAACAAAGATTATCTTTAGAAGAGTAGCAAAATTGTGTCACAAATATGTTGCATTATGACTTTGAAATCATCTACAAAAAGGGAAGCAAAATTTTGTTGCAGATGGACTCTCAAGAAAGGATGAGGATGTTGAAGAATTTATTTGCGCCATTTCTATTATCCAACCATATTGGATAAACAAAGCAAGGGATGAATGGAAGAATGATGAAGATGTGTGGCCACTCATTCAAAAGATACAACAAGATCCCAGTACATATGATACATTTAGCTGGAAAAATGATTCGTTATGGTACAAATATTGTTTATACGTCTGTAATAATTCCCAAATCAAACAAAATATTCTTATGGAATTGCACACCTCTCCCTTAGGAGGGCACTCAGGATTTTTAAGAACTTACCACAGGGATAAGAAGGAATTTTTTTTGGAATGACCTTAAATCCGATATTCAAAAGTTTGTGGCAGAATGTTTGGTTTGCCAACAAAATAAAGTTGAAACAATTAAGACCCTAGGTCAATTGCAATATTTATCCATTCCAAGTCAACATTGGGAGGAGGTATCAATGGATTTTATCACAGGTTTACCCAAGTTCGAAGGAAAGAGTGTCATTATGGTGGTAGTTGTTAGACTTACCAAGTATGCACACTTTTGTGCATTATCTCATCCCTTTAAATCCAATACAGTTGCTACTGCATTTATGGCAACAATTCAAAAGATACATGGAAACCCAAAGATTACTATAAGCGACAGAGATCCCATTTTCACTGGAAATTTTTGGACAGAATTTTCTTGTTTGGGTACTTAGTTAGCTCATTACTCATCTTATCATCCTCAATAAGATGGGAAAATTGAGATAGCGAACAAATGTTTGGAAGGATATCTCTGTTGCTTTGTATTTGATAAATAGACACAATGGGTCAAATGATTGCCTCTAGCTAAATGGTGGTATAACACTTCCTTCCATATTGCAGTAAAAATGATCCCATTTATGGCACTTTATGGATATCATCCACTGTCCATCACATCATATTTAAGAGAAAATTCTAAGGTCCAAGAAATGGAAGATCACATTGAACATCAACAACAAATTCTCCAACTATTAAAGGATAACCTCACTTTGGTGTAGAATAAAATGAAACAATAGGCTGATCAACATCGCAGTGAAAGAATTTTTTATGTAGGTGACTGGGTATTTATACAGCTACAACCATACAAACGAATGTCCCTCAAGCAAGCTAAGAAGGATAATAAATTATCACCAAAGTATTATGGTCCGTACAAGGTGTTGCAAAAGATTGGTACTATGGCGTACAAATTGGATGTTCCTGCAACTTCCCAAGTGCACCTAGTTTTCCATGCTTTGTGTTTAAAGAAGGTTATAGGTGACAAGCTCCCAGTTCAAACTATATTTCCATAACTTGACGAGGAAGGAAAAATCATATTGGAACCTAAAGCAGTCACAGAAACTGGAACTCGACAGCTACGAAATCATTCAATTTCAGAGTATCTCATCAAGTGCAATAACTTACCTGCTAGAGATTCCAATTGGGAGGATGAGAATTTGATACAAAAGCATCCAAAAATACTCAAGTATTGAGGAAAAAACTTTTTTGAAGGAGAGGGGCATGTTAGGTCCCTATAATACTAGTGTATTCCCTTATTATTATTGTCATTGTAGCCCCTTATTGTTATTGTTGTGCCCATGTTGTCCCCATATTGTTATTATTGTGCCCCATAGAAGCCCACTATTGTTATTTTTGTGCCCTTACATTATTATTGTTATGTAGGCTCTGATTATATTGTGACCCCTTAGACTCTTGTATATAGAAAGGAGGTCTTGTGATTTGTATCATCCAAAAAAATTTCATTTATGTAATGTAAAGGAGGTTTCCCCCTCGAAGAGGCTGATTTTGAAGTTGTTGATCTATCTTTTCTTCTATTTTCTGAGTTGGTTGGATAACAGTCACCCAATGTGACTGTTATTTTCTGCGTATTAAATACAATACTCTGTCAATGAAAGTGATAAAAAAATTTTAACAATAAAAATGACCATAATTGAAATTTTGGTTCATTTATTTTTAAAAATATTGCTTTATTATAATTATTTATTATATTATTATGTTGGAAAGTGTTGTATAATTTAATAAAAAATATTAACAATTAATTTTCATGGGTGGTATTATGAATTTTAATGTAATTTTACTTTATTATAATTATTTATTATATTATTAAATTTTATTATGTTTGGAAAGTGTTGTATAATTTAATAAAAAATATTAACATTTAATTTCTACAGGTGGTATATTAGGAATTTTAATGTAATAGATAGAAAATTTATATTATTTATATATATATATATAAAGAGTAAGTTATAATTTATAATTTTAATATATAATTTAGTCATTACTAAAAAAATTATATGTTAATAATGTGTTTTATAATTATTAATGAAAATTTAGAAAGGGTATTGTTATAAAGTGAAGAAATAAATATGTGTTTAATGATTAAGACATAAAATGTACATTATTATAGGATGAAGTAAAACATTTGTTTAGTTTCAAGAGAAAATATAATGAATAGGACTTATTAATGTTCAATTTTATTTCTATAATATTAGATTTTTTTTATTTGAGTAATCAACTTTTTGTTAGGATTATTTTCAATTTTTCATTTTATTTTTAGTCTTTTGTGAAATAGAAGCATTTTAGGACCATTGAATTTATCCAAATATTAGGAAATGTAAAAACATATGAATCAATTTTTATATAAATATATATCGTAAAAAGGTTATGAGATACATAACACTAAGTAAAGCAAATAATTTTCAATCCAGAACGAGAACAAGAATAAAAGGCAATGTTTTGATGCATAATCATACATCATTTAATGAAACAAGATATTAAAATGTGGAAAAACAAATAACAATGGAAATTAATAATGCATTAATCTATAAATTAATTTATATTAAAAACACATTAGCACATTAATAAGACATTAGAAATACATTAATTTACACATTAACACATTTATGACATATTAATTGTACATTAACATGTGTCGACTATGGTTAAAATGGTAAACCATAGTCGGCATAGGTTCCATGGTGAACCAAATTCACCATAGGAAACAAGGTAAACACTCACATTCTAAAGTCAACCATACTCAACCATAGTCAACTTCATTGAATGTTATTTACTATGGTTAACATGGTCAACCATGGCCAACGTAGGGATCATGTTCAACCATAGTTAATTACAAACATGATGTCTAACATACCCATAATAAACCATAGGCACCATTCCCAACATACCCATAGGCATCATGTTCAACATGTCCATATGCATTTGTAGGAAATAATGTCAACCATAGTCAACATAGGCATCATGTTTTTGTTCAACATGACAATGGTCAATCATATGCATCATGCCTAGTATGCCCATAGTCAACTATAAACTAGGGAAAATTTTAAGGATTGAAATTTATCTTAAAGTTTAGAAACCTTGGCAAATCCCACTAGTCCATAATATGAAATCTATAAAATGTTTGGAGATATTTTTGTAAAAATATTCAAATTTATAATATTTTTATATAGTCTATATATAATTTTTTGGCGATTTTTAGGGTAAAATAATTTCATTCTATATATTTTGGGCGAATCATTTTTACAAAAAAATGGAAATTAGTGAATCTTTTTTTTGGAAAAAGTATAGAAAATTAGTCCATGGGCGAATATTAGCCCCTAAAATCTTCCCCACACATGCCTATAATTAGCATGTACATAGATGTTACTATAATCATTAAAGTGTATAACTTTATATGATATATTTAACACACAATATTAAATATAATTTTTTACTATTTCAACTTGTTAATATTTAGTTTCTAATATAACTTATAACATTAATATTTTTTTAACACTAATCATTGTATTATAACTTAGTAATATAACTGTAATATCACTTCAATTTTATATTGTCCAAAATATGATTTCAATATTATTCTTAATGTCATAAAGAGAAAACAAAGTTGTAATGTGATGAACAACAAACAACCTTGCAATATAATAAACAACAAACAATGTCGTTATGTGATGAACAACAAACAATGTCAGAATTTGACAAAACAATGACATCGTGATGTGATGATAAAAGATAACAAACAAAAGTCAACATTGTAATTTGATGAACTAAAATCGACATCATAATGTGAAGGATATTAATCAATGTCACAATGTGATGAACAAAAGTTGACTTGCAATGTGATTAACAAGTATTGATGACATAATGTGATGCAAAAAAGTCAACATTACAATCTGATAAACAAATAATAATGTCAAAATATGATGAACAAATATCAACATTACAATGTGTCAAACAAAAATTGTCACCAATGCATGTGATAGACGAAAATCAACATCACAATATGATGACGAAAAATCATTATCAAATGTGATGAACAAAAAATGAGATTGAAATGTGACGGAAAAAAGACATCGCATGTGATTTAAAATAATTGAATTCACATTATGAAAAAAAATAACCAATGTCGTAACGTAACAAAGAAAAATCAATATCGCAACATGACAAACAAAAATCAACATTGCATTATGATGGATATCGACAACATGCACTACCACATGAAAAACTCAATATCATTTCTAGTCAATTATAGTCATCTTGGTTAACTATGGTCAACCATTTTCACCCACGGTTTACCAAGGCCAAACTTGGCCAACATGTTTACACATGGTCGAGCATAATCAACTGCAGAAAACAAGGTAAATAATGATGAAATTGGTCAAACAAGCTTATGAGTGGTCAACATAAGAAACATAAGCAGTGGTCTACATGATCAACCATGGTAAAGGACGATGAACCATAATTAACATTGTTAACCATAGTCATATATAGTTAAACATTAACAACGACGTTAATCCATAGTAAACCATAGGTGACCATAGTCAACCATGGTCAAATAAACTTAGCCATGGTCAAACATGATCAACAAGTTCAAACATAGTCAACAAGTTCAATGATAATCAACCATTATCGAACTAGCACAACTATAGTCAACCATGGTCACTATGATCAAACATACTTTAGTTGGTCAACCATGGCGAGTCATGATTAAATATGATTAAACATGATCAATGTTTTCATCCACCATCAACCATAAATAACCATATGTGATTAGTCAACCACAATGAATTTGGCTAAACAATGTCTGGTTGTGTTCAACATGGCTAAAATAATTAACCATCTTCACCAATAGTTCATCATAGTTAATATTTTCCAAACAAGTTCAACCATAGCCAAACAAGCTCAACCATGCTCAACCATGGTCATAATGGTCAAACATCGTCACCAAGTTCAACCATAATTGATCATGTTCAGCCATAGTCAAAATAGTTAAACAATGGTCAATCATGGTGACCATGCTCTTGTGTGGCCAGCCTTAGTAAGTTGTCAAATTATACCTATCCATGGCCAATGACGACAAACCATGGCCAACATGGGCATCCATGGTTGTGCTTAGCCCACCATAATTTATCCTCTTCATCCCTAGTCAACATGATAATCATTGTCAACCATGGTTGGCCATGGTCAATTGAGGCCAATGATGGTGAACCAAGGTCAAACATAACCAACCATGCTTAACCAAGGTCAACAATAATCTATCCTCCTAGTACTTGGTCAACCATGGCAATCATGTTCAATTAATGTCAACCATGGTCAACATTGGTCAACTAAGGCCTACCTCTATCAACCAAAGTTAACCTAGTCAACCATGGTCAATCTCATAAACTGTGGTCAATTTGTCAACCCTCATCAACCATTAATATATCCATCATTATAACATTGATGTAACATCAACCATGTTCAACCATGGTAAACCATCATAAACCATCAACAACCCTCAACAACCATAGTCAAACCCTCATCAATAATTTTTAACAATATTCAATCAACATGAACCATAGTCAACCATGGTATATAAATATGCCCCAAACAAGCACATCGGCTATCAACTATCAAGTAGCAAAATTTCATTAATAAATGTGATTAATATATGGTTCAATATCATTTTCCAATTTTTATATACTATTTTTTATAAAAATAACTTGAACAATATACATAAATTACATTTACTAATTAATTATATTGGTGATATAAAAAAAATAATTTAAACTAATTATTTTAATAAAAAAAATAAACTAATTTTACTGCTATACAGAAATGAAAAAAAACAACCGTTTTCAAAATATTGCACACACATTGTCTAAATATTTCAGATATTAGACCCACATTTTAGACCCATTTTAGTTGTATATTAATATTTGCTTTTATATAAATTTGAATCATAAAATACCTCCACGCCTCGCTTTTCCTATCAAGAGTGGTTTGAATTTGGATTAATTTAATATTATATATTTTTTTACCCTCTCACTTTAATAATAATTTGACATTTTAATATGGCTAAATCGGAACAGATCTAGCCCACCATATTTTTTAAATGATAGTGTTGGCCATATGTGTCCAGTATACCCTAAAAAGGAATTCAGCTTCTCATGTGTTTTTTTCGAGTGGACGTTAACTTTTGCTTTTCTACATAAAAGTGGGCGCTTCATTCGCACGCAAAAAGAGTACACGTCTAATCTCATTTAGTGGCCGTTGGGTGTTACTTGAAAGGGAAAAAGCAAGACCTTCATTGGGCGCTTCATTCACATTCACACGTAAACCAGTGTTGTAGGGGCAAAGCCCTATTTCCAACCCTATTGCATAGTAAATGTAGTAAATGAGGTTTCATATAGGGTTGATATAACATGTCACACGTTGCTATTTTTTTTTCTTTCATCACCGCATGGCGTGTTATATCGACCCCAAATCAGACCGTATTTACTATGCAATAGGGTTGAAAATAGGGCTTTCCGTAGTAGTACAACAAATATTTATGAACATTAATGCTAGGGCTGTCTGTATGTTTATGGTTGGATTTTAAGAATACATTATCAGTGCTAGGTATATAAAGTCTTTGGGTATTATGGGTCAATAACAACATGAATACTACAAGTTATATATTCCAGTATGATAATGTGACTACGCTGAAGAAAAAAATAATAATTAATATAAATATGAAATAAAGAGTGAGTTGAACTCTGAGCAGTGATGGATTGCTGACCATGTACATGAAAAGAAGAGGATCTTTGATGAAAGAAAATGATGTTGTTCACATGCAGACCAACGGCATGTGATCCTGGACCCGCAATAAGATGAAGACCAAGAATTCATCTCTAAGGTTCAATGAATTTATCTTTTGCTTTTCTACTGAAAGCGAAAGCAGAAGATCAACTTGACACATCAGCATCAAACTTTAATTGACAATCAAACCAACCAGCACATGGATGAGAATATCATCTGGAAAAAACGATGGCATCATAAGGACTTCGATCGCTTTTAACCCGTGAGGGATGGCTTGCATATCAAGATCCAAAAAAAGAGGATGAATACAGGAAAAGAATTTTTAAAAAAGAAGGGAGAAATGCCTTCCTTTGTAGAAAAGAAATGTGACGAAGAGTATTGAACGGAGGAGTTGGAGAAAGATTAGCATAGCGAGCTATCTAAGGAGAGAACCAGTGGCGTATTGAACAGAGCATGCCATGGGTGGAGTAAGTACGTCCAGGGACGAAACAGAATTAATTTTGATTAACATTTTATTAACCTTCAACTCTGCCTTGGCCTATGGCCGTTCCTGAAGGTCACATCGATTGGGACGTGATACAAGGCGTAGTCGGCTGGCTGCTGCCACCGTTGGGACTTTCCCAACCTATTCTCATCTGCAAAGACTCCAAAGGGTCGCACCAACCAGCCAATTGCGCTTTGTATGAGCGCCCCAACTGGTGTGAGCTTTGGGAATTGCCATAAGCCAAGCCAGACTTGCATGCTAATAAAACATTATCCGAAATTAATTCAGTTTTGTTGGTTGACATACTTCCTCCGCCAATGACACGCTCAGTTCAATTTGCTGATGGTTCGCTATCTTCTTGGATAGCTAATATTGCAAAATCTCTTTTTTGGGATAGCTTACACAGCAAATTTGTTTCTTATTTTTGTTTGTTTGTGAAGTTATTTGTGATGACACGCTCAGTTCAATCTGCTGATGGTTCGCTATCTTCTTGGATAGCTCATATTGCAAAATCTCTTTTTTTGATAGTTTACACAGCAAATTTGTTTCTTATTTTTGTTTGTGAAGTTATTTGTGATTTTCTAAGTTTGAAGAACCACGACTACATCCTTAAGCACAGGGCACAATTATCTAATAAAATTTGATCCTTAATTGCCTTATTGAATCATTTTTTTTTGTCTAACCAAAAAGGAGTGTTTTTTTTTTTTTAACTATTGTGTGGGCATATTTTTCTTTCTATTTGGATCTTGATATACATGTCATCCCTCACCGGTTCAAAGCCATTGAATTCCTTATGATGCATCTTTTCCTTATTGTTATCCATATATTTGTTGGTTTGCTTCTTAATTAAGGTTTGATGCTAATGCCTTACGTTTATCTTCTACTTTCACAGTTGGAGCAAGATGATTTCCTGATCTGCAAGAAATCCTTTGATGAACACGCAGTACAGTAACGCCGCTTTCGTAGAAGTTAAATTCTTCCAACGACAAAGCTGAAATGTATGGCGAAGATTATTGGAATATTATTCTACTGCGTTGAACATTATGATTATGTAACATTGAGAATTGAAAAATTAAATGTATGGTTCAATTTTTTGATTATGGGAATTTTCTAAGTCTTCTCCAATTCGGCCGTTTGTGATTAAAAATATCAAATCATGTTAAGAAGTTAATGTATATTAAAATCGCTTCAGATTTTTATATATATGGATAATACTTTGGAAAGGGATTGTGTATATATTTTATGATTCAGATTCATACATATTTAAAGAATGGTGAAATGCATTTTGTTTATCGGTTTGCGAAAATTTACTTAGAAATTTGTTTTCGAAAGAAAAGCAGTTACTTTTGAGCTATATAATATAGTTAAGAAGATATTTTATAAATATTATTGTTTAAATATAAGGAATTTGTATGCTGAAATTTTGAGAAATTTGTTTATTGGAATAAATTTGATACGAAAATTAAAACGTTAAAGATATGGGAATAATTCTTAATCTCAACTATCCATGGATCTTTATAGCCACTGGATTATGAGCATTCTTTCTAATAGTAACTCAACACACTCTCTCGTTAAAGGGAAGAAAGATCATATGTATATCTTCATAACTAAGAAAAAAGGATTATGTGTATACCTTTTTGTTATTTGAATACTAATAAATTAATGTCAGTGTAACTGAGTTAATTTTTTTTGAGTTCTTTTTCTGGTTTCCTTCACACATCTATTCAACTCAGTGGTCTCTTATTTGATCTTAGACAGCGAGAAAGTTATTGTATTCAGACTTTTTTTCAAATGGTTTTAACTAACGACACTCCAATATTTTTCTTTAATGCTTTTATGTTATTTACTGGGAATAAAAAAAACACATATATTGTTTATTGTGAAGTAAATTCATCACACAAAATTGTCAAAACATAAGACAACAACTTCAGGGAATGTTAAAAATAGATTTGTCTAAAAATGAGAGTTGTAACTAGCAAGAAATTGTCCATATAAAAAAATTGATAATAGAAAGTAACATTAAAGGGATGAAAATGATAATAGAAAGCAACATTAAAGGGATGAAAAATACAAAAATAACTTCCATAACTTGAGTGATTCAAAGTAGCCAAGTAAGGTATTCTCACAATTGAGAGAACCTAATCCAAGACATAGATTTTGTTGAAAATAGTTGAGTACTCATATTAGTATAAAACCACATAATGAGTACTTTGAAGAACATTTCCAACATATTCTTCATAAAATAAATATCCTATATCCAAAGATAATTCTCCTTTTGATAAGATGTTTGTTGTTGTTTTTAGTTCTTTATGAATGTGTTGAGCGCTGATTTCTTGGAACAAATTCCTCATCTCCAAAGTTATGACTTTCTAAGAAGCTAAGTTTAAGACCTTCAAGTGTACTTTTCCTAACAACCAATCTATTAGACATTTGGAATCTCCAAAAAATTGTAAACATCTTATATTTTTCAATTTTGCAAGATACAAAAGTAGTCAACAATAAATCAATTATGTTTTTGTATTTTTTCCTTTCTCTATACCAATTCTAAACTAAAAACACTTGTTTCCTATCATTTTGATTATTTTTTCACCTCCACATCTATCCCCTTCTGCAACACCATCAAGGAAACCCACTAGGTGGCATTGAGATAATCTCGGGAGATTGATCCTTCTTTGATTTTCCTCAAAGGAGATATAATCTATCTTCTCTTTAAAGCCTAAAACTTGTAATACTTAGAGCCATATCTTTTGTGTAATCTTGTAGTAGACAAAATGATGATCCATCAATTCTTCATCGGTCTTGCAAATTAGGACCAGAGAAACCTCTTTTCAAAAGGTTTTCTTAGGTTAGGATTTTGGCTTGTAAAACCAACCATGTGATACATTTCACCTTGCTTGGAATGTTTTGTCTCCAAATTGAATTGGTCCACCAAAAAACTCTCTATTCAACAATAATGTGTTATGGCTTCATAAGAAATTTTTGCTCTCACCTTGCCAAAAGAATTCTCCTAGCTCTAGATAAGCGAATCATTTTTGTTAGATAATCTGTTACCATTGTTATATAAATCCTTTATGAAAATATTCCATTATTCAACTAGATAACTAATTAACCCCAAATCAGCAGGAGCCATCTAGTAACCAATTAAGAAATTTGTGAACTCTATTTTCTTGACATTGTTCATATAAAGGTAACCTTTAGAGTTTAGGATAACAACTCTTGATATAATTTATAGCAACTAGCTCCTCCTACAATGGGCTCCTTACCAAGAATCATGTGTTTTCCATCCTCAACTTTCCAGGATAACCAATTAAAGAGGAAAGGAAAGGAGTCCATAAGGGCCTTCCAAACAATAGAGCCCCTAACAACAAAATTTCTAAGCTAATCAAATACAAAGATGTTTCTGAGATAATTGTTCCTTATTGCTTGACTCCATAAAGCTTCACCAAACAATCCTCTCCACAATTTTTTTAGAGCTAAGGGCTTACCAAACCAAACCAAGTTCCTAAAACCCCACGCTCCAAGCCTCTTTGGCCTGGATAATAATTCCAAGCTGATAAGGTAAATCCCCTCATTTCTTTTCTTACTTGTCCACAAAATACTAAACATCCTTTTCCTTAACTTATTTAGAATTGATTTGAAAATATTAGATAAAGACATCGAGAAGACTGAATATTTTCTAGTCCACACTTTATTAATATCACCCTTCCTCCCAGTGATAGATAGTTATAACACCGTAAACTTATATGCTTCTCAAATTTTCCAAGTAGCCATATCTATTCTTCTTTATTATAACCATTTGGCTTAATGTAGAATCCCATTAGAATCCCAAATACTTGAATCCTTTAAATACTTGAATACTTGAAGCCATTTGATTTCCAAATTTCCCAACTCCAACATCATCACCAAGAAGCACTCAAATTGGTATTGGAAAAAGAGGAGGACAAGGAACAAAAGGAATATTAGGTTCCTCCTCTGCAATTAGAGGTGTCTCATGATTTACAAAAGCTGGGGAAGCAGAAACATCAAGGGGTTCAGATTCACCATGAAAAGTGATATGAGTCAAACACTCAAACTTTCCTTTAAATAAATCTCAATATGTATCTTCCCTAGGAAACTCATAACATAGGTGAAGGAATCGATTAGAAAAATCCTCAATTGATTCATGAGGGTTCATTCTTATTTGATCCATCCTTTAAAGGACATCCCAATAATAATACTTGTTTAAGGAAAAATGAAGCTCCTTGATGAAGTGTTCAAAAGAATGAATGGAAGTGGGTGGTAGGGTTTGAATCCATCGGTTAGCTCGGCCTTTAAGGGTGAGGAGGAAAATTATAAGGGCAACATCTTCACAATTTATTACATAAAATTCACAAAAATAGAGAAATTTACAAATCTGCCTAGCTATCGATATTTCACCCTCACCATCAATTTTTAATTGAGACAAGTTATAAAGAGGTTCGTCGGGGATTAAAATTTTAACGTTGGTTCTACTGGAAAACACCTAAGGAGTATGATTTGGGGATGAGACAATTAAGATAAGAGGTTAAAAATAGATTCAATGGGCACAACTTGTGATCCGACCCTCCTTCTAGCACCTACTGTTAACGATGCTGAAAGTTCGTTAAACAAGGGGGTCAATGTTAGGTCTGTATAATACTAGTGTATTCCTTTATTATTATTCTCATTGTAGCCCCTTATTGTTATTGTTGTGCCCATGTTGTCCCCATATTTTTATGATTGTGCCCCATATAAGCCCATTATTGTTATTGTTCTGCCCTTACATTATTATTGTTATGTCGGCTCTGATTATATTGTGACCCCTTAGACTCCTATATATAGAAAGAAGGTATTTTCATTTGTATCATCCAAAAATTGTTCATTTGTGTAATGTAAAGGAGTTTTTCCCCTCAAATAGGTTGATTTTGAAGTCATTGATCTATATTTTCTTCTATTTTGTGAGTTGGTTGCATAACAATTGGTATCAGAGCTTTGGATTCTAGGGTTTCGCTACTTCAAATAGGTCACCGTGGCATGTTCGCTATAAAGTTTTTTCTATGATGTTTCAGAAGATGAAACTAAAACCGATTTGAGCTAGAATTGTGATGAACCTCGGGTAGGAATTTCAGATCTTGTATCGCTATATTTTCAGAGATGTGATCTAAGGAAGGTAGGGATTTTATAGGCTCTCGAATTATGTCTCAAACAGGTGACCTAGGGAAAATAGTCATAACTTCCTCTCTGAGCATCAAATTGAAACTTCGTAAGAATTTACAGAAAGAGGATGGACTTTAGTTTTTTGTGTACTGTTTTCAAGTCCTAAGATCGAAACAATGAGACGTATAAGTTCATACAAGTTCGTTCCACTGAACTAGCCTATAATCTAATCACCGTGGGAGATTTATAATAACCCTTGGAGAATTCAATCTTGATCATACTTATGGGGTTGGAACTGGGACTTTTAGGGCTACCACACGATGAAATTTTAGACCTTGGAGATCCGCAATTACAGAGATACAACAAATTCAATATCGAGCTCCTACAAAGCGAAAAAATGTGTGTCATCTTTTTAAAATTTTGCATAAGTTTGGTTTGAAAAATTATTTTGAAGTAATTCAAAGAACACAGCGAAGCATGATTATCATTAATTGATGTCCCGAATAAATAAAATGGAAAAATCTAGTCATAAATTTGAAAGCTCTACCATGACTCATGAAGAAGAGGAAGAAATGCAACATGATATATCAAAATTACGAGACCAAGTGAAACAAATTTGACTCTCACAAAAAGTAACAGAAGCTAAGATGGATGGTTTAAAGAAAGGAATGGAGGCTAATATGAATGTCGTGGAAGCTAAGATGGATGGCATGGAAGCTAAGATGGATGGTATATAAGAAAAACTTAAATGCAACATGGAAGATTTGAAGATATATTTGACAAAGTTTCTACAAGAAATTCTTACTAATGGTGAAAGGGTAGTAAAGGAAACTCATGGTGAGAAAAAAATAAATGTTAATCATGATTTCATAGACTCAAATGTTGGATTGAAGACCCACCATGTTCCAAATATCGATATGAGGAAGTTTGATGGCAAGGATCCCGTAACATGGATACTACATATGGAGCAATATTTCGATCTCCATAATGTGAAAAACACACAAAAAGTATGCATTGTAACTTTATATTTGGAACCCAATCAGTTTGTATGGTATCGATGGCTTTTCTCTAGTAAACAAATTGTCACTTGGGCAATTTTTGCGAAAGAAATGATAGCATATTATGATGATACAAAAACAAACACTTTTTTACGCCAATTGATAAATCTCAAACAAAAGGGTTCAATGGTGGAGCACATTGAGGACTTCCAAAAATTGAATATAAGGGTAAAAGATATTCTAGAGGAGCATAGGATTGATGTGTTCATAGGGAAATTAAAGGATAACATCCAACATGAGGTTCATCTTTGAGAACCTAATTCATTGGAGAAGGCATTCAGGTTAAAAAGAAAAATTGAAAGAAAAATTATGGCAAAAAGGAAGCCTACCACTCACAAATATAAAGTTGGAATTTTTGTTATCCCTAGCCTTCCACAACCTACAAGGCTGACACCACAAAAATTGGAACTAAAAAGAGAAAAAGGGCATTGTTATGGTTGTGATAGAAAATACACTAAAGGTCATAAATGTGCTGAGAAGAAATTATTTTTCATAGATTGTGAAAAGGAGGAAGAAAAGGAATCAGAAAACTCAAAAGAATAGGATATACACCAGGAACAAGCCCTAGAGAAAGAAGAAATGAATCTGACCATATCTTGTAATTCATTTTCAAGAATTACCACTCCTTGAACTCTCAAGATAAAATGACATGGCAGGAAGAAACAGGTAATAGTGTTGATTGATTCGAGCAGTACCCATAATTTTATTCATTGTAAGATATCCAAGGAATTGAATTGCTTCATATATCTAGCACCAGAGTGTCAAGTGATGGTTGCAAATGGAGGAACCATAAATTTCTCTGGAAAGTGCCATAATATCAAGCTATCCATGGGAGTAAATGTATTGAATAGTCCAATGCTTTCCATTCCAATGGGTGGTGTTGATGTTGTGCTAGGAGTCCAATGGCTACAATCTTTGGGTACGAGAGATTTTAATTTTCAGTAAATTTTCTTGAATTTTTTTTCAGAAGGAAAAGAAGTTGAATTAAGGGGTATTTCAGTGAATCCGAGAAATATAATCATCTCTAACGACATGAAAAATCTTATAAATAAATAACAACGAGGCGTAATTGCACAATTATGCTTGCTAGAGGTTCCCACATTGAAATCATCTATTTCTCCAGATCTGTAAAAAGTCTTAGACAATAATTCCAAGGTATTTGACACTCAGTTTTTGTTGTCTGTCTGTGTGCAGGTACTTTTCAAGCAGATTAAGTACGGGACGGAGCTACAGAATTGGTCAAGGGAGATAAGGAGTAAGCAAAAGCTTCAGGTAGGGTTCTTTACTGTCTTATTAAATCTATTGGTTATAGAAAAAGTAGAGAATACTTTGCACTATTGTTCTAGACTTAGCTACTAGTCTAGGGGTTTAGGCGTTTATCCAAAGACACTAAAACTTCCCAAAACATGTTGCAACCTTGATAGAATTTTAGGGTCCCCACCTACATGTAGAGAAGGATGCCTTTTTAGACAATCTTCCTACAATTAGATAGATCCATCAACATGAAATATTGATCGTAGAGGGAGACTACAACCAGATAAAATATTTAGACAATAAAAAAGGGAACAGCTGCAGGCTAGATCTAGAAGAAAAGATATTTAAGGGTTTCAATAGTGACCTCAGATTATTTGATATACCTATGATAAATGGAATGAATAGATAGAATAACTGTAGAGGGGGAAAAATCAAATTGCAAGCCATTTGGATTAGTTCTTAGTGGCTGAGGAGTTGATGGGAAAAGACATTTTCATAGAAGCATAAATTCTCCCATGCTTAGGATCAGATGACTGGCGAGTAAGGGTATAACTAATATTACACCAAGGAACCTCCATTTCTTCTTTGAAAGCTTCTAGTTGTGCGATCCAAATTTCCAAGAAGAAAAAGAAAAAAAAAACCTGGTGGGAGGAGATTGAAACTCATGGCTGAAATAATATGCACATGTTACAAATTAAATTGAAAGAATTCAAGTGCAAATATCAAGAATTCGAACCAAAAGGAGTTTTGAAATATAATGGAAAGCAAGTGGGTGTTATAGGAAAATATCAAAAATATCCAACAACAAATCATTACCGAGGGAAGATCAGATGATCTTATCCAGGAAGAGAGTTAGTTGATCAATGCACTTGAAGAACATAGGAAGAAGGAGGAAACCCTTTGGTGCCAAAAGTATAGAGTCTAATGGTTGAGACAAGGAGAGAAAAATATAATTTTTTTCCACAAATCCATGTTCAAACACCATTAGCATAATAAAATATTCTCCCTCAAATCCAAGGATGGAAAATGATTACTACAACATCAGGACAAGGATCGAGAGCTCATGGATTATAAGCAAAATGTTCTCACTCAACCAGTTTAGGTGATCCAGATTTATGAAGGAATGAAATGAAATATAGATATAAATGTAAACACAAAGATATAGTGAAAACATAACTTCAATTCATTAATAATAAAGTACTGAAAATTGTTTACATGCAGAATGGAAATAAACTAGCTCAAGTGATGGTAGTTTATCTCTAAGAAGTGATGTGGCCACTACATGCCTTCTGAACTGTGTTACAATGAGGCTTGAAGGCCCATTTATTATTTAGAATCAATAGAAAATGCTAAATATACAAAAACCTAACGCTAGGAGATGAAGTTACAAAGTTTGTGGGCCTCATTGCGGTGGGTAAATTCCTACATCAACTTCCCAGGGTCGAAACTTTGACATACGATCTCTGTTTGACATGTACGATACCTCATTTGAAATATATATATATATGAGGACTACAAATTTTAACTACAATTCCATACCATTAACCACAAGTTTTCTACTTTTCTAAAAATATGTCATTTAGGTCCTCAAAACGGCTCTAGAAGTTTAGGACCCAAAAAATTGCCAAAAATAGTAAAATGTGCTACAATTAAGGAAATTGAAAGAAACAATGGTGGGTGTGCAAGTGGAATAGGTGGGTGGCCACCAATATCCACCTCGATCATCAAAAAATAAGTGAAGCCACAAGAAGCATCATAAATCATATCTCGTGCCTCGTTAATCAAGATCATAATGAAGCTCTTATGCGGGAGATCACTAATTCTCACGTAAAAGAAGTGGTCATGGAAATGCTAAGGAATAAATCCCCTAGACTAGAAAGATTCACTACAAAACTATTTCAAGCCTATTGGAAATTCATTAAACTGGAGGTTCATGCCTTAGTTGAAGAATCTCGATGAACTAAAAAGGTATGGTATGGTTTAAACTCAACATTTATTACTTTGATTCCAAACATTGGCAAGTCTTAAGATCCTGGTGGTTTCAACCTACTTTCCATTCGTAATGTAATATATATAATATCATAGCATCTTTCACTGTCAGACACCTAAAACTGTTGCTCCATAAGTTAATCTCGTCTGAGAAACTAAGATTTCTAGAGGTTAAGAAAATTCTGGACAGAATTGTAGTGGCCCATGAAGTCATCCACTCCCCAAGGAAGATTAGATTTCCTAGAATGTTGATTGAGCTAGATTTAACCAAAGCTTATGATAGGTTGAGCTGGGATTATCTCATATGGGTCCTCACCACTTTTAGTTTTTCCTCTGAGTGGAACTCTTAGATTCATGTGATGATCTTGACTACATTCTACTCTATTTTTCTTAATGGTTCTCCCTCCATGAATTTTATTCCTACTCATGGCCTATGCCAGAGTGATCCTATATCTCCATTTCTCTTCATTTTGGTAGCAGGAGGTCTTAGCCATTATTTGAAAGACACATCCATGAAAGGGACCCTTAAAGGTTTATTACCATGTGGGGAGTATCTACCTTTTATCCATCAATAATTCACTGATGACATATTGTTGTTATGTAAGATATATTTCCATGAAGTAACAAAGTTGAATTCCATCCTTGAAGTTTTTATTAAGGTATTAGGAACCCATATTAATAGAAAAAAATATAATGTGTTTTTCTTCAATACACATCCTGTTGTTTAATCCTACTTGCCTTGGACTCTTGGTTTTCAAGTAGAACATCTCTTAGTGAAATATTTAGGGGTTCCCATGGTGGAAAATTCTCTTAGAATGCCCTATGGGGAAGATATTATTCAAAATATTTTATTAAAATTAGAAGGACCAGTCTTTATATATATAAATTTGGTTGGATGTCTTTTTCTTCTAAAATCAGTCCTACAATCCATTTTCATATATCAACTATTGATGCTTGCGTCCCCTAAGTCCACTTGTTAAGAACTTTCAACTGTATTCAAGAACTTCTTATGGAAATTAACTCCAAAAGCCAAGAAATGGGAATTGGTTGCATAGAATAATTTTTGTGTTCCTTAGATGGTAGGAGATTGGGGCTACAAGAGCCTAAACTATTGAGCACAGATCTTGAACTATTAAACATTGGCTATCCTAAGAAAAGAAAGAATATTGTGTGAAACCTCCCAATGTGGACCAATGGGATGCATTAGATCATGAAATAAAAACTCAAAAAACCCTTTGGATAATAATATAGAAACTTTATATTTGGGATATCAAATGAGGGGGATGTTCTCATTAAATTAATCCCATTCATTATTAGTAGAAAATCACATGATAAATCGTGAACCTCTATGGAGGAAGATGTGGACCATCTGCTTATGGCCCAAGGTAACTCAGTTTTTGTGGTTGATGGGTCATAGGAAGATATAAATATGGGATCAAATCCACCATGATGGGGTTCATTTCCCATCATTTTGCATTATATTTGTTCTACATGATGAAATATTGGAACATCTCCGCAATCATTGTCACTTCTCCAATTCTATAGGGGAAAGATTCAAAGATCATTTTGGATTCTCAGGTAGATCTCTCAAAAACACCTTGGAGACACTAGAATTATGGAGACATTATGCATTCCAATGCATGGTAGTTAATCATGCCTAGGTTTTGGAAATGGGATTCGTGTTGTGGGACATCTGGAAGGAGTGGAATAAACACATATATAAGGATGAGTCGAAGTATGTTGACAAAATATGGACCATGGTTAGGAAAAACATCAGAGAGACTATTTTAGCAAAATAATGGAGCCATGATGACAGAAGGAACCAACCCTAAGAAGTCATCATTCTGTCCAAGTTGGAATTATCCCCTAATATGATCTCCCCTACCTCGTGTAATATAACCCTTACTCTGGGTTCTTCCCTTTGGTTTTTTCCCCCACTTCTAGGGGTTTTGTTAAGTTAAAATTTGATGAGGCATCCAAAGGTAAGGTTATCAAAGACATGCAGGACTTGGAGGAATCATCAAGGACCAGAAGCATAAGTTCTTAGGATGAATGCAATAGACTGTAGGATCTCTAGCAACAATAAGACCAAATTTTATGCATTGGAGCATGGTATTAAACTAGCCCTCTCCATGGGGTTTATGAAAATACATATTGGCAAGGACTCACATCTTGATCTAAATTGGATCATTATATTGTTTGTCATACATCTTGATGCATTTGGAGTGGAAGAAGTGGAGGAATCAACCCATGAGACCATTTTTACCAACGTGACCCAGTTTGGTGAAACGGGGTCTGAAACTAATCCAAAATGGATCTAGTATAGACTCTAAGTCTAAAAATATTCCTCATAGAGGAAAATCAAAGTCAAAGGATGCTCTTAGAAATAGTCTCATTTCATAGATCTCTTCATTCTGAATCTAACGCAATTTGAATGGGCGCAAATGGAATTCGGATGAAGAAGTTACTGTAAAAAGAAATTTTCCCATTGTCCTTTGAAAAGGAGGCAATTTCTTACTAAATGGGACTTAAGGGAAAATGTGTTTTTAAACATAAAATCCCTTAAAGTTTATCGCATTGCAACCTTTCATCGCATCAGAGAAAAGTGAAGTGGAGTGTTTAAAGGATCATGGCTTCAGGGAATTGCGATTAGTGATCAGCGCAGACCGTAGATTAGGATCGCAACAATACAAAGTGCCAATGCACATGCGTGGGAGCCGATACCAATATGCCGATGCGATCTGTGATCGGAGATCAGATCGTAACAAAGCAGGAGTAGAGTACACTAACCCATGTGACATGCGATATGCGATGGGCCGATAGACGATATTGGAGATTGGAGATCAGGAATCTCAAATACAAATGGACCATGACCTTTGGGCAACACGATATGCGATATGCGATAAGAGCACGGACCCGATAAGGTTTATGGATGTGATTCATATCATTTGAAATCCAGCCTTGGTGCAAGATAGAGGATCTTTTGTGTATTTCCTGTGTATTGGTTATTATGGTCGTTTTTGGGATTTCGTCCGAAGAAAGGCCACCGATTCCTTTGTAATTGTCCCTATTCTAAAATAATTGTGCCATGCTGTAAGCGGGCGTTTTGAAACAATGATGTGTTTGTAACAAGAATGCGTTATGTAATGCGCAGAGCCACAAAGCCATAATCCAGAGGGCCAGACGCAGAGCCACAAAGCATGTAAGCCAGAGGGCCAATTGAAGAGATGGGGAGCAGAAGAAGCTATAGAGTTGCAGAGGAATAATTGCACAAAGAGGAACGAACATGGAAGCCACAAAGTCAGACGATTCCTAAAAGGCCAGAGAGCCAAGAGAAGATGCAATTCTCCCTTCAGGGAGCTCACAGCTTGGCAAAGAGCGACAGAGCCGAGAGCTGATAGAGCTTAGAGCCACAGAGCCGTAGAGCGCAGTTCAAGAGAAAGCCAGAGAAGCCACCAGAGGATGGGGGCGATGGAAAAGGGGTGATTCCTCAAAGCGCTGAGTGCAATAGAGTTGTAGATCCAGAGAGTTTCAGCATAGCAGAGTTGCAAAGCCAGAGAGCCGTAGAGCCAAGGATTCGTAGAGAGCCACCAGAGGTTGGAGGCTTGATAGAGGCAGAGCCACCAAAGGTTGGAGGTAGAGCCACAGAGCCAGAGAGCTCAAATCAGACTTCTAAGAGCCATAAGGCTGTAATGAAGTTTGAGAGCAGCAAAGAGATCAAATTATCAAGCTATTGTTGGTGTCTAATGTGTGCTAAAGATAGAATAAGGAATTCCAAAGACAGTAAAAGAAATCTGAAGGAGTTGGTGCAAGCCAGGAGCTCAAGATAGCCTAGAGCGCTGATTGAAGGAATCTAGTCCAGGGAAGCCTAGATCTGTCTACAGAGTATGGAAAACCAGTGGGATAAGATGGTATTCTAAACCCATATGTTTAGTTGTAAACCAATGGAGTTGAGTGTGGAACTTATAAAAGGAGTTTACCATAATCCCAAAAAGCCTAGTTGAGTTGACTAGAGCTCATGGAGACGTAGCCCAAGATATCAGGGTGAACTCCTAATTAAACTTGTTGTCTTTGTGGTTTGTTTATTTGCTGCACTTACTGTTATGCGTGTTTATATATCAGTTTAAGAAAATAAACTTAAGGCAATTAAGTAGTTAAAGACAAACACAAGCATGCACCTATTTCAAGTTCTTTTAATTCCACAAATTATCAATCATAAGCATAGATCTTGGAACTTGTTTAAGCTTTGGAGTGGAAGAGGTTCTTGTAAGCTGACAAGAAGCCGTTAGGTCCCCATTTTGGATCAGGTGGTATCAGAGCCATCAGGTTGATTAACCCCACCTTCAAAGAAGGTGGTATCAAAGCAAGTTATACCAGAGCAAGTTGTATCATGAAGTAGGTTGTATCATGATGCAAGTGGTATCAGATCAGAATTCTTGATTGACAGAGAAATCTATATGCTTGGTTGACTAGAAAGGTGTTTGATTATTTGTAAACTGACTATTGTTTGAGTTTGCAGAGGTGAAGGGAAAGCTATTGATAGCTAAGTCTAGGAGAGGACAAGAAGGAAGAAGGGTTGAAGGCATTCTTCTTATCCCAAAGGACCTCAAAGTAATCCTTGAAGTACAAGAGGTTTGTTGCAAAAGGTTGCTTGAATAAGCTCTTTGTTAATCTTGTTTGAAGTTCTTTTGTTCATTTTCATAATGACAACTTCTACAAGTGAGTCCTCAAATTCTTCCTTCATCACAAGATTCTGTGATAGATACATGAAGCAAGAATTGTTAATCATGATGGATATGGTGGGAGAAATGAGTGTTGAACTTCGAGAGTAGTTGAATTCCATGAAGGAAGAACAGCAGTTGCTTTCTAACAAATTGCAGGAAGTGGAAGGCCAACTGCATATTGAAAAAATGAAACTGGAAAGGATGCATGAGTTGGATACACAACTCCTTGTTGCCAAAGAAGCTTTAGTCAAGTATCAGCTTGAAGAAGAGGTAAACAATTCCAGTTTGTCTTCAAAATCCTCTAAGAATATTTATGTTGGTTCTTTTGAAAAACATACCAGAGGCATAGGGTCCAAGTTAATGTCCAAAATGGGCTATGAAGGAAAAGGATTGGGAAAATATGCATAGGGTATTGTTGAACCAATAATAGTTGAGGAAAGGCCTAAGTATTTGGGTCTTGGCTATGGACAATCTTATGGAGAAAGTTCCAAAGCTTCCATGAAGATAATTGAAATAGTTCCAAGAAGGAGTTTCATTTCAGGTCTTCTACCTCAAGAGTGTAAAGATTGTATTCATGGGGAATGCAATA
This sequence comes from Pinus tabuliformis, assembly GCA_031772625.1. NCBI lineage: Eukaryota > Viridiplantae > Streptophyta > Pinopsida > Pinales > Pinaceae > Pinus > Pinus tabuliformis. The sequence goes on along the minus strand of CM062817.1, from coordinate 570,777,263 downwards.
GCTTGAAACATCATTTGCAGGAAGAAGGCGTTCATAAGCATACACTTGAACCAGAGGGTTGTGGAAACTCTGAAATCCTTGAAGAGATTGATGGTGTTCCAAAGGGAGCCACTTCTTCATTTGATTCACCTCCTCATGAAGGTAATAAAGGTAAAAAACAAAGGTATAAATCTGGTTCTAATCATATTCCTTTTGATTATGTTAAGCATGATAAATTTCCATATATGCATTGGAAAAGCATTGCATGTTCCTTTTGTAGTTTGGTTAACCATAGTGTTTCTAGATGTTGGGAGAGAATGGTGACATACAGGAAAATTTTGAAGGAAAGGAAGCAAAAAGCCAAAGGTCCACTGGATAAGGCAAATCATGCCGTCAAGAAGATGCACATGTGTTGCACTTACTGCCATAAGCAAGGACACATTTCTTAAAAGTGTTGGAATTTGAATCCAACAATGCTTCCACGAAAATTGAAGAAGGTGGAAAGAGAAAATGGCAGGAATGGAAAGAAAGATTCCATGATTGATGTGTTTCAGGATGATTCACATGTTGATGCTAATGTCTAGACAAAGGAAGGACCTTTGAAATGGATTGGTAAGAAATGGTTAGATTTTTTATCCAATTAAAGTTGCATATCTTTTAATGTGAACAAAAATGTATCACATCTATTTGCATTTCTTTGTTAATGAGATGTAAGTTGCAGGATTCTACCAAGAAGGTGAATGGAAAAGTTGAGTAGGAGACTCACTTTATTGCTACAACATTATATTCATTTCAGATTCAAAAGTACAATGTGCTTAAGTGAAAGTTGAAAGATGAAATGCATGCATAAGCATGATATGCATGACCACTGGGATGTTGATGATTTCCTTGTATGTGAACATGTATGTGTAATTAACTTGAAGGGTTGATTGCTTTGTTTTTAAACATGCATGTAATTTAATATTGAATTGGAAAAAGTTGATTTGGTCTCCAAGATGGAGATAATGATGAAGTGTTTCATCTTTGAAAAAAAAAGAATCCTATAGTTCTTTTTCTACATGCTTGACTGGAAGGGTCAATTGTCTTAAAGGCATGTTTTGTTGGCTTGTTATCTAGTCAATCATTTGTATGCAGATGTAAAGACATGGAGGTGTTCACAAGATGTGAAATATGTTTCTTTTGATGAAGCAAGAGTTTAGGCCATCCAGTTGTTGTCTGTAATTCTGTTGTTGTTAACAATTGTTGTTGACAATATGTCAAACAGATACAAATGTAAATTTTTGTGAAGAAGATGTAACTTCACATTTTTTTGAACCACCTTGGATCAATGATCAATGAAAAGAAGTTCAAACTACCTTATGTAACCTTCTCAACAAGAGTTCTACATGAAGTGAAGGAGGAAGACAATTCTTCCCAAGAGGACCAGCACATCCAGGAAGGAAAGTGTTCAAAGGCTTTGGTTTAGAGGCACTATGCAAGGCAAGTGTATGGAGGATGAAAGAAGAGGGTGATGTACTCTCAGTTACTGTTTAGATCAGTATACCAGTATTTTGGAGTCCAAAAACTTTTTAGTGGGAAGGCGTCATCCAAAATGGATCTAGTATAGATTCTAAGTCTAAAAATATTCCTCACAAAGGACAATTAAAGTCAAAGGATGCACTTGGATATAGTATCATTGCATATATATCTTCATTATGAATCTAACACAATTTGAATGGGTGAAAACGGACTTCAGATGAAGAAGTTATTGTAAAAAGAAATTAGCCCATTGTCCTTTGAAAAGGAGGCAGTTTCTTACTAAATGAGACGTAAGGGAAAATGTGTTTTTAAACATAAAATCCCTTAAAGTTTATTGCATCGCAACCTTTCATCGCATCGGAGAAAAGCCAAACAGAGTGTTTAAAGGACCCTCGCCTTAGGGAATTGCGATTAGCGATCAGCGCGATATAACGTGGACCGTAGATTGGGATCACGACAATACAAAGGGCCAATGCACATGCGATGGAGCCGATAGTGATATGTCGATGCGATTGGCAATCGGAGATTGGATCACAACAAAGCAGGAGCAAAGTACCCCGACCCATGCGACATGTGATATGCGATGGGCCAATCGGTGATATCGGCGATCGAAGATCGGGAATCCCAAATACAAATGGACCATGACCTTTGGGCAGCGCGATATGTGATATGCGGTAAGAGCACAGACCCGATAACGTTTATGGACATGATTTCATATCATTTGAAATCTGGCCTTGACGCCTGATAGAGGATTTTTTGTGTATTTCCTGTGTATTGCTTACTATGGTCATTTTCGGGATTTCGTCTGAAGCAAGGCCGCTAATTCCTTTGTAACTGTCTCTGTTCTAAAATCATTGTGCCACACTTTAAGCGGGCATTTTGAAAGAATGATGCATTTGTAACAGGAATGCGTTATGTAACACGCAGAGCCAGAAGCTAGAGGGCCAAACGTAGCGCCATTGTGCCAGAGAGCCAGAGGACCAGATGCAGAGCCACAGAGCCAGTAAGCCAAAGGGCCAGTTGAAGAGAAAGGGAGTAGAAGAAGCCGTAGAGCCGCAGAGGAATAATTGCACAGATTGGAATAGACAGGGAAGCTGCAGAGTCAAAGGATTCTTAAAAGGTCAGAGAGCCAAGCGAAGAAGCAAGTCTCCCTTCAGGGATCTCACAGTTGGGCAAAGAGCCAGAGAGCTGAGAGCCACAGAGCCGTAGAGCCATAGTTCCAAAGAAATCCAGAGAAGCCACCAAAGGTTGAGGGCGATGGCAAAGGGGTGATTCCTCAGAGAGTTGAGCACCGTAGAGTTGCAGATCCAGAGAGCTTGAGTGCAGCAGAGTTGCAAAGCCAGAGAGTCGTAGAGTTGAGGATTCGCAGAGAGCCACCAGAGGTTGGAGGCTTGATAGAGGCAAAGCCACCAGAGGTTGGAGGTAGAGTCGCAGAGCCAGAGAGCTCAAAACATACTTCTAAGAACCATGAGGCTGTAATGAAGTTTCAGAGTAGTAAAGAGATCAAATGATCAAGTTGTTGCTGGTGTCTGATGTGTGTTGAAGAGAGAAGAAGGAATTCTAGAGACAGTAAAATAATTTTGAGGTAGTTGGTGCAAGCCAGGAGCTCAAGATAGCCCGGAGCACTGATTGAAGGAATCTAGTCCAGATAAGCCTAGATCTTTCTGCAGAGTATGGATAGCCAGCGAGATAATATGGTATTCTAAACCCATAGGTTTAGTTGTAAACCAATGGAGTTGAGTGTGGAACTGTTAGGCCCCTATGCTACTAGTGTAACCCCTTATTGTTATTAGTACAACCCCCTTATTACATTGTTGTACCCATGTAGTCCCCATATTGTTACTATTGTGCCCCATAGAAGCCCACTATTGTTTTTATTATGCCCTTACATTATTATTGTTATGTTGGCTCTGATTATATTATGACCCCTTAGACTCCTATATATAGAAAGGAGGTATTTTCATTTGTATCATCGAAGAATTGTTCACTTTGCGTAATGTAAAGGAGGTTTCCCCCTCGAAGAGGCTGAATTCTAAGGTGTTGATCTATATTTTCTATCTTTTTGTGAGCTGGTTCAATAACATTTGGTATCAGAGCTTTGGATTCTAGGGTTTCACTACTCCAAATAGGTCATCGTGGCATTTTCACTATAATATTTTTTCTGCGACGTTTCAGAAGCGAAGAAAAACCCATTTGAGATGAAATCATGCTAAACCTTAGGTCTGAATTTCAAACCTTTTTGTGAAATATTTGCGGAGATATGATCCGAGGAAGTTGGTCTCTTTGCAGACTCCTAAATTACATTCCAAACCGGTGACCTAGGGAAAATAGTCATAACATTTGTTTTGACCATCAGATTGAAATTTCGTAAGAATTTACAGAAATAGGATGGACTGTAGTTTCTTGTATATATTTTTCAGAGCCAAAGGTCAAAACAAGGACAAGTGGCACGTCGTACAAGTTCACTCTACTAAACTAGTCTATAATCGGGTCACCGTGGGAGATTTGGCATAACTCTTCCTTGGAGAATCCAATTTGGATCAGACTGGTGGCATTGGAAAGAGGACACAAAGGGCTACTATAGTTCGCGATTTCAGAACTGGAAGATCTGAAATTAGAGAGTTACAGTCATTTCAAGATTGAGCTGCTAAAATCAAGAAAAAGTGAGATGAGGAAGTTTGATGGCAAGGATCCGGTAAATTGGATACTGCAGATGCATAAATATTTTGATCTACATAGTGTACCACTTTTACAAAAGGTATGTATTGCATCTAATTATTTAGAACCGAATCAATTTTTATGGTATAAAGGGCTTTTTTCTCATAAACCACTTGTCACATGGCCAATTTTCATAGAGGAAATGATAGCACATTATGAGGATACAAAGAGAAACTCCTTCTTTCGCCAATTGATAAATCTCAAACAAAAGGGTTCAATGGAAGAGCACATTGAAGACTTTCAAAAATTGAATAAAAGGGTAAATTATATTCAAGAGAAGAAAAGGATTGATGTCTTCATAAGGACTTTAAAGGATAATGTTCAACATGAGGTTCGTTTTTGGGAACCTGATTCATTGGAGGAGGCATTCTAGTTGGCAAGAAAAATTGAAAACGAAATTATGAAAACAAGGAATCCCAGCACTCATGACTATAATTATGGAAGTGTTTCTTCTCCTACCATTTCACAACCTACAAGGCTTACACCACAACAATTGGAAGAAAAAAAGAGAAAAAGGGCTTTGTTACAATTATGATAGAAAATGCACTAAAGGTCATATGTGTGCTAAGAATAAATTATTTTACATAGAGTATGAAGAGGAGGAAGAAAAGGATCAAGAAACATCAAAAGAAGAGGATATACACCAAGACCCAACCTCGGAGAAGGAAGAAATGAATCTGACCATATATTGTAAAGCATTGGCAAGAATTACCACTCAAACTCTCAAGATAGAAGGACATATCAAGAAGAAAAAGGTTCAAGAAGTGAAAGATCACATCGAGAAAGAAGAAATGAATCCAACCATATCTTGTAATGCATTGGCCGGAATTACTACTCCTCAAACTATCAAGATAGAAGGACATATCAAGAAGAAAAATGTTCAAGAAGTGAAAGATCACATTGAGCATCAAGAAATGAATCTGTCCATATCTTGTAAAGCATTGGAAGAAATTACCACTCCTCAAACTCTCAAGATAGAAATTACCACTCCCCAAACTCCTGATTGGGTATTTTTACGGTTACATCTCAAGCAAGCTATTTATGAGAAGGAAATGTTGGCAATACTACATGCACTTAAGAAATGATGACCTTACCCAATGGGAAGACACTTCAAGGTAAAAATGGATCATGATAGTCTTAAATGCATTTTAGAACAAATATTATCATTAGAAGAACATAAAAAATGGGTCACAAATATGTTGGGTTATGACTTTGACATCAACTACAGAAAAGGGAAGATTTTCTTTGTTGCAGATGCACTCTCAAGAAAGGATGAGGATGTGGAAGCATTATTTTGTGCTATTTCTACTATCCAACCAAATTGGATAAATGAAGCAAGGGATGAATGGAAGAAGGACAAAGTAGTGTGGCCACTCATTCAAAAGTTGCAGAATATCCCAATTCAAACAATATTGCCAGAACTTGAAGGAAAATTCATATTGGAACCTGGAGCAATCACGGAAAAAAGAACCTGATAGCTAGGAAATCGATCAATTTAGAGTATCTCATCAAGTGAAAGAACTTACCTGGTGAAGATTCCACATGGGGGGACAAAATTTTTATAAAGAAGCATCAAAAACTACTCAAGGATTGAGGACAACACTTTTTGAAGGAGAGGGGCATGTTAGGCCCCTATACTACTAGTGTAACCCCTTATTGTTATTAGTACAACCCCCTTATTATATTGTTGTACCCATGTAGTCCCCATATTGTTACTATTGTGCCCCATAGAAGCCCACTATTGTTATTATTATGCCCTTACATTATTATTTTTATGCCGGCTCTAATTATATTATGAGCCCTTAGACTCCTATATATAGAACGGAGGTATTTTCATTTGTATCATCGAAGAATTGTTCACTTGTGTAATGTAAAGGAAGTTTCCCACTCGAAGAGGCTAAATTCTAAGGTGTTAATCTATCTTTTCTATCTTTTTGTGAGTTGGTTTCATAACAGGAACTTGTAAAAGGAGTTTACCATAATCCCAAAGAGTCTAGTTGAGTTGACTAGAGCTCATGGAGACGTAGCCCAAGATATCAGGGTGAACTCCTAATTAAACTTGTTGTCTTTCTGGTTTGTTTATTTTGCTGCATTTACTGTTATGTGTGTTTACTTATCAGTTTAAGCAAATAAACTTAAGGCAATTAAGCAGTTAAAGGCAAACACAAGCATACACCTATTTCAAGTTATTTTAATTCCGCAAATTATCAATCATAAGCATAGATCTTGGAAATTGTTTAAGATTTGGAATGGGAGAGGTTCTTGTAAGCTGACAAGAAGCCTTTAGGTCCCCATTTTGGATTAGAAACCTTCCGAGATAATTTCGAGGCATCAAACGACATTTTTTGGGGAAATAAGTTACCGCTTTCCAAGGGTGCAAGAAACGCAGCAATCAAAGTCCATATGAAAAGGTTATGCCACTCAAAAGTTAACCTTCCTATTTTCACACCTACAGTTCGGGAGGATGTCACGTCAGTCCTCATTATTCATGAAAAAGGGGCTAGCCATGTGTTTGTGATGTTAAAGACTCTATAAGAGTTTATATTGTAACTCTAGTTAAGAGTTGATGTAGTCAAAATTAACCACTAGCAGGATATCGAGGCGTGTTATAATAGGGCCACTAGGAGGAAGAGGCATTCCATTATTTTGAGATAGTTTTGTTCCATAGTTTAGAAAAGATAGCCAGGAGAGATAGGAGGTAGAGAACGTAGAGAGGATTTGTGCATTGTAGCAGCCCATGGGCCCTAGAAATTACTTCTTTGGACCTACATCCATATTTCCAAATAAAGAAAGAGAGCGAAGCAACCTCACATTCCAGCTGGCGTTTCTCCCGAAAGGGTTTCCCAAAGAGCATATCTTGTGTCTTATATGTGTGTGAGCTTATTTTGTCGTTCTCTACTTTTCTGCGTAACTATATTTGCATGCATACACTAATCACAGTTAAATATGTAGATATTAAAGTTTAATAAACTATAATAATGTAAAATTTTAGTATTTTAATATATTATTATCATATATGTTACGATGAACTGTCTAGTGGAATATCCACGGCAGTTTACAAATCATTTTGGTATGAGAGAGGGTTTCTTTCCGTATTTTGTGGATATTGTAGGGATCAATATCGGTGCGGCCGAAAATTTTAAAACCCTAATCATGGGTGATGAATTTGTAAACGAACCTCGTGATCCTACAAAGGCGAGGTTTTTGCTACTCGAACAAGAAGTCGGGGATATAAACTGCAAGTAAACCTCCTCACGGTAGCCCTAAGCAATAAGCTGGGGATATTTGGAGAAGATGGGGGTTAGAATGCAGATGACAAATCAGAGGGGGGATTGGGATATGAATAAGACACAAAGAACTAACCGAAGAGAGAACCAGGAAAACATAAACCTAGTTTGAGTGTCGTGAATCAATCCCTATTCAAAATAGAAGAAAAGGTCGATATGAAGCGATACCACAACAATATCAATGATATGAATCTAAACCGCTGGTTGCAACAACTAGACAGTTATTTCACCATTTATCAGATCAAGGAAGGGAAAAAGATCTCATTCGCGTGGCTGAAATTAGAGGGTCATGCACTGACTTGGTGAGAGATCCACACAGAAACCCTGAGGTTAGAGGGAGAACCTCCAGTGACTAGGTGGGAGGATTTCAAAACCCTCATTAAGTCATAGTTTTATCCCATTGTGTAATGGACGACCAACATATCCAGTGGAATTACTTTAGGCAAAAGTTGGGCCAAAGCATGCAGGAGTACACCACATAATTCAGAAAGATGGCTATAATGTTGGGTATCTCTCCAATGAACCCAAATGTACTCATTAAGTATTTGGGGGGTCTGCATTACCCTCTGCGTGAGAAAGTGATGTTGTTCAAGTCCAAATCAGTGGACCAGGCTTGTATAAAGGTACAATACCTAGAGAAATTAGGCCTGAAAAGAGTGCAATCAAGTGGATCGAAGCAAGAGCAACATGAAGCTTCTAAGGAGGGAAAGAAGAAGAAAAAAGGGGGAACATATAAAATTATGGAAGCCACAACACACCAATGCAAAGATCCTTGCAACCACTCTAACATTGATGGCCATATGGAGGAGAGGTGTTGGAAGTTGCATCTAGAGCTAAAACTGAAGAACAAGAAGAAATATAATAATAAGAAGAATCTCATAGCAACTGATTCGAGCAACAAAATTGAAAGAAGCTCAGATGTGGATGAGAAGATCATCCATACATTAATGTAGAAGTAGGTGAATATGAGTAGACTTAAGCAATAGGAAGAGAAAGAAATGGCCAAACTCTTCCATATAAAGATACAGATCAAGAAGATAAAGATTTATTCTTTGTTTGACTCGGGATTGCAGGCGAATCTCAATCCAACACAACTAATCAAGAACTTGGGTCTGGAAGTTTGTGATCATCCAAACCAATAACCAATGGGATGGGTAAATAAGGATGCAGAGCTGAAGGTAACAAAACAATGAAAAATTAGATTTTCTATCAGTGTTGATTTTATTGTTGAAGTAGACCTAGATGTGGTTCCCCTTGATGTATGTGGAGTTTTGTTTGGGAGTCCATACATGTACATGTGTGATGCAATATTCATGAGGAGAGCTAACCAATACTGACTCATCAAGGATGGAAAATAGGTCATCATCAACGCGCATAAAGGCAAGTCGAAAATTTCACTGATAAGTGCCAACTAGGCCAAGAAATTGATCAGTTACAACAAGAAGTATGTTTTATTGTTGAAGAGAAATCCAGTCTCAAGAGGAGCCAATAAGGGGAAAGGAATCTTTGGATGGATGTACTAAGAAAAAAACAACAATTGGAGGAGTTGTTATAGGCATAAAAGGATGTGTTCAGAGAACCTAAAGGGTTTCCACATAAGAGAGCAGTGGAGCACGAGATCCAGTTATTGCTAGACTCCCTAATGCCAAATATTGGGTTGTACACACAGTCTATTATAGGGGCAAGTGAGTTGAAGAAAAAGTTGCAGCAGCTACTGGAATAGGGTTTCATTCAACCGAGTACATCACAATGTGGGTCAGCCATCATCATTGTGCAAAAGAAGGTTGGGACTTGCCGGATGTGTATAGATTACAGGGTGTTGAATAAAATCACGCTCAAGAACAAATACCCCATGTCTAGGATAGATGATCATCTAGATCAATTGCAGTAAGAAAAGTATTTCACCGAGCTGGACTTGAATTCTGGATATCACCAGGTTTGAGTCAAAGAAGAAGATAAATGGATGACCGCCTTCAAAACTATTCAAGGTTTGTATCAGTGGTTAGTTATGCCATTTGGCCTATGTAATGCACCAACTAAATTTATGATATTAATGAATGATATACCACACCATTTTATATATTCATTTGTTATTGTCTATTTGGATGATATACTACTATATAGTGCTACCTTGGAGGAGCATCTTTCACGTTTGACGCAGGGGCTAGAAACATTGAATAAACACAACTTCTAGAAAATCTCAAGAAGTGTAAGTTTGTGCAGTAGTCATTGGTGTATCTGGGATATGTGATTGGTAGAGAAGATTTGAAGATATATCCTTCCAAAAGGGAGGCCATCATGAAATGGTTGGTAACTACTAATGTTTATGAGGTTAGGAGTTTCATTGGGCCAGCAAAATACCTAAGGAAATTCATAGCCTCATTCTCAGCGGTAGTAGCACTTCTCCATGCCATAATAGAAAGTGGCAAGAGTTTCCAGTCGGGAAAAGGTCAGCAGAAGGCTTTTGAGGAGCTAAAGAAGAAGATAAGTCAAGCAGTAGTTCTGGAATTACCAAACTTGCAATGACCCTTTGAACTGGAGACAGTCGTGAATGGGTATGTGATGGGAGTTGTCTTTATGCAAGGATGAAGGCACATTTTCTACCATTCTGAAGTATTTCATGTGTAATTTCTTCACTACCCTACCTACGATAAGGAGCTTTATGTCATGGTGGAAGCTATGAAGAATTGGACGCACTATCTAATGGGAAACGAGACAATAATCCACATAGATCACCAGACGTTACCGTACTTGCAGGCTGAGAGTAAGCTACAACGAACCAGAAATTACAAGTGGATGGGGTTTTTGCAGTAGTTTCATTTGGTGATCAAATATACGAAGGGAAACACAAACAATTTAGCCTATATTCTTTCAAGGCAACCCACATCAATGATTACAACTTTGGGGACTCTTATGCAGATGGAGCCATTCAACGACGATGCATATAGAGAGGAATATCTAAAAGATGAGGACTTCAAGGAGGTGTAGCAGCAGTTGTAGAGTCAGAATCATGTGCATGATGGGGACAACACCATTGACTACCATCTCCAAGATGGGTTACTCTACAGGTTCAATAAGCTATGTGTTCCTAAAGGTGAGCATTTGTAGTTGATTAGAGAGGCTCAAACCTCCAAGGTTGCAAAGAACTTTGGTGTAGGGAATACAGTGGCTAACTTGCATAGGTATGTGTATTAGCCCAAGATGCAAGAGAACGTAGCTAGGTTCATAAGAGGATGCATGCTTTTTTGCACTAGCAAGCCTAGCAACAGGAAACAAGGTATGTATGATCCCTTATCTGTACCTAATCATCCTTGGGAAAGTATTTCCATGGACTTTATTGGACGTTTACTAAAAACTAGGAAGGGACATGACTACCTTTTTGTGGAAGTTGACAGGTTCAACAAGATGTGTGTTCTGATGCCTTGTAAAAAGACCATCAGTCGATAAGAAGCAACAAACTTGTTTTTTGGACAGGTCTAGGTGCACTTTGGGATATCAAGGAGCATCATTTTAGACAAGAACACAAGATTTATCAGTGTATTTTGGATTACATTGTGGGAGAAGATGGACACAAAGTTTAAGAGATCTACATCATTCCATCCACAGATAGATGGATAGACAAAAGTAGCCAAGAAGAGTTTGGTGCAACTTCTGAGGGGATACAACCATAAGCATCTGAAGACCTAGGATGAAAATCTAGTATATATACAACATTCTTGTAACAAAGCAGTCCAAACTTCTACAAGAAAATTGGCTTTTGAGACTTGTTTTCGATATTTGCCACCTTCACCTTTGGATATTGCATATGGGTAACAAGGAAGAGCAAGGGAAGATCCTACAAGAGATGCTTTGAGGGCTGAAAATTTTATAGAGAAGATCAGACATATCCATCTATAGGTACAAGAAACAATGCAAAAGTTGTAGGAGAAGTATAAGTCCAAGCATGATCAACCCAGAACAGATAAATCATTCAAGGTGGGAGATAGAGTATGGCTACAATTAAACAAGGAGAGGCTCGAGGGGCCTGGTAAGGTATTGTCCCTTTGAGATACTAGAAAAGGTGGGTGATATGCCTATTCACTTAGTTTACCACCATATATGCATATTTACTCAGTTGTGAATGTAGAGAATTTGAAACTTTATGAGCTTTCCATGTTAGATTAGGAAGGGGAACATATCCTACCTTATGTGGAGGATTTGGCACCAGACGCTTAGGCTGAGTTGAGAGAAGATATAGTTTTGAATAAGAGGTCTAGAACTACAAGACAGGGATAACATGACCTTTGGCAGATTGGGTCAAAAGGACAACTTCTAGTCAAAGCTAAAAGGTACACAATAAAGAAGGTGGAGGAAAAACGTCCTCACCTTATTCAGTAAAAGCTTTTGGGGATCAAAGCCTCCCAAAATGGGGAGGTATGATATGAATTTGATCATTATATTGTTATTCATCCATCTCGATGCATTTAGAGTTGAAAAAGTCGAGGAATCACCTCATGGGACCATTTTTTATTGGTGGGACCCAGTTTGGAAAAATGGGGTCTGAAACCTTCCGGGAGCGTTTTGATCCATCAAATAAAGTTTTGGGGGGGTAAAACTTTTCCTCTTTGGTGATATACCTTTTCATGATATTCTACACATAGAGACCCTCCCAACAACACAAGAAGTATGTCAATCAGAGCCTGTATGCAAAAGTTATGCCACTCAAAAGTTGACCTTCCTGTTTTCAAACCTATAGTTCGGGAGGGTGTCACGTAAACCACCATATTTCATGGAAAAGGGGCTAGCCACATGTTTTTTATGTAAAAGACTCTAGAAGATTCTATATTGTAACTCTAGTGAAGAGTTGATGTAGTCAAAATTAACCACTAGTCGGCTATTGAGTTGTGTTATAACTAGGTCACTCGGAGGAAGAGGCATTCTATTCTTTCGAGAGCATTTTGTTCCATAGTTGCGCAAAGATAGCGAAGGGAGATAGAAGGTAGAGCACGCCAAGAGGATTTGTGCATTGTAGCATCTCACAGGCCACAAGCATTACTTCTTTGTACCTACAGCGATATTTCTAAACAGAGAAAGAGAGTGAAGGGACCTCACCTTCCAATTGGGTTTTCTCCCATAAGGGTATTCCAGAGAGCATATGTTGTGTCTTATGTGTGTGTGAGATTATTATTTTTTTCTCTACTTTTCTGTGTAATTTATATTCGCATGCATGCAATAATTACACTTAAATCCACAGATCTTAAAGTCTAATAAATTGTAATATTGTAAAATTTCAATATTTTAATATATTATTATCATATGTGTTATGATGAACTATCCAGTGGAATATCCATAATAGTTTACAAATCGCATCTAACCATATGCACTACCCAAACATTGATCTAAGGAACTCCAATTTAAAAACTCACAAATAGTTGGATACACATTAACCTGGTCCGTATAATTTTTAGACTGCTCCAATCATTTAACTATCTGGTCTTATCTAACACTAGTATAACTAGGAATTGGATAGCTGATTTCTTGACCAATTAGAGTTTCACACACAAAGGGAGGAGTCTTGAGAGTGGGTGGCTCCTGGCCTTATAGATGGAAAAACTCAAATATTTATTTTCCATCTTGGAAGCTAAAATAATTCAAAGTGAAATGCAAGATGAAGATTAGAACTCCCCAATGGGGGTGCGACATGACAATGGTGGTGGTATAGGAATTTATGCCAACCACCCTAGCAATTTTCAATATGCTGAGAATTGAATTCAAGGGATTTCTTGGACACCTGCATTCATGCAACCACGTGCAAACTAAAGTGATCTAGAAACTTCCTTGGGAGGCTAAATTCTACTGACGATAGATGTGGGGAAACTTATTATGGACTGTCGGTTTGGGAGTTCCTTGGCCTCATGCCTCTACTGGTAGACTAGTTGTTTTTCCCTTGAACCTTGAAGAAGTAGGTTGGTTGGAGAGTTCTTTTTGGATAAAGAACCACATGAACAAGCAGGAAGGTATAAATTGTGGAAGCAGGACGTCGATCCGTGGGAAAAACTAGGTTTTCCAGTTTGGTCTTTTCCTCGGGGACTACAAGTATTCTTATTTTAATCAACTTATTGTCCAAACAAAATTCCATGCAATCAGAAGTTACACCTCATTCTTTTCATGGTAATTCTAACCCTTGGAAAGATTTTTAGCTATACAATTGTGTCATGTGTTAAAACTAGACTTGTTCAGAGGGATTTAGTTTCTATTTCTGTCAATATAAATATACTTATTGATGGGATTTACTATTGGAAGGGTGGTACCTGGGGTTCAATTGGTTTGGATTTTAAGTCTAAGAGGGGGTTTCAATATGCTTCAAAAATTCCCATGATGTCTATTTGGGGTCTCTTTGTGAGGGTATGTTGTTTCGTTGCTCTTACCTTTTCCAAGGCATCCAACTTTGTAGTTTGTCTATAATTGGTTTTGATAATCAGTGTCTTACTTTGGGGGATGAGTATATCAGTCAACGTTTTGCCGACATATTTTCTTGTAGTATTGTAGGTTGGTATTTCTCCACTAGTAGTTCTATTTCTACTAGGTTTTACAGATTTGTGAATGTGTCTTGGTTCAACATTTGGCTTATATGATAGTACGCTAAGTCTATTGAAAGTATAAGTTATCTCATTTTAGGGGGCTTCAATTGGAATGGTGACAATTATGGTGTTAGTGTGCTTGTTTCTTGGCCCAAGAGAGGGTCTCTCTTTTATTCAGCTAGCATGTAGGTGTCATTCTAGAATTTTGTAGTGGTTTATTGCTTTGTTTGTGGTTTTAACGGTGAGAATTCACATGCGGTCATCGAACAAAGAATCTGGTTGTGGGGTCTCAAGTTTACTATGAATTGGAAATTCAAGAGTTCTTTTATTATGTTTTTTTTTTTTATTTTGTTGTAGGGTTATCTTGAAATGGGATGTTTATTACTGTGGTATTAATTATAAATCTCCCAACTCAAATCCTGAGCTGAGAGAATTGTAGTGTTTTACATGTTGTTCTTCAATTCACGACAATTTCTATACTTTCATTGAGATACACCTGTGCCAACTAGCCATTATGCAGAGGAAGTGTATGAGGATCTAGAGAGGCAGGGGTGGTAGTCAAGGCCTTCATGGTTGAAGATGACACCACCAACATGATAAGGATGTCATAGACTCCTTCCATCTGACCATCCCTAAAGACATCCATAATGAGATGCAGAATTTAGAAGCAATGGTAACAAGAACCCGACATGCAATGTTTGACTCAGAAATTTTGGAGGAATTTGGGCAATCAATCATGGATCCTAGTCACACCAGGGTCCAAAAGAACTAGTATCTCTAGACATTATTCTTGTATTGGAAAATTAACATCTTGATTAGCAAAATATTGATGGAGAGGCAAGAAGATTGATATAGTATCTTTGCACACCTCGCTGATGTGAAACATGAGTAGATAAAACATGTGATTTGATATGGAGAGGATGGAATTTCGATTTTCCCAGATAAAGAATCACATTTGGTGTATTAACACGTCCTATTCTCCTTCAAGATCTAGTTCTCAGGATCCTACACAGGTATACTCTTATGATTTACTATGGTAAGATGATCACTGTTAGATCCTTTTGTAAATGGTCTCCTCATAGAATCTTTGCGGACCTTGTCGAACTTGCACTCCGTAAAGCTTTTGCATGCTACTATATTGACGAATGGTAAATAATACCTGGTTTCCCACTAAGTACGTTAAGACCATATGTCACAATGATGTCTTCTTGTTACATATTTTTTTAAATTATATTTGCTCAATTCCTATGTTAATATTTTTCATAAATAATAATAATAATAATTTAAAATAAAGTTTTTGTGGTGAGGTAAATGTTTTATTCACATTCAAAGATATACGTTCATAGTTGTTGAAGTTTAGTAAGCTTATCAGCTATGAAATCTATGTTGGTGTGCGACTAAGAAAGTCATACCAGATAAAAAAATTCAATTGATTCAAAATGATAAAAGGTAAGAGAATTTTTAAAGTTCTAAGTGGAAAAACATATATTTTAACTCTTTGGCCAAAGTGGCCTTTCTCATCCTTAAAACTAGAAATAAGACATACAAGAACCAAAGAGAAAGGATCAAACAAACATTCATGCTTATTTCTCTGAATAGTTGCTTCAAGGGGAATGGGCTTCTTGTTACTACGTGGGGAGTAGCAAGTGTTAGGTGGAATGCCCATTTTCTTCTCATTTCTCATGAGCATCTGGTCCATTGCAATAAGATGTCATTATATTTTATTCATATTCAAGATGATATCTTCCTTCATTTCATTCTTTTTTACAAGTACCCTCCTTAGGAGATACTTGAGATGTCAGTAGATGTCCATGGTGAAAATGTATTGATTGTAATGCCTTTTGGTGTGCCCTGCATGACGAACCTACTCTACCAATTCTACAAGAACCTATGTATTTGTAGGAGTGTGTCTTTCATTGGATAGCTCGTTTTCCACTTGATTGGTTTCCTCTGGTATTTGTTGGTAGGTGAGGTCTATGTAATGCATAGTTGTGTTCAGCTCAAGTCTACGCTCTAGGGCGACCTCTTTCATGATAGTAGGAAACATCCCAGCACTTTCTATCCATTTTCTTGGGCATAGCTGTAGAACAGGAGGAGAAGAGTACTATGATGTGAATGAGATACCCTGAGGATATGATGTGGCAACATTCTCAGCATCGAGATCCAATGCACATCACGAGGAGCAGGAGCAACCTAAATATCTATAACAACTACAATGATCACAACTAGAACAAACAAAGTGTTAGGAATGAAAACTAAAAGGAGGAGAATCACTACATACCTAGGATCCCTCAATTCACTTAGCAACAAAGGTGGTTTTCGTGGAAGTCCACGGATAGGCTCAGTTGTTCGTGGACTGAGATGATGGAGCAACACCTCCAGAACTATAGACATACAACCGTGAAAACTAAAATTTGATGATCTAAGATGTTAAGTATAGAATGGGTTGTTGAAACAACCCGATTGTGCCACATTTTTCTACCTATCCTTTAGGTTAGCAGTCTACTAGTGCCAGTTAGAAAGACATTGAACAAAACTAGAGAAAAGGGACCAAATGTTGTATTGGAGAGCCTAATATGAAGGAGAACCAAAAACCTATGAACCCAAGAACATGTCTAGGAGTAACATGAAAACTCTCCACCATAAACTAGTTTGGAGGAGCTCCCACCTTGACACTTATATCCAAGGTGAAACTCCTATTAAATGCTCGTTAATGAATGCCAAGTGGGAGAAGAAACCTTGCCATCCAGGGTCACCCATGAGAGAAATACCATCAAGTGTAAAATTCCAGCAAAATATACTCAAGCTTCCTTCCACCAAAATATAATGGAGTTTCTCAAAGGTGGCACCAAACTATGGTAACTTCCCGTGTAAGGTGCATGCTTTAATGAGAGTCTTTAAGAAGCTCATTACTAGGTTCCGCTAGAGTGCGAGATCATGGGACGGCCACAAAACATTGTGGCTATCCCCTTTCCCCACCAACTTTACTTACATAGTCACTCCATCAAAAAAATATTTTTTGATACTAATATTTTTTTTTTAAATCACAAATATTACTAGTAAAACATAGTCATGGTCTGTGCAAGACTTCATAAATATGGAGATATTCCAAAACGTCTGGACCAACTCCCACTCCACAATAATTTAAAACAAATTTATATTTTTTCTAATTTTATATAATCAAAAATGCATAAGGCACCTATTACAGATTGATGGACGTTTATTTGGTTTACCAACCACTTAATTTTCATAGCTAAAATAATTTATATTTAATTAATTTATTCACTTACATCAAAATTTGTATGTTTCAACAACCATGTGAATAATATCACAGTACACTTTTCACACAGGAATGAAAAAGTATCTGCACACATATATTGTTCTAATCTATATTTCAGAAGTAGTTGTTTGACATACAGTTTTGTGTCTATATATATAAGAGAACATATGTGTTATGGATTGTAAACATGGCCATTCAAAAAGTACATTTTCTGTTGTTTCAATTCGAAATTAATACATAGACTCTTGTTTCGGTATTGCAACCATTATCAAGAAATTAATGTCTCTTGGATGAAGCTTTAACAGGCTTCTTGCATCAGAGATTTTAGAACATGACCTTAATATGCCATTTTTGTTTGCACTGTCTATTTGTAGTTCCAATATTAATTTGTACATTGAATTGCCATAAACATCATGAGATGATGGCATGTGATACTGCAAACATCAACTCTAATTTGTGAATATATTATACTAAACGTTTTAACAGAAATTCGCTTTGATCAGAAAGCAGGAAGCTACTCTTTCTGGTTTTCGTCATTCCACCTTACTGTTCTGTCCAATTTGGTAGAAGCTAAACAGTAAAGTTGGTCGCGCAATAGATCTATTTCCAACTGGGATCTCATTGAAGCCTGAGAACATCAACACCATACAACAAAACAAAATTCTAATTGTTGAGAGGATGAACAGCTGAAGACAAGTTATAAGGAAATTAATACAAATGAATGCGATAATGGTAATTATAGAAATGGTATATGGAAATGCTCACCTGCATTATTATAGCATAGAACACCTTATTTCCACCGGTGAACATGGTAAAGTTAACAACCTCCATTCCTTCCACCTCAAGCTTTGAAAGATATACAGACAGGGGAGTAAAATTTTTGTAGGTGAAGATTCTAATCAAATAATGAACTCCCGTTGCTCCTATGGTGACACTGGGATTGAATTCAGAAAGGGTTTGTCTAGATGGATCCATATTATCCACAAGTTTCCTCAGATGAGTTTCAACTCTATCGGTTTTAATTTGGGAACTTCTAAAACAGTCTGATTGTTTTCCAGAAGAAACAGGCCAAGAGCAGTTCTGATCTATCTGTCGATCAAAAATTAAACAAGTTTGAAATTTCAGAGTTAAGACTTGAGTGATATGATTTAGGTTAGGTTAAGATATTTTCATATTGTTACATTTCTAATCAACCAATATGATTCATCATATATATATATAGTGAACCAACGAATGGAACAAATACTAATTAGTACAACAAATATCTTAGAAAAACATTCGTCAACAAAATCGGTGATGGAGAACGATTATAGATATTTAAGTACTTGAAAAAGGAAAATATTAGTGATATTAATACCTGCCGTTTTGGGACTGCTCCACGGAGGGCAGCAAATAGCAACGAGGAGTAAATTCTTTTTATCACTCTTCTTATTTTGTCTTGTTTTCCTTAACTCCGAATTCGCCCTGCCCTTCCATATCGAATGCGAGACCGAGCACTGGTGGGTTTCATTGTATAAAGCCCCAGAACACGCACGAACTTCAACAGTGGCCACCGTTCAAGAACTTAAATTGCATCAACTGAGGCTACATGCGATGCAGCTGGTGAGATTTTGACACTTACGTCATAGGTTCCTGCTAATAGGCCAGGACAACTTAAAAGAAGAAGGAAGGATTTACAAGTTTGTGATCACTCTCAACATTGAATATCTGTGTTCGGAGCTTATGTCGATATCTTGTAGTTTAGGTCATCACTTATAGTCTTTACAAATTTGAAATATGACTATGTTCTAAATAACATTATAGAGTCAACTCACGAACAAAAATTGGCCATCAGTTTAATATTAATACAGTAAACCTAGTCCTGGATAAACTAATGAAGATAATGGAGTCCATTCATTCATGAAGACACCGTTACCATTATGAATAAAAAATGATTATGAGTTTTATATAAAACGCTAGTTTTGGATGTAATAAGGAAGATTATACGGTTAAAGTTTTAAAATTAAATATAAACATTGGTATTTTTTCGTAGATTATATATATATTTTTAAAATAAATATTATTGATAGTTTCCCTGTGTGGGGTTGTTGGGTTTTGGGAAAAACATGGTGCATTGATTCCTCTTCAGTCTTTATGAAAAGATGGAACCTTCTTTTCGATTCCAATATAGAAAAAATGGGCTATGCTTGTGTATATGGCAAAGGCTTCTTCGATTGCCACCACAGATTGCCACCACAGTTTTGGACGTGTTTAAGCTTATAGGAAATAAGTTAGGATCTTTATTGGGGTCGATAGGTGGAAGAATTTTCATACTCACTCATTGTTTTGTATATGGTTTTTGTGCACGGTTTTGAGTATGATGGTTTTGCCCATGGTATTTTGTAGATCCATTCAAGGAAATCATGATTATGTTTTAATCTAGGGTTAATGGATAAGGGTTTATGAATGTTTCAGCTTGTATATAATGTATGTATTATAACGTTGACAAGAATATAATGAAAAAAACAATCTGGTTTTCTCAGTTTGGGGTTCCAGTAGAAAAATCTCTATCTATATTTTTTGTTCTCACCATTGTATATTTTCTAATTTTAGGAATTTGTTTGTAGGTAATTTATGTACAGAGTTAAAACCTACACTATGGAGATTAGGTCAATATGCATTTGTTGATATTACTTTTCTACAAAAAACTTTGGGGAAAGGGGATTTGATTGTTAGGGTGCTAGAGTCTTTTTTACTATAATGGATTTTTGTGGCTTACACAAAAGGAAGATTGGGGGCCTAGCTCTCAAACTTAATAAAAAATCTATCAAGATTCTAGGCTCTTGGGGATCAAATTTGGTGCTGGAGCTGATATTTTTTCTTGTGAACTAGGAATAGAGCTAAAAATGGTAAATATTTATGGGCCGTGCCTAGATAGGAATACCTTTTGGGATAGGGTGATGGCTCACTCTTATATGCACGCTGATAATTTAGTGGTTAGGGGGGCTTGAATTTCTTTTTTGGGGATCTAAAATTTGGGGCTCTCATCCTCAAAATGACCCCTTATTTGACTATTTCAATCATCTTCTGGAGAATAAAAAATTGTGTGATGTGGAATTTAATAAGTATAATCCCACCTAGAGAAATGAGTGAACTAGTTAATCAATGATAGCCATGTTAATTGATCGGTTCCTGATGGTTGACTCTTTATTGGAAATCATCCCTCTCTTTTGTTAGTGGGTTGGGGTGGGGGATGAATTTGACCACCATCATATTTACCTCAAGGTGGAAAGGGGACTTAATGAACTAGGAAGTCCTTTCAAATTCAATGTAGCATGGTTAAATGATGAATCTTTTCATAACTTTGCTGTAGAAAACTGGATACCTTACAACACCAATAGGGAGGGTTCTATAGCAGTTCAATTCATGGGAAACCTAAAAAGGGTGAAAAAGGCCATGGTTGAGTGGTCTTCCCTTAAAGTAAAAAGGGAGGAGGAAGTGCTTAAAGAGGTATAGAAAAAATTGGGGTGTTTGGAAGCACTTTACGAGGGGGATATGATGCAGGGTAAATCCACCCGCACATACCCACAATATGCATTTCTCAATAATGCATCTACACCTATCCCAGGATATTCAACTCAACGAAGGAGTCAAACCTTCAGACCATAAATGGTCAAGTGGCCCTCTTACACAGTTCCTTTGTAACGGAACTTCAATCACCCCACCAATACTTCCTCTTGGGACTCAATCTACCCTCATAAGCCTTCTTTTATTACAGGTTGTCTCAAATCTTCCTTTCGGGACTTTACAACCCTTTAACCACGCAATTCCCTTATAAATACATTTATAAAGGAGAAATACCCCAAACATGCATTCCTCCGCCTTTCGTACGACTATCGCATAGAACCCGAGGTTAAAACCTCTATCGCAATTGCAATATCCAATGGTCATATACATATGAGCCATCATCCCTCTGACTCCGATATTCCACTATCAGATCGTTTAACACATGTTTTCACGTTAAAAAGCCCACACCTTATAAACTATCAGAATATTAATTATTTGGGAATACAAAGGAATTCCTGCTCCTTACCATTATGCCAGATTTCAAATTCCATATATTCGCGTTCATATCCTCGTTGGGTCTACCTCCTCTACGTTGCCTTCACGCTCTCCGATAGCCCGACCTCCCGAACTTCCAATCACCGATTAGCGCTTATCGCTATCGGCGATATTGCAACATTCCTAACTGCTGACCCTTGGCGCCTCCAATTGCCGATATGCAATTTAATCGTGACCATTGATCTGGCCACGATCCAATGGTTAACGATTATTCGCTGCTTGCTCTTTGCAAACTTCCAAGGCTCAAACTTAGGAGGGACTCCCGTCGTTGTGACTTAATCTTGGCCGTTGATCTTAATGATCGAATGACTACTAAGTGTCAAACCTCTATTTCTCGCTCGCCTCTCTTACTTGGGTTTTTCCGCGTTTTCAATGGTTTTCCTCTAGTTTCTTCAAGGGCTTCTTTCTTCTGCTGTGTTGCTCAACTTCTCTGAGCTTTACTCCCTCACTCTGTTATCTCTCTAGAGCTTCTCTTCGCTTCCTTAATTGGATTCAAAGACCCCTTTTTGATTCTTTTGAATCATGTTACATTTTTCCTAGAATCTCCTGCAACAGAGCCTACAATTTAAGTAATTCATTCATGAAAACATTCTTCAATACTCTGACTCAGTCAGAAATAAACTCTGAATATATATTAATGTAAAAGACAGAGATTACATTCGAGACACTTCGGTCTCGCTCACACACATACACAGGCCAGATTCTACTATTGGTGGCCTCTTCCCTACTCGTATGCTTACATATGCTTATATGGACACTTGGATTGGATTACTGATCTCATGCTTTCCTTAAATCACTCAAATAAAGCCCTAAATCTTGCTACATGTATACATATGTGGAAGACTTTATCCATTCCATCTTTTCCCTCTGTTTTTAAAGAAAAAAAGTCTCCTTATCAGCTCAATGGTCCATATCTACTCTAATTAATTCCTAAAGTCTCTTTCTTGCTCCTAGAGAGTTGGATTTGACTTCTACCACTCATGTTCTCATTTATTTATTTTGAGAGCATTTACATATTCTCCCATTATCTAATTAAATCACTTAAAAGCCTACATTTTTACATTGACTTGAGACTTAGGAAAACTATTTCCTAAAATGCATGACCCCCTATGTCTACTATTTACAATGATTTTCCTTGGATGAATGCTCCTGCATCAGGATACTTGCCAGAGGAATCAAAGAAAGAATCATCTATCTAGAGACTGCCAGGAAGAAAATATTGTCTAATAAGGAGGAGATATGGAGTAAAAGGAGTTATTTGGTTGAAAAATGGAGATGAAAATAATTTAATTTTTTCGTAGTTTGCAAAAATGCTGTCGAGCTCAAAATACTATATGGGATTTAGATGATCCAGAGGATGGTAGAGCTACAACATTTGAAGATCTTGCAAGGATGGGAAAAAAGAACTTCAAAAATTTGTATAAGGCTCCTTCTAAAGTAACCATTACTGAAGTTATCTCATTGCCTCGATCATTCCTTGGGTATATGGATAAATAAAATAATTGGTGCTTAATGAATCTAGTGTCTAAGGATGAATTATAAAATGTTATCCATAGTTTCTAGAAAGAGAAAATCTATGGGCTAGGTGGTTGGTTGGTTGAATTCTCCTCTATGCTATATGAGATCTTAAGGGTGGATGCCTTAAAGGTGGTTGAGGATTGCAAACAATAAGGAAGGATTATTGATTCATTTAACTCTACCTTTGTTGCCCTCATACCTAAGACTGATTCTCCACACTCCTTTGATGTCTTTAGGCCCATATTTATATGCAATTGTATTTATAAGGTCATAACCTAAATCATAGCCAATAGGCATAAGTTGATCCTCTCTAAAAATGTTTCTAAGGAACAATTTACATTTCTAGAAGGGCGAAAGATACATCAAGTTATTGGGATTACTTAGGAAGGCCTTCATAGCTCAAAAGCCAAGAAAATTAGGGGCTCGATGATCAAAATAGACCTTTCCAAAGAATATAATAGAGTCATTTGGATATATATTAGATTTATTTTGACCCACTTGGGACATGAAGTTCCTTTTATAAACTAGGTCATTTGTTGCATAACCATTATATCATTTACAATGCTTATCAATGGGGGGCTTTAACGTTTTTCATGAAATGTGAGGCTTAAGGAAGGGATGCTCATTTTCTCCACTACTATTCTTGCTAGTGGCTGAGGGACTCAATATATTACTAGTTGAAGCAAAAAGGAGGGGTGACATAAAGGGTGCAACTATAACTGATGATCTAGCATTCTCTCATATGTTGTTAGTGGATAATATTCTTTTGTTCTGTGACGGATCTAGGAAGGATTTAACATCCACCAAAGGAGTCATATCACTCTTTGAGAAAGCTACCAACATGCAGGTAAATATTCAAAAATCTACCTTCTCCTCACTTGGTTTGTATAGGGACATGTCAATGAATGCTCATAATATGTTTCCCTTTCAATCTAACATTTTTTATGAAGGACTTAAGTATTTAGGATTCCACCTGAAACCCAATGATTATAAAAAGGTTGATTGGATTTGGGTCACAACAAAAATTTAGAAGTGATTAAAATCTTGGAACTTTAGGTGGATGTCTAGAGTTGGTAGATTGGTTCTCATAAAATCAATATTGGAAGTTATTCTAGTTTTTTGGATGCCCTTATCATGGATACGAAAAGTTGTTCTAAATGTTATCCATAAGACATGCTACAGATTTTTATGGATGGGGTCAAAAGAATGTCAAGTTTTCCCTTGGGTTAAATGGGATACAATATCGTTGCAAAATATGTGGGGAGGATGGGGTCTAAAAAACCTACACATGTTTCCTAAGGTGTTGACAACAAATGTCGGTTGACGGCTATTATCCACAGATAGTTTAGGGAAAAAGGTGGTTTCCAGAAATAACATACATTCAATTTCTCTTGAAGAATGGATAAGGATCCTGAATAAGCAGAGGCCAAATGTATCAATTGTATGGAAATAAATTTTAGCATCTTTTTTAGTGGTTGAAGAAGGTTTGGCCTAGAAGGTTGGATATAGAGAAAATTTGAGGATTGGTATTTACCCCTAGGTGGGATGCGGATGAAAATTTTGTTTTCCCAAAGAGATTATTTAATTTATTAACATTAATGGTAGGGTCACTATGAACTAGGAAACTGATAATTCTCATGCTTGTATGTGGGCAAAGGGTTAGGTTGATGCTAACTAGCTTAACTTTCCTACTGAATACATAGGTCAGTGGCAAAATTATACTACAACTCTCAACATCTCCCACATTCACCTTAGAGACAGTGAGGACTCTTCATGTTGGGTTGATTACCCTTTTGGGGAATATTCACCAAAATGAGGTTACAAGTATATAATTGATGGCAAGAAAATGGGGGAGTTAGCCTGGTGGTGGAGGAAATTATGGATGCTTAGATTCCCTACTATAGCTAGACTTTTTTAGTGGCACATATTGAAAAATAGAGTCCCTACTGGTGACAATCTAAAAAAGAGAAATATGGTAGGGTCTAGCTAATGTGTCCTTTGTAAAAAATTTAAGGAGAATTTGATCACCTTTTTCTTTACCGCCCCTTCTTCTTAGTTTAATGGAACACTGTTTGAGGTTGCATGAGACTAGATACATTATGGCAAGGCATAACTTGCAAGGATGCTTGGAAGAAATTGTGGGAACAAGAAAATCATGCAAAAATAGGAGTTTGACGCCTGTCATCAGTTGGGGTATATGGATCTTCACAAACAACGATATATTTCAAAAAATTATACCACTCCAGATAGATTGGCAGCATAGGTCATGGCTATGTTTGTTGCTATGTCTGCTTCTTAGCCTACACATCGACCGCGTAATATCACAAAAGAAGTTATTGATCATTCTTATCCATGGGCATACTTCAACGAGGCCTCTCTTATTGAAGGAGAGTGTGGGGTAGGGGTGAGGGGCATGTTATACCTTAGGGATAATCATTTCTTCAAGGCTATAGTTTGGGTTGGGAAAAGGAACTAATAGCTATGATTAATTACTTAGCCTTAAGCTTCTTCTCTTATTTTCTGTCGAGAAAAAATGTCGACAATTGCAAATTTATGGAGACTCAAATATTGTTATAAATTAGTTTAATGAGATTACTAGATGTCAAATGCACACACTTCATCTTATCCTTGAAGATATTTTACAATTAAAAGACTCTTTTGATAGAATTTCATGTTGCAATATCTACAGGGAAAGGAATTCTTGCACAATCACTCTCTCTAAGGTGGGCACTAAATAGAATTTGGGCACTTGGAAGTTCCTCAAGAAGGTAGACAAAAACTTTTATGAATATTATATTAGGCCTTTTATAGAGAGTTTTTTGATGGACACATTAGCAGACTTATCACTTATCACCCTTATGTTCTTTTTCTGAGATAAAATTCACAGGAAACTCGGTTGATATTGTATACATTTGTTTCTCTTTTTGTTAATATTATAACTGCTAATAGACATTACTTTTCAAACAAGGAAAGGGATCTTATTTGAGGTCACATATTTTGATCATTTTTCGCTATATCAACCTTATATTGAATGCACTACAATGCATATACATAATGTAATTTTCATAAACTTTAAAGAAAATTAAGATTTTTCTTCCGAAAAAAAACTTTAACTTACTTGTTGATAAGGGAATCACAAAATAAATAAATAAATAAATAACAAAAAAGTTTGAATATTACTTGTGAATAAAATATTTTCAATTTTGCCCAAGTGCATAGAAGGTGATGGGGTATACAACTAAGTCACTCCTTGATGTGAAGATATACAGCTAAGTCACTCAATGATGTGAAGATCACCGGTTTCCCCACATGGGTAGAAGGTGATGGGGTATACAACTAAGTTACTCCTTGATGTGAAGATCACCGGTTTGAAACTCCGTGGGCCAAAATCCAACCATCTTAAAGGTTGGTGTGGCTTAGACCTGTGCGATCCCCAAGTGATTTTGACGACTTCGATGCCCCTAAGTGGGTTTAAATTCAAACAACTTAACAAATATATATATATATATATATATAGTCTTAAAAAGTTTAACATAAATTTAAATAAATATTTTATATTACTTAATGCTTCTATATATATATAATTAAAAATTAAATAATTTTGTTATTAAAAATAAAATGTTATTTTTTCATTTACTAAAGAAATGTCTAAATTCTTCAAGAATGTAGGGGGTTAACTATGACAAATATGTAATCCTTTTTATCTCAACAATTTTATATATAAATATATAAAAAATTAATATAGCTATATCATAGTTTTGGATATATTATCCATTAACCTTAAAAAAAAAATTGAAATTTATTTTCTTATATAATTATTTAATTTATTTTCAATATATATCTATTATATTAAAATTTTGAAAGTAAACAAAATAATGTATAATTAAATAACTATTATATATCTATATATATATATATAATGAAAAGCTATTTTGTATTGATGAAAGAGATGTCTAATTTTTTTAATATTGTATCTCTTTTTATATTTAATTAAAGTTTATATATATATATATATATAAAGAATTAGTATAATTGCATCTTAATTTCAGATGTATTATCTATCAACTAAAGAAATGTTTATATGAGAGCTTTCAATTACTTATGATAGAAAAGGAAAAATCTAAAATTAAATTAGATTTATATTAAAACATTTTATTAGTATAATGTTCAATATAAATGAAATGTAAAAGTGAGAGTGATGGGATGTTTTGTTAAGGCACTACATAATGTAAGGTCTGTGATTAGAAATTCCTTGAATAAAAATCTTTCCATGTGACCCAAACCATGTACAATTGGGAGGTGATAGACTTTTATATATATATAACCTAGCTGAAATGCCTAATACAAAAATATGCCTTTTTTCAATATACTTTAGTAAATACTTATCGATCCAAAAAATTAATCTTTATAAACATATAATATAATTAAAATTAAAATGATTTTACATTAATCAAATCAATTTATAAATTAAATTTTACTATCTATTTTAAAGTTAATACAAACATTTCATAGCAAATTTCATAGACATTTGGGAATCTGAAGGATAATAACTACTCACCTAATTCAAATTCCTAAATATACCTAAAATCTGCAATCAAAAAATTTCAGAGACAAAGTTAACACAAATATTTCATAGCAAATTTCATAGATATTTGCGAATCTGAAGGATAATAACTATTCAACTCATTCGAAATCCTAAATATACCTGAAATCTGCGATCAAAAGATTTGAAAGACAAGCTATTAACCTAATTCCTATCGGCTAAATTCCAAAATAATCTGGAATTAAAAGTTCAGCGTATATGGAAAAATCTAATTTATCCTTATAAAAGAAGCACAATAATGAAAAATATCGTATGTTGAAGGTGGGCGATCTCTGGTCGCAGATCCTCAAGAGGTGAACCAAAGAAGATTGACCGACCTTTTATTCTTCGCGGATGAAATTAAATGGTATAATCTAAGGCATTCATTTTTCCTTGACTGCAAGGGAAGAGCAAGGAAACTACAGAATCAGACGCTGCGGGGCGATAGAACTTACTTGTCTAGCCGAGAGGAACGAAATCAAAATCCTTCCAAGTCACTTGGGATGAGAACTTTCTACTGAAGCAATCATACATAGAGCAGTTCTCAAGCATATATTGTTCTGTTTGGAATTGGACCATATAATTTGTGGGGATCAAATTTCTCCACTTATTGGACCACATTCTCAAACAATAAAAATAACTTCTGCTGCTTCCACGTTGCTTCAAAAAAATATATATTATTCTCGCTGTGACGACGATATTTTCTCTATGACAAGGATATTTTGATTTTTCTGAGAAGGCATAGAAGAATTCCAGACAGATTCATAATAATCAATGGGCGGCCTCGCCGGTATAGAGGTTAAGCTGTTGGAAGTCCACTGAACATGTGAAAACATGCCTTTTTGACGGTATATTTATAAATTGAAAGGCCACCAAACATGCTGCCACAGCATGTCTCTTGAATTACTGTTTTCAAGAGTAACTTTCGCAACGTATATCTGCAGGAGTCGTCGGTGTCCACTTTCATAGAAAGTTCCCCTCCCCATTGATTTTTTAAGATTAAACTGGGAAAGTATATTTGCGGTGGTCGTCGTTGTCGGCCTTAATAAATGGAAAGTCCACTGAACATGTGAAAGCATGCCACCTTTTAATGATAACCCTGTAAAGGTAGTCGACAAAAGAGATGCCTCGGACGAGATGAGTAGTGTGTAGATCCAATCTGGTTTGTCCTGGTGTTTTTTCTTTTTGGCTGTAAGATAAATTCTAGTTCGTTCGGTTAAGTTGAAGCGTCGATCTCTTATATAAAGTATTTGTTCCCTAATATTGAGGTATCGTTTAGGTTCTAATTGTTTGAATTAGAAATTTGACTAACTCATTTATATTATTTATAAAGTATTTTCATTTATTAATATTGAGATCTTACTTAGGTTCTAATGGCTTGGATTAGAAATTTGATTAACTTATTTAATATATATAAAGTATTTATTTACTAATATTGAAGTCTTGCTTAGGTTCTAATTGTTTGGATTAGAAAATAGATTCACTCATTTAGTATAGTTTGTGGTTAGTTATTTTAAGTTCAAAAGTTGTGATTCTCTTGATATAAAAGAAAATATGGATTGGGAATAAATTCTAAGTTAGTAAATTTCATTACATTTAATGATTAAGAACATCTATTACTTGCATAATACTAGTCATAATATCCCCTAGCATAGGACTCCAAATGATCATGGAGGGACGAGGGAGAGATGGAGAGAGAGTGAGGGAGAGAAGAGAGGATGGTAGAGAGAAAGGGAGATTAGTGAGAGACACAGAGAGAGAGAGAAGGGGAGAGGGAGGGAGATAGTGATAGAGTTGGGGGAAAGAGAGAGATGGGGGCAGATAGAGGAAGGTGGGAGAGAAAGGGAGAGAGAAGTCTGAAGAGAGAGAAGGAGAGAGAGAGATGGAGTTGGAGAAGGAGAGAGAGGGAAGGAAGAAGAAATATGTAGATGGAGAAAGGTAGAGAGACAGAGAGAGTGACAAGGGCGAGATGGAAAGAGAGTGTTGAAATGTGCGACAAGAAATGTTAAAAATGGAAGATGTTAAAAAATAGCACTGCTATAAATAGCAGTTCAGCCATTGGAAATCTTAGCTACAATGGGTGAAAAGTGAAAGTGCTAAAAATAGATTTTCTAAAAATAGCATTTCGGGATCCCTTCTTATTTTAATCAGTCCCTGTACTAAACATGGGAAGTAAAATTCGAATTTGATATTAACAACAATTTGTAAATTGACTAATTAATTCATCTTGAGTTGATTAGTTAAAGAATTATGAACTTGAAGTCTATGTGAGGACATTCAACAGTTTCTCCTTTGATTGAAGGATTTATCCATTAGTTAAAGAGATAAGAGTGAGTTGTAATATTGAGTTGTAATTAGTTGGCTCAGTTAACTGAGTCAACTCCAGTTAGATTAATTTAATAGTTTGTTAAATTAATGAGAGTTCAGTTAATTAATCCTTGCATGCATGTAACTATTGTATTTCAGATAACTGAAGATTCACTCGTGGATAACTCATGCATGTCAGTTCAGTCATGTCAGTTCAGTCAGAGACCCAGTTGAGATCAAATGGAGGGACAATGTAATATCAGTTGCTAGGATATTCCTTGGTGAATATTCCTTGCATGTAGATTGAATATTATTCCTTGCAGATTGCGCAGTTGGACCTGAGGTTACAGTGAGTGTGATGAGGCAAATTCACACATGTGATATCATTGGACCCCAATCAAAACTGTGCAAGGAAATAGGAGGCTTGGAGGGCTTGAGGAAGATATATTCTATGTCTATTGAGTCTGTGAGCAGTATTATTTGATTGCAGAGAGAGCAGGATAGCTTGAGAGCTTATTCTTTTTCTAACTTGAACAAGATTTCCACTCGTATGATAATACAGAGTTGGGGTTTTAGGCTAGTGCTTTCCCTAGTGATATACCTTATGTGTTATGGTTGATTACTTCTCATTCTCAGTTGTATTTGTTCATGCTTGATGTTTCTCATGTTCGATTAAGCTTCCACTCAATTGTTTGTAGAAGTAGATCAAGTGTTTTTCTTTAGTACATTGCATTACCAGGTGATCTACAGTGGGAATTTCTACATGGTATCAGAGAAAAGGTGATCAAGCAAGAACATTATACAAGCAAGAGAAGTTTGAAGTTTGGTTTCTAAATATTGAATTGATTTCTTATCACATCTATTCAATCGATGGCGTTCAGTGGTTTGAGACTCGAATATTCCCTTGATGGCAGTTCGAATTATATAGACTGGAAGAATCACATGGAGGCAGTATTAGAAGATAACGGTCTAGAGGACTTCATTGATCAAGAATTCTAGAAGCTTACTGATGCTACTCAACTGGTGGAATGGAAAAAATGTGTGGCTAGAGCTAGGAGAGTCATCCTGGAGGGAGTTTGAGATCGCATTTTCTCAAGCCTCCATGGGAAGGAGACTCTGGTTTCGATGTGGAAAACATTGAAAGATATTTATCAGAATAGCAGTGATCAGAGGAAGTTGGTGCTGAAAGGTAAACTTCGAAAGATCAAGTGCAAAAAGGGAAACACAATCTCTATGTTCCTGAACAAGCTCACCACCTGTAGGGATGAGCTTGGAAGCGTAGGGATCATGACTACTGATGATGACATGATGAGTCTTGCACTCTTCAGTCTTCCTAAGAGCTAGTATAGCTACCAGGACTCAGTTAATGGAAGAGAGAAACTGCCAGATTGGGATCGACTTTGGTCGGATCTGATGCAGGAAGAGCTAAGGCGAAGCACCCAGGATGGATCTTCATCAAACAAGATGATGAAGAAAATCTAGCTTTAGCGAATAAAGCTAAGAAAGGGAAAGGGAAGGCGTCCCAATCCAAATCTTCTCATGGAGGGAAGAAGGTTGACAAATCGAAAGTGTGATGCTTTCACTGTCATGAAGTGGGCCATTATGCTATGAATTGTCCACAGAAGAAATCCAAGAAAGATTCCTCAAAGGGATTTAATGGTGATGCACTAGCTTCACAATTTGAGCTGGATTTCTCGCTTATTGCATGCATGGTTTCATCCATGGTGGGATGTGTTTGGTACCTGGACAGTGGAGCTTCTTTCCACATGTCAGGTGATAAGAATATTTTCAATACATTGGAGGAGAAGGATCTCTAGATGCAGATCGAGATGGGCAATGATGGAAAGTACTGTGTCTCAGGTGAAGGTACAGTTGTGTTTCAGAGGGAGCATGGTGCTTCTCTCACCCTATCTGCTGTTAAGTATGTACCGGGTTTGAAAAATAATCTTGTGTCTGTTGCTATGTTAGAAGATAAAGGCTATGATGTAGTCTTTAGTAAAGGAAATGTTTTCCTAAGGCATATTGGCACCAAACAGACCAAGCAAATTAGGATTCGAGTAAAGAATCTCTACAAGTTGGAGGTAGATGACTGTGCTGCACTGAGTTCCAAAGCAGAGGTGGTGCAAAGCTAAGTTGTTGGTGAGCTATGGCATAGGATACTAGGCCACTTGCATCACGAGGCCTTGAAGATCATGCAACAAATTTCTACTGGCTTACCCAAGGGAAAACTGGAGCAAACAGATACATGCAAAGGATTCACCCTAGGTAAGTATGCAAAAGCTTCCTTTCAGGATCAAGATAGTAGAGCTAGAGCAATCTTGGAGCGAGTTCACTCAGATGTATGTGGACCATTCTCTATAGCCTCCACAGCTAGGAAAAGGTACTATGTTATTTTTATTGACGATTTTTCTCGTAGATGCTGGATCTACTTTATGCAAAAGAAGGACCAGACCTTCTTGAGGTTTTGTGAGTTTAAAGCCTTGGCATAGAAAGAATCAGAAAAGAAAGTAAAAGCCTTGCGTAGTGACAATGGTGGAGAGTATGTTTCCCAACAGTTTAAATACCTTTGTCCTGTAGAAGGAACTAAACAAGAACTGACGACACCTCATAACCCACAACAGAATGGGGTGGTTGAAAGGAACAATAGATCTATTGTGGGAGCAACTTGAGTGATGTTGCATGACCAAAGCCTACCACTTCATCTATGGGTTGAGGCATGCAATACAACAATGTACCTTTAGAATAGAAGTCCTCATCGTATTTGGGGTTGAAGACACCTATGGAGGCTCTTTCAGGGAAGCGACCAAATGTGAGTCACTTCCACATCTTTGGATCACCAGTTTTCTGTCATGTGACCGAATATGCTCAGAAGAAGCTAGACCCAACAATTGAGTTGGGGATACTTGTGGGGTACACATATACACCCCATAACTATTGTGTGTTTTTGCCTGCCAGTTAGAGGACCGTAGTGCGCAAGGATCTGAATTTCGACGAGCAGAGAGCCATGCGAGTGTCACTTGAGAGGGATCTCAAGTTGCATGGTGATGAGGAACCTTTAGTTCCAAAGGAGGAGGAGCCTCTTGATGATGTGGATCAGCCACATGCAGAGGATCTAGTAGTGGAGACCACCACTCCTAGAGAGTCTTTCAGAGACGGGCAGAAATTCTCGCGGGAAGCTGACAGATTGATGCTAGATCTGTGAGAGAGAATGTGGGGCAGCCATCCTCTCAGCATAAACAAAGGAGATCCCCTGAGAGATACACTGGCTACATGGCCCTGGTTGGGGAGTGTGTAGCGACCGAACCTTCTTCTTTTGAGGAGGCAATGCAACAACCAGTCTGGGTAGATGCAATGGTAGAAGAGTACGATTCTACCATCCAGAACAATGTGTGGGATGTTGTCCTTGGACTTGGGGACAAGTCGATGGTTAGTTCCTGATGGCTTTACATGGTAAAGCAGGAAGTTGATGGCAGTGTTGAGAAACACAAAGCAAGATTTGTTGCCTGAGGTTTCTCACAAGTTGAGGGGATCAACTACGATGAGACCTGTTAGCTCTGCTACATGTTGCTGATTTTCAAGGAGTGGAAGTAAGCTCGGTCCTTGGTTTCTTGCTCAGAAGAGGTCTGCACCGGTTATTGTCCTCCTTCTCCTTCACCTCGCTTACTCCCTTTCACCCTGCTGCCTCCTCTTTTTCCTTCATACCCACATAAACCTCTGTTCTTAAAACCCCACGCTTCCGTAACCCGTCGTCATCCTTCGATAGCAGCCGTTGATCGTTCCAATCCAACGGTCCCCGCCGCAAATAACATGCCCACCTGTCTCCCTTTATCAGTCTTAAAAAACAGCTAATTCCTTTATTGGGTCTGGTTCTAATCGCTATCGCAAATCGCATATGTATAAAGGCTCCCCCCTTGACTTCCGCTGATGCGATATTGCGATCGCTCCTCCACCGTCCGATCAGTCCCAATAAGGTCCAACAGCCCATGCCCATATCTCTATCGCAATTCTCCTGATACCTCCTGCCGACAGATCTCCGTCGTCCATTCATTCGATCCAACGATATTCGCTCCTCCCACTTCCACAAGCCACTCGCACGTTAACTTGCGATCACAGTGGTTTTTCTCCTGTCACATCCACCATGCGTCGCCCGATAACTCGCATCGCTCACCCTTGAACGATTACCGCTCACCCTCCAAAAGAGGTGCGATACATACCATTTATTTCCCACTCATCCGTCGCCGCTTGTTATCTTCTGTGTATCTTCTCTGCTCGACGACCGTTGGATCTGTCCACCCGAGATCCAATGGCTCACGTTTGTTTGCTCTCGCTTTCGCCCAATTCCTCCCGCCAAGAGATCACTGCCGTCCATTCACTTGATCCAGCGACTAATATCTGTTCTCGCCGTGCTCATTCATCCACCATGTAGTCTTCGTGTCCTCGACCTGTATCATGCTTCCGAAGGATAAAGGGGGCCAGTGTTAGTACCCCGTGCATTTCATCTCCAACCACTGCATTCAAGAAATAGAATGGCCAAGAACAAGAAGGACCAGCCTCGAGAAAATCAGAGCATTTATCAGCTATGGGGCTTCTTTCATACAACACTGCACCTACTCGAGAAGGAAAACAGAGCAGCAAAAAGGATCAAATTCATTCATTAAAGCAAGAAGATTGTAGCAGAGACTCCATCAGAGAGTTAAAGTGGTTGGTGGTTCGAACCCTCCCTGCTTAGAATAGCAGAATATTTTGTAAAGAAACTCTATATATACCCAAAAAAAAGATGTAATCTGGGAAATGGGTGATGGTTGTTGTTTTGATGTAAGGTTCAACTTCTGGAGACTGTAACTACTTTGATACTTCCAGCGTCTGGTCTTCATTTTCAGCTAATACAAGCTTCTTTTGCTGTTAATTTCTCACTTTCCATTTCTACTCTGTTCTAGGTTGTTGGCTGTTATGGATTTGCTCATGTGTTCTTGATATTTAGCATTAGAGGGGCTGTCATCCCACCTTTGGGTTGAATTCTAGTATGTATCATTGAATGTGCTATGCAGGTTTCTATTTACTTAGTGCTAGAGAGCTGTCATCATGTCTGTGCATTAGGAAATAGATTTGCAGACCTTTTTATTGGTTGCAGCCGGCCATCACATGGTCTTATGCATCTGCTGGTGTGGTCAGTATTCTCCATGTACACCTAATCCTCAAACTATGAGTAATTGGTGGTCTAAAGCCTTGTAGTCTGGAGGTGTTCACCCATGTATGTAGTTAAGCATAGTAGAAGTGGTTATCTGGCTTGAACAAGCATCATTCCTTCAATTCATCCATCTCCAACATTTTATTGCGTTTGTAAATGTTCCCGAGCATCTGTGAGATACAACCTAGGAGAGATTCTTGGGGTGATAACAAGACCTTTGCTCTCGTAGCAAGGTACTTGTCTATTAGTTGATGCTATCTCTATTAGCTTAGATGGGTTGGAATATCCATCATATGAATGTGAAGACGACATTCCTCAATGGGAAGATTGTGGAAGAGGTACACATTGAGCAACCCAAAGGATTTGAGACCTTTGATCATGAGTCGCATGTTTTCTGACTCAAACGAGCACTGTATGGGTTGAAAAAAGCACCCTGTGCTTGGTATACCAGGATCGACAGTTATTTCACCAGGTTGGGCTTCACCAAGAGTGAAGCAGATGCGAACCTTTACCACATCATGGTAGAAAGTAAGCCATTGGTTATTGTACTTTATTTCGATGATCTGATTTTGACAGGTGATGATCAATTGATCAAATCTTGCAAAGAGGACCTTGCAAGAGAGTTTGAGATGAAGGAAATGGGCCTCATGCACTACTCTCTAGGCATGGAAGTGTGGCAGAAAGATGGGGAAGTATTTGTGTCTAAAGGCAAGTATGTCAATGAGATACTCAAGAACTTTCACATGGAGAAGTGCAAACCCATGCAGACTCCTCTAGCTGGGAACTGGAGGAAGGAGGAAGCTACTTCAGGTAAGGTAGTAGCTACTACTGTTTATCAGCAGCTGGTGGGTTCACTTCTGTATTTGGTGAACACACGACCCGACTTATGCTTTGCAGTGAACCAACTGAGTCAAGCTATGGTTCAACCTACCAAGCTATTTTGGAAGGCAGCAAAGCATGTGCTGCGATATCTCAGAGGCACTACACAGTACAGATTATGGTACAGACGAATAGAGGGAGTGAAGCTGCAAGGCTTCACGGATGCAGATTGGGTTGGTAGTCCATCAGACCAGAAGAGCACTTCTGGAGGAATCCTCAACCTTGGTTCAGCTGCAGTTTCTTAGTATAGCAGGAAACATAGATCAGTTGCACTTAGCTTAGCAAAGGCTAAATACATGGCTACCAGTCAGGTAGCATGTGAGGCCATTTGGATGTGGAAGAGTCTAGTGGGATTGTTTGGTCAGATGATGGATCCTACAGTGATATACTGTGATAACCAGAGTTGCATAAAAATTTCTGAGAATCCAATGTTTCATGATAGGTCCAAGCATATAGATATCCGTTACCATCATCTACAGGACTGTGTGGTCAAAAGGATCATGATGTTGCAGTATGTTTCGACCAAGGAGCAGGATGCAGATATTTTGACTAAGGGATTGTCAAAATGCAAGTTCAAGTTCCACAGAGACAGGATCGGGGTTACTGATAATCCCTTTCTTGTTGAGAGGGAGTGCTGAAATGTGCAACAAGAAATGCTAAAAATATCCATGTTATAAATAGCAGTTCAACCATTGGAGATCTTAGCTACAATGGGTGAAACATGAAAGTGCTAAAAATAGATTTTCTAAATATAGCATTTTGGGATCCCTTCTTATTTTAGTCAGTCCCTGGACTAAACATAGGAAGTAAAATTCGAATTTGATATTAACAGCAGTTTGTAAATTGATTAATTAATTCATCTTGAGTTAATTAGTTAAGGAATTATGAACTTGAAGTCTATGTGAGGACATGCAATAGTTTTTCCTTTGATTGATGGATTTATCCATCAGTTAAAGAGATAAGAGTGAGTTGTAATATTTAGTTGTAAATAGTTGGCTCAGTTAACTGAGTCAAGCCCAGTTAGATTAATTTAACAATTTGTTAAATTAATGAGAGTTTAGTTGGTTAATGCTTGCATGCATGTAACTACTGTATTTCAGATAACTGAAGATTTACTCATGGATAACTCATGCATGTCAGTTCAGTCAGAGACGCAGTTGAGATCAGATGGAGGGACAGTGTACTATCAGTTGCTAGGATATTCCTTGGTGAATATTCCTTACATGTAGAAGGAATATTATTCCTTGAGGATTGCACAGTTGGACCTGAGGTTACAGTGAGTGTGATAAGGCCATTTCACACATGTGATATCATTGGACCCCAATCAAAAATACGCAAGGAAATAGGAGGCTTGGAGGGCTTGAGGAAGATATATTCTATGTCTATTGAGTCTGTGAACAATATTGTTTGATTGCAGAGAGAACATGATAGCTTGAGAGCTGATTCTTTTTGTAACTTGAACAAGATTTCCACTTGTATGATAATACAGAGTTGTGGTTTTAGGTTGGTGCTTTCCCCAGTGATATATCTTCTGTGTTATCGTTGATTACTTCTCATTCTCAGTTATATCTATTCATGCTTGATGTTTCCCATGTTCGATTTAGCTTCTGCTCAATTGTTTGTAGAGGTAGATCAAGTGTTTTGCTTTAGTACATTGCATTACCAGGTGATCTATAGTGGGAATTTCTATAGAGAGTGAAGGAGAGAGGAGAGTGGGAGGGAAGAGAGAGAGAAGGATATAAGGATAAGAGAGAGAAGGGGAAGAGAGAGAGGCAAAGAGAGAGAGAGAGTGTGTGTGTGTGTGTTTGGGGGCTGATATAGAGAGAGGGAATGAAAAACAGACACATGGATACAGATATAGATATTATATAGTATGATATAACCAACCTAGATCCATCTTAACTCAAATATATCAAGCACTGAGGGGGATCAGATCTCTCAAGTTGCAAACCTTTCCTCAATGTTTGCACTAGAAAAATAGGATTTCACCTCTAGAGATTGGATCCCTCTCCCGCTTGATAGATGCAGGGTTAAGATGGATCTAGGGTGGTTAATATTGTTGAGCCAAAAGGCTCATTCTATAGCCCAGTGTGAAGGGAATGTGTAAGTATGTTTGTCCCTCTTAAAATAAAAATAAAATATTCTCGAAATAGAAAGGCAATGTGAGCTCTAATAAAAAAGAAAAAAAGAATATGCTATGCATATTTAATGAGTCGTTCATATGACCTAATATAATTTCATGTAAAGTAATAATAAGTAAAAAAAATACAATTTTCAAAAATACAATTTAAGCAATAAAAAATTACACATTGTGTTTCCCAGTTTAAAATAAGTTTGCACCTAAAGAAATTTGATCCCTCTCATATCATGTTAGATTCCGACTTAAGATGCATCTATGTTGGTTTTAAATATTACATTTCAACTCCATATTAAGAATTGAAGGAATTACAAATCTGCATCATACACTAAAAAGATAATATATATTCCTCATATTCAGAAAAGAAATTCTATATTTTTATTTTTTTTACTTTCAATTAACCGATGTTTGTCTATATAAATTTGATGTATGTAAAGTATTCAGTAATAAACAAATAATATATATTCCTCATATTCAGAAAAGCAATTCTAGATTTTATTTTATTTTTACTTTCAATTACCTGATCTTTGTCTATATAAATTTGATGTATATAAAGTTGATGTAAACTTAAGATGGACATTAAAGCTGTAACAAACTTCACTCCTAATTTTTTTTTTACTTGGTAATGTAACTATGAATTACTCGGATGTGGACCAGACTATTTCATATGTTAAAATCATACAAGATATTAATGTTATATCAAACGTTTGATTACATGACTCATTAAGGTTTAAGTGTAAAGCAGTTGATTGCATGAAAAATTAAGGTTTAAGTGTAAAGAGGCTATGGTACCACTTGGTCTCCTCGCTAGATCTCCACGTAGACCGCCATGCTGTAACCTGCAATAACTTACCTCGAGCTGATCGACCTCGGGCAGGCCCCTCCTCATTAAGGCAGGAGATCCCGAGGTCCTCTCTTGCCATATCTATTCATCTTCGTGCTGGCCATTTGGTTTGCCATTAATGCACTTAACTACAGCTTCCCATAAAGGTCTCGAGGTATTGCACCTGGCTTTACATCCGCCATTGGATCCGTTTAGATCTACAGTCTCGATACTTCAAGTTTGGCAGGGAAGTATAATGACCTTTTTGGCGGTGAGGGAGGTTCATTTTTCATGACTTGGCTCAGCTCTCGGCTCTGCAATGGTGACCTAGTGCATTGCTCAGTTAGGCTTTTGTTCAAAACTCCAGGTGCTTTGCAAACCCTTGTTACTATTACCTCAACATTTCTCCGTTAAGATTCCTCTATCGATGCTAAGGTGCATTGTGGTGGTTCATGAGGATGCCTGACAGGTTTTTGGGCCACTTTGGAACATGTGTAATGTCTACGGCATGGCTTCCAAAACCCCTACGGAGAGGGTCAATTCCGCGGCAGCAAGAGGTAAGAAATGATTCATTTTAGAAGTATTGACATTAAAAGTTTATTCTCCACTTTAATTTTGCTAAGACTGAGGATGCTTGACAGGTTTTTGGGCTACTTTGGAACAGGTGTAATGTTTACAGCATGGGTTCCAAAACCCCAGTGGAGAGGGTCGATTCTGCGGCAGCAAGAGGTAAGCAATGATTCATTTTCGAAGTATTGACATTAAAAGTTTATTCTCCACTTTCATTTTGCTAAGACTGCCTGATGCATTTGCAGGTTCGACTCCCACTTTGAGGGATGTCCAGCTCCCGCTCAAGTAAGCCACCTCACTATCATAGGTTTTCATATGGAAATCAAGACTTTTGCATGATTTCGGGTCCTCACTATCAGCTTTTCCTGTGTAGGTAAGCCCACTGATGATCGCTCGAAACCCTCGTTCGGCATGTGGCTTTTGGAAGGCGACCACCTTACTAAACCATGCTTCTTTCTTTGTTTCCCACGTGGGTTTTGGACTCTGAACTTATCTTATGCCTTGAGCTCTTCGAGCCAGTTTTCCATGACAGAGGGTTTCACAGAATGTTGATAGCTAGGGTTTAAGGCTACGGTCGGAGTGTGTGCTTTCGATAAAGAATGTATTTATGTTATTTTTGGGATTGTCGGCCTTGGAAATGCCAACACAGTACTAGGACTGGTTCAATAATTCCTTGCATTACTTATATGGAAATCTACATGACATTTCTTGGCATAAGTTTTGTATATTTATATATGTTTAGATTGATGTATCAAGTCCGTCATGGTAACTCAACTTCTGATAAATTTTTTTTATGAAATACAGTTCTGTGTCGTATCAGTTTAAATGAATTGATTTTAAGGTTTTGTATGCTTCCAGTTCAACTGTGATATCATGTTATGGCCATCGATGTTGGGTTCTGGAACTAAGTCTTTCAGTTTCTGTTTAAGTATAATTAATATTTAATAGTTCAGAGGTTCAGGGTTTAAACAGTACCTGGTTACTTGGTTCTTGGTGAGTTCCTTCCCAAACTCGTCTGAGGACCGATAAACCCTAGGTTGTTGTTATAAGCAATGTAAACTGTAGGGTAATTTTCGTTTATGTTTTTATAAAGTTTCCTTAAGTTTTCCTTCTGTCAATGATAAAGAAAGATTACGAGAGTGCAGTCTGAGAACTGATATTTGTATATTGTGTGGGTGTGTGTTTTTTCCATGAACTGTGAAATTTCAGTGTTATAGAAAATATAGAAAGATCAGAAAGGAATATTGGTTTAATGTTCTTTCTTAGCATGTTCTTCTAAATTTAATCATTAAACTGACTATTGAAAATACCTTATCGAGTAAGCTAGTATATTCTCTACTTTCGTATGTTTCAATTATAAGTAAATGTCTCCTATTAAAGCCTAGAATCAAGACAATATTTCCTAGTATATTAATGTACTTTATGCTGTAAGAGTAAACAGTCTATCCATTCCTAGTAATAATGATTGACATGGTGATATCACTTATCTATTTTCTTGTTATGCATGTAACTTTTGTTTTGGAAGGTCTCACCACCCAGCCTTAGAACTGGAAATTACATCCAGATTCCTCCTCTGAGCTCTTCCACTTCTGACAGTGATGAACAGTTGGGTACCTTGGGCATCAGGACTCTATCCAACCTCAAGTCTTGTACCCCACAACTGTTATCATAGGTTTCTTTCCCATTGGTTAAGTTTTTGCATAGCTCTAGAAAGAATTCCACACAGTCCAGTTCCTCTCACCCCCTACAGGGTTCTGCCCTTTTTCCTCTTAAAGGAAAAGGGTGAAGGAATAGTTGTAACTGTTTTCAAAAGTTAATTCAACTGTTTCTCTAGTCTTTTAACAAACTAATCCAAAATCTTTTAATTAATACTTAACAACATTTGTTCTGGCTTTTCAGCCTAATAGTTTTAATAATTCAGATTAAAACAAAATAAAATTAATAGTGATAATTAAACTTGGTAAAAACAATTGATGACGTATCACTGTATGTTACAGCTCCCTCCCCTTGAGAGGAACATCGTCCCTGGTGTTCTTCCTCTACGTAAACAGTGCAGGATAAGCTTTTCACATGACTTCCTCTTCTTCCCAAGTAGCCTCATCCAGGCCAAAGTGCTTCCACTACACTTTAACTTGGGTGATGGCTCGCCTCCGCAAGGTGGTTTCTCTCCGATCGAGGATACGAAGAGGCTCTGCCAGAAATTCTCCCTCGGGTTCTACCTGCACAATCATAATCTACTGTCAGAAAAATTCCTAAAACAACAATTCTTAACATATTGATTCCATTTTATCATTACCTGAATACTTTCCCAGTTAATAATATGCCGAGGGTCATATACGTATTTTTTTAATAAGGATACATGAAAGACATTGTGGACTCGGATGTGGCCCGGAAGTGCTAGCTTGTATGCCATGGGCCCAATCCGTTAAAAAATATTAAAGGTCCTGTTAGCTCTGCTATGTTCTTTAACACTTAATGGATTAGAATAGGTGTTGAGCAGTGCTGGTTTAGTTGTATAACGCTAGCAGCAATTCTTTTATGCTTTCTCCTTCATTTTCCCTTTTCTACTTATAACTCCCGCCACCTCTATTTCCACCTCCTCTTCCATTCTGCTATTTCTCCCCTAACCCATTATTTCCATGTTTCTCTATAGTCCTATGTAAACCCCACCTAAACCTTTTTTTTCCCGGCTCCCGGGCTTTTTTATTTAAAACCTA
Source organism: Pinus tabuliformis (assembly GCA_031772625.1). NCBI lineage: Eukaryota > Viridiplantae > Streptophyta > Pinopsida > Pinales > Pinaceae > Pinus > Pinus tabuliformis. Next base: position 570,735,099 of record CM062817.1, on the reverse strand, counting down.
TAAAAACCCGATAACCTGTTTAAACCCTGAATAAACTCATTTTTTGTTTAGCCCAAGGCACTAAGTCTTTAACACATATAACTACGTGCCTTTGCCAAATCATATAACCTGTCGGGGCCCTCACCTGTCACATCACTTAATCGTGTGCATTAGAGCCCAACCGTCCGATCATCCGCCACAAGATCTGACGGCGTTCGCAGCCCCCGCTCCGCGAACCTGCACATCCGATAGCCTGTGGGGAAGCGGTTTCCCACCGGCCACATGTCTCACCCTGATTGCATCACACCATTGCATATGGAAACCACCCAACACCGAAAGTGGTGCGGGGAATACCGCCCACCCGCGAAACCGCTTGTCCCCCGGCTGTTAACGTTCGTGCTCCTTCCACTTCCGTCAGCCGTTGGATCATTCCCACCACGATCCAATGGCCATCATTCATCCATTCTCGTTTACGCCTGATAGCCCCCTAGATCCAATCTCCGTCGTCCATCTGAGCTATCCAACGGCTAATACTAAGTCTCAAGCCCTCATTCATTTTCCATGCATCTTTTGTGTGTTTGACCTATCCTGTGCACGCGAAGAAGGAAAGAAACCATAATGCGGTACTCTGCACATAAAACCCTAAGCTACCGCATTCAACACAGTGTACCTCCAAAGGACAAGAAGGACAACCTTGAGCACATAAACGCAACATTTCACCTATTCGTGAAGTACAACAGAGCAACAGAAAGGTCATTATGTCCATTAAAACAGTCAAATTGTATCAGAGACCATATCTAATTGTAAATGTGTTGCTGGTCAGTTATGATCCCTCCACGCATAGGTTAGCAGAGATTTTTGTATTCAACCTCCATATATACCCATAAAAAACATGTAATGAGGTTGATGAGTGTTATTTTGGTGTAAACTTCAACTTCTGGAGATTGCAACCATTGTGACACCTGCAGCTTCTGGTCTTCATTTCCAGCTAATACAAGCTTCTTTTGTTGTTGATTGCTCACTTTCCACTTCTTCTTTGTTCCAGGCTGTGCCTATTATGTATTTATTCATGTGCTATTGATGCTTAGCATTGGAGGGGCTACCATCCCACCTCTGTGTTAGAATCTAGCTATATCATTGAATTTGTATGTAGGTTTCTGTTGTTTTAATTCCAGAGAGCTTCATCCTATCTATGCATTAGGAGATACATTTATAAACCTTTTAACTGGTTGTAGCTAGCCATCACAGGGTCCTGTGCATCTGCCGGTGTGATCAATATTCTCCATTATCACATTTTCTTAAAACTATGAGTAATTAGTGATCTAAACCCTTGTAGTCTGGGGGTGTTCACCCATGTCTGGGGTCAAGTATAGTAGAAGTGGTTATCTGGCTTGAATATGCAACATTTCTTTCATTCATCCACCATTTTCCAACATTTTTGTTGAGTTTGTAATGTTCCCGAGCATCTCTGATATACAACCTAGGAGAGTTTCTTGGGATGATAACATTAATTGGTGCCGTTTCCGGGGAGAGGAGAATTGAAGCTCAGCTTCCCTGGGAGAACAACACAGCTTCAAGCTTTGATGATAGACAAGGTTTGAACACAGTTTCTAGTTGTAATTATCTATCTGGTGACTCCACTGGAGGAAGACCATCCTTTGGTGACTCCACATTGAAGTTCTGGCTCAGTTTGTGAGACATACTCGAAGAAATCCTCAGAAATCACCAGTTGAACCAGTGCCTGACCCTGAGAGGACTGTCAAATCGAAGAAAGCATCACAGAAAGGGGCATCAGGATCAGGTAAGCCTAAGAAATCACATTCATATCTGAAAGATAAAGTTATTGCTGAAGGTATACAGTTTGAAGATTTAGAAATCAACACTGTTAATAAGGAAATCCCTTCAGAGATTAATACAGCCCCTTTGTCAGTTAGTTCCCCTTTGGATCTCAGTCCAAAGAAAACTTCCCATTTAGTCCAAAACATCCCTTTGTCTTTGCCATCCATCACATTATTTCCTACCATTCAATCTGCTAGTGTTCCTCTACATATCCCAATCATGGCAGGCCAACAAGCACCACGAAGATAAAAAAAATTGTTGCTGCTAGATATTGACCTTTGGTCTTGCCTGTTCCTTTAAATCCTATGCCTGTGGGAGAATATCAGAAATATATGCCTAAACTCACTAGCACAGGAGTAACCGCAGAACACCTAGAAGCTTTTTACAGTTATGCTGATAATTTAGATATAAGTGAAAATGATGTGTGGATGAGAGTTTTTGTCTAGAGCCTTGATGGAGAGGCTAGGAAGTGGTTCAGAGAATTACCCCAGAGATCTATAATAGGTATTGAAGCCTTAGATGATGCATTTTTGAAGCACTGGGGAGATAAAAAGGACTTGTTGTATTAGAAGACTAGCAGCGCATCCAATCATCCTCAAAGCTCCAGTTCAAGAGGTAAAAAGCTCTGATAAATCATCTTATTCTTTCATATTTGAGTCAAAAGTTTAGAAATTGAAAATATCTGTGCCTCTGGTGGAGTTGGTGAAGAGTGAACTATTTAGGAAGCCTATCCTTGAAGCCCTTGAGCTAGAAACCAAACAAACCTCCACTGACTTTGTTAATTTGCAAGATAACAAGCCTGCCATTGTGCTTAGCCCCATGATTGAACCTGCTGATAATAATTCTCCATCCTTTTATGTCTCATTGACCATTCATGACAAAATCCTCCACAATTGCCTGCTAGACACAGGGGCCAGCCACAATCTAATGCCTAAAGCTGTCATGGAAGAGTTAGGCCCTGATATTACTGGACCCTATCCTGATTTATTTTCTTTTGATTCAAGGAAGGTGAAATGTCTTAGATTGATGAAAGATATGGCCATTACCTTAACTCAGCTGCCCATGAAGAGTATGATGATGGATATTGTGGTAGCAGATGTCCCTCCTAAGTTTGGCATGCTACTGTCCAGAGGATGGATTAAGAGACTAGGTGGGACATTACAAAAGGATCTTTCTTATGCCACTGTCCCAGCTTTTGGAGGAGAAAGCAAGAGGTTATATAGAGAAGAACAGTTGGCATATATCATCAGGGATGAGAAGAATGCTACAAATCATCCCATATATGCAATGGACACTGATTTCGGAGCATGTATTCTCCAAATAGAAGAATCTTAGAAGGTTGTAATTCAAATCAGGAAACCAATAGTTCAGGCCGAGGTAAAGCAAGGAAGTCAGGTTTGGGAGGTGTTCTTTGATGGAGCATGTTCCAGGGAGACTGCAGGAGCAGGGGTGGTGCTAGTGTCTCGATAGAAAGAAAGCATTCAGCTGTCTTTTAAGCTGGTTTTTCAAGTCACAAACAACATAGCAGAATATGAAGATCTGTTGTTGGGCCTTAATGCAGCAAAAGATAGAAGAATAAAGAGTTTGAAGGTATTTGGAGATGCTGATTTGATCATTCAGCAAGTAAATAAAACATTTCAAGAAAAGCACCCAAGGCTGAAAGCATACAGAGATGAGGTATGGAGAGTCAGAGATTCTTTTGATTATTTCTGTATTTCATATATTCCTAGAGCCCAAAATCAGCTTGTTGATTCCCTTTCTATTTTTGCTAGTCTATTTATACCTCCCATGCCTCCAAAATTGGTTTATGAAGTCCAAATGAAATATAGACCTTCCTTACCTGATAATGTCCACCATTGGAAAGTTTTTGAAGATGATGATGAGATAAATAGGTTCATTCAAGTTATTGATGAGTTTTCTGAAATGCAAATTGACCAAGAAAATAAAGCCTTGCAAGAAAGCCCCCAATACTAGCTTAGAAATAAAATTGGTAAAAACGACATTATCTAGCTTCCTAGTAACCATATTCCTAAGGGTCTAATTCCTCTTGAAAGATTGTTTGACCATTATGATGTGCCTTACAAAGCTGCCAAAAAAGAAGACCAATCTGTAGTCTGTAAGCATGATATAGGAAGTCCAGGTCAGCCTAGATATGTAAATTTGTCCACTCATTTGTCAGCTGATCAAAGTGCTGAATACTGCAATTTAATGAGGAAATTTGCTGATGTGTTTTCCTGGGAGTATAGTGATCTGAAAACATATGATAAGAATATAATTCAACATGAAATCCCTCTAGAGAAAGACACCATTCCTTTCAAACAGAAGCTGAGACCGATAAATCCCATGCTTCTTCCTCTAATTGAAAAAGAAATTAAAAAATTGTTGGCTGCTAAGATCATAGTCCCTCTCAGATATTCAAAATGGGTGGCCAATCTAGTGGTGGTGAGGAAGAAGAGTGGAGAAATCAGACTGTGTTGATTTCCGAAATTTAAATAAATGCTCCAAGAAAGACAACTATCCTCTACCAAAGATGGAGCATTTGCTGCAAAAAGTCTCAGGAGCCAAAGTAATGTCTTTCTTGGATGGATTTTCAGGCTTTAATCAGATTGCTGTGCACCCAGATGATCAAGAAAAGACTGCATTCACCACTCCTTGGGGCACTTTTATGTATGCTAAGATGCCTTTTGGATTGATGAATGTGGAGCCACCTTTTAGAGAGCTATGGATATAGCATTTGTGGGAGAGAAGGACAAATTTGTCCTTATCTACCTTGATGACATAACAGTATACTCCAGCAGCCATCAAAATCATTTACAACATTTGAAAAAAGTGTTTCTGAAGTGCAGGAGGTTTGGAATTTCAGTCAATCCCAAAAAGTCACAATTTGCTTTAAATGAAGGCAAGCTGTTAGGACATATTGTGTTTGCTGCAGGTGTTCAGATTGATCCAGAAAGGGTAAAAGCAATATAGACTTTGTCTGTCCCCATATCAAAGAAGGATATTCAGTCCTTTCTGGGAAAAATTAATTTTGTCAGGAGGTTTATACCAAATTTTGCAGAACTAGTGAAGCATATTACCTCCATGTTGAGAAAAGGGTCAGAGGTAAGATGGACTTATGTAGCAAGAAAATCATTTGAATCAAAAAAGCTATTATGGAGGCTCCCACATTAATAAATCCATATTACAACAAGGAGTTTCATATATTTTCATTTTCCTTTGAAGATACTATTGTAGCAGTTTTATTGCAGGCAGATGAGGAAGGTTCAAAACATCTAGTAGCATTTTTCAGCATTGAGGGATGCTGAATTGAGGTACAATATTATTGAAAAACAAGCATATGCTCTTATTAAATCCTTGAAAGCTTTCAGAGTTTATATCTTGCATTCAAAGATAATTGCATATGTACCCTCTGATGCAATAAAAGATGTCTTAACACAAACTGATGATGATGGAAGAAGGGCAAAATGGATTGCAAAAATGATAGAATTTAATATAGAGCTGAAGCCCACCAAGCTGGTCAGAGGTCGGGGTCTTGCCAAGTTATTGGCTAAGGAAAATTTCAAGTCTTTAGATATTGATTTCCTGTGCACAATTGCAGAAAATGATCAGACAAATAAATAAGAGGAAGCAACTGAAGCAAAGGGTAAGCAGTCAGTGGCTGAGAGTCTAGCTTCTTGTAATTGGTATGCTGAAATAATTAATTTCTTGCTGAAGCTAGAAATCCCTTCAGGATTTACTCAAAGTCAAGCTAGAACTTTAAAACTTAGAGCAGCTAAATATTGCATCAATGAGAATCTGCTCTACTGAAGGGATCCATTTGGAATATTTTTAAGGTGTCTGGACAAAGAATAGTCAATAAAAGTGATGCAGTAGTTACATGACAGCATGTGTGGAGGGCACCATTATTGGAAGAATACTGCCCATAAGATTCTCAGAGCTGGGTACTATTGGCCCACTTTATTTTCTGATGTATTTTTTTTTTGTTAAATCTTGTGACAGGTGCCAAAGATTTGAAGCAAAACAACAGCTGAAATCCCTGCCCCTAACACCAATAATTGCAAAAGGACCTTTTCAGCAGTGGGGCTTGGATTTTCTTGGAGAAATCAATCCACATTCCAGTGGACAACATAAATGGATATTAGTAGCTACTGATTATTTCAGTAAGTGGATTGAAGCAATCCATACAAGGAAGGCTGATCATAATGTGGTCATGAAGTTTTTGATAGAGAATATATTCAACAGATTTGGTTGTCCACATAAATTAATCACAGATAATGCAGCAGCCTTCATAAATTAATCACAGATAATGCAGCAGCCTTCAGGGCAAAAGAATTGGTGGAAATGTGTGATTCTATGGGTATTAAACTTGTTCATTCCACCTCATATTATCCACAAGGAAATGGTCTGGCAGAATCCTCTAATAAAAGTCTGATCAAGATAATTAAGAAGCTGTTAGAGGACAATAAAAAGAATTGGGATTCAAAGCTCAAGTATGCACTGTGGGCTGACAGAATGACCATTAAAATATCCACAGGGAATTCTCCTTTCAAGCTGGTATATGGCACTGATGCTGTGTTCCCAATTCAATTAATTCTCCCTGTGGCAAAATTCCTTCAAACAAAACAGAATGAGGAAGAAGAAATGGCAAAAAGGATCACTGATTTAGCAGAGGTACATCAGATTAGAGAACAGCTGGTTGAAATGGCTGCAACACATCATAAAAAGATCAAGGAAGCCTTTGACAAGAAGGCAAAAACAAATAATTTTCAGATTGGTGAATTGGTTTTGAAATGGGATGCACTGAAGGAAAAGAAAGGCAATCATGGGAAATTTGATTCTTTCTGGACAGGGCCTTTCATCATTTCACAGGTTCAAGGGAACAACACCTTCACACTGAAAAGTATGGGAGGAGAAACATTTTTTGATGGCCCAGTTAATGGGCGGTTTTTGAAAGTTTATGTGATTTAAGGTATTTGGCCTTAAAGGTTGTAAATATTGTGTTTTTATTAGTTTTAGTATAGGTGCAGTAGACTCCATGCCCAATGGAACACTAGGAATTTTGGTTAATTTGTTTTCAGCTGGAAAGATATTGATCTACAGGTTCTTGAGACCTCACATGGAGGATCTCATCCCCAAAAGGAGCCAGTGTTAGCTGTGCTATGTTCTTTGACACTTGATGGATTAAAATAGGTGTTGAGTAGTGCTGGTTTAGTTGTATAAGGCTAGCACCAATTCTTTTATGCTCTCTCCTTCATTTTCCCTTTTCTACTTATAACTCCCACCACCTCCGTTTCCACCTCCTCTTCCATTCTCCTATTTCTCCCCTAACCCATTATTTCCATGCTTCTATATAGTCCTATGTAAACCCCGCCTAAACCTTTTTTTTTCTCGGCTCCCGGGCTTTCTTATTTAAAACCTATAAAAACCCGATAACCTGTTTAAACCCTGAATAAACTCATTTTTTGTTTAGCCCCAGGCACTAAAGCTTTAACACATATAACTATGTGCCTTTGCCAAATCATATAACCTGCCAGGGCCCTCACCTATCACATCACTTAAATGTATGCGTTAGAGCCTAGCCGTCCGATCATCTGCCACAAGATCTAATGGTGTTTGCAGCCCCCGCTCCACGAACCTGCACATCCGATAGCCCGCGGGGAAGCGGTTTCCTGCCAGCCATGTGTCTCACGCTCATTGCATTGCACCATTGCATACGAAAACTGCCCGACGCCGAAAGCGGTGCGGGGAATACCGCTCGCTCGCAAAACCGCCTATCCCCGAGCTATTAACCTTCATGCTCCTTCCGCTTCCATCATTCGTTGGATCATTCCTGCCACAATCCAATGGCCATCGTTCATCCATTCTCGTTTACGCCCGATAGCCCCCTAGATCCAATCTTTGTCGTCCGTCTGAGCTATCCAACGGTTAATACTAAGTCTCAAGCCCTTGTTCATTTTCCATGCATCTTCCACGTGTTTGACCTGTGCCGTGCATGCGAAGAAGGAAAGAAACCATAAAACTCTGCACATAAAACCCTCAGCTACTGCATTCAACAGAGTGTACCTCGAAAGGACAAGAAGGACAACCTTGAGCAGATAAATGCAGCATTTCACCTGTTCGTGAAGTACAGCAGAACAGCAGAAAGGTCATTCTGTCCATTAAAACAATCAAATTGTATCAGAGACCATATCTAATTGTAAATGCGGTTGGTGGTTAGTTATGACCCCTCCACGCATAGGTTAGCAGAGATTTTTGTATTCAACCTCCGTATATACCCAGAAAAAATATGTAATGAGGTTGGTGAATGTTATTTTGGTGTAAACTTCAACTTCTGGAGACTGCAACCGTTGTGACACCTACAGCTTCTGGTCTTCATTTTCAGCTAATACAAGCTTCTTCTGTTGTTGATTACTCACTTTCCACTTCTTCTTCTTTGTTCCAGGTTGTGCCTATTATGTATTTATTCATGTGTTTTTGATTCTTAGTATTAGAGGGGTTGTCATCCTACCTCTGTGTTGGAATCTAGCTGTATCATTGAATTTGTATGCAGGTTTCTGTTGTTTTAATGCCAGAGAGTTGTCATCATGCCTGTGCATTAGGAAATAGATTTATAGACCTTTTAACTGGTTGCAACTAGCCATCACATGGTCCTGTGCATCTGCTGGTGTGATCAGTATTCTCCATTATCACATTTTCTTAAAACTGTGAGTAATTGGTGGTCTAAAGCCTTGTAATCTGGGGGTGTTCACCCATGTTTGGGGTCAAGCATAGTAGAAGTGGTTATCTGGCTTGAATATGCAACATTTCTTTCATTCATCCACCATTTTCCAACATTTTTGTTGAGTTTGTAATGTTCCCTAGTATCTTTGATATACAACCTAGGAGAGTTTCTTGGGGTGATAACAGCTCCATAGTACTATGGTGCCAATTTTTCACAACCTTTCCATTGTAAGGTGCTTTTCAGGGGTTTAACCTTCAAATACATGTGATCCCCTAGCTGGAATTCTTTATGAGTTGTCTTCTTGTCCGTGTACACCTCTTGCCTATCCTGTGCTGCCTTTAAGTTCTGGCGAACCTTCTTAACAGTGGCCTCCATTTCCGCTAACATATCAGGGCCCAATGCTAATTTATTATCCAGACTATTCCAGTCTATGGGTACTCGACACTTTCTTCCATATAGTACTTCGAAAGGGCTCATACCCAATGATTCGTGATGTCCATTATTGTAGGCGAATTCTACCAAGTGGAGGTAATCCTCCCACTTCTGTGGTTGTTGCATTACAAACATTCTCAACATGTCTTCCAAGACTTGATTCACTCACTTTGTCTGACCATCTATCTAGGGATGGTAGGTAGTGCTGAAATGGATTTGGGTACCCAACCCCGCAAAGAGAGTTTTCCAGAAAGCGGATGTAAATTTTACATCTCTGTCAAAGATCACCACTCAGGGTATCCTGTGTAGTCAGAAGATTTCTCTCATAAATATGTCTGCAATCTCCACCATTTTATAGGTGTATTTTACAGGAATGAAATGAGTGGTCTTTCTCATCTTGTCCACCATAACCATGATTGAGTCATGTTTCTTTTTAGTACGAGGTAATCCAGTGATAAAATCTAAAGTGATTGTCTCCCATTTCCATTCTGGAATGGGTAATGGTTGCAACAGACCCGCAGGATGTTGATGTTCCGCCTTCACCAATTGGCACTCTAAGCATTTGGATAAATATTCAGCCACATATTTTCTTAAGCCTGGCCATAAATAACTTTTCTTGATAGCCGAAAACAGTTTCTGGTATCCTGGGTGGGCGGCGTAAGGCTTCCTATGAAACTCATCTAATAACATCTGCTTCACAGAGTTTTGGTTAGGAATATAAATTCTATTTCTGAATGTTAACAATTTGTCGGGGTTAATTGCATACTCACACTGTTCCCCTTTTGCCTGAGCTTCTGAAGCTTGCTGCCATAGGAATGCATATTCTGGATCTTTGAGGGATGCCTCTCGGATAACCTCTGGTAGGTTAGATTGTGCTTGACTGAAATGTACTTCATAGATGCAATGTATTTTTCTGCTTAAAGCATCTGCTACCAGATTTTCTTTTCCTTTGAGGTGCTTCATGTCAAAGTCAAATTCGCTCAAGAATGCAGTCCATCTAGCCTGCCACGCATTTAAACTAGACTGATTAAAGAAATTGGTCAGACTGTTGTGGTCAGTTAATAACAGAAATTTCTTCCCTAGAAGGTAGTGTCACCACATTTTTAATGCATGCACTACCGCGGTCAACTCCAGATCGTAAGCAGAGTAGCACTGTTCATAATCCTTCAGTTTGTGTGACTCATAGGCAATGACCTTTCCTTCCTGAGTTAATACTCCACCTACACCCTCTTTACTTGCATCTGTGCATACTACAAAGGATTTTTCCGGATCTGCTACTTTCAGCACTGGAGCATTTGTAAGTAGTTGTTTTAGCTACTCAAAATTTTGTTGGCATTCTGCTGTCCAATGGAAAGCATGCCCCTCTTTCTAAAGTGAAGTCATCGAAAAGGCTATTTTTGAAAAGCCTTTAATAAATCGGCGGTAATACCTTGCCAAGCCTAAGAAGGATCTTATGCCAGCAACGTTTTTTGATGTGGTCCATTCTATAATAGTTTTGATCTTCTCTAGATCCACCGCTATTCCTTTTATTGATATAACATGGCCTGGGTACTGGATTCGATCTCTATAAAAATCACACTTGTTAAACTTTGCATACATCTAGTTATCTCACAAATTCTACAATATTGTTCTTATGTTCTACTCATGTTCCTCCTGATTTTTTGAATAGATTAGTATATCATCAATAAAAATCAGTACAAATTTATCTAGAAATGGTTGGAAAATGTTGTGCATTAGGCTCATGAAAGTGGCTGGAGCATTGGTAAGGCTAAAAGGCAATACCATGAACATGTAATGTCCATAACTAGTTCGGAATGCAGTTTTGCAGATATCTTCATCCTTTATTCTGATCTGGTGGTAACCAGACCTTAAATTGATTTTTGAGAACACGCTATCTCCCTGCACTTGATCAAATAAATCATCGATATGAGGTAAAGGGTACCTATTATTGATGGTCAGCTTATTTAGCTCATGATAATCAATGCACAATCTTAAGGTTTCGTCCTTTTTTTGTACAAATAACACAGGGGCTCCGAAAGGGGACACACTAGGGCAAATGTACCCTTTATCTAATAGCTCCTAAAGCTACATTTTAATTTTTGTTAACTCAGGAATGCTCATATGGTAGGGGGATTTCGAAACAGGGGCTGCTCCAGGCACTAGCTCAATGGTAAAGTCAATATCTCATCTTGGCAGCAAACCAGGAATGGATTCAGGGAATACGTCTATGAAATCTTGAATTACAGGAATATTCTCTAAGGAGGTCATCTTATTTCTGTCATTGCTCTACCCTACCTGGAAAAAATAGATCTAACAGCCTTTCCTTATTTATCTTCCGAGATGGTTAGCTGTAATAGGGTGTAATTTGATATTTTTCTTGATTCCTTGAATTTCTTTTCGTTGTCTTGACTCGATAAGATAACTTACAAATTTTTCTTTGCAATCCACCAGGGACCAACGACCTTCCAGCCAGTCCATCCCTATTAATACATCATACAAACCCAGGGGAAGGATATTCAGATCAACCTCGATGGGTTTTCCTGAAACTATTATAGGGGAGTTTTATGTTTTTACAAACACCTTCCTTTTTGTTCCGGTGGCTAGTTGAACTAGCCAAGACTTCTTAAATTTACTGCTTTGCAGCTGACATTTTTCTACCACTTTAGGACTAATGTAGCTTAGGCTAGCACCGGGATCAAACAAAATAAAAACAGGTTGATCAACAATCATACCTTCACATTTGATCATGGTGGGCTGGTATTCTGCCTGATGATCATCCAATGCATCATTAATTATGCGCATGCTCCTTACGATATCTCATACTATATATGCTTCTTGCATGTTCGAAAGTTGTTCAGTTCGAGCTTTGTGCGGGCAGTTTTTGTAATAATGTGCTCCCCCACATTCCCAACATTGCAGTGGAAACTTTGTTGGTTATTCAATAGCAGTTCTTCAAAATCCTTCAGGTTGTCTATTCTCGGTGTACGTCTGAGCTCTGGGTAAATTTCTTGCAAATTTTCCAAAAGTCCTTTGTTGATTATTTCTGCCATTTATGAATTTCTGTTGCCTATTTGGTGGTAAGTTCCTCATTTTCTTGCCAATACCTCCTTTAGACCCTTCATTTTTCTGCTTCATCTACTGATAACAGATGCGAGCTTTTCGTACTGCATCATCCATTGTTCTAGGATAATCAAATTCTAGTTTTTCCTTCATGAAGTTGGGAAAACTGCTAATAAACTACTGAATCTTAGCTTTTTCCTATTGCATATATGGAACGTAACGCAACAGGGAAGTAAACCATTTTACATACTCTTCCATGCTCAAGGCTCCTAGTATTAACTCATCGAACTCTTTTTCCTTTTCATCATACTAATGTTCTGTTAGATATTTATCTGTCAAATGTGTATGGAATTCTTGCCACGTTACTTTTTCCTCATAAATCTTTCTCATAGTTTTATTTTCTTCCCATCAAAGGGTGGCCTTTACCCGTAATTGTTAAACTGCCAGCCATGCTTTAAGCTTGTCAATATATTCATAAATCTAGAAACATTTACCCATATCTATCAGACAAGCTTCTGCTTCTTCTTCAGACTCTCCTTCAAACAATCATGGTTTTATTTTCTTGAACTCGCCTTGTGTTAGGTCCCTATACTACTTGTGTAACCCCTTATTATTATTAGTGCAACCCCCTTATTATATTGTTGTGCCCATGTAGTACCCATATTGTTATTATTGTGCCCCATAGAAGCTCACTATTGTTATTGTTGTGCCCTTACATTATTATTTTTATGTCGGCTCTGATTATATTGTGACCCCTTAGACTCTTATATATAGAAAGGAGGTCTTGTCATTTGTATCATCCAAGAATTGTTCATTTGTGTAATGTAGAGGATTCCCCCTCAAAGAGGTTGATTTCTAAGGTGTTGATTTATCTTTTCTATCTTTTTGTGAGTTGTTTTCATAACATTTGGTATGAGAGCTTTGGATTCTAAGGTTTCGGTGCTCCAAACAGGTCATCGTGGAATTTTCACTATAACTTTTTTTTTTGCGACGTTTCAAAAGCTAAAAAAAAACCCATTTGAGATAAAATCTCGCTAAACCTCGGGCCCATATTTTAGATCTTGACTTGCTATATTTTTGGAGATATAATCTGAGGAAGTTATGGTTTTTTCATACCCCCGAATTAGATTCCAAACAAGTGACCTAGGGAAAATCGTCATAACTTTCTCTCTAAGCATCAGATTGAAGATTCGTAAGAAGTTACAAAAATAGGATAGATTGTAGTTTTCTTGGGTATCATTTTCAAAACGTAAAGTTGAAACAGTGACCCATGGCATGTCATAAAAGTTCGCTCTACTGAACCAGTCTACACTCAGGTCATCATGGGATATTGGCATAACTCTTCATGGGAAAATCCAATTGTGATCAGACTTGCGAAGTTAGAAAGAGGACTCAGAGGGTTATTGCAGGTCGAAGTTTCAGAACTTAAAGATCCAAAATTACAAAGCTACAGTTGTTTAAAGATTGAGCTCCTAAAATCAAGAAAAAGCGAGATGAGGAAGTTTGATGGCAAGGATCCAGTAAATTAGATACTACAGATGGAGAAATATTTTGATCTACATGGTGTTCCACTGTTACAAAATGTATGTATTGCATCTAATTATTTAGAGTTGAATCAAGTTTTATGGTATAAAGGGCTTTGTCATTGTAAACCACTTGTTACGTGGTCAACTTTCATGGAGGAAATGATAGCACATTATGAGGATACAAAGAGCAAAACCTTCTTTAGCCAATTGATAAATCTCAAACAAAAGGGTTCAATGGTAGAGCATAATGAGGACTTTCAAAAATTGAATATAAGGGTAAATGATATTCTAGAGAAGCAAAAGATAAATATTTTTATCTATGCCATGGAAGTTGATATCGATGGTATGAAAGCATATTGGAAGAAAGGCATGGAAGATTTGAAGAAAGACATGGGAAGGAAGGTGGGACAAAGCTGCTACAAGAAAGGCCTCCTAATGATGAAAAGGATCAAGAAATGTTAAAAGAAGAGGATATACACCAGGAACCAACCCTAGAGAAAGAACAAAATAATCCGACCATATATTGTATTACAATGGCAGGAATTAGCACTCCTCAAACTCTCAAGATAGAAGGACATATCAAGAAGAAGAAGGTTCAAGCAATGAAATATCAGGAAGAAAAGTATCAAGAAACATAAAAAAAGGAGACTCACCAAGAACCAACCCCAGAGAAATAATAAATGAATCTGACCATATCTTATAATGCATTGGTCATATTTACCACTCCTCAAACTATAAAGATAAAAGAACATATTAAGAAGAAAAAGGTAGTGTTGATTTATTTGGGTAGTACCCATAATTTTATTCATTGTAAGATAGCCAAGGAATTGAATGGTTTCCTATATCCAAAACTAGAATGTCAAGTGACGGATGTAAGTGGAGGAACCATAAACTGCTCTGGAAAGTGCCATAATATCAAGCTATCCATGGGAGAATATGTATTGAATAGCCCAATGGTTTCCATTCCAATGGGTGGTGCTGATGTTGTGCTAAGAGTCTAATGGCTACAATCCTTGGGTACAATAGCTTTTAATTTTCAAGAACATTTCATGAAATTTTCTTCGGAAGGAAAGGAAGTTGAATTAAGGGGTATCACAGGGAGACCAAGAAAGATAATCAACTCTAACGGAATGACAAAGCTTCTAAAGGAAAAACTACGAGACATAATTTCACAATTATGTTCGCTAATGGTTCCCACATGAAAATCATTTATTCCTCCAGATCTCCAAAAAGTATTGGACAATCATTCCAAGGTATTTGAGACTCCCAAAGGTCTCCCACATATTCATGATCATGATCATGTTATTCATTTGATTCCGGGAAGTGTTCCTCCAAACATCAGGCCTTATAGATATCCATATGCCAAAAGGACTGAAATTGAACATATAATTGCGGAAATGGTAGAGGTTTGTATAGTTATCCAACCAAATTTGATAAACAAAGCAAAGGATGAATGGAAGAATCGCAAAGCAGGGTAGGAACTCATTCAAAAGTTGCCAAAGATCCCATTTCCAATAATATTTCCATAACTTGACAAGGAAGGAAAAATCATATTGGAACCTGAAGCATTCACAGAACCAAGAAGTCGACAGCTACGAAATCGATCAATTTTAGAGTATCTCATCAAGTGGAAGAACTTACCTGCTGAAGATTCCACATGGAAGGATGATAATTTTATACATAAGCATCCAGAACTACTCAAGCATTGAGGACAACACTTTTTGAAGGAGAGGGTCATGTTAGGTCCCTATACTACTAGTGTAACCCCTTATTATTATTAGTGCAACCCCCTTATTATATTGTTGTGCCCATGTGGTACCCATATTGTTATTATTGTGCCCCATAGAAGCCCACTATTGTTATTGTTGTGCATTTACATTATTATTGTTATGTCGGCTCTAATTATATTATGACCCCTTAGACTCATATATATAGAAAGGAGTTTTTGTCATTTGTATCATCCAATAATTGTTGATTTGTGTAATGTAAAAGAGGTTGCCCCCTTGAAGAGGTTGATTTCTAAGACATTGATCTATCTTTTCTATCTTTTTGTGAGCTGGTTTCATAACTCCTTGTAACTTTATTTTCTGTCTTTTAGTCTTCCTTTGATAAAAAAATGTTATCTGAATGCCCTTCTTCTTCCTCTTTATGGCCTTTCATTGATTTTGCATTATCTTCCCCATGATGGGCAGTTGGGGTCTTTTCCCTATTCTCTGTACTGGGGTCTGGTCCCCATTGATTTTGTTGGTCAGGCAGACTTTTAAGGATCTTCTCTTATTCCTATCTTAACCGTTTTTTGTCCATCCTCAGGTTCATCATCTATACCCATAATTGTTGCATTGTTTCAAGCAGGGCAACATTATCCTATCATGATTCTTCTCCCAGTTGTACCCATAGTTATGGGTTGGCCTCCACATAAGGCACTTCCTGCTGGCTCAACAATATGGGCCTCCTCCACATCTTAACCTTGGTGTTGACCTCAATCTCTCTCTCTCTCTCTCTCTCTCTCGCTATCCATATTCAACCATACTAACTTTATGTTTCTTTCATCAATATTAAAGTATCATAACTTAATTGACTATTAAAATAACCCAAAAGTTTCAGTATCTGAGCTTGGGCTCTGATACCATTCGTAACAAACTTCGCTCCTTATAAAAAAAATGAACTTGGTAATGTAACTATGAATTACTCAGATGTGGACCAAAATCTTTCATATGTTAAACTCATACAAGATATTAATGTTATATCAAATGTTTGATTGCATGATTGATTAAGGTTTAAGTGTAAAGCGGTTGTGGTTCTGCTTGGTCTCCTCACTAGATCTCCATGTAGACGACCACATTGTAACCTGCAATAACTTACCTCGAGCTGAACGACCTTGGGCAGGCCCCTCCTCATTAAGGCGGGAGAGCCCCTAATCCAGGAGCATATAGGCCTAGCCAGCAATGTGATGGAAGTGGTCACATGTTGTGGCTAATTAAAGTTTGGAGGAAGAATTGGTTGTTTAGTTTGTATTAATTTCAAAATAAATGTAAGTAATTAATATTTTCCTAATTCTGAACTGAATTGGGAATAAATAGCAAAGTGATCCTCCCTGCATGGAGATCAAGCCAAGTAGTCTAGTTTGTTTAGATTAGGATAGGATTTGATTTCTAAATTTATAGTTTATTCCTTCAATTGTGGAGGAGATGGTTAACTTAGCATATATGTGTTTGCTTTCCTTTCTGAAAGTAGAAACAGAGAGACAAGGAGAGAGAATTCGAGAGCATTGTAAGCCTACAAGCAGTGCAGGAGAAGAAGGATGCTAACTAGAATAATTAGGCCAGAGAGGGGTAGTGAGCCTCAACATGGTAATTATGTGTTTTTTTGTGTATATACAGAGAAAGGAATGAATCTAGAGTGAAAGAGTGTGAGTAGAGCGAGAGGGAAATGTATGCAAATCAGGCCATCAAGGTGAGACTCTGTTATTTTGTTTATCATGAATAAATCAATGTTGTGTGTGTAATTCCATGTACAACCATGTAGGCCTTGAATGTTTATTTTCCATATTTTCGAATGAATTTGGTACAAGCTCTGTGTTTTCTTTCTTTGCAATAGAAACCCAGTGGTTAAGGCAAGTTTGGTGTAATTTGGGTTCGCAAGAGGAAAACCCAATTGCACAGAGGAGCTACGCAAAAAAACTTAGCAGATCCATTGAGCAGACTTGAAATAATATAAACATTGCTTTTGGGCCTTATCGGGTCCAATATAATAATCGCATCGCATCGGAGGGAGGAAATCAGTGTGGAAGATCAACGAATTCCGATATCGCAACCCAACTGGGCCCGAAATAGTATAGGGGCGATTGGATAGCCTGTCAGGTCTGCAAGGTTATCGCATTGGAGGTTTAGTGGGGAGGTGACATATATTAAAGGGGGTATATGGAGACTACCAATAGAGATTAATATTATTGCATCAGACCTCCACCAAGAGTCGTCGTTGATATTTGTGGACCATTAGGATCTGATCGCGATATTTTGATTCGATCTGAGCCATTCGATAGGCCAGATCTAGATTTGCGGAGATATATATATACATATAAACGCTTCCCGAAAGGGAAAAAGCTCTCTTTTGGCATTTTTCAAAGGCTTTTGGATTCTAAAAGGAAGAAGCGTAGTTTTCGAGCCAAAGGGGTGTTTGGCGGGCTGATTTGGGGTTTTAAGGCTAAATGCCTATAAAAAGCTTCCAATATGCATATATGTGGGTATAAAGCTTAGTAAGGGCCATTAAGGGGAAATTAAGTCCCGATAAGGTATATTGGTTGGGGAAGCCTTAGGGTTGCACCAGGCCCAAGGTCCTCTCCTGCCATATTCGTTCATCTTCATGCTGACCATCTAATTCGGCATTAATGCACTTAACTACAACTTCCCGAAAAGGTCTCGAGGTACTGCACCTAGGTTTACATCCGCCGTTGGATTCCGTTTAGATCTACGGTCTCGATACTTTAGGTTTGGCGGGGAAGTATAATGACCTTTTTAGCGGTGAGGGAGGTTCATTTGTTCATGACCTGGCTCGGCTCTCGGCTCTGCAATGGTGACCTGGTGCATCGCTCAGTCAGGCTTCTGTCTGAAACTCCAGGTGCTTTGCAAACCCTTGTTACTGTTACCTCAACATTTCTCCATTAAGATTCCTCTGTCGATGCTAAGGTGCACTATGGTGGTTCATGAGGATGCCTGACGGGTTTTTGGGCCACTCTGGAACAGGTGTAATGTCTACGGCATGGGTTCCAAAACCCCGGTGGAGAGGGTTGATTCCGCGGCAGCAAGAGGTAAGCAATGATTCATTTTCAAAGTATTGACATTAAAAGTTTATTCTCCACTTTCATTTTGTTGAGACTGCCTGATGCATTTGTAAGTTCAACCGCCACTTCGAGGGATGTCCAACTTCCTCTCAGGTAAGCCACCTCCCTATCACAAGTTCTCATATGGCAATCAAGACTTTTGCATGATTTAGGTTCCTCACTATTGGCTTTTCCTGTGTAGGTAGGCCCATTGATGATTGCTCTAAACCCTCATTCGACATGTGGATTTTGGCAGGCAGCCACCTTACTAAACCATGCTTCATTCTTCATTTCCCAGGTGGGTTTTGGACTCTAAACTTTTTTATGCCTTGAGCTCTTCGAGCTGGTTTTCCATGATAGAGGGTTTCACGGAATGTTGATAGCTAGGGTTTAAGGCTATGGCCAGAGTGTGTGCTTTCGATAAAGAATGTATTTATGTTATTTTTGGGACTGTCGACCTTGGAAATGCCAACACAGTACTAGGACTGGTTTAGTAATTCCTTGCATTACTTCTGTGGAAATCTACAAGACATTTCTTGGCATAAGTTTTGTATATTTATCTATGTTTAGACTGATGTATCAAGTCCGTCGCGGTAACTCGACTTCTGATAATTTTTGTTTATGAAATACAGTTTTGTGTCGTATCAGTTTAAATGAATTGATTTTAAGGTTTTGTATGCTTCCAGTTCAACTGTGATATCATGTTATGGCCATCGATGTTGGGTTCTAGAACTAAGTCTTTCAATTTCTGTTTAAGTATAATTAATATTTAATAGTTCAGAGGTTCAGGGTTTAAACAATACCTGGTTACTTGGTTCTTGGTGAGTTCCTTCCCGAACTCGTCTGAGGACCGATAAACCCTAGGTTGTTGTTATAAGCAATGTAAACTGTAGGGTAATTTTCGTTTATGTTTTTATAAAGTTTCCTTAAGTTTTCCTTCTGTTAATGATAAAGAAAGATTACCAGAGTGCAGTCTGAGAACTGATATTTGTATATTGTGTGGGTGTGTGTTTTGTCCACGGACTGTGCAATTTCAGTGTTATAGAAAATACAGAAAGACCAGAAAGGAATATTGGTTTAATGTTCTTTCTTAGCATGTTCTTCTGAATTTAATCATTAAACTGTCTATTGAAAATATCTTACCCAGTAAGCTAGTATATTCGCTACTTTTGTATATTTCAATTATAAGTAAATGTCTGCTAATAAAGCATAGAATCAAGACAGTATTTCCTACTCTATTCAGAAATCAATAAACGTTAATTACTACTGCTAGTCTATTAATGTACTTTCTGTTGTAACAGTAAAGAGTCTATCCATTCCTAGTAATAATGATTGACATGGTGATATCACTTATCTGTTTTCTTGTTATGCATGTAACTTTTGTTTTGGAAGGTCTCACCACCCAGCCTTGGAACTGGCAATTACGTCCAGATTCCCCCTCCGAGCTCTTCCACTTCTGACAGTGATGAACAGTTGGGTACCTTGGGCGTCAGGACTCTGTCCAGCCTCAAGTCTTGTACCCCACAACTGTTATCACAATTTTCTTTCCCATTGGTTAAGTTTTTTCCCAGCTCTAGGAAGAATTCAACATAGTCAAGTTCCTCTCACCCCCTACAGGGTTCTACCCTTTTTCCTCTTAAAGGAAAAGGGTGAAGGAACAGTTGTAACTGTTTTCAGAAGTTAATTCAACTGTTTCTCTAGTATTTTAACAAACTGATCCAAAATATTTTAATTAATACTTAACAACATTTGTTCTGGCTTTTCAGCCTAATAGTTTTAATAATTCAAATTAAAACAAAATAAAATTAACAGTGATAATTAAACTTGGTAAAAACAATTGATGATGTATCACAATATCTTACAAAAACATTATATTTATGGCTTGGATTGATTTTTTTAATTATTAATTTCATTTTTTAATGTAATTATTATTTTATTATTTTTAAATATAATGGTATGGGACAATATCTCCTCTATATAAGGTATTTCTCAACCCAATAAATTATTCATAAAATGAATTAATGTTATCACATTAATATTGGATGGTGAAAGCTCATGGAAATCACCAATAAGTTTTAACTATAAAAAAGTTTAAAACAAATTTATAATAAATTGAGTGGTTTAGACAATGCTTTATTATTCCGGTGAGGGATATGTTGTGCCCTTGTGATAAAGCTTGAAGCATAGGTAGAAATTTCTCTTGAAACCTTGTGGTAGAGCATCAATGTTGGAGAGTCAAGGAAGAGAAACAAGGGGGTTGAAATTCGACATCCTTTTTGGTTAATAGAATAGTGTTATTTTAATTAGTTTGTAGATTTCCTTATATTAGAATTAGAATCTGTTTTATGTTCATTTCATTTCATTTTTTCTTAATGTTCCTTTAGATTTCCGCAATACTTTAAAATAAAGTTATAATTTTCTTTATTCAATATAATGGAAAATGCACAAGGAACCTATTATAGATTGATTGATGCTTATTTGGTTTACCAATCACTTATTTTTTATCGCTAAAATAATTATACGTTTAATTTATTTATTCACATAGATCAAAATTTGAATGATTCAACAACCATGTGAATAATATCAAAGTACACTAGTGTTCAAAAGTAGCTATTTGACATACATTTATCTATCTATATATACCAGCCTAGATCCATCTCAACTCTAGATCTATCAAGCGCTCCGGATCTATCAAGCGCCGTGAGGGATCAAATCTCTCGAGGCGAAAACCTATTTTTTGAGTACAAAACTTGAGGAAAGTCTTGCACCTCGAGATATTTGATCCCACTCGATGCTTGATAGATCTAGAGTTAAAATGGATCTAGGTTAGTTTCAGTGGTGTGCGGCCAAAGGAAATCTAATAAACATATGATTAATTTTATCAATAATATGTAAATTCATCTAATATTAATATAATCATTTTAAATATGCTAAATATGTCATTAATTTGGTTATTTTAATTTTAAATTTGCGTAGTTACCTCACTTGTTGAGATGGTAAATATTGTTAATAACTTTAATGATGAAATAAAAAAATTTGAATGTAAAGTCACAATGTAATAGTGTTGAAAGATAGAAAATGTGAATAATAATAATATAGTCAATTACAAATAGTATCTCAAACTATTTCCTTCTACTATTCTTATTGTCACCCTTGTTACTTTTGTCATCTTTTCATATTGATTATATGAAAAGAACATGCTAAATCCTAAACCATTTAAATCTTTAGCTCAAGGTTTTGTACTAAACATCATACCTTGTCTCTCTTTCTCTCCAATATTAATAGGTTGAAAAACTATAACACAAAAATCAATGTATATTATCAATAATTTTTTGTGCTTACATTGAAATGAATGAACAATGTTAATCCAATCACTTTAAAATCAATGTGGCATCATACATCTAATTACATCAAATCAGAAATCAAAATATACACTAAAATCAATGCATCTAATGCAAGAAATCAAATAATATTAGAAAACAACAGTTACACTAAAATCAATGCATCTAATGCAATCAATCAAAGAGGATTAGAAATCAACATTTACACTCAAATCAATGCATCTAGTGCAAAGAATCAAAATAGGATTATAAACTAATATCTACACTTAAATAAATTCATATAGAGCAAGTAAATAGGATTATAAACCAACATGTACACTAAAATCAATGCATCTAGTGCAAGTAAGAAAATAAGATTATAAACCAACATCTACACTAAAATCAATGCATCTAGTGCAAGTAAGTGAATAGGATTATAAACCAATATCTACACTGAAACCAATGCATCTAGTGCAAGAAATCAAATAGGATTAGAAATCACCATCTACATTGAAATCAATGCATTTAGTGTAGTCAATCAAATAGGATTAGAAATCGTCTACATTGAAATCAATGCATCTAGTGCAAGAAATAAAATATTATTAGAAATCAACCTCTACACTGAAATCAATGCATCTAGCGCAAGTAATCAAATAGGATTAGAAATCATCATCTACATTGAAATCAATGCATCTAGTGCAAGCAGTCAAATAGGATTAGAATATATATTGAAATCATTGCATATATTGCAAGCAATCAAATATAATGAGAAATCAACATATACACGAAAATCAATGCATCTAGTGCAAGAAATCAGATGGGATTAGAAATCATCATCTACACTGAAATCAATGCATCTAGTGTAAAAAATATTCTTTCCTCTCTCCCCCCTCCATCTATATCTATATCTCACTCCATATCTCCTTCTTTATCTCTCTATCTCAACCCCCAAAACACACATGATTTCTCACTCCATATCTATCAATCTCTTTGCCCCTCCCTCCCTCTTTCCATCTCTCTCTTTGTCTCTCCTTCCCTCTCTCCATATCTCTCTTCTTCCCTCTCTCGACTTTCCATCTACATATATATCTATGTCTCTATCTCCCTTTATCTCTCTATATCACCCCAAAAGAATACACTCTCTTTCTCTAATCTATCTATCTATCCCTCCATCCTCCTCTCTCTGCTCCCCTCTCCCCCCCCCCCCCAACTTCTATCTCTCTTTCCTCCTATTGTTCTCTCTCCCTCCCTCCCCACCCCTCACTTCTATCTCTCTTCCCTCCTATTGCTCTCTCTCCCTCTCCCTCCCCCTCCAACTGCATATATCTTTCCCTCCCTCTTTCCAATCCCTCGCATCCTCTCTCTCTCTCTCTCTCTATCTCTCAAACTATGTTAATATATCCCTCCCTCTCTCCTCTCTCCTTCTCACCCCCATTCTCTTCATCTCTCCTTCTTTGTCTCTTTACCTCACCCCCAAATATACAAACTCTCTCTCCATCACTCCCTTGTCACTCCCTCTCTCTCCACTTCTCACTCTCTATGTATTTATTCTTCCATCCCTCTCTTCCCTTCCAACTCCATCTCCCTATCCCTCCCTCTCCTCCTCTCTCTCAAGTCTGCTCCCTTGTACTTCCTCTCTCTCTCCCTTCCTCTCATACCTCCCTCTCTCTTCCCCCATATCTCTATCTCTCTCTCTCTCTCTCTCATATAATCCTTTCTCTTCCCCATCAGTCTCCTCCTCTCTCTTAAGTCTTGTTTTTCGTTCTTCCTCTCTTTCCCTTTCTCTCCTACCTCTCACTCTCTTCCCCATCACCCTCTCTCTTTGCCCTCCAATTCTCTCTCTCTCTCTCTCTCTCTCTCTCTCTTCCCTCCAATCCTCTATCTTCCCCCATCTCTCTCTCTCTCTCTCTCTCTCTCTCTCTCTCTCTCCAACTATGTTATTATATCCTTCCCTCTCCCCTTCTCTCTCCTTCTCTCCCCCATTCTCTCTATCTCTCCTTATTTGTCTCTTTATCTCACCCCTAAACATTCACTCCCTTTCTCTCTCCACTTCTCACTCTCTATGACTTTCTTCTTCCCTCCCTCTCTCCCTGTCATGCCCCTACACCTGCGGTAGTCTTCCAACCGCTTGTAACAAGGTGCGGCACCACCGAACACATTCTTTTCACCAATACTAACATTCGTGGACTATGCCTACTTTCACATTAACATACTTAGCTTGTGTTTCGCAACTAAGTAAAAGCAATTATCCTTTATACTTAATGAAGCCCATACTCATTCATTATCATCATGCAATTAAACCGAGAACAACAATTGCAACAAGTATAAAGGGGAGGGGAAACTCCCCGTAATGTGAGTCTGCCCGACAATTTTATTAAGAATATCAGATTACAATACAACAGTGTGTCTTGGCCGAACCAAGTCTCACACTTAACCAATTTTTACAATAAACAGGCCACCTGCCTTTTACAACATGCTGTGCACCCTTGCACGAAGGGAGGTGCTCACCCGAGCCACCAAAGATCCCTTAGCCAAGTCCTACACAAAACTGCACCTTAGAATTCACCCCGGACACGCTTGCCAACCTTCGACCTATTCACCTTCCAAGTGTGCAACGCCTTAAGAGATGAGCGCATGAGTTATGCACATCTCTTTTCTATTTCTGCGCACTTCTTTGAACTCCACGAAGATGTGAGGAGTGAATGTGTCATTGTAAATGAGCTCTCATGCTCCTTTATATATACCATACTTAACGTGGGTTTACATGGGGGTGTGCAGCCCCATGGCCGACCCCCAAAACACCCACAATGCATCCTTAAAACATTCTTCTTCAAGTCGGCCTTGCCTCACGCAAGCCTCCTTCCAAGTCGCTATAAGAACTCCCAACACTTAGTCGAATTTCCAAGTTTTGATGTTATTGTCGCATTGTCGTGCACGGTTTCGTCGCATCTCAGTGTGCACTCACCCGCCCATCGTGCAGACCCGCCCGCCTGTCGTGCAGACCCGCCCGCCTGTCGTGCAGACCCGCCCGCCTGTCGTGCAGACCGTGCCCGCTTGTGTGCCCGCGCCCACCTGTGCGCCCGCGCTCGCCCGTGCGCCTGTGCACAGTGACTTCGCTCGGCGCCCGAACGCGCCCGTATCCAAGGACCTTACATCCTCCTCCACCTGAAATCGTTGTTGTCCTCGACAACATATCATCTTGGTAGCCATCCACCAAGACCATCACTCATCCGTGATGTGAACTCCTCTTCGCAAGGCAAACATCCTTGCAACATATGTAGAGACTCTTCTCCACTATGTCCTGGCTCAATGACCAGCTGCCACCAAGCTCACCATATCAAGGCATGCACCTCCACGGTATGCTCTCCATCAGATATCATCTCGATCCATGATTACTGACCTCTTGTCTTCATCATGTGTCCCTCCTCCATGTAGTCCCCCTGTCAGATGCCAACACATATGTGTCACCATGTCTCGACTAATGCCAACATATCTCTGCAGATTGGTACCCCTCATGACTCGAACTAGTCAGGTGATCAGTCCAACCATACACCCAAACCATAAGAATGCACATCCTTATGCCATCACAAGTCTTCCACTGACTTCTGCTACATCTCGGACTCATCAAGAATCTATCAATCATCCCATGCTCAGATCCATGGAAACTCCATCCCATCTGCAACATGCTCCATATAACCAACCTGATGTCCATGACTCTAGTTGTCCATGATGTCCAACCCATGTAGACTCCATCTCAACCTCTGGCCATTTGCACCCAAATCTGCATCTGTCATAAAGAAGCCTCCTCCAAGGCCCCTTGTAAAGTTGATGTGGTTCCTCCCTACCAAGGCCTCCACACCAACCTTCCTCCAAGGTTATCTATAGAGAAAGGAAGGGCAGGAAGTTTCCTCCCTAACTCTCATCCACCCATGTGTCAGATTGATGTTGTGTCCTCAAGTATCTATGCACAGCTTCAATCTCCTCACATGTACATCCAAGTTCACCTAGCTTGTCCTTTGTCAACTGAAAGTCATATATGCCCATAGCATATCTACAAAAGTCCACTATCCCAGCAGGATCTCTACCTCCATAATCCTCATCAACCACTGCCTTTGAAGTAGCACTTGGGCTCCCTCCACTTGTAGCTCCATTGTGAAGATCATCAGTAGAAGATGCTCCCAACAAGTGTCTCCATGTTCGTGAGGTTTTCTCCTCACTTCCTTCATTCTTCTTTCCAGCTCTTGCAACGAAGTCAGCAAGCTTCCTTTCCTTCATTGTTTGAGTAACACTCTCAAGTCCTCTTTGCTCCACATCCTCATGCTTCACATTCGGATCTTTGGGATACAAAGTCATAGAAGCCATCCTTGGTCTATACCCCAAGCAACTTATTCTATTCATCGGTACCATCATGGTCTTTCCTTCAGCTGTGATCAAGAGAATGTCCCGGTCCACCATTGGTATGGCTTGTGCAAGCTCCATAAAGTCCAGCCCCAACACCATAGAATGATCATCCATGTCCACAACTCTCAAGTCCAACTTTCCAAACCACGATCCCACTTTCACCTGAGTGTCCTTCAACACACCATCAACAGCTCTAATGGTAGAGTTCACTGCTTTGAAATCACTCCATTCCCTCTCCATCTTTGCTTTCTTCCCAAAATACTTTGCTGCCTTCCTGCTCACGAAGCTATGAGTAGCCCCCGTATCCACCAAAGCTACAAATCTCTTGCCCTTCACGGTCACCTGCACAAAACTTAGCTTCAAGGAACCATCTCCCTTTGTTGGCTTGGTCTTGCGCCTCACATCAACAACCTTCTTCAAGAATTCGGCCTCAGAAGTGTCAATTGGCTCATGCTCCACCTTGACATTCCTCCTAAGGTACTTCACCTCCTTGCTTGGCTCCTCTAAGCAACCCGATCCTGGTCCGGCTTGACTCCCTTCAAGCTTGCCCTTCATCGCATCTTGCTCAAGTGCACCAACCAAGTGTCCACTGACCAAGTTCATAGAACTAAACTTCCGAATATCCTTTGGATTCTCTCGATAGTGAGTTCCCAACCTGTCAATGTAGTCGAGCTCCTCTTGCTCAATCACAACAACCTTCTTACCAAGAAGCTTCTTCTTTATCTCTTCCTCAATTTGCTTGATTTCGGCTTCCACCTTGGCACTTTCCTTCCTCAACCGGGCTCTTTCATCAAAGAGCTCTTGAAGACCAAGATCAAGTTCATTGAGTTCAACATCTGTCGTACTTCCGCATTGGCTCTTGGGTTCTTCAAGTTCCTTCTTTAGTTCCGAACAGCTCTCTCGAATCTTCATGTTCTCGGCCTTCATCGAAACCCATTCAGAACTCCATCGACTCATATGTTCCAACACTTCGTACCGGAGAGCTTTAACTGCACTATGGCTAGATTCACCTTTCGTAGGTTCATCCACCATCTCTGCCTTTTCAGCCTTCTCCATGTTCACCAAGTCACCTGCAACCTGAACCAACCCTTGTTCCACTTGGGTGAAACGGTTTCCTTCACCTGCAAGTACCTGTCACGAGCAACCCTGCTCATCAGCTTCAATCTTCACGAGCAAACCTTTCTCTGATACCAACTGTCATGCCCCTACACCTGCGGTAGTCTTCCAACCGCTTGTAGCAAGGTGCGGCACCACCGAACGCGTTCTTTTCACCAATACTAACATTCGTGGACTACGCCTACTTTCACATTAACATACTTAGCTTGTGTTTCGCAACTAAGTAAAAGCAATTATCCTTTATACTTAATGAAGCCCATACTCATTCATTATCATCATGCAATTAAACCGAGAACAACAATTGCAACAAGTATAAAGGGGAGGGGCAACTCCCCGTAATGTGAGTCTGCCCGACAATTTTATTAAGAATATCATATTACAATACAACAGTGTGTCTTGGCCGAACCAAGCCTCACACTTAAGCAATTTCTACAATAAACAGGCCACCTGCCTTTTACAACATGTTGTGCACCCTTGCACGAAGGGAGGTGCTCACCCTAGCCACCCAAGATCCCTTAGCCAAGTCCTACACAAAACTGCACCTTAGAATTCACCCCGGACACGCTTGCCAACCTTCGACCTGTTCACCTTCCAAGTGTGCAATGCCTTAAGAGATGAGCGCATGAGATATGCGCATCTCTCTTCTATTTCTGTGCACTTCTTTGAACTCCATGAAGATGTGAGGAGTGAATGTGTCGTTGTAAATGAGCTCTCATGCTCCTTTATATATACCATACTTAACGTGGGTTTACATGTGGGGTGGCAGCCCCTTGGCCGACCCCCAAAACACCCACAACGCATCCTTAAAACGTTCTTCTTCAAGTTGGCCTTGCCTCACGCAAGCCTCCTTCCAAGTCGCTATAAGAACTCCCAACACTTAGTCGAATTTCCAAGTTTTGCTATTATCATCGCATTGTCGTGCACGGTTTCGTCGCATCTCCGTGTGCGCTCACCCGCCCGTGTTTGCTCACCCGCCCGTCGTGCAGACTCGCCCGTCATGCAGACCCGCCCGCCTATCGTGCAGACGCCCGCCTGTCGTGCAGACCCGCCCGCCGATCGTGCAACCTGCGCCCACTTGTGCGCCCGCGCCCCCCGTGCACCCGCGCTCGCCCATGCACCCATGCACGGTGACTTCGCCCGGCGCCCGAACGCGCCCGTTTCCAAGGACCTTACACTCCCCCTTCAACTCCATCTCTCTATCCCCCCTCTCCCCTCCTCTCTCATACGTGCTCTCTCTCAGCCTTCCTCTCTCTCCATTTCTCTCCTACCTTCCTCTCTATTCCTCCAACTCTCTCTCTCTCTCTCCAATCCTCTATCTCCCTCCCTCTCTACTTCTCTCTCTCCCCCTCCATCTTTATATCTCCCTCTCTCTCTCTTACCCTTCTCTACCTCTTTCGTTCCTCTCTCTCTCTCTCTCTCTCTCTCTCTCTTAATTCCTTCTCTCCCCTCTTATTCAGTTTATCTCCATCTCTCCCTTGTCACTTTCCCTATCTCTCCACCTCTATCACTCTATATCTTTGTTCTTCCCTCCCGTATATATCTAGATTTAATATATATCATGACATATTAATATATATTATAATATAACAAAATTAATATTGTATTAATCCAAAGCTATTAAATTTAATAATATTAATATTATAATATATTAATATAAATATTATATTTAATAATAATAATAATCTTTTAATATAAATATTAGGGTTAATAATATTTTTTTGCATGGTATTAACAATAATTTGGCCCATGGTATTTGTCCCATAGGCTTCACTTAAATAAAACCTCTTTTTTGATTGTTAGTAAGTATAAATAGGTTTATGGAGTAAATATAAAAATACCTTTTATTTATTTACCATACCTTTGGTTTATTTATATTTTTATTTATTTATCATATCTCTTTTATTTACCATGGTATGTGGCCCACATGCTTGATATATAATTAGAAATTGATTACTAATCCTATGTGATATTTTATTTATTTATTTACCATACCTCTTTTATAAATATGGTATTTGGCTCATGGTATTAATAATTATTTGTCCCGTGGTATTTGGCCCATAGGCTTGGTATATAATTAGATGTTGATTTCTAATCCTACGTGATATTTTATTTATTTATTTACCATAATTCTTTTATAAATATGGTATTTGGCTTATGGTATTAATAATTATTTGTCCCATGGTATTTGGCCCATAGGTTTCACCTAAATAAAACCTCTTTTTTTAGTTTTCGTAAATATAAAGACGTTTATGGAGTAAATATAAAAATAGGTTTTATTTATACTTTTGTTTATTTACCAAACCTCTCAAGTAGATACCAGCCTAGATTCATCTTAACTCTAGATCTCCCCGGATCTATCAAGCATAGAGAGGGAATTAATCTCTCGAGGTGAAATCCTATTTTTTACACAAGTTTTGCAACTTGAGAGATTTGATCCCCCTCAGTGCTTGATAGATTCGAGTTAAGATGGATCTAGGCTTCTTATACCAGACTATATAATATCTATATTTGTATATATGTGTCTCTTTCTTATTCCCTCTCTCTATCTCAGCCGCGAAACATACACTCTCTCTCTTTCTCTCTCTCTCTACCTGTTCTCTCTCTCTTATCCTTCTCTCCTCTCTCTCTTCCCGCCCACTCTCCTCTCCCCTTCACTCTCTCTCCATGGCTCCCTTGTCAGTCCCTCTATCTCTCTACCTTTCTCCATCTATGTCTTTCTTCTTTCTTCCCTCTCTCTCCACCTCAACTCCATCTCTCTCTCATTATCTCTCTTGAGACTTCTCTCTCCCTTTCTCTCTCACCTTCCTCTATCTCTCCCCCCATCTCTCTCACACATACTCTCTCTCTCTGCCCTCCTCTTCTCTCTCTACCCTCCTCTCTCCTCCCCCTTACTCTCTCTCCATCTCTCCCTTGTCACTCCCTCTCTCTCCACTTCTATCTCTCTATGTATTTGTTCATTTTTGTCTCCCTCTCTTTCTCTCTTTCCATCTTTCTCACTATTTCCCTCCCTCTCTCCCTCTCTTCCCTTCACTTTGCTTGTTTTCATTGCTTGGATCCTTAGTTAAGATGGATCTATGTTGCTTCTTACTAACACTATTTATAAAATATAAATTTCATGTCTTTAAATATAAATGTATTCTCATTTTTTATTTTATTAAAACCTTAATTTAATTATAATTTTTTTTCTTTTAGATTCAATTAAAAAATTGTTATAAAAATAAATCAAAATAAGATATTTTTATTGTGAAATAAGTTATGGTTTTTGGACATTTGTTATTAATTTGTCATGGTATTGGCCCATGGTATTGTAACAAAGTCTATTTACAAGTTAATAATATCCATGGTAAAGTGGGGGTGAATATCCATGGTTAATAATCTTGTCATATTGCTATAAAATATTTTGATTGTGAAATAAGCGATCATTTTTTGGCATCTGGTATTGATAAGACATTATAGTAGCCCATGCTATTGTAACAAAGTCTATTCACAAGTTCATAATATCAATGGAAAAGTGAGGGTGAATATCCATGATTAAGAATCTTGTTATATTGTTATAAAATATTTTGATTGTGAAATAAGTTATGTTTTTTGGACATGTTGTATTCATAAGGGGTGGTATTGGCCCATGGTGTTGTAAGAAAACCTATTTACAAGTTAATAATATCCATGGTAAAGTACACATGAGTATCCATGGTTAAGAGTTTTTTTGTATCGTTATAAAATGTTTTGATTGTGAAATAAGTTATGTTTTTTGGGCATGTGGTTTTGATAAGCCATGGTATTCATCCATGGTATTTTAACAAAGCCTTATTTTTACAAGCTAATAAAATCCGCCATAAAGTGGGGGTGAATATCCATGGTTAGAAATCTTGTCATATTGTTATAAAATATTTTGGTTGTCAAATAAGTCATGGTATTGTAACAATGCCTATTCACAAGTTGATGACAAAATCAAAATATAAAAAAATAAAATTTTGTTATTTTTATTACTTTGGCTTTTTATTATTAATTGAACCAACATTTAAATGTTTATTTATTTATTTTTAATTAAGCCGACATTTAGAATTGTTTACATACTTGTCTATTTATATTTTAAATGTTTTTAAACCTCTTTATATTTTAAATTTATATTGTGTTTATGCATAATAATAATAATAATAATAATAATAATAATAAAATTAATTTTTATATAACATCAACCTGACATTAAAACTATTAAAAACTATTAATTGTTAAATATTTTGGATTATAAACATGCCCATTCAAAAAGTACATGCTATTGTTTCAATTCAAAAGTAACACATCCACTCTTGGTTCAGTATTGTGAACATTATCCAGAAATTAATGGCTCTCGGCTGAAGCTTTGACAGGCTTCTTGCATAAGAGATTTTAGAAGATGACCTTAATATGCCATTTGTGTTTGCACCGCCTATTTGTAGTTCCAATAAGAATTTGTACATTGAATTGCCATAAACATCATGAGATGATGCCATGTGATACTGCAAACTTCGACTGTAATTCGTGATTATATTATACTAAACGTTCTAACAGAAATTCGCTTTGATCAGAAAGCGGGAAGCTTCTCTTTCTGGTTTTCGTCATTCCACCTTACTGTTCTGTCCAATTTGGTAGCAGCTAAACGGTAAAGTTGGTCGCACAATAGGTCTATTTCCAACTGGGATTTCATTGAAGCCTGAGAACATCGACACCATACAACAAAACAAAATTATAATTGTTGAGATGATAAACAACAGCTGAAGACAAGTTATAAGGGAATTAATACAAACGAATGCGATAATGGTAATTATAGCAAAGGTATATGGAGATGCTCACCTGCATTATTATAGCATAGAACACCTTATTTCCACCTGTGAACATGGTAAAGTTAACAACCTCCATGCCTTCCACCTCAAGCTTTGAAAGATATACAGACAGGGGAGTAAAATTTTTGTAGGTGAAGATTCTAATCAAATAATGCGCTCCCGTTGTTCCTATGGTGACATTGGGATTGAATTCACAAAGCATTTGTCCGGGTCGATCCATATTATCCACAAGTTTCCTCCTAAGTAATGGCGTATGAGTTTCAACTCTATCTGTTTTAATTTGGGAACTTCTAACACAGTCTGATTGTTTTCCAGAAGAAACAGGCCAAAAGCAGTTCTGATCTATCTGTCGATCAAAAAATTAAACAAGTTTGTAATTTCAGAGTTCAGGCTTGAGTTAAGACTTGTGTGATATGATTTAGTCTAGGTTAAAATTTGTTCATATCGGTGAGTTTTCAAATCAAACCATATGGTTCATTATATATATATATATAACAAGATAAATAGTGGTTCGTGACAACAAATATCTTATGTAATGGATCCGAAAAACATTCCTCAACAAAATCTGTAATGCAGGACTATTATAGATATTCAAGTACTTGAAAATATTACTCATATTATTACCTGCCGTTTTGGGACTGCTCCACGCAGGGCAGCAAATAGCAACGAGGAGTAAATTCCTTTTATCACTCTTCTTATTTTGTCTTGTTTTCTTGAACTCCGAATTCGCCCTGCTCTTCCATATCGAATGCGAGACCGGGCACTAGTGGGTTTCATTGTATAAAGCCCCAGAAGACGCACGAACTTCAACAGAGACCGCCGTTCAAGCACTTAAATTGCATCAACTGAGGCTACATGGAATGCAGATGGTGAGATTTTGACACTTACATCACAAGTTCTTGCAAATAGGCAAGTACAACTTTAAAAAAAAATAGGATTTACAAGTTTGTGATCCCGCTCGACGTTGAATATATGTGTTCGGAGTTTAGGTCGATATCTTGTAATTTAGCTCATCACTTATCGTCTTTACAAATTGGAAATATGACTACGTTGTGAATAACATTATAGAGTGACTAACTCACTCGAAGAAATTGGCCGTCAGTTTAATATTAATACAATAAACCTAGTCCTCGATAAAACAATCAAGATAATGGAGTCCATTCACTTCAGGATACCCTTACCATTATGAATAAAAAATGATTATGAGTAATAAATGATTATGAGTTTTATAATGAACCCTACTTTTGAGGAAGATTATTCGGTTAAAGATACCTTTTATTACTTTATAGTAAACCTTAGTTTTGGATATAACATTGAAGATTTTTGTGTTACTTTATTTTTAAAGTTAAATATAAACATTGGTAATTTTTCATAGATTTTAGATATATTTTTAAAATAAATATTATTGATAGTTTCTTTGTTGGGTTGCTGGGTTTTGGGAAAAATATGGTGCATTGATTTCTCTTCAGCCTTCCTGAAAACATGGAACCCTTTTTTCCATTCAACATAGAAAAATTGGGCTATGTCCCTGTATGGCAAATAGGCATGTTTAAGCTCATAGGAAATAAGTTAGGATCTTTATTAGAGGTAGATAGGTCATATGAAATTAAATGAAGAATTTATGCTGACTCAATAATGGTTTGGTAGACTTGAAGATGGTGGGCACACCCATTCATTATTTTGTACATGGTTTTGGTCCATGGTTTTGGGTATGATAATTTTGCCCATGATATTTTGTAGATCCAGTCAAGGGAACTATGATTATGTTTTAATCCAAGTTAATGGATAAGGGTTTATGAATGTTTCAACCTGTATATAATGTATTATAACATTGAAAGCAATATAATGAAAAAAAATCTAGTTTTCTCAGTTTGGGGTAATTTTTGTATAGGATTGAAACCTACACTATAATGTATTGTATCATTGAAAGGAACAACAATCTCTTTTTCTCAGTTTGGAGTAATTCTTGTACAAGATTAAAACCTACACTAGGTCAATATGAATCTGTTTTCTACAATAAACTTTGGGGAAATGAGATTTAATTGTCACCGCACCAGAATCTTTTTTACTAGAGTAGATTTTTGGGGCTTTTGACACAAAAGGAATATTCGGGGGCCTAGCTATCATACTTAGTAAAAAATCTATCAAGATTCTAGGCCCTTGCAGATCGAATTTATCTTTTTTACTATAATGGAATTTTGAGGCTTCTGACACAAAAGGAATATTGGGGGGCCTAACTACCATACTTAGTAAAAAATCTATCAAGATTCTAGGCCCTTGGGGATCGTATTTGGTGTTGGAAGCTGATTTTTTTCTTTCAACTAGGAATGGAGCTAAAAATGGTAAATTTTTATGGTCCCTACCTAGATAGGAATACCTTTTGGGATAGGATGATGGCTAGCTCTTATATGTAGGTTGATAATTCAGTCATTAGGGGGGACTTGAATTTCTATTTTGGGGCATCTAAAATTTGGGGCCCTCATGCTCAAACTAACCCCTTATTTAACTATTTCAATCATCTTCTAGAGAATCAAAAATTGGGTGACATGGAATTTATTGAGTATAAGCCCACCTGGAGAAATAAGGGAACTAGTTAATCAATGATAGCCAGGCTGATTGCTTGATTCTTGATGGTTGACTCTTTATTGGAAATGATCCCTCTCTTTCGTTAGTGGGTTGGGGTGGGGGTCAAATCTGACCACCATCTTATTTTCCTCGAGGTGAAAAGGGGACTTAATAAACCAGGAAGTCCTTTCAAATTCAATGTAGCATGGTTAAATGATGAATCTTTTCGTAACTTGGTTGGAGAAAACTGGATACCTTACAACACCGATAGGGAGGGGGAGGGGCCTGCAGTGGTTCAATTCATGGAAAACCTAAAAAGGGTGAAAAAGGTCATGGTTGAGTGGTCTTCCATTAAAATACAAAGGGAGAAGGAAGTGTTTAAAGAGGTATAGAAATAATTGGAGTGTTTGGAAGAACTTGACAGGGGGGATACTTGCCAGAGGAATCAAAGAAAGAATCATCTATCTAGAGACTGTCAGGAAGAAAATATTGGTTAATAAAGAGGAGATATGGAGTAAAAAAAGGAGTTATTTGGTTGAAAAATGGAGATGAAAATAATTTTTTTTAGTAGTTTGCAAAAGGTTTTCAATCTCACAATATTACATGGGATTTAGATGATCCAGAGGGTGGCAGAGCTACAAAATTTGAAGACCTTGGGAAAAAATCACTTCAAAAATTTGTATAAGGATCTTTCAAAAGAAACAATTATTGAAGTTATCTCATTGGCTCGATCATTCCCTAGGTATATAGTTAAATAAAATAATCAATGCTTAATGAATCCAGTGTCTGAAGACGAATTACAAAAGGTTATCCATAGTTTTTAGAAGGAGAAAACCCCTGGGCTAGATGGTTGGTTGGTTGAATTCTTCTCTAGGCTATATGAGATCTTAAGGGTGGATGTCTTAAAGGTGGTTGAGGATTGCAGACAATAAGGAAGGATTCTTGATTCTTTTAACTCTACCCTTGTTTCTCTCATATTTAAGAGTGATTCTCCACACTCCTTTGATGACTTTAGGCCCATATCTATATGCAATTGTATTTATAAGGTCATAGCCTAAATTGTAGCCAACAAGCTTAAGTTGATCCTCTCTAAAAATACTTCTACGGAAAAAATTGCATTTCTAGAAGGACAAAAGATACATGAGGCTATTGGGTTTAATCAAGAAGGCCTTCATAATTTAAAAGCCAAGAAAATTAGGGGCCCAATGATCAAGATAGACCTTTCCAAAGAATACAATAGAGTCAATTGGATATATATTAGATTTATTTTTACCCATTTGGGACATGAAGTTCCTTTTATAAACTAGGTCATGAGTTGCATAACCATTGTATCCTTTACAATTCTTATCAATGGGGGCCTTCAACATTTTTCATGCAAAGTGAGGCTTAAGGAGGGGATGTTTGTTTTGTCCACTACTATTCTTGCTAGTGGCTGAGGGCCTCAATATATTACTAGTTGAAGAAAAAGTGAGGGGTGACATAGAAGGTGAAACTATAGTTGATGATTTAACAATCGCTCATATGTTGTTAGTGGATAATATTATTTTTTTCTGTGACAGATCTAGAAAGGATTTAGCATCCACCAAAGGAGCCCTATCACTCTTTGAGAAAGCTACCAGCATGCAAGTAAATATTTAAAAATATACGTTCTCCTCACTTTGTTTGTACATGGACATGCGAGTGAATGCTCATAATATGTTCTCTTTTCAATCTAACATTTTTTATGAATGACTTAAGTATTTAGGGTTCCAATTGAAACCCAATGATTATAAAAAGGTTGATTGGATTTGGCTCACAACAAAAATTAAGAAGTGATTGAAATCCTGGAACTTTAAATGGATGTCTAGAGCTAGTAAATTGCTTCTTATAAAATCAATATTGGAAGTTATTCCATTTTTTTGGATGCCCTTATCATGGATACGCAAAACTGTTATGGATATTATCCATAAGACATGTTGCAGATTTTTATGGATGAAGTCAAAAGAAGGTCAGGTTTTCTCATGGGTTAAATGGGATAAAATATCATTGAAAAATATGTGGGGAGGATGGGGCCTGAAAAACCTACACATGTTTCCTAAGGTGTTAACAACACAATTCAGTTGCAGGCTATTATCCATAGATAGTTTGTGGACAAAGGTAGTTTCTAGAAAGAACATACATTCAATTTTTCTTGAAGAATTGATAAGGATCTTGAATAACTAGAGGCCAAATGTATCAATTGTATGGAAATAAGTTTTAGTAGCTTTTTTAGTGGTTGAAGAAGCTTTGGCCTAGAAGGTTGGATATGGAGAAAATTTGAGGATTGATATTTATCCCTAGGTGGGATGCAGATAAATTTTTTGTTTTCCCTAAGAGATTATTGAATTTATTAACATTAATGGTAGGTTCAATATGAACCAGGAAACTGATAATGCTCATACTTCTATGTGGGCAAAGGGTTAAGCTGATGCTAAGTAGCTTAGCTTGGCTACTAAATACATATGTCAATGGAGAAATTATACTACAACTCTCAACATCTCCCACATTCACCTTAGATAAACTTTTTTTAGAAAATTATATATTATGGAGTAATGGAACACATAAAATATTGCAGAAATATAAACACAAAAAACACATAAAACAAGAGAGACACATATATACGTGGTTCACCTAGTTTGGGCTACATCCACAGAGAAACAACCAGTCCTTCCTTTTATATTATCCAGCAAACTTAAGAGATACAACCTACAGCAAATCCGCTATAACACCCTCTTCGCTCTCAATCTCCTCTCTCTTCCTCACTCAAAATCCAGATGTCCATAGACACAATACAATTCCCTCATATGTAGTGAGGGGTTTCCTTCTAGGGCAAAAAATCCTAAATTAAACATAACTTCTACCGTCAGATTATCCACCTAATGAACGACCCAGATTGACTAGAAATTACTAGACTTTTACAAGGCAATTTTACATCTATTTTTAGCTTCAGGGGCGCTGCCCTCGAACCCCCACCAGGGGACTGCTGGCCCCCAAACCCCCAGCCAAGGGGGATTTACCCCCCCGCATGGAGGGGTGTACAGTCTTCCTGAGGTATACATCCGGTTGAAACCTTTGAATACAGAAGATAATCAGGCTCCACACCCAACAACATTGGCCTAGAAGGTTGGATATGGAGAAAATTTGAGGATCAATATTTATCCCTAGGTGGGATGTAGATAAATTTTTTGTTTTCCCCAAGAGATTATTAAATTTATTAACATTAATGGTAGGTTCACTATGAACCAAGAAACTGATAATGCTCATACTTCTATGTGGGCAGAGGGTTAAGCTGATGCTAACTAGCTTAGCTTGGCTACTAAATACATATGTCAATGAAAAAATTATACGACAACTCTCAACATCTCCCACATTCACCTTAGAGACAAGGAGGACTCTTTGTGTTGGGTGCATTCTCCTTTTGGGGAATATTCACCAAAATGAGGCTACAAGTATATCATTGATGGCTGCAAAATGTCGGAGTTAGCCTGATGGTGGAGGAAATTATGGAAGCTTAGTTTCCCTGCGAAAGCTAGACTTTTTTAGTGGTCCATGACAATCTAAAGAAGAAAAATATGGCAGGGCCTAACTGGTGTGTCCTTTGCAAAAATGTGTAGGAGAATTTGGATCACCTTTTCCTTTACTTCCCCTTCTGCTTGGTTTAATGGAAAAATGTCTAAGGTTGCATGGGACTAGCTACATTGTGGCAAGACACAACTTGCAAGGATGCTTGGAAGCAATGGTGGGAACAAGAAAATCCTACAAAAATAGGATTTTGATGCCTATTATCAGATGG
Source organism: Pinus tabuliformis (assembly GCA_031772625.1). Taxonomy (NCBI): domain Eukaryota; kingdom Viridiplantae; phylum Streptophyta; class Pinopsida; order Pinales; family Pinaceae; genus Pinus; species Pinus tabuliformis. The sequence continues at coordinate 570,696,687 of CM062817.1, read as the reverse complement.
GGTATATCAATCTCTAGGAACAACGATATATTTCAAGAAAATTCTACCACTCCAAATAGAGTGGTAGCATAGGTCATGGCTACGTTGGTTGCTAGGTCTGCTTCTTAGCCTACACATTGACCACACAATATCACAAAAGAAGTTATTGATCGTTCTTATCCATGGGCATACTTCAATGAGGCCTCTCTTGTTCGAGGAGTGTGTGGGGTATGGGGGAGAGGCATGTTATACCTCAGGATAATCATTTCTTCAAGGCTACAGTTTGGGTTGGGAAAAGGAACTAATAACTATGATGAATTACGCAGGCTTAAGCTTCTTCTCTTATTTTCTATCGCGAAAAAATTTCGACAATTGCTTATTTATGGAGACTCAAAGATTTTTATAAATTGGTTTAATGAGATTACTAGATGTCACATGCACACACTTCATCCTATCCTTGAAGATATTTTACAATTAAAAAATTCTTTTGATAAGATTTCATGTTGCAATATCTACAAGGAAAGGAACTCCTACACAAGCACTCTTTCTAAGGTAGGCACTGAATAGAATCTGGGCACTTGAAAGATTCCTGAGAATCTAGACAAAACCTGTTATGAATATTATCCTAGGCCTTTTATAGAGGGTTTGTTGATGGAGACATTACGAGATTAACCACTTATCACACTTATGTTCTTTTTCTGAGATAAAATTCCAAGGAAACCAGGTAGACATTACTTTTTAAACAAGGAATGAGCTCCTATTTGAGGCCACATATTTTAATCTTTTTTGTTTTAGCTATATCAACCCTATAATGAATGCACTAAAATGCATGTACAGAATGTAATTTTCATAAACTTTTAATAAAAAATCTCATTTTTTCTTTGGGAAAAGAAATTATAAATTATTTGTTGATGAGGGAATCATAAAAATAGATAAATAAAAATTAACAAAAAGGTTTGAATATTACTTATGAATAAAATATTTTCAATTTTGCCCACATGCTAGAAGGTGATGGGGTATACAGCTAAGTCACTACGTGATGTGAAAATCACTGGTTTGAACCTCTGTGGGAAAAAATCCAACCATGTTAAGGGCTGGTGTAGCCTAGACAAGGTGTGATCTATGAGTGATTTTTGTAACTGAGATGCCTCTAGATTAAAGTTTAAACTCAAACAACTTATTTATATATATAATTTTCAAATATAATAATCTTAAAAGATTAACATAAATTTAAATAACTATTTTATATTACTTGATTTTTTATATATAATCGAAAATTAAAAAATTTTGTTATTAAGAATAAAAAGTTATTTTACATTTATTAAGAAAATGCCTAATTTCTTCAAAATGTAGAGTGTAAATATCACACATCTATAACTGTTTTATATCAACAATTTTATATATAAATTTAGAAAAAATTAGTATAATTACATCATAGTTTTAGATGTATTATCCAGTAACCCAAAAAAATGAAATTTAACTTTTTATATTTTTTTTATTTAATTTAATTTTTTATTTTATAAAAATTTAATTTAATTTTAATATATATTTATTATTTTAAACTTTTGAAAAAAATAAAATAATGTAATTTAAATAACTATTTTAATGAAAGGCTATTTTGCATTGATGAAAGAGATGTTTAACTTTTTGCATTGATGAAAGAGATGTTTAGCTTTTTCTATAATAATGTGGTGTTCAGTATCATAAATTTGTAATTTTTTTATATTTAATTAGAGTTTATATAAAAATTTTGATTTTTTTTTATATTTAATTAGAGTTTTTTTATATATATATATTTTAAATATATTATTTATAACTTAAAAAATGTTTAGATGAGATACTTATTTTTAATTACTTGTAAAACAAAAATAAAAAATCTAAAGTTAAATTAGATTTATATTAAATATTTTATTAGTATAATGTTCAATATAAATGAAATGTACAGGTGAGGACTGTGATATGGTGTTTTGCTAAGATACTTCATGGTGTAAAAATCAACAGTCTCAACAAAATTCCTGGCAAGTGGTCCAAATCATGTTTTTTCAATACACTCTAATAATATTTATAAAATCCTAATAATTTAAAAACACATAATAAATTTAAAATTAAAATGATTTTATATTAATAAAATCAATGTAGAAACAAAAGGCCATCATCTATTTTAAAATTAATACAAACATTCCATAGCAAATTTCAGGGATATTTGGAAATCCGAAGACTAATAACTATTCACCTAAGTCCTGTATTACAAATTCCTAAATATACTTCAAATCTGCAATCAAAAAATTTGAGAGACAGAAGCTATTAACCTAACTGCTCTCATCTAAATCCCAAAATAATCTGCAATTAAAATTTCAGCATACATGGAAAATCTAGTTTGTCCTTATAAAAGAACCACCATAATGAAAAGTAACGTATGTTTAAGGTGAGCGATCTCCGGTCACATATCCTCAAGAGGTGAAACAAAGAAGATTTACTGACTTTTTATTCTTGGTGGATGAAATTAAATGTCATAATCTAATGAAATTAAATTAGATTAAGGGAAAAACAAGGAAACTAGAGAATCAGACGCTGCAGGGCGATAGAACTTACTTGTGTGGCCGAGAGGAACGAAATCGAGATATGTCTGAGCGTGGCCTTCTGTTCACGGGCTGAAGATGTCGGTCCTGTAACGAGATGAAGGTTTAATGCAAAAAAACGCGACTTGCGATGACCAGGTATTCCAAGTCACATAGGAAGAAAATAAATTGTGCAGAGAGCAGCAGTTCTCATGTAGGTATAGTTTTGTTTAGGGTTAGATCACATGATTCATGGGCATCAAACTTATCATTGGAGCACATTCTCAAACAATAAAAATAACCTAATCATTGGACCACATTCTCAAACAATAAAAATAACCTATCATGATCTTCTTCTGCTACTGCTTCCACGGTCTTCTTCTTCCACGTTGCTTAAAAAAAAAAATATTATGGGGTATTTTACCCAGAGCTTTCGCTATGACGAGGATATTTTGGTTTTTATGAGAAGGCATATAGAATAATTCCAGGGATATTCATAATAATCAATGGGAGGTCTCGTCGTTATGGAGGTTAATCTATTGGAAGTCCGCTGAACATGTGGAAACACGCCTCTTTGGAAGTATATTTATAAATTGGAGGGCCACCAGAGTGCGACAGCATGTCTCTTGAATTAATGTATTCAAGAGTAACTTGAATAACGTATATCTGCAGTAGTCGTCGGTGTCCACTTTCATAAAAAGTTCCCCTCCCCATTGATTTTTAAGCTTAAACTGGGAAAGTATATTTGCGTTCGTCGGTATCGGCCTACTGAACATGTGAAGCATGCCACTTTTGATAATAACCCTGTAAAGGTAGTTGACAATAGAGATGCCTCGGACGAGGTATGTGTTCACTAACGGTGGATGTTTTATATAAAGTATGTCTTAATTAATATTGAGATAGTTAGTGATGTGTGGTTTGATGGTAAGTTTAGGTGAAGCTTGGGATATTGTAGTTCAAATTTCATTGAGTACACTGACTTACTGTGGTGGATGCTCAAGACGCAGATTCCCTCCATTTCCTAAAACCATAGGATCTTAGTATTCACCGTGTGGTTAAAAAAGATAATATTGAGATAGTTTTACTTGTTAGGATTAGAAATTTGACTAATTCATTTAGTATATATAAAGTATTTATTAACTAATTTTGAGATTTTGTTTAGGTTTTAGTTGTTTGGATTAGAAAATTGACTGATTCATTTAGTATAGTTTGTGGGTAATTGTTTTAAGCTTAAGAGTTATGTTTTTTTTATATAAAAAAATATGGATAAATTTTAGATTAGTAAATTTGAGTAGGTTTAACTAATATGAACATGTATTACGTGTAATGGGTGACAAGTTCAAAACCCGATGGGTAGATTTAGTACATGTTAATTGATTAATATTGATCATAATATCCCTTCACATGGGACCCCAAATGATCATGAATGAGAGTCTTTAAGGATGTTCTCATGTTTTATAGTAGCTTTGATCTTACCTAAAAACAATCAGCGATGGGAGTGTCATTGCTACTTCCCCTAGTAGCCTATGGGTGCTTGTGTGTCTTGTTGCTTGCCCTACTAGCCTATGGGTGTCTGTGTGTCTTGTTACTTGCTCTACTAGCCTATGGGGTTATATAGGTTATTGGGTTGTTGGCGCTACCCTAGGGGTTATAGTGGATTTTAAACTAGGTCTTAGCCACCACTTTGAGTGTGTGTCTCAACCCTTACCCTATTAACTTATAAAGATTGGTAATAGTTTAAAAGTTACATGGTAACTTTGAACTTGAAGTTCACCAAGTAATAAGACTCATTATAATGGATACCTCACTTTAAACTCCAAAACGAAAACATATATTCTAACCTCATATCTAACTCCAAAGAAAAAAATATTATTTTAACACTATAAAGTCTTAAAATTTATTTGAAACCTAAAAATTAAATTACATACCTTATTAGTAATTTAAAATTTACTTAAATATAATATATTGGATTAATTTTTATCCACTGTAATTTTATATTTATTCTACTTTATTAATTTGTAAAACAAAACTAATTAGATTTTAGGAATAATTTATAAATTAATATATTTTTATTTAATCATATAACCTCTCCCCTAAATATAAACTAGCTGTTTAATATTGTCGTTACTTATTAATATTTTTAATAAATTAATGAAATAATATCATTATTTAAATATTTTTTTCAAAAATTAGCTGTTTAATATAGCTATTACTTAATAATATTTGTTTTTAATATATTAATAAATTAATATTATAATTTAAACATTATTGTTCCAATATAGTTGTTCCTTGAAATTATGTCTCTACATTTCTCTCTATTTAAACTTTCGCCATTCAATTTAAATATACTTAGCTTTCATTACGTATATAAAAGGGATTTTTCCCTCACACAAACAATTTAGTCAGTTGTTTCGTTTGCTTTCCATACCATTTTCCCATAAAATATAATATCCATGTTGAAATTGGCATGATCAAAGCATTGTAATAAATAAATGTAAAATATTAAATACACCCAATCCGTAAAGTTTATTTTTATTACCCTGGGCTGTTTCAATTTATCGGTTCATAGTATGGATATTGCCCTCGGTCTCTACAGACAACTCTTCAAGTAATGAAACACGTTTTTGTTCCATTTAAAATTGAATGGGTCATGCCAATTAATTTTATATTACTAATATATGTGAATTTACTAAACATATTAGTCATGCTCTAATTTATCAATTATATATGCCATAATTTATCAATTATATGTGTGATATATATTAGTTAGAATTTGCCTTGTCCTTTCACTAATTTTCTATTAAGATAGCACTAATTTTTTATTAAGATATATGAATGTATTAAACCAATTAGTCAGATCATAATTTAAATGACTTGCAATAATGTTGGTCTATTTCTCCATATGATAATATAATATTTCACAAATTTATATATAATACAAAAATAATTTTTTTTAAATAATAAAAAATATATAATTTATATAATTAATTAAAATATTGAAAATAGATTTTTAATTTTAATGTCTTTTTTTAAATAAACTAGTATAAATTTATTTTAACATTGATTTTATTAAGTATTTATCAATTTAGAAAAGCATTAAATATTTTGAATTATATTTTTTTTTTTATTATAGAATTTGAAGAAAAATTCACTTCTTAATTAAGTATTTATAATTTTGAGATTATATATATATATCTATATATATATGGGTCAACTTCTAAAGGAATTATACATCTCTTAAAGAATATATCAATAAAATGTTTTAATTATACGAAATTTTTAATTTACTATTGTATTATATAATATATACCTAATTGAAATATTCAACATAGGTATTGAAATATTTATTTATCATCCAAAATTTTCACATTAAAATGTTTTCTTTTTCTCATATTGATAGGTCATATATTAGTGTGAGATAATTTGTCTCTCTGTCTATAATTAAACTTTTGTTATTAATATTGTTTTAAATGTTACATTTTAAGTCTATAATTAAACTTTTGTTATTAATATTATTTTAAATGTTACCTTTCAAGTATATAATTAAACTTTTGTTATTAATATTGTTTTAAATGTTACATTTCAACTTCATATTAAGAATTGAAGGAATTGCAAATCTACATCATACACTAACTTAGAAATCAAATACACATTAAAAATCATATTGACTAATAAACAAATAATGCATCTTCCTCATATTCAGAAAAAGCAATTCTAGAAAGAAAAAAATGTTTCTTTTTTTACTTTCAATTACTTATCTTTGTATATATAAAGGTGATATAAGCTTAAGATAGACATTAAAGCATTATACTTATAGTTGTGATTAATTTTTTTAATTATTAATTTAATTTGTTAATGTAAGTGTTATTTCATTATTTTTAAATATAATATTATGGGACAATGTCTCTTTGATAAGGTGTGTAAGGTACCTCTTGAGCCAATAAATTATTCATAAAATGAATTATTGTGAAATAAATTATTCATAAAATGAATTAATGTTTTCACATTAATATTGCATGGTTAAAGCTCATGGAGATCACCAATAAGTTTTAACCATAAAAAAAGTTTAAAACAAATTTAAAATAGATTGAGTGGTATGGACAATGGTTTGTTATTCTCTCTCCTAGATTTAAATTTAAAATAGATTGAGTGGTATGGACAATGGTTTGTTATTCTCTCTCCTAGATTTAGATTTAAAATAGATTGAGTGGTATGGACAATGGTTTATTATTCTATCTCCTAGATTTAAATTTAAAATAGATTGAGTGGTATGGAGAATGGTTTGTTATTCTCTCTCTTAGATTTAAATTACTGTGATATGTTGTGCCTTTGTGATAAAGCTTGAAGTATAGGTAGAAATTTCTCTTCAAACCTTATTGTAGAGCATCAATGTTGGAGAATCCAGGAATATAAACAAAGAAGCATAAATAGAAATTTCTCTTCAAACCTTATAGTAGAGCATCAATGTTAGAGAGTCAAGGATTAAGGAATATAAACAAAGAGGTTGAAATTTAGCATCATTTCTTGTTATTAGAATAATGTTATTTTAATTAATTTATAAATTTCCTTATAATAAAATTACAATTAGAATTTGTTTTAGGTTAATTTCATTTTTTAATCTTTTCATTTTTAATTTTAGCAATGCTTTATTTGTAATAAATAGTTTTTAAGTAATTTTCACATATAATACATAATAGTTGCAAATTTAAATGAATCCTAAGTTGATATTTGAAATGATGAAATAAAAATTTCAGCATTCTTATTATAATTGTTTAGATAATTAATTATAACACAACCTTATTTAAAATTTTTGTGATAAATAGTTTTTAAGTAATTTTCACATGTAATACATAATAGATTGCAAATTAAAATGATGAAATAAAAAAGTTCAACATTCTTATTGTAATTGTTTAGATAATTAATTATAACATAACCTTATTTAAAATTCTAACCTTATTTAAAATTCTAATATTATTAGGAACATTAGATGTGCTCTAATTATTATTTAATATAAACATGAAAGGAAAAACAACGTGAAGTAATATTAAGTGTAAAATATTATTAGAGGGTTCTACCAAGTTAAAGAGTGTTCACAATCACTTTACTTGGGAGACATATTAAACCTCAAGCAATAATAATAATAATAATAAAAAATTAGATAAATAAAATAAAAGGCACATTGAAAATAAAATGCGTAATAAGAATAATATTTTCCAATACTAAGATGATGCCATGATTTTTCAGCCAGGGAAGAAGTTTATGTTCCTTCATTGCTTCACGCCACATCATTCTATTTTCTTCTCACATTAATTAACTGTCTTATCAACATTCTCTCCACATAGTCCAAATCACAACTCATTCGGTTTCTTAATATGCATGCGTGTGCACGTATTCACGTGTTAATCTCTTGCGCACATGTGCATGAAGACACCAACAGAGTAGTCACATCTACCTTCATTGGCCTTATGGAGCAGTACATCAACTGTGAAGTGATTATAGGAAGGAGCAAACCTTAGTTTTCTCCTATGAAATGAAGCAAACTGGAGTCAAATAATTGGGTCCAATTGCTTCATACAGTCACTATGTTTAAGAGATAAGGTTTGATTATTGTGGTAGAATCTGAATTGAATGATTGCAGCTATTTAGAAATATATATTGTGAAGCATTATTTTCCTTTGGCTTTACTGATTATTAAGGCTAAGGTTGTCGATTCAAGTGAATGTAAGTTGTTTTTAAGTAGATAATTATTATATATATTAACTACTTTATATACTATCATGTATAAATCTTTTGCTCATGTCAAGTAATGGTTTTTTTTGCAATATTAAAAAGTATAATTTTGCTTGCTTAATACTTTTATGTGAGTATGACAAAGACAGAATTTTATAAAATTGAAAAAATGTCCACCATTTATTCCATAATAAAGAGCCATTTTACGTTATCTTTTCTTAAAAGAGAAAATGCCTATACATTCACTTACAACATTCTATAACAAAAAAAATCTTCAAAAATAAATTAAAATTATAAACCATGTAGCCATGTTATGTTATCCTTTCTTAAAAGAAAATGCCTATACATTCACTTACAACATTCTTAAAAAAAAGCCTCTTCAAACATAAATTAGAATTATAAACCAAGTAAATCCTAAGTGGCATCTTCATTCAAAATCCAAAACCCCAAACCATGGGAGGAGGCCAATGCCAAAGCCCAATATGGATGCTTCGTCGCAAATCATGAAATGTAATTTTCCTTGATTGTATGGTTGGTCATATCCAACACTCCTTGGATAAATTCCAGTCTAGAGCGAGGGTATACTAACCTTTTGCTTAGCATTCAAGATGAGAAATTAATGCCCTTGAATAAGAGCATATTAGTTATTTCCTAGGCTATCCCTTTACATGAATAAACAAATTAAAATAATGGTAAGCCAATCATAGTTTATACCCCTCATTGGGTCACTCTTCTCCAAGATTGGCTTGTTCAAAATATTAATATAAAGGTATAATTAATCTTTCCCGAACATTTTTCCTAAACAAAGATATATGACCTGCTAAGTGCCCTTTATTAGTTAACTATTTTTTTCTCAAGATAAAGTGGTATAAAACATTTTTTTATTAACCTATAATAAATGAAGTACAATTGTACGGAAAATATACTGAAATTTATTATATCAGAATTTATTTGGATAATTTTTTAACATGTTTTATGTTACTACTAAAAATTAAAATTATTGTAATCAAATCATGTAAGTATGATAATTGAATTTTTTTATGTGGTTGAGAAAATGATTGTTATTTTCCCACTCATGTTTAAATGTTACAAATAATATGATGAGATTTGATGTAATGGCTTCAAGCATTGTTGTTATCTTTGAGCAATCCAAAGACCAACACATATATTCCTTATATGGAATATAAAGATGTATCTTGAATGAAATATAGATAAATATATATGAAACAATTAAAATCCATAATGATAAATTGATTTTCACAAAAAGGACCATTTATAGTAAACTATGCTAAATGGTATGAAATCACATAAGGAAAAAAAGGCTTTTAGCAAAGCTCAATATTAAAAGACATGGTAGAAAATGCTAAAACCACTATTAAAATCATAGCATAAATAAGCCACTAATGTTTGAATTGTGACCTAAGCTTTGAATGCAGATAAAGTAGATTAAATTATGAGTTTCAATGAATTAACTATAGTGAAGAAATCAAGAACATGAAATCATGATTACATTATTATATTATGTGTAGCAGCCCATCATGTTGTTACCTTAACATATTTTCTAACCACTAACAATCTCAAATATTAAGTAACTAGCAAGAATCACATTACTATAAATATAGACTAAGACTATATATGATAAATAGGCTAGTTCTAGAACCATCAAAAGTATATATAAATTCTATCAAGTACATCAAATAATAAAGTGTGTCAAAGGCCCATAAATACCACAAAACTATATCGTCAACCAATAAAATAGCAATACACAATTAAATACTCAAATGAAAAGTACCTAAACCTATAATTTGTAAAAGTCCAAGGTTCATTAAAATACACTCTAACTCCTATAAAGCATAATATAAAAATATCCCATGGACTAATCTTCAACAAATCTAATGAACCACTATTCAACAGATCCCACGAAAATGTATTCAGTAAACTAGGGAATAAATTACACTAAGGGTCAATCTTCCACCCAACTAATGCAACCACCTTTATAGGTGCTACCCCCAAGTAGAGTTTATGCTTAATAAGGTCATGAAATTAGAATTCAAAACAATTCCAAAGAGTTCAAACACAATCGTACTTTAGAAAAAAATAATTACACTTATAAATATTTAGCCTAAGTGTGGTGGAGAAGCTCCTAGACTTGCAACACCTCCAAATCCCACATGATTATTATGTGTCAGGCTCTTTCAAATAATATTTGCAACAAAAACAATAATGGTGTCCCATTTCAAGCAAGGGTCTTACTCCAACCTTCATTTGGTGATAGGAACACAATATTAGTGCATCTTATTGTGCAAGCATCATACTACCACCTACAAAAAGTGATTTCAATCAAATAGAAATTACATATTCTAGTTATGGCATAGAGGAATACAGTACAAGGAACTAAGCATATTATCATTTAGTATATCTTCAAATTGTAGGTACACCTAATTTATAATGACTTGGTTGGCACAAACATAGTTCTATACAATTCCCCATTATCATAACACAAATGCCTCAACAACACTAAGTTTCATTAAATATTTTCTCGTGATCCACCTAAACCCTACAATGGGCAAGCCTCTTCCTTTATAGTTATTCTTAATATAACAACTTCCCAAGATTTTTCTCTCAACCTTCCCCTTTTCCATGCAAGTATGTAGTTGGATTTGAAAGTGAAATTACAAGTGTCCAAAAAGTGGAAAATGCGAAATACACCCCTTTCACCTTCTATCCATTTACCCAAGTTAACTCTAGTGGTGACTTTCAAAAGGATTTTCTAGTTTCCAAAGCTTACTTGGCACTTAGATCAAATAGTCATCTTCACTAAGATAAATTCACCCCCTTAAGTGTAATTTTATCATCATTCATCCAAATCTCAACTTGTACTAGGTCATTCTGTTAGCCTCCTGTTGCAACAGGTGTTCATCTTTCATGATTGACATTTTTACATGCCAAATATGTAATACTTTGCATGCTGTAATGCTCCATATTTCTAGAAAAGGGCCAAAGAAGAAGCCATGAAAGTGTGCCAGTCTAAATGCCACTGCTGTATTTCAATTTTGATTACTTAACCATTTTTGAAGAATGTTTTGTTAAGGGAAGGTCCAAACAGCTTAATCTTGGCTTCCCTAGGTTTCAGTTTCTTGTTTTAGAATATAGAGAACCATTATCTGTCCAAGCAGCATAACCTTGGCAGACTTGTAGATAGGTAGAGAAACAAAGGAGCCCAACTGCTTAATCTGGGCCCTTGGAAGAAATAAGGGTAGATTTAGATAGGAGGGAAGTCAAAAGAAAAATTGTAAAGCAGGGTCTGCAAGTCTAAGTGCACCCAAACCAAAAAGAAGAAAAAATGCTAGGTAAGTAGGCTGGGTAGGTAGTTTTTGAGGTTGCAGAATGTTGATATGTGATCAATTTTGTGTTTCAAAGTGATATTGTACTTCAGATCACAAGTTGGAGGTAGTTTTCCATTTGGAGGAGCTCAAACCAGACATCTCTAACCTCCCCTTCTTCCTCTTTCCCCAAATCACTTACTAACTTCCGTGAAGAGGTCAGGATCTGCTTGATAAATCTTGAGTTCATCATCTCCCATTATATTTGCCTAAGTAAAGGTCCTCTTTGCTTAGGAGCACTGTTGTTTCACTATGTGAGTCATGTTCCCCTTCAAATAGCCTAAGGTCTCTCACCTTAGCGCTTTCTTGTCATTTTCACATTAACTCCTAACTCTATTATTTAGCTCCCTAAATCATTTCCCTATCCCCTAATATGTAAAAATATATAAAAAATCCCAAAAAAAATATAATAATACCCCCTTCCTGGCATTATAGCCATATTTTCCTAAGTCCGGGAAATAACAGTCCATCTGGGGCTGTTTTTAGCCCATCCGTGTCCTAGCTGGAGTTAGTCTGATATCCGGTCAGACTAACAACCTTTTCCCCTAACCCTAGCCCTACAAAACCCATGTTTCGCCCTTATTCCAAAGTCTCAAATGTAAATATTTAACCCGCTCGCTCATAAATCCATATAACCCACATTTCCTAAGTTTAAACCGCCCGCAGTGCTGTATAAAAATTTGAATATTCGCCGCGGGCCCCGCCCATTATCCCGCCGCCGCCTCATTTGTTCCGCCAGCCATCCGATCGCCCGCGCCACAGATCTACAGTGGGCGGGTTTTTTCATGCCCCGACGTGCCGAAGGTTAGCATCCGGGAGATCGGCGGTTTTCCCGTCGTACTCCCGCCACGCATCGCCCCCTCCTTCGAAACCACTTCTGCTCTAAGACGGTGTGCCCGAAACCATAAACTGCCTTCCCCCCTCCTGCATCAGCACCACGTCACCCCTGACGTCACCATCCCGCGTCGGCCTCCTGCCACCGTGTCCTTGCCATGTCACCTCCTCTGCCGTACCGCCACGTCACCTGACCGTACTACTGACGTCACCCCACTGACGTCACCCTGCCATGTCACCTGTACTGGGACCCACCGCTGATGTCATGCTGATGTCACCGTCCAAAAGTGCGAAAGGCGCAAATCGCATCCTAGGAAGCCGGGAATCAGAATCTGATGTAGTTTTTCATGCGCGATTAGCGCATGGCTATGGGAAATAGGCTGAAATGGAAAGCTCCTCACCACTCGGCCTCCATCAGGCCCAAAAGGCGCAAATGGCCAGATTTTCTTCACGAAGCGTTCAGAAAGGGGCAACCACAGTTTTTAAAGCAACAAAGGGTCGAACGGCTGCCATGAAAGATTGATGGGACAGTCTAAACCACTCAGAAGACATTAAAGAGGCCAGGTTCAGTGCCAAAGAGTATCAGGAAGCGGCAAAGAGTATCAGTTCAGCAACATCAAAGTAGGTGAAAATTAAAAACCTTCATCAAAGTCAGCAAAGCAATTAAGACCATTTAAAAGCTTATCTGGTCAGGATTAGTGCACATTAATGGCACCAAGCAGTAGCAGAACCAAGTTAGATGTGGAGGTAAAGGAAAAATCACAGTTATTACAGAAAGACTGCATCAAGCCACCCAGGACAGACATTAACTCAGTTTGATATAGCTGCCCTCAGCGCAGCTCAAAGATATTTTCATGCATTTATTTCTGGATAAGATTAGGTTAAAGTAATCATTTCCTTTCAGACATTTTTAGGTCGGTTGTAATAGATTGATCTTGGAGAATTTTCCCTATTTATACGACTCTCTGCATTGTTAAGAGGGTTGGTTGGTTGACAATCTTCATTAGAGACTCGCACTGGATAGCTGAGATGTTTTACTTAATCAAAGATTGCTGAAAAGCTTTGGAGGAATGACTGTCTGCTCTGTGTCTAATGGTTTGAAGAATTGAATGTGGAATTCTTGTGCTGCAATATGAATCAATAAGTGTTCCTTACCCCTGTTATTTCGATTTCACATATGCTCAAGTCACAGAAAAAAGGATTGGTTTAGAATTTGCTTAGCTGCACTCTATGCTCAGTTTATGTGGCTTCTTAATGTTTTCTTCTTGAATTAAGCATAAATATGAATTCTGTTATGGCTCATGTTTAACCTATTTCACATATGAATGACTGTTATCTAGGAATTCTTAACTGCTCTTAGATAGGGCTCATTTATCGTCTTTCTGCTAACCTGAACGAGAGATTCTTAACTGCCCCTCATTCCTTAGCCTTTAATCCATCTTTTTACCTTGAATGAGCGTTTCATATGCAGCTGTCTTGCTCCACAATTCCCTCTTGTGACCAAGAAAACGCAACAACAGTCCTATTCCTTGACTCCACGCCCAATGGTTCTAAAAATTTCATACTATCCCTGCCTCTTTACCTGAAAGTATCATCCTTCCCACCAAAAATCAAAACAAAACCCCTTGAACTAAATAACTAGCCTAAAAACCTTATCAACAAAGCTAAATCAGGAAGAGAGAGCCCTCTCTGATTGCAGGTGGGCTAGAACCTACAGTCCAAAGATTGGTCTGTGGTTACCTCGACCGTATCCTTTTGAGCTGACCAGAAGGACAACCTGAGTGATAACATAATGGCGACTCCGCTGGGGGACCCTCAGTTGATTTCACAAATCAAGTTGGAAAACTCCATAGAAACAAAAATCAGTGCTGTTTATTCCTTAAAACTACAGATGAAGTCTGAATGTCAGCTAGGAAGCCTTTGAAATTGTTCTTGCTTTGAATTTACAGGAGTAAATTAATGCTGCTTCAGTCAATCTTCATGCTAGTTTTAAACTACAGATAGTTGTTCCAGAAATTTGATCAGTTCCTTGCTAATTCTAAAAACATTCACAGAAAATACCAAGACAAATTCAGAATCTGGCTCCCAAAAATATTTCTCGTTATACTAGGTCAAATCCAGACCCAAATTCCCCAGCTGCTTTTGAAAATCCGAACTTAATCCCAAAGATCCTTAGGAAGCAAGAACAAAGAGAAGATTTTGCTGGAAATAGTCCTTAAGAAGTTCACCCAAGCGGTGTTCCAACCCCTGTCAAAGTTTTATTCCGTTCAACCCCTGTTTCCCCTTGTTCATCATCTACTTCCCAAAGCACTCCTTCCACACCTCCATTCACTGCACATACTCCCATTACCACTACTGTTGTTACAGCTGTTCCAGTTGTCCCTGTTGTTCCTGTTGTTCCACTTATCCCGGTGAATATGGCTAATAGATATACACCCCTGCAATTACCTGCAAATCCTGGGGCTATGCCTCAGGATTATCAAACTAAAATCACATATTTTGATGGGACTAGTACTTGCACAGCCCTTCAACATACAAAGAAGATGCAAGACTATTTTGAGAACTACGAGATAGATGATTATAGTGCGAGAATGAAAATCTTTGTTCAATGTTTAACAGGTGATGTAAGAACTTGGTTCAAATCACTTGCTACAAATTCTATAACCACTCCCGATGAGCTTTATCAATCCTTTACCAATAGATGGGAGAAAAAGAAAGACCCCTTACACATACTAGTTGAATACGATACAATAAAAAGAGGCCCTCAAGAGTCTGTCCTAGATTACTGTGCAAGATTCAACAATGTCTATAATGCAATACCACAGAACCTAAGACCTCCACCTGACCTTGCCTTGTATAAATTCCCTGATGGATTCGACCCGGATATGGCTTACCAATTAAAGAAAAGAGCCCCTCAAACCCTTGCAGACATGCAAATGTTGCTGTTAGCGTAGAGGCAAACCTAATTGCCAAAAGAAACAGAGCTAGAATGGAAAGAAGAACCACCTTTAAGGAAGAACCCTCAGCCTTAGATCAAAGTCTTGATGCTATTATTAGTGGCATGCACAGGTTGGGAGACAGAGTAGAGAGTGTTGAGAGAAAATCATCATGGGACGGGCAGCAAGCCAACACTGTCAGGAACCCAAATTTCAGGAAAACGCAGAACATAAATGCTGGCAGGTCTAGCCCAGACCATGACGTAAGGCCCCCTTTTCATGAAAATTATGCTGAAGCATCTACGTCTAGTGAGCCCACAGAGGACACTCACATCAACTTGGTGGATTCAAGGGCTGAGCAACAAATTTTCCTAACTCAACAAGATCAAAATGAGCATGACTTTAATCAATTTCAGACTAAGTCTGGTGAGTCTTTTGATTTTAAACAAGGCTATGATACTGTTGTCTATGAGGTCCACAAACAATATAAGCTGAGAACTAGGACCATTGATATTTCTGAACCTAGCAAACCAAAGGATGGCAAACAGCCCAACAAGACTAAAGGCAAGGCTGTCATAATAGAACCAGTTGATATACCTGTCCCAAACCCACATCAAGTGACTGTAGAGGACATAACAGAAGTGCAGTCTTCTATTGATCAGCCTCTGCCACCTCTTTCCTCGGAAAAGAACTCGAACAATGTTCCAAAAAGCCCTCCTAAAACTAAAAAACTGCAAGCAATTACTTCCCTTAACGCTGATAAACAAGACCAAATTGCTGATACTCCAATGGAAAAAGGGAAACCTGCCTCTCACAATACCAAAACCCAATCTGAAAAATCATTTGACTTAGAGGCAGAAATAGGTAAATTGAAGATATCCATCCCCTTGTCTGAACTTGCTAAACATGATGTGTACAGGCAACAAATTCAAAGATCACTTCAAATTCCAGAAGTCAAGGATGATGTCAATGTTCTTGGTGATCAGCCTGAGCTACTGTTCGGTCCAGAATTTAATGGAAAATCAACATATGGATCTGTCTTACCCTTTTATGTCAGTTTACGTATACATGACAAAGTTCTGCACAATGCTATGTTTGACTCAGGTGCCTCACACAACCTTATGCCCAAAGATTTAATGGAAAAACTGAACCTTGAAGTCACTAGGCCATACAAAGATCTATTCTCCTTTGACTCAAGTCAAGTCAAGTGTTTATGCCTCATCAAAGACTTGTGTGTCTCCTTAGTCCAATATCCTAACAAGACTATCCTCATGGATGTGGTAGTTGCAGACATTCCGCCAAAGTATGGCATGCTATTGTCAAGATCTTGGGGGCAAAGCTCCAAGGATCCCTTTAATTAGACCTCTCTTATGCCACCATATCTATCTTTGGGCAACCAAAGAGACTATATAGAGAAACACTGATGAAGTATGTGGTAAGTAGCCAGGACAAGCCTGAAAATTAACCCATTTACTCAATCCATTCTGATATGGATTCTTTTATTTTGTTTAATGATGAAACAAGTTCCCCCACCGATGATGAGCCGCTGGCTCTAGAACAAGACACACACATCAATGAAGAATCGGTTGCCTATAATGATAAAACTGTCAAAACAATCAAGGCAACCAGCTTACAAGAAGAACCTCCCCAAACAGTAAGTTCAAATCTGTCCACTGCAAGAATGACTAAAACTCTTGATATTAACCACAAGCAAGAAATCACATGGTATTTAGAGTTTGATGGCTCTGTTAACAAGCTAGGAGCAGGGGCAGGTGTTTGGATTCACAATACACATAACAATCATGCAGAAGGCCATGCCTACAGATTGAATTTTAAATGCACCAACAACATGGCAGAATATGAGGCTCTGTTTTTAGGCCTTAAACTGCTCAAAGCTCTAGGAGCTGCAAAAATGTCCACTTTAGGTGACTCTGATTTAATCATATAACAGATGAAAGGTAACTTTGTTACCAATGACAATAGAATGAGGGCCTATAGGACTGCTGCCACTAGTATACTCAATACATTCACTAAATCCAAGCTTGCCAAGATTTCAAGAGAGCATAACATTCATGCACACAGGCTAGCAACTTTTGCTAGTACTTGCAAGCTCCCCTTTGAGCCAAATCACCACTTTACTGCTGAGATAAAACATAGGCCTGCTATCCCAAATAATGTTAAAGATTGGCAAGTGTTTGAAAATGATGCCCAGATTAACAATTTCCTCACTCTTGAGCATGAGTTTTCAAATATTAACATTGACATGGATGCTATGATGGATGAACAACAGAAAACAAATGAAAATCAGCAGGCTGTAACTGCTGTAACAGCCAAACAAATGTTAAACCCAACTGTCTTTGATAATACAAACATAGAAGAGCTGAAACAGATGCATTTGGAGGACATAGCAGAAACAGAGGCCGCGATCGTTGATCTGAAAGATAACTTTCTCCTTGTCGGCCTCACTCCATTGGAAGACATGTTTGATGCAAATGATGTTCCCAAAAAACCAAAAATGCAGCCCTTAAACACTGATATAGAAGAGCACAACATTGGAACAACAGAGCAGCCCAAAATGATCAAATTATCCAAAAATCTACCACCCGATCAAAAGCCTAAATATGTTGATTTGTTCAAAGAATTCCAAGATGTATTTGCTTGGAGTTATGATGACTTAAAGTACTATGACACCTCAGTAATCCAACACACCATTCCCTTAAAACCAAACCAAAAGCCCTTCAAACAGAAACTGAGGAGAAGCAATCCTATGCTTCTCCCTTTGATTGAAAAGGAAGTGAAAAGAATGTTTGAAGCAAGTATCATAGCACCCATCAGGTTTTCTGAATGGGTATCCAATCTTGTTCCCACAAGAAAAAAGACAGGTGAGATTAGGCTGTGTGTAGACCTAAGAAATTTTAACCAAGTCTCCCTAAAATACCACTACCCATTGCCCAAAATGGATCATATTCTATAGAGTGTAGTGGGGTCATCTAGAATTTCTTTGCTAGATGGCTTTTCAGGTTTCAATCAAATACTGGTTCACCCGGATGACCAAGACAAGACAACCTTTACCACACCGTGGGGAACATTTAAGTATGTGAAGATGCCATTTGGACTTAAAAACGCTGGTGCTACCTTTCAAAGAGCAATGGAAATTTCATTTGCCAAAGAAATACATGATTTCCTACTTGTCTACCTCGATGACTTAACCCCTTTCTCCAAATCTCATCAAGAGCACCTGAAACATTTGAGGCAAATATTCATGACATGTAGGAAATATGGCATTTCCTTGAACCCCAAGAAATCCCTCTTTGGCCTTGAAGAAGGCAAACTCCTTGGCCATATCATATCAAAGGACGGGATTAGAATTGATCCTGAAAGAATCCAAGCCATCCTCCAAATCCCATATCCAAGAAACATAAAAGAGTTGCAAGCATTCCTTGGAAAGATCAACTTCCTTAGGAGATTTATTCCAAATCTAGCTGAGCTTATAAGACTATTAAGCAACATGTTAAAAAAGGATGCCAAGGCAAGATGGTCTCTTGAAACCAAACAAGCCTTTGAGGGCATAAAATCTGCCTTAACCCAAGCCCCTACCCTCACAAGTCCACAATTTGATAGGGACTTTATCATATTTTCTTTTGCATCTAATCACACCATAGCTGCTGTCCTTTTGCAAAAGGATGATCAGGGAGCTGAAAAGCCAATTGCATTTTTCAGCCAAGCCTTAAGAGATGCCCCTTTGAAATACCCAATCATGGAGAAGCAGCCCTATGCCCTGGTCAAAGCAATCAAAGATTTCCGAGTGTACATTTTATATTCACATGTGATTGCCTATGTCCCAAATGTTGTTGTAAAAGACATATTAACCCAATAGGGATTAGAGGGAAAAAGAGGCAAATGGATTGCAAACATCCTTGAGTATGACATAGAAATAAAACCAACCAAGCTCATAAAGGGACAAGGTTTAGCCAAACTGATGTCCGAAACAAACTTTCAAGCCTTAGACATTAACCAATTGAACAATGAATAGGAGCTAGCGACTCCACAGATCAGTGAAGCCTTTTTGCAATCCCCATGGTATGCTGATATATGCTTTGTATTGTTAAACCTGTTTGCTCCCCCAGGATTGTCTAGAACTAAGAAAATATTTTTAAGAATGAAAGCTTCAAAGTTTTGTGTCATAGATGGTGCCTTATTTTGGAAAAATCATGAAGGTATATTGCTTAATTGTTTAACCGTGAATGAAACTAACAATGTCATGAAAGAATTCCACGCAAGTGAGTGTGGAGGACATCTATATTGGAAGTCCACTGCTGATAAAATTCTAAGGGCTGGTTTCCACTGGCCCTCTCTTTTTGCAGATGTAAAGAAGATTTCCATTTCGTGTCACAAATGCCAAATCTTTGAGGGCAAAAGAAAGTTGTTGCCCCCGCCTCTTAAACCCATCTCAACTGAAAAACCTTTTCAACAATGGGGTCTTGACTTCATTGGAGAAATCCATCCCTCTTCCTCACGCCAGCACAAGTGGATCCTAACAGCCACTGACTATTTCAATAAGTGGGTTGAAGCCATCCCATGTAGGCAAGCCATTGACACCATCATTATCCAATTCCTTGAGTGCAATATCCTTTCTAGATTTGGCTACCCTGAGAAGATCATTACTGACAACGCCGCTGCTTTCAAATCCAAAAGGATGATCAACTTTTGCGATAAATTTCACATCACCTTGGGGCATTCTGCAGCCTATTACCCCCAAGGTAATGGCTTGGCTGAGTCATCTAATAAGAGCCTGATTAATATCATAAAGAAAGTGCTAGAAGAAAACAAGAAGAACTAGCATAGAAAGCTCACAAATGCCCTATGGGCAGATAGACTTTCAACAAAGAAATCCATTGGGATGAGCCCTTATGAGCTAGTATATGGCATGGAGGCCAGGTTTCCTTCATCTTTGGGCATCCCTACTATCAGGCTGTTACAGGAGATTCAGGCTGAACCAAACGACATTCAACGAAGAATCAACCAGACCATTCATCTTCAGCAAACCAGAGAGCAAGTTTATGACAGAGCTCAAATTTTTCAAGAAAAGCTCAAAAAGATGTTCGATAAGAGAGCTAAGGCTGAGGATTTCTACATTGGTGACAAAGTTCTAAAGTGGGATTCACGAAGAGAAGACAAGGGAAAACATGCAAAATTTGATTTTTTATGGAAAGGGCCATTCGTTATTTCTGTTGTTCATGGGAATAACACATATTTTCTCAAATCTCTAGAGGGCAGCACTGCTGAAGAAGGCCTTGTTAATGGCCGAATGTTAAAACACTACCATGATCCCTTTTAAGGGATACAATGCAGCTCTGTATATATCTTGTTGTATATTGATATTTGTATATATCAACACTTTGTTTTTATTTTTTGTGTAAGCAGTCTGATTGTTAGAGAAGCTGCAACAATGTTTCTGAAGACATAGCCAATGCCAGTGTTCCATTTTTTGAGGCTCTGTCTCTGCATTAATCTCAGCGAAACAGCAATAGTTGCACTTTCATATCAAAGAAATTCATGGTAAAAGCAAACAGTGGGCAGCTTACAGTCTTCAGTCAAACAGTATCAATAAGAGAGGAGCAATTTTTCAGCAACTGTTTCTAGACCAGAGCTAAAGGAAACACATCAGTTTTGATCTATTTTTTTCAAAGGCACAATGCTCAAGCAATATTGTACATGACATTAAGCACGCAGAAGAAAGCAAGTGATGCTATACAGTTCACAGTAATTCAGTTCAGGAAAGAGCTGTTCATATTTCAAAGTTTCACACTCTTAACAACCAATACAAAGAAGTTTTTTTAGTCTACAGCAACAATAGAAGATCAAGGTAGTCTGACCTGCTGTTCTTGGCTTTTCATAAGGAAAATCCATCCCCAAGTGGAGCCACTGTTATCCTCCTGTTGCAACAGGTGTTCATATTTCATGATTGACATTTTTACATGCCAAATATGTCATACTTTGCATGCTGCAATGCTCCATATTTCCATAAAAGGGCCAAAGAAGAAGCCATGAAAGTGTGCCAGTCTAAATGCCACTGCTGTATTCCAATTTTGATTACTTAACCATTTTTGAAGAATGTTCTGTTAAGGGAAGGTCCAAACAGCTTAATCTTGGCTTCCCTAGGTTTCAATTTCTTGTTTTAGAATATAGAGAATCATTATCTGTCCAAACAGCTTAACCTTGGCAGACTTGTAGATAGGTAGAGAAACAAAGGAGCCCAACTGCTTAATCTGGGCCCTTGGAAGAAATAAGTGTAGATTTAGATAGGAGGGCAGTCAAAAGAAAAATTGTAAAGCAGGGTCTGCAAGTCTAAGTGCACCCAAACCAAAAAGAAGAAAAAATTCTAGGTAAGTAGGCTGGGTAGGTAGTTTTTGAGGTTGCAGAATGTTGATATGTGATCAATTTGGTGTTTCAAAGTGATATTGTACTTCAAATCACAAGTTGGAGGTAGTTTTCCATTTGGAGGAGCTCAAACTGGACATCTCTAACCTCCCCTTCTTCCTCTTTCCCCAAATCACTTACTAACTTCCCTGAAGAGGTCAAGATCTGCTTGATAACTCTTGAGTTCATCATCTCCCATTATATTTGCCTAAGTAAAGGTCCTCTTTGCTTAGGAGCATTGTTGTTTCACTCTGTGAGTCCTGTTCCCCTTCAAATAGCCTAAGGTCTCTCACCTTAGCGCTTTCTTGTCATTTTCACATTAACTCCTAACTCTATTATTTAGCTCCCTAAATCATTTCCCTATCCCCTAATATGTAAAAATATATAAAAAATTCCCAAAAAAAAATATAATAATACCACCTTCCCGGCATTATAGCCATATTTTCCTAAGTCCGGGAAATAATAGTCCATCTGGGGCTATTTTTAGCCCATCCGTGTCCTAGCTGGAGTTAGTCTGATATCCGGTCAGACTAACAACCTTTTCCCCTAACCCTAGCCCTACAAAACCCATGTTTCGCCCTTATTCCAAAGTCTCAAATGTAAATATTTAACCCGCTCGCTCATAAATCCATATAACCCACATTTCCTAAGTTTAAACCCCCTGCAGCGCTGTATAAAATTCGAATATTCGCTGTGGGCTCCGTCCATTATCCCACTACCACCTCATTTGTTCCGCCAGCCGTCCGATCGCCCGCGCCACAGATCTAGAGTGGGTGGGTGTTTTCATGCCCCCGACGTGCCAAAGGTTAGCTTCCGGGAGATTGGCGGTTTTCCCGTCGTACTTCCGCCACGCGTTGCCCCCCCCGCGGCTGTGGCGGAGCCCCCTCCTCCAAAACCACTTCTGCTCTAAGGCGGTGCGCCTGAAACCATAAACCACCTTCCCCCCCTCCTGCGTCAGCACCACGTCACCGCTGACGTCACCATCCCGCGTCAGCCTCCTGCCACCATGTCCTTGCCACATCACCTCCTCCGCCGTACCACCACGTCACCCGACCGTACTGCTAATGTCACACCGCTGATGTCACCCTGCCACGTCACCCATACTAGGACCCACCGCTGCCGTCATGCTGACGTCACCGTCCAAAAGTGCGAAAGGCGCAAATCGCAGCCTAGGAAGCCCAGAATCAGAATCTGAGGTAGTTTTTCATGCGCGATTAGTGCCTAGCACTAATCGCGCATGGCTACGGGAAATAGGCCGAAATGGAAAGCTCCTCACCGCTCGGCCTCCAACAGGCCCAAAAGGTGAAAATGGCCAGATTTTCTTCGCGAAGCGTTCAGAAAGGGGCAACCACAGTTTTTAAAGCAACAAAGGGCCGAACAACTGCCATGAAAGATCGATGGGACAGTCTAAACCACTCAGAAGACATTAAAGAGGCCAGGTTCAGTGCCAAAGAGTATCAGTTCAGCAACATCAAAGCAGGTGAAAATTAAAAACCTTCATCAAAGTTAGCAAAGAAATTAAGACCATTTAAAAGCTTATCTGGTCGGGATTAGTGCACATTAATGGCACCAAGCAGCAGTAGAACCAAGTTAGAGGTGGAGGTAAAGGACAAATCGCATTTATTACAGAAAGACTGCATCAAGCCACCACGGACAGACATTAACTCAGTTTGATACAGCTGCCCTCAGCGCAGCTCAAAGATATTTTCATGCATTTATTTCTGGATAAGATTAGGTTAAAGTAATCATTTTCTTTTAGACCTGTTTAGGTTGGTTGTAATAGATTGATCTTGGAGAATTTTCCCTATTTATACGACTCTCTGCATTGTTAAGAGGGTTGGTTGGTTGACAATCTTCATTAGAGACTCGCACTGGATATCTGAGATGTTTTACTTAATCAAAGATTGCTGAAAAGCTTTGGAGGAATGATTGTCTGCTCTGTGTCTAATGGTTTGAAGAATTGAATGTGGAATTCTTGTGCTGCAATATGAATCAATAAGTGTTCCTTACCCCTGTTATTTCGATTTCACATATGCTCAAGTCACAGAAAAAAGGATTGGTTTAGAATTTGCTTAGCTGCACTCTATGCTTAGTTTTTGTGGCTTCTTAATGTTTTCTTCTTGAATTAGGCATAAATATGAATTCTGTTATGGCTCATGTTTAACCTATTTCACATATGAATGACTGTTATCTAGGAATTCTTAACTGCTCCTAGATAGGGCTCATTTATCGTCTTTCTGCTAACCTGAATGAGAGATTCTTAATTTCCCATCATTCCTTAGCCTTTAATCCATCTTTTTACCTTGAATGATTGTTTCATATGCAACTGTCTTGCTCCACAATTCCCTCTTGTGACCAAGAAAATTCACCAGCAGTCCTACTCCTTGACTCCACACCCAATGGTTCTAAAACTTTCATACTATCCCTGCCTCTTTACCTGAAAGTATCATCCTTCCCACCAAAAATCAAAACAAAACCCCTTGAACTAAATAACTATCCTAAAAACCTTATCAACAAAGCTAAATCAGGAAGAGAGAGCCCTCTCTGATTGCAGATGGGCTAGAACCTGCAGTCCAAAGATTGGTCTGTGGTTACCTTGTTCGTATCCTTTTGAGCTGACCAGAAGGACAACCTGAGTGATAACACATTCCATCCAATATAAAAATCATAATCAATCACATGAAATATATCATTAACCAAACATAAATCATCAATCCTATGATGAGCCACATTAAATGGAAAAGGAATCCAATATAGTTATAGATTATAAGAAGCCATCCAAAATGTACATATATCATGAACCATATTAAAGGAAGGAACCCAATACCTACATCATAGGAAGTCATATAATATGTGCATATATTATGAACCTTATCAAAAGAGAGATACCTCATATAGGCATACATTATGACAAGTCACTTGGCATGTGCATATATCACGAACCATTTCAAGGAAAAGCTATCTAATACAAATAACATCATAACAATTCATCCAACATGTCCATATATCATGAATCATATCAAAGAAAATATAAAAAACACATGCGCACTCCATTAATCATATCAAAACAAGGGTAGATCATATTAAACTATTTTCAAAGATCAGTGCTACCATCCATCATAAGAATACTAATGTTTCATCCGATATCAATCATTAAGAATTAAAGTACCATACATATAAATAGTCATGTTAAATAAAAACTAACTATAGTATCAAACAACCATAAAAAACTAATCATGTTGATATTTGATGCTAATCTAAGTCATCAAATAAGAAAATATCAATATATACCATAACTAAGAAAATGACATAGGTTTCTAGATCCACCATAGTCAATCATCTAAAGAAGCAGAAGGGAAACACTGAGTCTAGGACTCCACTTCTTATTAAGTAGATTAAATTATCAACACGTTAATAATACCTTCATCATATCAAATGAAATTTTCTTATCATTTGCCATCTAAGCTACATTCATAAGTCACACATGTTTCCTATCATAACTAAATGTTCAACATGATTTAATGTTAAAAGAAGAGTCGAATTAATAATATACAATACTCAAATACTAGCAACATGGTATTCAATACACAATACAGGATTTGATGATAATTATTAAAGGGGAACACAATTACATGATACCAAAGTGTGATCTAAAATAACTTCCCACCGAGGAAAACTTCAATGATTATTCATGGAGGATGGTACTTGTAAGCATTAGCCTATAATGGTCAATGAAGAGTTGATCATCCATAATAAACAACAACATCTCCCCTCACAGAAAAATTAAAATCTTAGAACAATGAGTTTATTAAAGAGTGTCATAATTCTCTCCATCATGGTGGGGATTTAGCCTTAGATCCAAATATTAATAAGACTAGCATAATTCTCCTTAATCTTTAAATTCGAACTCATGTATCATTGAGTTCAATCAGCTCAACAAAAATCTAATGCTACACCAACTTTGAGCATGAAAATTCAAATGTTCATTTGATTCCTCTGTGACATTGTAGAGGATGATTTGAAATATTTTTCGACTTGGATCATCATTGTTACAAATAGCTCCCATGTTCACTAATATGGAAATTTCAAACATTTCCTAATATTGTCACGCCAATTGATCCCTCATGGCATTCACCACAATCTAACAACAATAAACTCCATCAATATTCCCTAGTCATCTAAAACCATCATTATTATTACAATTAAATAAATTATCTATCAAATTTCCACCAAATCAAATCAAATCATCCAAATTATCAACAATTTTAACATAATTAACTCAATATCATTGGATCAACAATACTCTTACTTCGACATTTCTAATATTCTCAATAATTCACATATGTAGTCGTTTGTGTCATCATTTTCATTAACTCCACTATCATGTCTCTATTCAACCCTTAATATCATAAGTATTGTCAAGCCAAACATAATTTCCATATGATTTGAAATTCTAGAATCATAACTAATGTCAATATCAATATCATCTTTAAATCGTCAATACCATACAAAATCATAGATGTAAATGTCATTAGTAGCCTTAAATAATTTATACCATCAAAATCATAAATGCCACCAAACTTGTTAACATCATCTAATAGAATTATCCTCAACGTCATGAAAATCATCTATATCATTAGCAACCTCTTCTAAGTTAAATTTACCATTAACATAGAAAATAGGAAGATAAATTTTTACATGAATTTGGGGTTTTAGGGAGTTAGGGTTTCCATAAGGTTTTATGGTCTTGAATCTAGCATTTTCTCCCTTTGTTTGAATTTGGTATAGACCTACTCTTTTTCTAGACCTAAGTGGGAGCAATGAGTGACCCAGTGGCAGGGAGGTGGGGTTGGTCACCCCT
Organism: Pinus tabuliformis; assembly: GCA_031772625.1. Taxonomy (NCBI): domain Eukaryota; kingdom Viridiplantae; phylum Streptophyta; class Pinopsida; order Pinales; family Pinaceae; genus Pinus; species Pinus tabuliformis. The sequence goes on along the minus strand of CM062817.1, from coordinate 570,669,986 downwards.
CCTTTAAAAACATTGTGACATTTGAAGGAAGGAGTAGGAAATTAATGCAAGTTTGAGTCAGGAGGGAGTTCTCAGGAGGTCCCAATTTTGGGGGCTCAATGGCATGCTGGATTGAGGGGATATTGTTTACCAAAGCTGGCCATAAAGCCAATATTTGTTATTCCCCCAAATATCTTGGAAAACCATGGCAGGAGAATAAAGGATCATGTGTTCATTTCTAAATTTGTAGGAGGATGGTCGAAGGAGAAATAATAAGAGAGTTGGATTCTATAGAAATGAAAAACTAAATGTGAAGTGGATATAACATTGGGTCTGAAGGGGTTTCTTACAATATTTTTTTATAATTTGGAGGATAAAATTAGGGATTTTGAAGGAGGAACCTACTTCTTTAACAATGCAGGGTTGTATATGATACATTGGAAAGAATGTTTCAATATAGATAAGGAGGAAATCCTATCTACTCTAGTTTGGGTTTGACATCATTCACTGTCCGTTGCTGTTTGGCTGACAAAAAAATTGGAGGGTATTGGGAATGCAATTGGTAAATTTTTGAAAGTATCATAATTGACCAAATGGGGCAGAAACATGTGTGACTCTATGTCTATATGAACATTTCTCAACCTCTACTAGAATTGATTGACTTAAAATACAAAGGGGAAGTTTCAACTCAACCCTTAAACTATGAACATATCTCGTTCTGTTGCCCCCATTGTCATGAGCACAAACATTTATTTTTATATTTCCCAAGTCGAAAGAAAGACCAATAGGGAACAGGTTTAGCAGTACAAGAGGGTTTTATTAAATTTCCCTCTATAAGACAAACTACCTATGGTTGGTTAGCAAAGTTGCAGAAGCAACTTGAAGATAATAATGCGTTTGTAGCTTTGGATTGCATGGAGGAATATTTTTCTTTTCCATAATATATTTTGATGATTGAAATGAATAACAAACCCTTAGGGGATAAATTAACATTAAAAAGGAAATTACCATTTGAAGAGCCAAAGATAGATAGTTTTTTCAGTATTTGTCTGGAATTGCTGTATTTTTGTTGCTAATGCATCATAATGTGGAGAGGCTTGGTGAGAAGGAAAAAAATATTGAGAATATTTAAAATGATTGGGCCTCGGAGGATTTAACGTAATTTTCTATGGCTCAAAAGTAATTGTATGCTTAGTCCTACCTTCATTTGAAGAATAAATTGAATTAGGAGAAGGATGACACTATTGTACTATTGAAAGACTTGAACGATAAGGGTAAAGATTTTGTTGGTAAATGTGTTAAGAATAAAGGGAAAAAAGTGTTGCACTAGTTGCTTAAGGATACTACAAAATAATTGATAAACTCATGTCAGGAAACAGATATCTCAACGTTTTTCTTGCCCTCTCAACAATCTTAACTATGAAAATTGTTACATGGAATATTAGGGGTATCAATAGTAAAAGGAAGCAACGAAATCTAAAGGAGTGAATAAAAATTGAAAATCGCACCTTGGAAATTACGGGAAACCAAGGTTTCTATGTCAAAATTGTTTTAAATAGCTACACATTATTGGAGAGGATGTGAAACTATGGCTATCAATGCTCGAGGAAATGTGGGAGGTCTAGCTATTTTGTGGAATATGAAGGAGGTAATATTTCAGGATTGGATGGATAGCCCTAGTGATTTGTTTAGTAAATTCCAATATCTTCAATTAAAAGAGTTAGTGTGCCTTTCTATGGTGTATGGTCCTCACACAGCTAGGGAAAAGCTTATTTTCTTCAAGAGTATTCAGGTACACAAAACTATTACCTATGGCTCATTATGGATTATAGGAGAGTATTTCAATATTATGAAATTGTTGGATGAGAAAAAGGGAGAGTTGCGTAGATTGGACCGGGAATCACATTCTTTTGTGGAGTTTATTGAGCATTTGAAATTGGTTGATGTGTTGACCATTAATATAATCTTTACTTGTAATAATCGAAAGGGAGGTAAACACTAGGTTGTTAATCGACTAGATCATTTTTTGGTGTCTGAATCAATATTGGATAAGGACGTCTTTATTGAAGCCACATCCTCCCCTATTTGAGCTTGGATCATTGGCCCATTCATCTAGAGATATGCCTTAAGGAAACTCCGCATAAGATACATTTTTTATTTGAGATTTTTTTGTTGCACACACCTAAGTTTCTGGAGAAGGCTAGAATATGGTGGGAGATAATTGTTGTACAAGGTAGGAATAAAGTGCATACTTTATAGATCAAGGTAAAGGCACTAAAAGCAAAGATCTAGTTATGGAACAAGATGAAATTTGATAATGTTTTAGAAGATAAGAAGAGATTAGAATCTCAGATGCAAGAGATTCCACCACACATGATTGTAGAAGGGTGGTTTTCTGAATTGGTGATAAAGGAAAGACTCACATTGAATAAATTGGAAATGAGAAGACACCAGGGAGAAACCTTGTGGAGAAAAAAATCTTGGGTGCAATGGTTGAAGGAGGGAGAAAAGAACTCAATTTTTTTTCATATATCTATGGTTCATCATTATCACGCCAATCAAAATTTTTCATCAAATAGCAAGGACGAACATAGAAATTTGTAGCATTAGGAGATTGAAGAGGAAATGTTCATTTTTTACACGTGTGTTCTAATTGAGTCTTCATATAACCATCAACCTGCTATCAGTATGATTATTAATTATATCCTAAAACTTGTTAGCAAGAAGAAAAATAATGTCTTAATGCGATTGATCTCCTCCTAAGAAGTGGAGGAAGCTTTTTTGGCTATACCTCATAATAAATCACCTAGTCTCAATGGATTTATATTAAATTTTTTCAAGGAAAGTTGGAGTTTTCTAGGCCACAAGTTTCACGATGTGGTTTAGGAATCCATGAACTTGCAATGTATGTGGAGTGGGTTGAATGTTACTTTTTTTACCCTTATCTTTAAGGCTAGAAAGTTGGAATATCCTAGTAGTTTCAAACCTATTGCTTTGTGTAACGTTATTTATAATGTAATTTCCACTGTCATTTTTAATCACTTGAAGTCTTTGGTACAACTACTTATTTCTCTAAAACAAACAAGTTTTCTAGAGGGAAAATATATTTTTGATGAAATTATTGTAGTGCAAGATATTGTTCTCTCTCTAAAACATCATAAAAATTATGGAATGATGATCAAACTCAATTTATCGAAGGCTTATGAAAGGGTAAGTTTGGATTACTTATTGCATGTCTTAGATGCTTTTTGTTTCTAATAAAAGTGGATATCTTGGGTTTGATTTCTTATTTCAACTCCAATTTTCTCTATCTTGCTTAATGGATCTCCCTATGGTACCTTTAATCCATCCCAAGGGCTAAGTAAGGGAGATTCAATATCCCCATTTTTATTCATCTCATCTATGGAAGGAATTGGATGATTGTATTCAAATTCTTGTTCTAGGGAGAAGCTTCGAGGGTTACACTTATTTTGTGCATATTTTTCTCTGACACATCAATAATTTGTTCATGATGTATGTCTCTTTGGTCAACCAACCCTTAAAGAGGTGAACAATATCCTCTTCTTTCTCTCACATTTTATGAATACCTCAAGTATTTTTTTAATAATGAGAAATGTTGTATTTTATTTTTCAATTGCAAGGAAAATATTTAGTGCTATTTGGCTCAGACTTTAGAGTTTCAAACAACTTCTCTCCCTTCTAGATATCATGGAGTGCCATTGTTTTAAACCCGAAATGCACCTCCTATTAGAAACATCCCCTTGAAAATTTATCCAATAAGACTTCCAATTAGACTTTTTGAGAGATGAATTTTGCTAGGTGATTAGTCCTCATGATGTTCGTGCTCCATTTCATTCCTCTTTATCAAATATCAGTCATACCTATACCAAAATTGATTTTGTAGAGTTTCATCTCTAAGTGGAGGTCATTCCTTTGGCATGGTGTGAATAAGCCCAAACATTAGTAATTGGTGGCATGTGATACTTTAGTGCTATCTAAAAGGGTTGGAGGGCTTAGTTTTTGTGACCCAACAACGATAAGTGCAGAATTTGGGGAAATGGTTGCAGTGGTTGACAAGAGGGCTAGAATTATGGAAACAAATATGGATGTGAAAATATGCTCCCCTCTCGACACAAGAAGAAATATTATATTGTGAAACAAATGTGGATGGTTCAAGTGTTTGGATATGGGATTAGGAAAATAGTCATATAATGAGAAGGCGTGATTTCTGGGAAATACAAAATGGAGCTACAACCTTATTTTGGTAATACGTATGGCAACAAATGTCATGACTCAATGCAAAAACAAACTTTCCCCTCTTCAAACTCTTTAATCACAGATGTACCTGGACTGGGAAAGGGAAATACCTTCTTTGGATTGCAAGACTTGAAGACCAAGAAAATAATGCAAGTATCCTAAGTCTGTCATTTCAAACTTCTTTTAAGGCTGGACTTCACATGGTTTATAAGGTTGGGATCACTACCAGTAAGGATAAGATCATCAACATAAAGAACAATAATGATAAGAGACTTACCCACTTTCTTGGTGTAGATATTAATGTCAAAATGACACCTAGAAAAGCCAGTATCTAAAAGAAAGCTATCCATTTTGGCATACCAAGCCTGAGGCGCTTGCTTGAGACCATAAAGGTATTTCTTAAGCTGACATACATGGCTAGAGTCTATTTTTATAAATCTAGGAGGTTGTTCCATATTGATTTCTTCATGCAAGTCCCCATGCAAGAAGGCAGATTTAACATCCATCTGATGGACTTCCCATTTGAAAGAGGCATCAAGCGAAAGAAAAAGGTGGATAGAGTTCATTTTGGCATCAGAGGAGAAGGTTTCAGTATAGTCAATTCCTTTAACTTGTGAAAAACTCTTAGAAACAAGACAAGCTTTATGTTTATCAACTTTTCCATCTAGTCCAAACTTGGAGATGTAAACCCATTTGCATATAACAAGTTTTCGTCCCTTTGGAAGGTGACCAAGGTCCCATGTATCATTTTCCAATAATGAATGATATTCTTCATTCATATCTGCATCCCAATCTGGATGGCCTAAAGCTTATGCAAAGCTGTTAGGAACACAATTCATTGAAGATTGAGCCAGTAAAGAAGAGGCTCTATCAAACTTAGAATGTGTACAACGTTGATCTATAGAATCACCTGCAAGAGCACCTATTGCATCGCGAGTAGCGCGGACCAATTTTGGAAGCAAAGGAGGGGAAGGAGGATCCCGAGATGGTGGTGGTGGATTTTCATACTCTTTTTCATCATCTGAAGAAGGAATATTTTTAGAGGTAGAAGGGATAGAGAGAAGTGGCACATCCACCAAACTAGGCTCGTAGGCCAATATATTTTCAATAAACTTTACATCTCTTCTAATGATAACATTTTTGGATTTAGGTTGAAGAAGTCTATATCCTTTGAAATCTTCAGAATGTTGGGAAAAAAACTGAGAGGGGGGGCTGAATCAATATTTTGAACTTTCACAATAATAATTTTATTCTTTTTAATATATATACATGATTTTACAAAAATCAAATAGCGTATGTCCGCGAAAATAATGAATGAAACCAACATATTGATAATAAACTTGTAAAATAGCTAACTCATTATCTGTTGAACTTAAATTAGAGTGTGATGCATTTACTAAGCAGTAAACAGATGCACTAAGAACAAAATATATCAACACACATAAGCAACACACATGAACACCAGGATTTTTCAGGTGGAAACCCAATGTGGGAAAAAACCATCGTTGTTGTCATAGTGCAGACTCTTTCCAGTACGTAGGCATCTACCTGCTGAAGGCTACAACCTTCACTCATTTTCCAACTTCTACTGGAAGGGAGATCCAACCCCCTAGCTCTTGTATTGGCTGATATGATTACCAGTATGTAGGCGATGGCCTACAAAAGGATACCACCTTCACTCTTTCTACAAGGACCACATTTCATAAATTTTCAAACTAGATACTCCTGGTATACATCAACACAATATGTAGGCCACATTTCATCAAATTTTCAGACTGGACCCATTAGTAACATTGAAGCTCAAAATAAATCACCACTGCAATACAACCATCAAATACAAATGCATCAACCAATCATTGAAACCCATCAACTCTAAAGAAAAACACAATCAATAAATCTGAACAGTCAGATCATTGTCACCAGAACACAGAGTTGAACCCAGAACATTGCATCAACAACCAAAACCAACTGCAACCTTAAACATCATATGTTAGAATGTATACACTACTTCAATGAGGACAACCTGTGTGTATACGCTACTTTCTGTAACCCAACCTGCATATACCTCTAAAGATAGTGAATCATAAAACTTTTGAATCAAACATTATACTAACCAAAGACAATCTGAAGATTTACTGTCATATTACAGAGTTCTAAACATATAGTAGCAATGATCACCCTTCTTACTCAATCAATCAGTCAGCCAAACTCAATCTCCTTATACAATTAGTTCAACTTCAGATCTAACAAAGACATCATTGACAAGCAGTAGTAAAACAACAACATTTATCAGATATATTAGTCATTTCTAAACAATAAGACATTCCTCTACATACGCTACTTGGAAGTGTCAAATCCACATGTATACACGCCTTCACTAAGGTGAACCTGCGTATAGATCTACAAATAATGACTTATAACTTCATAGATTTTTAAGACTTTAGATATACCTAGATCATAGGATTTAAATGGTAAAACATGTGTTAGCACTCAGATATAGCCTATCCGTTATCATATCATACAATGATAAGTCACTTTAGATCTCATGATCCTTATCCAACATTGTATCCGAGGGTGCATAAGATGTTTCAAATCTATATCATAACCATAGCCCTTACAACACAAACTATACTTCAAATAGAAGTATTCATGAAAAACGCTTTCACTTGCACATCTAGCCCTTTGATTCTCTCCTCCTTATATACTTAGAGCCTTTGTCAATACCATGCACCAAAACAACACTTAGAACCTATGGTATTCTTAAACGGGATCAAGTAACCATTATTCTGCTCAATATTGTGGGGTAATACCATGGTATGGACCCTTCGTATTCTTTAACCTTAATGTTCCATCCCATATGTGCTTTTCCTTCTGTGAACCTGTGTGTATACATATACGTGCCTTTTATTCTGTGAACCTGCATGTGTACATGACTTAGACTAGGTTAAACAATGTATACAACTTAAAACATTCTCTTTCCTCAATTTCTTGATTATTATTTGTAATCCTTTGTCCCATCATCCTCTTCTTTTGTTCCATTACTCTTTTACCTCTATATTGACCTGTTACAATGTGATTTTCCATCAAGGACAACCCCTGTACCATAATGCCAACAATCTCCCGCTTTGGACTTGATGGAAACCATATTGGTGCTTATCACTTCAAGTTGTAGAACATGTTAGATATATCAAACAACCACAAGATACTCTCTCCCTTTGACATCAAGGGCAAAGGGCGAACTAAGATATTATCCCCCTTAGTACATGCTGAGATGTAGTATATTGTCCATGCTCCCCCTGAGCACATGCATAGTCTGCAGAAATACTTTTCAAAAGAATAACATGACTCTATAAATCAACTTATGTGAGTATGACCTTCCTATCACCCAACCAGTGGGGATGCATCAAATGTTCATACATGACTGAAAATTGCAGTTATTACATCATCCTTCCCATTCATAGTGGGGGTACAAATTACATCATGTGTTGAAAAGGACTCATCCATAATAGACTTTGACAAAAAGAGAAATATTATTACACCATAGGTTTTTACATTACCTTTTCATCAAATGACATTAATAACTAAGACGATAGCTAAATTCAGCAACCATGATGCCAACCTATGATATCAATGCATAATATTTTGAAGGCTAATGCTCCCCTTGAACCTTGTTACCTGTGAATTGTCAACAATTCATTTAGCAAGGCATCTTCATCAATCAAATAAACATCAACGAGAAAAGCATATTAGTAGACTGTATCCATCAACATTAGATTGAATAGGCATGTCAGAAAATTATTTTGAGTATGGCCCACTATTTTTCTATCATAAAAACACATACGCTACTGTTGGTACAAAAACTCGCGTATATACCCAACTCTGCTTCATGAAATTCACGTATAGAAAACAATCCTCTGAATCTAAACACATTGGTTTTAATAGCAAGATGAGGCAGAAACAACTCCCAGCTTTTGTCTAAGATATTAAAATTCTTCCCCAGGAAGAGGTTTGGTAAATATATCAACAAACTAATCTTTGGAGGGAGCATACTCTAATTTAACCTTTTGTTCAAGCACTTGTTCTCGTAGAAAGTGGTACTTAATGGGTATGTGCTTGGCCTTGGAGTGCATAACAAGATTTTTCGAAATACTAATCGCACTTGTGTTGTCACATCTGATGGAGATGGGTGGAGAACATTTAATTTGAATATATGGTAATGTTTGCATCATCCAAAGAAGTTGTGTGTAGCAAGATGCGGCAACCACATATTTTTTTTTCGTCGTAGATAAGCCAATAAAACTTTGTTTCTTTCTGGACCAAGATACTAATCATGATCACATATAAAATGCACCTCCACTAGGGATTTTTCGGTCATCAACATTTCTAGCCCAATCCACATCTGTATATGCATGAAGGGTGAGATCTGTATCTTTAGGATACCATAGACCAAAGATTTAAGTTCCTTGGAGATATCTGAATATTCTCTTTACTGTCTGAAGATGTGATTCCTTCGGATTAGCTTGGAATATTCCAACAATTCCTGCCGCTTTCATGATATCTGGTCTAGTACCTATTAGATAAAGTAGAATTCCAATCACAGATCTATACTCTGGTTGATTCACTGTAGGAAAATCATCATTAGAACTGAGACTATATCCTGTTACCATTGGAGTACATACTGGTTTGGAATCTTCCATTTCGTACTTCTTCATAATCTGCTTGAGATATTTAGTTTGTGAGAGAAAGATGCCATCTTTTGTGTGTTGCACTTGTAGATCAAGAAAATAGGTTAGTTCTCCAAGTAAAGACATTTCAAATTCTTGCTGCATAACAGAAGCAAAGTTTTGACTCATAGATTCTTCATTACTTCCAAAGATAATATCATCAACATAAACAACAATAATTAGCAGTTTATCATTCTCAATTTTTTTATATAAGTTGTTGTCTACGGATCCTTTTGTGAAGCCTTTTTTGTTGAAGATATTTTTCAAGACGATAATACCATGCCCTTGGAGATTTTTTAAGTCCATATAATGCTCTTTTTGAGTTTGCATACAAGCTTTTCATCATTTCCCAGAATGAATCCTTCTGGTTGTTCAACGTATACTTCTTCTTCTAAATCTTCATTAAAAAATGCAGATTTTACATCCATTTGATAAACATTGAATTTTAGAAAACTTGAAAGAGCAAGAAACATTCTTATGGCTTCAAGTCTAGCTACAGGTGGAAATTTTTCTTCAAAATATATACCTTCTTGTTGAGCATACCCTTGACAAACAAGCCTTGCTTTATTCCTAATTACCTCTCCATTTTCATTCAACTTATTCTTGAGTATCCATTTTTTCCCTATAACATTTTTCTCATGAGGTCTAGGAACTAATTCCCAAGTATCATTCTTTTCAATTTGGTTAAATTCTTCATCCATGGCCTCAACCCAAAATTCATATTTTCTAGCTTCATTTACATTTTGTGGTTCTATGGAGAATAATAAGGCTAGATAATTAGAAGATCCTACAAGAGTTATTCTTGTTTATAGTCTAGACCCTTTTTCTCCTAGAATTTGATATCATGGACGATTCTTTTGAACATACCTGGATGGAGCCTTTTCCTTGTCAGATGTATCTTCTTCTTATGCTTCATTGGTTTCTTCCTCTATATCACTTTGATTTGATACGGGAAATAATTCACCGTCATCATGATTATCATCTTCTTTTGTTGATGTCACCTATTTCAGATTTCTGCATGCTTCATCAATTACAACACCAATGCATTTAACAACTTTTCTAAGTCTCTTATTATAACATTTGTATCCTTCACTTCTAGATGAATAATCAAGAAATATTCCTTCATCTTCTTTGGGTTAAAACTTACCAAGTTTTTCATCATTCTTTTTTATGAAACATTTACTTCCAAAAACTCTGAAGTGTTTTACAGTGGGAATCTTACCATACCAAAGTTCATATGGAGTTATATCACTATTTACACGTACATGAGCTTTGTTGAGAATATTTACTGCAGTATGTGCAGCTTCACCCGAGAAGGTGTAAGAAGTTCTAGACTCATCAAGCATAGCTTGAGCCATTTGTTGAACTATTCTATTCATTCCTTCCACCATGCCATTTTTTTAAGGAGTTCTGGCAAGAGAGAACTATCTCTTTATTCCATGTTGTTCACAACATTCAAATAATTCATCTTATATGAATTCTCCTCCCCTATCAAATCTGAGACTTTTGATTTTTAGATCTAATTCATTTTAAACTAAAGCTTTGAATGCCTTAAACTTCTCAAATTCTTCATCTTTATGTTTTAGTAACCCAATCCAGCACATTCTAGAAAAATCGTCAATGAATAAAATGTAGTATTCTTCTCCACGAGGTGATTTTTTCCTTGTTGGGCCACACAAATCAGTATGAATGAGTTCAAGAGGATTACTTGCTGATCCTTCTTTGGCATTGAATTGAACTCTGGTTTTCTTACCAAATTGACATGGTTTGCATATGGTACTTTCTGGGATGATGATATCTGGAAGATCACGAACAACCTTGAGCCCGCATGATTTTCTTATTTGAGAAAATCTTAGATGCCCCAATATTTTGTTCCATAACCAGTTCTCTTCTGTTTTTCCTAGATAACATTGTTCTTGACCTCCTTTTAGTATATATATATATATATATATATATATATATATATATATTGCTTGGGGTTCTTGTACTTTTGATTATGGTTTTCCCTGTGTCAAGCTCACAAACCACACATTCTTTTGATTGAAACACAACTTCATTTACTTGATCATACATTTGACTAACACTCAATAAGTTATGCTTTAATCCATCAACATACATAACATTTCCAACTTTAACCTTTTCTTTTAGATAAACAGAACATTTACTCTTAATGACAGTTGGTGTGTCATTTCCAAAAGAGACATTCTTTTCCTTTTCTAAATCATTGTATGAAATGAGTTTATCTTTATGACCTGTCATGTGTTTTGAGCACCGTTATCCATGTACCACTAATTTTCTTGTCCTGATGCAAACACATCTATGCCACATCTTTCTTACTATAATTCCTTCTTTTTCCATACCTTGGAGTTTGATGATGTTTTCTCCTTTTGATAAATTGGCCGAAATTTTCTCCTGCATTCAGATTCCTCATGACCGAAGTTATTGCAAAATGAACATTCAATTTCATATTCAAGAGGTGAAAAAAATCTCTTCTTGATTCCTGTCATGCTCTGTTTTCTTGCTTCTCTAGTCATGATAGTTTTGTAAGCAACACATTGAGCAACCTTATGACCAAAGTTATGGCATTAAAAGCATTGTCCATTAAAGAAGAAGTCTATGTGATCATAAAATATTTGGGTATTGTTCACCTTTTGGTTAGTGCTTCTATTGATTTTCACCCTTGGAGTAAAATGAGCATGATTTACCTTAGGAGTACCTTTAGGCTTTTACGGAGGATTGACGCATTATGACTTGTTTTTGCTACAGTAAGATAACGTTTGGTGATGGATGAAGACATTTCTAGTTTGGATGTTTCTCTAGTGTATCCAAGACCAGTCTTAATAAGAGGAGAACGCTAAACCTTGATGATTTTATGCAAGGTTTCTGATCCTTTAGCAAACCTAAGATTCAAAGATTTTTTCTTCTCAAGTTCCTTTCTTAGACCCACTACTTCACACTCTAATTTTTCATCGTTATTTTCCCTTTCCGTGAGTTGATGTGTCAAAATGTCTATGACTATATTCTTTTCTTCCAAGAATATTTTGAAGTGAGTGATTTCTTCAAGAAAATCTTCTTCTTTTAAGGCATCCATAAACTTATCATTTTCATAATCCATGAGAAGTTTAATATCTTGATCAAATTCACCTTCATCACTATTAGACAGGCCATCACTATCTTCATGAATATAATAACTTCTTCTATTAATAAATTGTTTCCTATTACCTTTTCTAGAATCCTTTCCTTTGTCATCATTATCTTTATGAGGACATTGAGCAGCATAATGACCAACTCTACCACAAGAAAAATATTTGAAGGCAAGCTTACCTTTGAATCTTTCATAACCTTGTTGAAGTTTCTTCACAAAGTTTATCTCATCTTCTTCTGATATATATCCTGATTCCTTGAGATCTTCCTTTTCTTTTCCCTTTGCAAATGCTTTGAAAGCGACTTCTCTGATTTCTGATGGACCTCCTTTCCTCATTTCAAAAGCAGTTAAAATTCCATGAAGTTGAATAATAGTAACATATTGTAGGTCTTGCTTCTCTTCAATGGCAGATACTTTTGACTCAAATTTAAAAGATAGAGATCTTAAAATTTTCTCTATTATAGTAGCCTCATTTATTTCTTCATCCAGATTCCTCATGCGATTTACAATCTAATCTACTCGTAAAAGGTAACTAGAAATACTTTCATCACTATGCATCTTGAGAGTTTCATATGAGCTTATGAGAGTTTGGAGTTTAGCACGTTGTACCTGGGAGTCTCCTTCATAGCTTTGAATTATTGTCCCATATTTCTTTGGTTGTATTGAGCTGCATGACTTTGACGAATTCTAATTCTGATAGACTTCCCAATAATGCATTGACATCTTTAGTATTGGTTTCATATGACTTCTTTTTTGCTGGATATGTGGGGACTGTTGTTAGATATTGGTATCCTCCTTCCACAATTTCCCAAACATCAACTCCAAGTGACTAAAGATAGGCTCTGCTTCTTATCTTCCAATATGCTAAGTTATTTCCGTTGAAGATTGGTGGTTTGATAGATCCCATTCCTTCTTGATTTCTCATCTTGAGAGATCTTCCTTCAAGCAATCAAGCTTCTTTTGAAGGACCTCCTCTGATACCAATAGTCAGTAAAAATACTAAGAGGAGGGTGAATCATTATTTTAAGCTTTCACAATAATAAGTTTATTTTCTTTCTTTTTTTAAATTGTATACATGATTTTACATAAACCAAACAGCGTATGTCCACAACTATAATGAATGAAACCATCGTATAGATAATAAACTTTTAAAACATCTAATTCATTTTCTGTTGAACTTAAATCAGAGTGTGATACATTTACTAAGCAGAAAATAGATGCAGTAAGAATAGAATATATCAACACACATAAGCAGCATACATGAACACTAGGATTTTTTAGGTGGAAACCCAATGCAAAAAAAATACGTTGTTGCTGTCATCTAAGCCTTCAATCTTCTTCTTAAAAAGTGTTTAAAAGTTTTGTACTGGTGCATAATCTTTCCAGTACGTTGGCATCTACTTGCTAAAGGCTATAACCTTCACTCGTTTTCCATCTTCTACTAGAAGGGAGCTCCAACCCCCTAGCCCTTGTACTGGTTGATATGATTAGTAGTACATAGGCATTGGCCTATAGAAGGCTACCACCTTCACTCTTTCTCCGGGGACCATGTTTCATAAATTTTCAGTCTAGATACTCCTGGTATACATCAACAAAATATGTAGGCCACATTTCATCAAATTTTCAGATTTGGACCCATCATTAACATTAAAGCTCAAAATCAATCACCACTACAATACAACCATCAAATACAACTACATCAAACAATCACTTAAACCCATCAACTCTGAAGAAAAACATAATCAATCAATATAAACATTCAAATCATTGTCAGCAGAGCATAGAGTTGAACCCAAAACACTGCATCAATAACCAAAACCAACTGCAACCTCAAAAATCATATGTCAGAATGTATACGCTACTTCAATGAGGAAAACCTGTGTGTATATGCTACTTTCTGTAACCCAACCTGCATATACCTCTAAAGATACTAAATCGTAAAAATTATGAACCAAACATTGTACTAACTGAAGACATTCTGAAGACCTACTGTCATATTACAGAGTTCTAAATAGATAGTAGCAAAGATCACCCTTCTTACTCAATCAATCAGTCAGCCAGACTCAATCTCCTTATACAATTAGTTTAACTTCAGATGTAATGAAGACATCATTGACAAATAGCAGTAAAACAGTAGTGCTGATAAGATAGATCAGTGATTTCTAAACAACAAGCCCTTCCTCTACATACGCTACTCGGAAGCACCGAATCCACGTGTATACGCGCCTTCACTAAGGTGAACCTATGTATAGATCTGTAAATAATGACTTATAACTTCACAGCTTTTTAAGACTTCAGATATACCTAGATCATAGCATTTAAAGGATAAAACATGTGTTAGCACTCAGATCTAGCCTATCCATTATCAGATCATACAATGATAAGTCATTTCAGGTCTCATGATCCTAATCCAACATTGTATCCAAGGGTACATGAGATGTTTCAAATCTATATCATAACCATAACCCTTACAACACAAACTATACTTCAAATAGAAGTATTCATTGAAAACCCTTTCGCTTGCACATTTAGCCCTTTGATTTTCTCCTCCTTATATACTTAGAGCCTTTGTCAATACCATGCACCAAAACAACACTTATAACCTATGGTATTCTTAGACGGGATCAAGTAACCGTTATTCCACTCAATATTGTGGGCTAATACCATGGTATGGACCCTTGGTATTCTTTAACCTTAATTTTCCATCCCATGTGTTATTTTCCTTATGTGAACCTATGTGCATACGTATACACACATTTTATTCTTGGAAATCGCATGTATATGTGACTTGGACTAGGTTAAACAACATATACAACTTAAAACATTCTCTTTCCTCAATCTCTTGATTCTGATTTGTAATCCTTTATCCCAGCATCATGTTCTTCTATGCCATTACTCTGTTACCTCTGAATTGACTTGTTACAATGTGAGTTTCCATCATGGACAACACCTGTATCATAATGCCAACACAAAATATCCAACAAAAATATATTTTTCACTCTTAGGTTCTAAGGCTTTATGTTTCTCATCTGGAATATGGGCCCATGCTTCACTTCCAAAAACATGAAAGTGACTTACATCATGTTTAATTAGGCTCCATGCTTCTTCTGGAGTGATATTCTTTAAAAGCTTAGTAGGAGTGCGATTTACTATGTAATTTTCATAGTTAATTGCTTCTGCCCAAAAATTAAGACTAAGTCCTTTAGATTGAAGCATACAATTAGCCATTTCCTTTAAGGTGTGATTCTTCCTTTTAGCTACACCATTTTGCTCCAGAGTATATGCAACAATATGTTGCAATTGAATTCCATGCTTAGTGCAAAAGTTGATTAATTTTATGTTAACATATTCTCTGCCATTCTTAGATCTTAGCTTAAGAATTTGATGTCCAGATTATCTCTCAGCAAAGGCCTTAAAGGCCAAGAACATGTTAAAGACTTCACTCTTGAGTTTTAAGAAGTATACCCAAGTGCGTCCAGAGAAATCATCAATGAAAGTTAAGAAGTACTTGTAGCCAGATAATGAAACAACTAGAAGTGGACCACATAGATCACTATGCACAAGTTGTAAAGGGATTGAGGCATGCTAAAAGGCATCTACAACAAACACCATGTCTACAACATACAATAGGAAGACCTATCACCATTTTTTATTTACATAGATTTTGAAGGGAGCGATAGTTTAAGTGACCAAATCGTCCATGCCAAAGTTTGCTCACTTAATCATTATGAGCAACAAATATCGAGAGAAGAGTTGATGACCCAAAGTTGTTAAAATTATACAACATTGTAGAATCATCAATAATTCCAGTATCTAAAATATATCTAGGATCTCTTAGGTCCTTAATTACAACATCATGAGGTGAAAATTCAACGGTTTTACCGTCCCCTGAATGAGTTATCTGATATATAGATAGAAGCTTGCAGGATAATGTAGGAACACATAATACATCATTAAATTGACTACTGTCTAGATGAATAGTTCCAGTCCCTACAACATTAAGAGATCTATCATCACCAACATATATATATATATATATATATATATATATATATATATATATATATGTTACAATCATTTAAAGAAGAAAACATGGATTTGTTTTTGGACATGTGATAAGAAGCTCCAGAATCAATGAGTCACTCAAGAGAATGAGAAGAAGAAGATACATTTAGTACATAACCAGACCGATATGCTTGACAACCACATGTAGAAAGTGTTATTCTTGGAGATGAAGTTGAAGTTGAAGAGCGCTGCAAATGGATGTTATGTTTCTTTATTGCTGCTTCCAAGGCTTCCATCTTCTTAAAGCATTTGGATTCTAAGTGGCCATCACAATTATAAAAGTTGCAATGTCTATTAGTCTTGTTCACTTTGTTTTTAGTTTATTTATCATTTTGTTGAGTTGATTTTTCATGTGAGATTGAAATTACTTATGAACCTTGTTTGGTTTAGGAAAATTCTTTTTAGGATGCTGCTTCTTAGGATTCTTTGAACTTGGTTGCTTTTGGGCTATTCAGGATTTCTTAGAAGAGTTTCCAGTATTAAGAAAACCAAGATGTAAGAGCTTTTCTTTCTCTCTTATTAAATAATCACAAAAGGCATCAAAAGAGGGGGACTTGTAGTGTTGTCCTTGAGAAATAAAGGTTTATCTAATAGAATGGAAGGTGGAAACAAACACATAGTAGACTGGTCCTAACTTAGTAAGAATGGAATAGATATTGCTACCATATTGTTTCTTAACCTTAACACCTTCCAAGAGAAGTCTAAGGGTCTTAAACTTGGAAAAAAAAAAATTCAATGGAAGAGAAATTATTGGGGTCCAATGTAAGCAACTCATTTTTGAGTTGATGGGCTCTAATTTTATTTTTAATTCCAAAAACTGTATTGAGTTGTTTCATTGCTTCATCGGGGGTATTAATTTCTACGATATGGAATCTAAGGTCTGGAGAAATAGACATCCCTATCAATCCACATTCTTGATCTTTCTTATTTTCCCATTTGGCTTGCTTATCTTCATCTTTAAGTTTAGACTCTTGGCCTGAGGCTATTCTATAAAGACCTTTAATTTTAAGTAAATCCACCATGTAGTATAGCCATTGGAAGTAGTTGGTGTTGTCAAGAATAACTAGACATGGAATTTCCATTTTAAAATAAACTAAAGTTATATATGATAAAATTAACTGTTCAAATGGAAATATCTCTAAAAAATAGGCCGATTAAAAAAAATGGCTCTAAAAACGATTTCCGAATGAAGAATTTATGGCTTTTTGAAGAAAAGTTGTTGAAGATGCCAATGAACCACGTGAATGTTTGGAAGTGGATGATAATGTTATATTTTAAAAAAAAATCTCCCCCTTTCCAAACTTAATCTAATTAGCTCACTTTTAAAAGAGTATTACTCTATCTGACCCACTTTTATCAATAAGTGAAATTCACTTTTACAATGGTACTTTATCAACTATCCACTAAATTGTAACTTAAATAAAAGATAAAGTGACTTTAGAATTATAAGTGACTCACATTTTTATAATGGGTGAGAACACTTTTACATACAGTAACTTTAAAACATAAGTTACATGTGTTTTTTGAAAAAGTAACTCAACAAAAAGAAAGACTTGAACCCAAGACCTCTATTCTCATAAAGTAACTTTAGACCAAGTGATCTAGTTTAAAAGGTTAGTAATTTTTGGAAAGGAGGAAGTAGTTTCTTTTTTCACTGAAGCTTTGGGGTGCGTGCTTACTTGAAAAACCCTTTTTTCCCTACAAAAAAAACCATACAAACCAAATGAACAAGCAAAAATATCCAAGCCTTACATCTTAAAGTTAAATTTGGCTAGAAACTAAATATTTTCCTCAATGTTTCTGATTTTCCGAGATCACACTAAGGCGCGGCGAAAAAGAGCATACGCATGAGAAATAAAATTTTCATTTTGTTTTTGATTTGCCTAGATCGCATAGAGTCACAGGGAAAAGAGCATACGCAGAAATGAAAGGTATAAATCTGGTAATATTTTTTTTTATATAGGACTATAAACTGAAACAAATAGAGAGATAAATAACTATAATTGCAAATAAAGACTATATACCTCCAGATCTTAAAAATGACGTAGCTAGGGCTACTGGAAACCTTTTTGCGTGAAACAAAAGGGTTCCTCACTGGAACAGATGTTCCTAACACAATAGAGTAGTCCTATCGTCCCGAAAGTCGTCAAAAACAATAGATCTAGGAAACAACATTCGGATGCAGTTGTATCGGCTTCGGATTTGGATCACCAACGATGTCGCCCTCGAATAGCTCTAATACCATGAAGGAATTTACAGGGTAAGTTCCTTATATAGAACACCAAAGGAAACCACTCACAAACAGATCACAGATCAGTACACCAGTATTCTTAACGTGGTTAAAACCCTCAAAGAGGGAAACATTCCATGGATTGAGCCAACGCAACCACTTTAGGCAATTTATTAATGTAAAAAAAAAAAAAAAAAAAAAATTATATAAGCTTCTCTCATTAACATTCCCCTAATAAATGACTCTCCATTCTCTTTAAATAAAGAAAATGGACCAATCAGATGATAAGCCACGGATCAAGTGTTAGTAATACCGAGGAGAGAATGAATCATCGGATCACTTCATGTATAGAACATATCGTGACTGTCAAATTGTAAGTTACAAAAAGTACATACTAAATTAGAAACACGCTTTACCTAAATATCCTCTAGACCAAGTTATACTTAATGATTTCCTATGTGTCAGAGTATCATAATAGTAAGGTTATTTAATGCCAAATGATACAAGCTAGAAAGGGTTGGATTATGTGTTGAATTGATTTTGAATATATTTGTGTGCCTTTTGATTTATCTTTTCATTAGTAAAATTCTTCATCCAGAGCTTTTCCAGTGATTACTTAGAGATTCTTGCGGTATATCTTTTCGAATTTGTTCCTCTCGAGGGTATTTGTCACCTTTTAAATTTTTTGTCAATTCCTATTAAAGGTATAATTGAAACAACTTTGCTAGAATTCATCATGAATACTCTAGTTTAGTTGTGACTTAATGTTTCAAATGAAAATAAAATGTGTTATGCCTTTATCTTCTATATTTCTTCTTAATACTCAATCATTTGAGATGCATTAACAGAATTTTAATTTGTTCTGTCACATGTGGATGAGTGTTGTTCTATGTTTGTTTCCCAATTTACTTGTTTCCTATTTGGAAAATGTGCTAGATAGGCCTCTGTGCTTGTTATTGGTTGGTTATGATGAGCTATTAACTTTCATGATCACATGCTTTAGTATTCCCAAATTCTTCACTAATTTCCAAAAAAAATATTCCAAAATTTTTTCCTCATATTTGATATCTATCAAATTGTGTGCTTTAGAGTCTCTAATATTTAGGTTTTTCGAGTGAGGGAGCCCCCTCTGGCTAGAAAATACTAGTTTCTAGTCCAAAGTGGTCTTGTGGTTACCTCTACATTTCGTTCCTATAGCCAAAGGAAATTACAGAGTGCTAACATAGTGGCATCGTTGTTGGGGAATGAGAGCCTAATTTTTCCTCGGAAGACGTTTAATTTTAAGAGTTATATCATAGAATGAAACTTGTAAATTCACCATGACTGATAGTGAAATTAGCTGCATGCAAACCTGTGCGAGAAAAATTGGCTTCTAAGAGGTATACTAGACAAAACTCTAATCCTAATCCTCCAAAGATTGTCAGTGATCCCAAAATTCTCCTTAGAAAGAAGAAGATCACTGAAAAAGCTCAAACTATGAGCATCCCTTTTGGAAAATATTATTCTTTGCCTGAGCGTTTATTCTCTATATACAATCTTGAGTTCAATTTTATTTTCAAAAGTTCTTTTTTCAAGACCAAATTTTAAACCTCTGTTTCTGAGATTGTTGTAGATGAATTTGTGTTAAAACCTTTTATCATTCTTGCAAAATTTGATCTTTGTGAGCTTGATAAAAGTACATTAGTTCAGTCCCAGATATTTGAAAGTCTAGTAGATCAATTGTACCCTACTATTGAAAAAACATAAATTTTCCAGCTTGCTAGTCCTATTTCAACTGCTGATCATTTTTCCCATGTTGTCCCAACATCTGTTGCTTCATTTTTCACACGTCCTTTAAGCCCATTTGTCAAAACATCTTCTACTTTTCTTGTTTACCATACATCTCCTATTACAGTAGTTATCAAGATCACTATTTTACCCTCTTCTATTCCCAGTACCATAGCTAGTTTAGCCTCTTCTCAGACAACACCAATGGCATCTAGGTATGCTCCTTTGGTTCTCACAACTCAACTGCATGATCTTCCTCAAAACTATGGTCAGAGACTTCCCGAATATGATGGTACAAGGGAGGTTACAACTAAGCAGCATGTGGATAAGGTTAGTGATTTTGTGGATTTGGAGGAAGTGGACCATGAGGATGTTAAAGTTAGACTGTTTGCTCAAAGTTTTTCTGATGAAGTTAAGAAATGGTTTAGGAGTGCTCATAGCAAAGATTTTTCCAACTATGAAGAGTTGGAGGATTGTTTTCTTGCAAGATGGGGCGAGAAGAATAATCCCTTACAAATCCTTGATGAGTATGATAATCTAAAAAGGAAACCTCGTGAAATAGTACAAGTTTTTTTTGTAAGATTCAAAAAGTGTATAATGCCATCCCTCAAAGGAGAAAGGATCCTTCTAAGGACATCGCAGAAAAGAAGGATGTTGTTCATAAGGAAGAAGAAAAAACACAAAGTCCTTTTAATCTTGAGACTGAGCTTGCCAATTGGAAAATCTCCATTCCCCTCGGTGAATTACTCAAGAATGATCAATATAGAACTCAAATTTTAAAGGCGCTCAGAGTTCACAAAACTTTTGATACTGTCAACATAGATGATGATCATCCCGCTATCATTTTTGGGCCAAATATAGATGATAAAGGGCAGGATGGGGATATGCCTCCTTTTTATGTCAGTCTAAACATGCATGATCTAATATTACACAATGTTATGTTGGATTTCAGGGCTTCACACAATTTGATGCTGAAAGTGATTATGGAGAGGTTGGGGCTTGACATCACCAGACCTTACAAGGACCTATACTCATTTGACTCAAGAAAAGTGAAATGCCAAGGACTAATCAAAGATTTAGTAGTATCATTAAATCAGATTCGTTCCAAATATGTGGTGATGGGCATTGTTGTAGTGTACATACCTCCTAAATTTGGCATGCTTCTTTCTACATCATGGATGGAAAAGTTACACAGTGCAATGCAAACTGATATGTCTTACATCACTGTCTCAGTTTTTGGTGGTCAGACAAGGAGGTTGTACATAGAACCACTCATGCAATACATGATCAGTAGAAAAGAGAAGCCTAAAGATCATCCGGTATATGTTGTTCATTTTGAATTAGATTCTCTTATTTTATTTAATTCTGGTTGTCCTGGTGAAGAGGAGACAAATTCATAAATAAAAGAGGAAAATGTGAAAAAAGCCAGCAAGCAAATTGAAGTACAAGAAAGAAAAACAACCCATGAAAAATTTGAAAAAGTGAAGGTTGAAATAAGTGAAAAAGATGAGAAAAAATAGCGCATTTGGACCATGCATTTTGATGGGGCAGCAAGTAGAGAAGGTGTTGGTGTAGGTATATGGATAGTCAGCCCGGAAGTCAGAATGACTAAGCTATTTTCATACAAATTATTTGTTGATTGTATCAACAATGTGGTGGAGTATGAAGCACTCCTTTTGGGTCTACGAGTTTTGAAGAAATCAGGAGCCATAAGGAAATTTTTCTATAGGGATTCAGAGTTATTTTTTAAGCAAGTTAAAGGTGAGTACGAGATGGAACATCCCTAGATGCATGCTTATCAGAATGTTGTCCTATATTAATTGCATATTTTTTTTTAATATGATTTTTCAGTTGTTCCTAGAAGAGAGAATGTTGTTGCAGATGCATTGGCTACATCAGCCTATGATTTTGATATTTCCAGCAGTATTAGAGGCAAGTACAAGGTGGAAGTAAAATACAGAACCATTGTCCTAGATAACATGAAGTATTGGAAAGTGTTTGAAAATGACAAGCAGCTGGAAAATTTCTTGTTAATGAAGGAGGAATTTGCCAAAATTAGGTTGGAA
The DNA here is from genome assembly GCA_031772625.1 of Pinus tabuliformis. Classification (NCBI taxonomy): domain Eukaryota; kingdom Viridiplantae; phylum Streptophyta; class Pinopsida; order Pinales; family Pinaceae; genus Pinus; species Pinus tabuliformis. The sequence goes on along the minus strand of CM062817.1, from coordinate 570,647,753 downwards.
AAGGACTGTGGATGGGAAGATGTTGATAAGGAGATCTTTATAAATCATATGAAAGAAGAATTGGATAAGCAAGGGACAAAATTGAAAGTGTTGCAGCTAAAAGACAATGTCATTCCAAGAGGGCTAGTACCTTTGGAAGAGGTTTTTGATTAGAAAGATGTGGCCAAGAGGCCAAAGTTGGTGCCTGTAGTGTTGTTTTAATCAACCTTAATTGACTCAGACTACAACATTAATTGTCAACCCAGGGTAGGTCTTTCTGTTTGAATGGAGTTCGCACTGCCTGTGCCAATACACTCCAGCCAAGCATAAGAAAATGCAGAAAAACTGTAAAATATGTCGTTGAGCTAAATTTCCGAATCAAACCATGCATGCAGATACAAAAACACCCTACAGAATAAATCACAACTCGCATCTATTGAGGTAAAGGCATGCCACACAAGAACTAACATCTATTCCAGTTGGTTACTATTACTTTGTTGATTAAATCTATGTATCAACATAAGATAAATAGGAACAACAGCGAATGCAATCCACGATTTGTACAACAATAGTGAGAAACCATAAATCAATTAACTAAATTGAAATGTACACTACCTAATCACTGCAATCCTTGCCAAAGAGTAGGGTCCTTCCTCCTCAAGAGGGTGCAAGAAGAACACAAAAAGTGATTAACAAATCAGCTGGAAAGTAACAGAATCATTGTGCCAATTAATATTGAATAAGTGCAGGATTACAAAAACAGAGTAATGATACTCTTCTATATGTCATCTACTAGTACATAAAAAGTCAAGTCTTTTATAACTATTACAACCCAAAAATTAGAAAGAAGATCATTCATGAGAATCTCTCGATTCTCATGCTGATAAAAAGTAAAGAAGTTACAACTTATTACTAAATAAATATACATCGGTTGCAACTGCTTGATTCTTATTGCTTCAAAATAAACAATCCTACTATTGACAATTGTTATGTGGAATAGTACCCACATTTCCACCTTCGGTACAACAACATTGATCAAATGGTGGTTCGGGATGATGCGGAATAACTGACGACAACACTGTTGATGTGATGGTGGATCCACATGAGGTGTAACAACATCCGATGTGTAACAACAACCTATAACAACATCCAATGTGTAACAACAATCTGTAACAGCAGCAACCTATAACAGCAGCAACCTGTAACAACACCTAGTATATAGCAGCGGTCTGTAACAACACTCAGGGTGTAACAGTGAACCATTCTAACCTTTCATGCAGTTAATCCTTGTTACATGTCTACATCATAGCTCTATTGATGCGAGCCAACACCTAAAAAAGATGAACTTCCAAAAATACTCCTTCAATGCTCTCCTAGTTAGCCACAAAAAGGAATAAAGCCTTGTATTATTTGCTAAAATATAGCAAAGTAACATGACAGCAAAATTGATTAAAAAGGTAAGAAAATAGAGAGTTTGGTCATATAAGCCCACAGGCTTGAAGGAAAGAAAGGTCAAAACAAGGGAAATAATGTGCAGAAACTAGTTTAAAAACCACACCCAACATCTCCCCCTAACTGAAGCAATTGCATGTTCCCATGCAGAATCTCAGTTCCTTCTACTGTGCCTGTGGTGTAAATTTGTGAAATTGTAGGCACCAGCAATATCATCGCCTGGAGCTCTAAATCCTTGATCAGACATTAACTCACGTGGCCAAGATTCCTCTTCATAATCACATAATCGATAATCGGGCTAATACTCCTCCAATGGCAACCAGATCAAAGGGAATTTGAACCTGAGGCCAATCCAAAATCACCCTAGTGTTAGCATAATCTGAGCATATTCCGGCACCCATGTAACAACAACCACAAAGTTCTTGTACTCAAAAGGGTCTCCTTCCTACAATTCTACACTACAGGCCTCAATGCGCTTGAGACATCTGACTAGCGCTTGGCTCCTCATGTTTGCAAACAAGTTGAGGCAGATCCTCACGATTCTCCTTTTGTAAATGGCCGATTGATCCATGATTTTTGGATTTCTTAGGAACTTTCTAAACTCTCACCGGAGTTCGTAAGCCATTCCTAGTTTAGCCCTAACTCATAATGTTGTCTTTTCCTCCTTGGTCTCTATTGTTTTCTTGGCTAGTTGCCATTCAATCTGATTCCTCATAAATGAGAGGAATGCCTATAACTGCAAGTCTCCCATGAAAGAAATGACACTCGCCACCATCCTCATGCTCACATGTTCGCACATCATATTGTGCAAGAATAGCTCGCACAACAAATTATGATCATCAAAATCACAGGAACGGAAAATTTCCAAAATAGTGCAAGTTAAAGAACCCATATAGGACTTGTTCTCACAAATTGCCCTTAACTAGAATAATTAGTAACGTTCCCACATAAACACAGGGCATTACAGGGATGACTGCCTACACGCTAGAAGGTTTAGAGAAAGGTCATGGAGTTTGGTCTTATCAAGCGTCAGGTCGGAGAGCTCCCAATGCAGCTAATGCAGTCGTTCATCCTTTTTCTTCATAATTTCTTTATCCTGTGTGCCTCCTCTTCTCTTTTGCATTCTTCTTTTAACCATTTTTCTCTCAGGGAATCCATAATTCTCTTATGTGTCTTGAGTGGAATCACTCCCTCTTGCAGATAGAGTGCCATTTGCTTCCAATTTTTTAGCTTTGCCAACAACAACAATTTCTAAGAACACCATCTTTCAACGAACCCAACATTCCTCCGCATGCATCATCAATTAACAGTGTAGCAGCCTCTTGAGGGTGAAACTGTCCCACCTCGGCCGTTGGTTCTTGTGTAACAGTAGCTTCGTCAGTGGGTTTTATCACAGTTGCTTTATTTCCTAGTTAACTTCTATTTCTACTATTGGTTCTTGTGTGGCAGCAGTACTATTTGCAAGCTTCTGTTCATCATTTTCCTTCGGACCAACTTCAGTCTTTGCTGCTAGTTCTTTTGTAAGGGTAGCAGTGATAATCATATCATGGATATTATATTTCTCTTCCTACTCTTGGCTCATTTCCTCCTCCACTGTTGTTCCTGGTGAAACAGAAGTGTCCACCAAGGGTTCCTGTGTATCCATTGCTTGATCACTTCCTGTGGATTGTGCTGCCTCAGTTGCTGGTTCTTGTGTATCAGCAATGTCCTCGATAGGTTCTAGTGTAACAGCGTCCCAATTTTCATTTTGAATCCCCCTCGAGGTAGTGTCTGTTGTACAGACTTTGAATCCAACTTCCACTAACTTCTCAACATAGGCTACATACAGAGTGCCTGGGATTTCTCCCCTTCTAGCCCTATCCATGGCCTGTGCCAAAGTATCCACTCCTGGGGATCTTAGCTTGACCTTTCTTGCTGCTAGCTATTCCCTCAATTATTTAATTTCTTTTTCTAAAATTTCAATTTTCAACAGCAAAGACTGGGTTTCACTCTTACCAGATGAAGGAGGTTTTTCTAGCTGAGCTTGCTCCTCGTCCTTTTGCTCGACTACTTCTTTGTCCTTTCTTGACATGGATGGGGACTCGAGGTGCCTGCTAACCCTTATTCTTTGCTTCAGCCTTTTGTTGCCAATCAGTTTATCAACCAACTTCTTGCTGACACTCACCGTTGAGGACTGGGGTTGCACCTTTGTCACTTCTGGAGTTTCCCCAACCGTCTTTGTTTTCCTTCTGCGAGTGGTCCTAGGCCTTTTCCACATGAATTCTTTCCAATTCTTGCCCTGTCAGTTCAAGGCATCCAACAGAATGAGTTTAATAAGGCCATGGTTCATAACACACATTTCTGAATGTGCAACCATTTTCACAATCGTAGCCATGTGTCTAATATTTCCCAGCAACAGATAAGGAAGGTTGATCAGCTGTTGATGGCAGAGATGGTTCAATAATGGGAAATGGTAATTAAACACAATTGTTTCCCTTCCCTCACAAGTAATGTACTTAATGAGGAAGACAAAAACATCCTCCCATGGCTGGGGGAGTGACAACCTATCAATTCCCCTATCTTTCTTAACCAATGACTCGCTTTCCTGAAGAAAATCCCCTTTCATTAATCTTCCTAGTAAACCATATCTTCCCTTCTGTTGGCAATCCTATTACTCTGGAAATAACTTCTTCCGTGACCTCCAATTTCGATCCTCTGTCTTCCGTCTAGTTTCCTTCCAATTTCTTTGCAAATTCCATGGCCACACCATTGTCTAATCCTTCCAATCTCTGGAAGAATTCGAACCAACCTACATCTTTGAAAACCTAGCATGCTTTAGGGAAATCTTCCAGGGCTTCTGTGGACCCTGGCTCGTGCCATATTGCTGCTCCTCCCATTGCCTATGCAATTCAGTGTTGTTTCACCTACTTATCCTTCCCTCCGGCACACACTCTAGTTGTTTTAGCCTGTACTACTATCTTCGTCCTCTCTGAACACTCTAAATGGGGATTCAACACTTCCAGCAGGGGTAAATGGTAGGGTGGTAGGGTGGCGCAGGTGAAGATTTTGGATTAAGATTTGGCACGCATGGTTCGTACTACTCAATGAATTTTTCCTTAATGGTGAGTCATGGGGAGGTCTCGTCAATGGTGCCCTTACCCATTTTGGTATGATTCAACATTAAATAACGATAACTACTGGGTCACATGCCTTAATTGCTGGATTTTTCAAATAATTACAAATCATGTGACAGTCATGTCATGATGTGATTCATCCCCCCCCGAGCTTAATTATGACAACTGTCCTTAGCCATCAATAGTCATGTTAAGTTGCCATAATTACAAAATAAAACTTATTCAATATTACCTTTTTGGTGACATACCTAGGTGACGTGGAATGAGGTAATGGGCGGCATGACATCGAATCATCCTTGGGCAGAAAGACGCGTGAACTTAAACCTGATGACGAGGCTCACGGTGATGCTTTTGTTGTTTATTACAATAGAATATCTGGTTTTATTCTTGAAAAGTCGTCAACTATTACAGGTGTAACAACCAAGATGACTGATACATATTAATTTAATTTCTTCAAAAATATAAAGAACAAAATATTGTGTAACAGCACTTATCGCATGATATACTTTGGAATAACAAATTTTGTTACAGAGGGTGTAACAGTCGCCACCAGGTGGTTTTCAACTGTTACAAAAGTGTCTATCTGCGCCTGAGAAAGGTTTTCACAGCCAGATTATTGTTATTATTGTTGTTGTTGTTGTTGTTGTTGTTGTTGTTGTTGTTGTTGTTGTTATTATTATTATTATTATTATTATTATTATTATTATTATTATTATTATTATTATTATTATTATTATTATTATTATTATTATTTAAAAAAAAATGGACAGTGTAACAGCCGCCACCAAGTGGTTTTCAATTGTTACACTTATTGGAAAAATAAAAAAATTTGCATCATAGGGGGGCTTTCCCCTATTCCCGTAATCTGTAGATATGAATTTGTGAAAATGTTGACAAATGAATCCTTCAAGGTAGGTTTTTGATACAACTGAAGACGGTGCTCGTTTGCAAGTAATGATGTCATTGCATTGTCAATGGTTACCAAATTTACAGTCTCATTGTCAAAGACTGCATCTACCTCATAAGGACCTAGCCATCTGGTGCAGAGCTTACCCTTGAAGTCTTTAAACCTTGAGTCATATAAGAGAGCCCAATCTCCTTTCTGGAACTGCTTCTTCCTTATAAATATGTTGTGCCACTTAGCTCTCTATTGTTGGATAATATCTGTTTCCTAGATAGCAGCCAACCTTTTCTCCTCCAATTCATTGAGCTAGTTCAATCTCTGCCTTTGTGTTGTAGCCAAATCCAAATTGTCCCACAATGTTTCCCTTAGTGTTTTGATTTCAAATTCAATGGGGAATAAAGATTCCTTGCCGTACACAAGCTCATATGGTGAGAATCTAGTGGTGTTCCTCCATGTAGTCCTATATGCCCATAACACTTCTGGAAGTTTGTCAGCCCAATTTCTTTGATGATTGGCCACAGTCTTAGTAAGGATTACCTCAATGACTTTATTAATGTTTTCTACCCGGAAATTCGCTTGTGGATAGTAAGGTGTTGAGATTTTGTGATGTATTTTATATTTTTTGACCAACTCTCGGATCTTATGAGATGTGAACTACGGTCCTCCATCTGTGACTATCTCTCTTGGTATGCCAAACCGGATGAAGATGTCTTCAAAAAAAATTCTGAGACAACCTTCTCCATTGCTCTAGTTAGTTCCTTCACCTCAACCCATTTCATGACATAGTCGATACATACCAAGATGTAGGATCTCTGTTTAGATGAAGGATTGATTGGTCCTACAAAATCTAGAGCCCACTTCTCAAAAGGTTCTATGACAATCTAGGGCTGTAAGGGCATCTCATCTGATTGCAGTGGTTGGCCCATCCTTTGACAACTATCACATCCCTTCATAAACTTCTTGGCATCCTGAAATATTGTCGGCCAATAGTAGCCTGTTAATAGGACTTCGTATCTTGTTCGTTTATCTGCGAAGTGTCCACCTCAAGGTTCCTCATGGTAGGCTTTGAGGATATCAAAGACCTCGTCCTCTCTAACACAATGTCTGATCTGGAAATCAGGTCCAGTGTGATAGAGGTTCCCATCTATCCAGGTATATGTAGCACTTTGTTATATGATTTTCTTTTTCTCCTTGGAGGATAAATACTATGGAAACTTCCCTGCAGCAAGATAATTGGCTATATCTGCATACCAAGGTGAGTAAGTAGAAATAGCAAAAAGATATTCATCAGGGAAAGAATCTTCAGTAGGAGTGCAACTGTCATCAATAGTTAGCCTAGAAAGAAAGTTAGCTACTATATTGTCTTTTCCAAGCTTATCTACAATAGTGATATCAAATTCTTGTAACAAAAATAACCAGCGTGTAATCCTACCATTTGTAATTGGCTTATTCATTAAAAAATGAATGGCAGAATGGTCAATGTGTACAAATACTTGATATCCGGTGATGTAATGCCAAAATTTATTGATGGTGTGTACGACTTCTAAGAACTCCTTCTCGGTCACCATGTAGTTGAGCTCAACTGGAGTTAGATTTTTACTTATGTAGTAAATAGCATAAGGTTTCTTATCCTCCTATTGTCACAAAACAACACCTATAGCAATATCCAATACGTTCGTAGCTATGTGAAACCACAATTACCAATTAGGTACTCACAAGACTAGAGCTGCTGATACACAACATTTCAGCTTTAAGAAGGCCTGCTCACACTTCCCTATCCACAAGAAATCAATATCCTTCATGAGCAAGGAAATAATGGCGATGCAATCCTTGAAATTTTTTCTATAAACCTTCTGTAATACCCTACATGCCCCAAGAAACTATGTATGTGTTAGAAGCTCATATTGTCTCTTTTTGACCATACATTTTTTTATGATGTCATCCTTTTTCAACTTATATTTAAAGTCCTTGTTACTGTTTTAATCCAATTATTCCAAAGGTACACAATATTTCTTCTCATCACTATATGTTTCATTATTTTACATATAATTACGCCATAAGGCGTTTCCCTTTGAAATGAACCCCCCAAATGCCTTTGTGTCGTAATCATAGCCGTTAGATGTAATGTTAGACGATTGAACAAAAATCAGCCGTCTAATTTAAAAAACCCTTAAAAAACGTTAAATTATTAGTTAAATATATGAGTTATTATTCGTTAAAAAACTTTACCATAACGACCCGTCCTACACGCGGATATCCGTGTTTGATGCAGAGGAGGGCGGGGGTGTTGAGGAGGGCGCAGTAGAGTTGCTACAGAGGAGGACGGAGGACCTACAGAGAAGGGAGAAGGGTTTCGACAAGGGCTGCAGAGGACGAGGCCACTTTTTCTTCACTGCATGAGGGCCGTGTAGGCCATTTTTTCTGCAGATCATTTTGCCCTCAGAATATGGCACCCTCTGCATATTATGGTGGTGGTAGTTATGAAATTTTATATATATTCGGGCCACTGTTGTCTATATTCTTTGTGTTGATTTCTTTCCTGCAAATTTGAATCTGTTGTAAATATTCCTGAAAATATCCACAGTTATAACTCAAACCCTCACATTGTCCACGATGTTTAGTGCCTTCACGAACGAGGTCATCTGGCTGATCGTCATTTATTTTTTCTTTGTGCGAGGCATTGTGAAGACAGGGTTAGGCAATCGAATCGCCACATAGCCTCGTATGCATTCCTTTTCCAAATGTGTCCCATTTCTCTGTTTTAATTTTCAGGGGAATGGATCTGTGGGGGATACATTAGGGATTCTCCTATTCTTTCCAACCACAGAAACGGAATCAAACGCCTGTTTTTGTTTTAATTTTGATTTTGATCTTAATGAGCTTAATTATGGTGTTTTCAATCACAGGAATGAAACTTTAAGAATCCCATGATTGTTTCAGAAATATCACTGTTGTCTATATTTTGTGTGTTGATTTCTTGCCTGCAAATTTGAATCTATTGTAAATATTCCTGAAAATCTCCACAGTTATAACTCGAACCCTCACGTTCTCCACAGCATTCAGCGCCTTCATGAACGAGGTCATGTGGTTGATCATCATTTGTTTTTTCTTTGCGCGAGGCTTTGTGAAGACAGGGTTAGGCGATCGAATCACCACATAACATGGTATGCATTCCTTTTCCAAATACGTCCCATTTCTCTGTTTTAAGTTTCAGGGGAATGGATCTGTGGGGGATACATTGGGGATTCTCCTGTTCTTTTCAACCATAGAAACGGAATCAAACACCTGTTGTTGTTTTAGTTATTATTTTGATCTTAATGAGCTTCATTATGGTGTTTTCAATCACAGGAATGAAACTTTAAGAATCCCATGATTGTTTCAGAAATATCACTGTTGTCTATATTCTGTGTGTTGATTTCTTGCCTGCAAATTTGAATCTGTTGTAAATATTCCTAAAAATCTCTGCAGTTAGGCTTCATTCTTAATGAGTTCTTTTATGTTCCTTTCAATCACAGAAGAGGCTCTTTTGAAACAGTTGCAATGTAAGTTTTATCTCAATTACCTTTGAGGCTTCGTTCTTAATGAATTCTGTTATGTTGCTTTCAATCAAAGAAGAGATTTAAGGGACCCGACATTTTGTTTAAAATTATTTTGGAATAGGCTCTTTTGAAATAGTTTCAATGTAACTTTTATTTCAATTACCTTTGAGGCTTCGTTCTTAATGAGTTATGTTATGTTGCTTTCAATCATAGAAGAGATTTAAAACACTCGATGTTTTGTTTAAAATTATTTTGATTTTATTGCGCTTAATTACGTTGTTTTCAATCACAGAAATGAAATCTTAAAATCCCCATGCTTTTGGTTAAATTTTGATTTTATCTCAATGAACTTAATTATGTTGTCAGATATGGAATCCTAGGAACTCTAGGCTTTTGATTGATTTGATTATGACCCTAATGAGCTCAGGTATGACATTTTCAATCATAGAAGAAGAAAACTCAAAATCCTGATGCTTTTGAGTAATTTTTGGTGAAAAGCCATATTTAAATATTTTTTATTGAACACAATATTTGATTTTGGGAGAATAGGATTTTTGCTTTGTTTCAATCACAATTCCAGGTTTGTTTCAATTATAGCTCCGACCTTAAGGTAGTTTCAATGACAGGAATGTTACACATGGAGATATAAAACAGAAATGTGTAATATTTGTATTAGAACAAATCCACAGTTGAACTGGGTAGCTTAGCGCAATACCAAAAAAAGATGTTGTTAACAAAAACCACCATATCTATCTAGCTGTATGTGTTGGGGATGCTTTCGATTAAATTTTGATTTTGATTTTAATGAGCTTTATTATGGTGTTTTCTATCACAACAAAGAAACCTTAACATCCCCATGCTTTTGATTTTGATCTAATTAACTTAATTATAGTGTTTTCAATAACAGAAACCAAATCTTGCGTTTGATTAAAGTATGGTTTTGATCTTAATGAGCTTAGTTATACCATTTTCAATCACAGAAACAGAATCTCAAAACCCCACTTTTGGTTAAATTTTGATTTTGATTTTAATCACAGAAAAAATAAATAAATAAATAAATAAAAATTAAAAAAATAAATAAATAAATCTTTTTCTATTAAATTTTGATTTTGTTAGTAACAAGGTTAATTATGGCATTTTTAATCACAAAAACGAAACCTTAAGAACCCCACGCTTTTGATCAAGCTTCGATTTTCATTCCAATGAGCTTAATTATGGCATTTCCAACCATAGAAATGGAATCAAATGCCTGCTGTTGTTTCAGTTTTGATTTTGATCTTAATGAGCTTCATTATGGCGTTTTCAATCACAGGAATGAAACTTTAAGAATCCCATGTTTTTTATTAAACTCTAATTTTTTATCTTAATGAGATTAGTTATGGCGATTAGAGGCATAGAAACTAAATTTCAAGAATATGAATTTTAATCTTGATCTTAATGAGTTTAATTACGGTGTTTTTGATCACAGAAACCAAATCTCAAGAACACCCGAGTTTGATTTTTATCTTAGTGAGCTTCATTATGGCATTGTCAATCACAGAAACAGAACATCAAGAACCTCATGTCTTTGATGAAATTTTTGTTATGATCTTAATGAGCTTATTTATGGTGTTTTAAATCAGAGAAACGAAATCTAAGAACCTGATGCTTTTGATTTCAATGTGGACACACGACATGCGCATCTACTCCCTTCTGCATTAGCATCATAGAAAGAAAGCATTCATTTTCCAAATACGTCCCAATTCTCTATTTTAAGTTTAAGGGGAATGGGTCTGTGGGGGATACATTGGGGATTCTCCTGTTCTTTATTTTGGGTTCCCACTCTGCCCCCAGTTTTGAGTAAGTTTCCCATTCTGTCTACCACTTGGCCTATCTTGGAGGCAAAAGTTTTTAAAAATTCCAATAGATAGAAGGTGCGGAACACCACAAAAATGAAATATTAAAATCCCCATGTTTTTGGTTAAATTTTGATTTTATCTCAATGAACTTAATTATGTTGTCAGATATGGAATCCTAGGAACTCTAGGCTTTTGATTGATATTATTTTGACCCTAATGAGCTCAAGTATGACATTTTCAATCATAGAAACAAAATCTTGAAAACACATTGTTTTTTATTATATTTTGATAAAAACCTCATGTTCTTTATTGCATTTTGATTTTCTAATCTGGGAGAATAGGCATTTTGATATAATTGCAATCTGAGGTTTATTTCAATTACCTTAGGAAACTTCGATCATAATGAGCTGCATGCTTTCTTTCAATCACAAAGAAGAAAAATCAAAATCCTGATGCTTTTGAGTAATTTTTGGTGAAAAGCCATATTTAAATATTTTTTATTAAACACAATATTTGATTCTGGGAGAATAGGCTTTTTGTTTTGTTTCAATCACAATTCCAAGTTTGTTTCAATTATAGATCTGACCTTAAGGAAGTTTCAATGACAGGAATGTTACACATGGAGATATAAAACAGAAATGGGTAATATTTGTATTATAAAAAAGCCACAGCTGAGTTGGGCAGCTTAGCGCAATACAAAAAAAAGATGTTGTTAACAAAAACCACCATATCTATCTAGCTGTATGTGTTGGGTATAGAAGATCCAAATCATCATTTCACAGAGTATTTAAAAAAGTTTTTTCTAGGATGAAATCTAGAAAAGACACCTAAAATTGACATTGTTTTACATAATATGAAATACTAATGAAAAACATGCTTGCTGAGAGCTTCATCTTGACCGATATTAGTGGGGTGAGATTCCTGATAATCGAAGTCCATCTCTTCAATCACTTGTTCAGGTCACAAACCATATAACTAACGTGGAGCATTCAACTTCCAAAACTTGGATTTGCCTCCTCTTCTTCACAAGAGTGTCTATCAACTAAGTTTAAGAACCCCACGCTTTTGATCAAGCTTTGATTTTCATTCCAATGAGCTTAATTATGGCATTTCCAACAACAAAAATGGAATCAAACACTTGTTGTTATTTCAGTTTTGATTTTGGTCTTAATGAGCTTCATTATGGCATTTTCAATCACACGACATGCACATCTACTCCCTTCTGCATCAGCATTATAGAAAGAAAGCATTCCTTTTCCAAATACGTCCCAATTCTCTGTTTTAAGTTTCAAGGGAATGGGTCTGTGGGGGATACATTGGGGATTCTCATGTTCTTTACTTTGGGTTCCCACTCTACCCCCAATTTTGATCAAGGTGCCCATTCTGTCTACCACTTGGCCTATCCTGGAGGCAAAAGTTTTTAAAAATTCCAATAGATAGAAGGTGTGGAACACCATAGAAATGAAATCTTAAAATCCCCATGCTTTTGGTTAAATTTTGATTTTATCTCAATGAACTTAATTATGTTAGATATGGAATCCTAGGAACTCTAGGCTTTTGATTGATTTGATTTTGACCCTAATGAGCTCAGGTATGACATTTTCAATCATAAAAACAAAATCTTGAAAACACATAGTTTTTTATTAGATTTTGATAAAAACCTCATGTTCTTTATTGCATTTTGATTTTTTAATCTGGGAGAATAGGCATTTTGATACAATTGCAATCTGAGGTTTATTTCAATTACCTTAGGACACTTCGATCATAATGAGTTGCATGCTTTCTTTCAATCACAGAGAAGAAAACTCAAAATCCGGATGCTTTTGAGTAATTTTTGGTGAAAAGCCATATTTAAATATTTTTTATTAAACACAATATTTGATTCTGGGAGAATAGGCTTTTTGTTTTGTTTCAATCACACTTCCAGGTTTGTTTCAATTATAGCTCTGACCTTAAGACAATTTCAGTGACAGGAATGTTACACATGGAGATATAAAACAGAAATGGGTAATATTTGTATTAGAAAAAAGCCACAACTGAGCTGGGCAGCTTAGCGCAATACAAAACAAAGATGTTGTTAACAAAAACCACCATATCTATCTAGTTGTATGTGTTGGGGATGCTTTCAATTAAATTTTGATTTTGATTTTAATGAGCTTTATTATGGTGTTTTCTATCACAACAATGAAACCTTAACATCCCCATGCTTTTGATTTTGATCTAATTAACTTAATTATAGCGTTTTTAATAACAGAAACCAAATCTTGTGTTTGATTAAAGTATGGTTTTGATCTTAATGAGCTTAGTTATACCATTTTCAATCACAGAAACAGAATCTCAAAACCCCACTTTTGATTAAATTTTGATTTTGATCTTATTGAGCTTAATTATGGCGTTTTTAATCATAGAAACAAAATATTTTTCTATTAAATTTTGATTTTGTTTGTAACAAGGCTAATTATGGCATTTTCAATCACAGAAACAAAACCTTAAGAACCCCATGCTTTTGATCAAGATTTGATTTTCATTCCAATGAGCTTAATTATGGCATTTCCAACCACAGAAAAGGAATCAAACGCTTGCTGTTGTTTCAGTTTTGATTTTGATCTTAATGAGCTTCATTATGACGTTTTCAATCATAGGAATGAAACTTTAAGAATCCCATGTTTTTAATTAAACTCTAATTTTTTTATCTTAATGAGATTAGTTATGGCGATTACAGGCATAGAAACTAAATTTCAAGAATCTGAATTTTAATCTTGATCTTAATGAGCTTAATTACGGTGTTTTTGATCACAAAAACCAAATCTCAAGAACACCCGAGTTTGATTTTTATCTTAGTGAGCTTCATTATGGCGTTGTCAGTCACAGAAACGGAACATCAAGAACCTCACGTCTTTGATGAAACTTTTTGTTATGATCTTAATGAGCTTATTTACGGTGTTTTAAATCAAAGGAACGAAATCTAAGAACCTGATGCTTTTGATTTCAATGTGGACACACGACATGCATATCTACTCCCTTCTGCATCAGCATCATAGAAAGAAAGCATTCCTTTTCCAAATACGTCCCAATTCTTTGTTTTAAGTTTTAGGGGAATGGGTCTGTGGGGGATACATTGGGGATTCTCCTATTCTTTATTTTGGGTTCCCACTCTGCCCCCAGTTTTGAGCAAGGTGCCCATTCTGTCTACCACTTGGCCTATCCTGGAGGCAAAAGTTTTTAAAAATTCCAATAGATAGAAGGTGCGAAACACCATAGAAATGAAATCTTAAAATCCCCATGCTTTTGGTTAAATTTTGATTTTATCTCAATGAACTTAATTATGTTGTCAGATATGGAATCCTAGGAACTCTAGGCTTTTGATTGATTTGATTTTGACCCTAATGAGCTCAGGTATGACATTTTCAATCATAGAAACAAATCTTGAAAACATGTTGTTTTTTATTAGATTTTGATAAAAACCTCATGTTTTTTATTGCATTTTGATTTTTTAATCTGGGAGAATAGGCATTTTGATATAATTGCAATTTGAGGTTTATTTCAATTACCTTAGGACACTTCAATCATAATGAGCTACATGCTTTCTTTCAATCACAAAGAAGAAAAATCAAAATCCTAATGCTTTTGAGTAATTTTTGGTGAAAAGCCATATTTAAATCTTTTTTATTAAACACAATATTTGATTCTGGGAGAATAGGCTTTATGTTTTGTTTCAATCACAATTCTAGGTTTGTTTCAATTATAGCTCTGACCTTAAGGCAGTTTCAATGACAAGAATGTTACACACGGAGATATAAAACAGAAATGGGTAATATTTGTATTAGAAAAAAACCACAGCTGAGCTGGGCAGCATAGCGCAATACAAAAAAAATATGTTGTTAACAAAAACCACCATATCTATCTAGCTGTATGTGTTCGGTATAGAAGATCCAAATCATCGTTTCAGAGTATTTAAAAAAAAAATTGCTAGGATGAACTCTATAAAAGACACCTAAAATTTACATTGTTTTACATAATATGAAATACTAATGAAAAACATGCTTGCTGAGAGCTTCATCTTGACCAGTATTAGTGGGGTGAGATTCCTGATAATCAAAGTCCATCTCTTCAATCACTTGTTGAGGTCAAAAACCATATAACTAACGTGGAGCATTCAGCTTCCAAAACTTGGATTTGCCTCCTCTTCTGCACAAGAGTGTCTATAAACTAAGTTTAAGAACCCCACGCTTTTGATCAAGCTTTGATTTTCATTCCAATGAGCTTAATTATGGCATTTCCAACCACAAAAACGGAATCAAACGCCTGTTGTTGTTTCAGTTTTGATTTTGATCTTAATGAGCTTCATTATGGCGTTTTCAATCACAGGAATGAATCTTTAAGAATCCCATGTTTTTTATTAAACTCTAATTTTTTATCTTAGTGAGATTAGTTATGGCAATTATAGGCATAGAAACTAAATTTCAAGAATCTGAATTTTAATCTTGATCTTAATGAGTTTAATTACAGTGTTTTTTATCACAGAATCCAAATTTCAAGAACACCCGAGTTTGATTTTTATCTTAGTGAGCTTCATTATGGCATTGTCAGTCACAGAAATGGAACATCAAGAACCTTATGTCTTTGATGAAATTTTTGTTATGATCTTAATGAGCTTATTTATGGTGTTTTAAATCAGAGAAACAAAATCTAAGAACCTGGTGCTTTTGATTTCAATGCGGACACACGACATGCATATCTACTCCCTTCTGCATCAGCGTCATAGAAAGAAAGCATTCCTTTTCCAAATACATCCCAATTCTCTGTTTTAAGTTTCAGGGGGAATGGGTTTGTGAGGGATACATTAGGGATTCTCCTGTTCTTTATTTTGGGTTCTCACTCTGCACCCAGTTTTGAGCAAGGTGCCCATTCTGTCTACCACTTGGCCTATCTTGGAGGCAAAAGTTTTTAGAAATTCCAATAGATAGAAGGTGTGGAACACCATAGAAATGAAATCTTAAAATCCCCATGCTTTTGGTTAAATTTTGATTTTATCTCAATGAACTTAATTATGTTGTCAAATATGGAATCCTAGGAACTCTAGGCTTTTGATTGATTTGATTTTGATCCTATTGAGCTCAGGTATGACATTTTCAATCATAGAAACAAAATCTTGAAAACACATTGTTTTTTATTAGATTTTGATAAAAATATCATGTTCTTTATTCAAGAAGAATAGCAAGCAAGAAATATGCGTCTCCAACTATGCATAAATCTCCAATGGTGTTCAGTATGCCATCATTCACCATGCATCTTCCACTAACAATATATAAATCCCCATGGCAAAGGTAACTTCATTTCCATTCATTCCAACACAACTCACCTACAAAGTATTACTAATAAATTTCCACAACTGATTTACATATTACAGCTTCTAACAAAATATACATTTTGCAGGTTCATTACTGCTTCTTCAGGTCTTTGATGCCTACAACAAGTTTTGATACAACTTCAAATATGGAATGACAAGCACAATGTTCTTTAGAATATTATATTCACTATTTTTATTTTCCATTTGAAACTTGAAAAAGGATGTTTCAAGATCAAATACCATTTTGATAGTTTATGTCTTCACAACCGATTCATTATCAATGGGTTTTAACATATTTTGTTAACAAAATCAATTTATTTCAATGAATATAATACATGTTTTCAATACGTTTTCATATTAATTAAATTTCCAGTTTGAATAATGATTTCTTAAAATAACCCTATCCAAATTGGTATGGATACCCAGTTCTTGTGTGCATTTCACATGAATTCATTCCTTTACCTTCACCTTCAACTATGCAATTTTAATCCAGATACGAAGATGTCTAAACAAATTCAATGGATATTTAAGACTACTTGCATACCATTTCGTAGCGAATTTAACCCCCAAATACACTTTTCGACATGGCTTCCTCAAATTAAAGCTAAAATACATCAACCCTTGCTTTCAAAAAAGCCCATTCACATTTCAATATTCTTCCACACACTATGCCTTACGGTGTTTCCTTTGCAACATTAGGTGCAAATGCTAGTTACGCTATCTTAACCATTGAATTGATAATTGCTGAACGGTTAAAGAAAAATGTGCAGTCCACATTGCTGAAACTGCCTGGAGATTGCAAGATTACTTCCACAGTTGCTGAAATAGTAGGAACGACACACAAATCTCGTGGCTGAACAGTTGTGATTTTCAATCTAGATTTGACAGCAACAAAAGAAGATCACCGAAGGAGCTGCTACACTGGATGTAATGACCATGATCTAAAGACAGTATTATTGTAACAGTATTTTGTTGATGGGAAAACTAACTACCCTATTTTTGCATAAAGGGTTAAAATAGGACTTAAAATGTAATCTATTGTAATAGATGTCTCCTCTTTAAAAAGAGGAGACATCTACATTAAAGGGGAGAGGAACAGACTGCGAGGAAAGGCTGAGTTGAAGGAACAAAACTGGAATCTTTTTTTCTGTAACATGACATATTGATAGATGAATAAAATCTTGTTCTGAACATTTCTTTCTAGTTCTCGTCTCCTAGGGAATCTTGTGAGAAGGACAGGGCCCACCTTCATCACAAGATTCACCCATTATATTTCTGCAAGTGTGTTAAGTGTGTCTTTCATTCATGCTTTGTTAACAGTATTGTTTACTGAATATCATTTTTGCATTATTGCTGAAACTCTATTTTCTTTCCAATTGATTGTTGCAGTGTTTATTTTATCCACAGTTAATTCATGTGTGTTGCATTGGAAATTGAGTTTATAGAGTGAGTTGGCAGCTTGATAATCAGAAACAGGTGCTGAAGATTTCTGCTCTGGGAATAGGGTCCTGTTCTCTGTTACAGCATAGCCAACACTTTCCTTTGCAGATTGATTCTTTATATTACTCCTTTAATGAAATTAAGCATTCTTTGGTAGCTGTCTGCAATAGATTTTTTTTGTTGTAACTCAGAGTGGAGCTTTAGTTTGTTTAAGCAAGGTGTGACTAGTCTTTACTACAACTTTTATTGCTTTTAAGATTGAGTACATATAGTATGCAGTTGCCTTTGAAATAACAGACTTCCCTGGGTTGACAATTTATGTAGCACTTGGTTGTTTGAATTGATAAGCAATTAAAGTGACTAACATTTTGGTGCCGTTGCTGGGGAAGGAAATTATAGATTTTAAAAGCACTGATGATTTTCTTTTAGATATGCAGGATGCATGAGAGGATGCAAGAAAACTAATCCTGCAGGTGGCAAGGGCAAAGGAAGAGGAGGAAGAAAAACTTTCATTGATGATATTATTTCAAAAGCTGAGACTTCTCAGAGGCTAAGCTCTCGGAGGCCACAGACTCAGCATTCTCTCCAAACGGACTACGAAACAGAGGAAGTAGTGGGACATGAAAGGGTTGAAAAGATAGTAGAGCATATTGAGCAACCAGTGGAGGACATTGAAGAACCAATAGAAAATATTGAAGTTGAGGAACCAGTTCAGGACATTGAGAGTCCAACAGAAAGCACTGAAGACGGGTAAGTGCAACAAGGGAACAACCAATGGATGGAAACAATGAAGGAATCTTTGGTGGAGGATGTGGAGGAGGAGAAGGAAGAGGTGAGAACTCTCTCTCCACCTTGGAATTCCCTGTTGGGGAACTTCCCAGAGGAGCAACTCCTATGAAGAATATCCCACTCTCAGCCTTACCTATTTTCCATGGTTTATCCTCTGAAGACCATGATGAATTTTTCTTCGAGTTTGATATATTGTGTAGAAGTTATGATTATATTACTAATGCTCAAAAATTGAAGTTATTTCCACAACATTAAAAGGAAATGCACTGAGATGGTTTATGAGCCTACGAAGTCATGTGATCACAACATGGGATCAGATGAAGGAGAATTTTCTAGCCAAATACCAAGGCTATTGCCGGACGAGAGAGAAAAGGGAGGAACTATTCAAGATGGTTCAGAAGGAGGATGAAAATCTGGAGGACTTTGTGGAAAGACTTCAGTATAATCTGCAGAGATCCAATCACCCTGATGTAAGTAAAGATATTCTTAAGACAATATTATTGAAAGGGGTAAGGGATGACTATTTAGATATGTTAAATATGCTTGGTAAAGGGGATATATCTAAATAATCGTATGATGAAATTGTCAACCTCTACAAGAGATGTTCAAGAGGGGCTGCAAATAGATCAAAAAGCAGGGACAATACATATTCAAGAGTCCAAAAATCAGCCAGTGGAGGAGCAACAAGAGCTAAAATAGGTAATCTACTTGAGGAATTCAAAACTGAAATGTTAATTTCTTTTGCTTCACAGATTGATACCTTGAAGGTTAAGAAGAAACAAGAAGAGGAAGAAGTCGTTTTTGCCATCTTCTATCCTAAATGCAGAGAAAAACATCCTCTAAGGGAATGTCCATTGGACAAAGTACCAATTTGCACCATTTGTGAGAAGGACCATGAAACTTAACAGTGCCCCTCTTTTCCAGGGATAAAAGCAGCGTTGCAGCAACTAAGGAGGAAGTTGAAGTAGCTTATCTACTGACACAAAGGAGGCAATGGCAACCACAAGGACAAGGTACGAACTCTAGTATGCCATTTAATCGTTGGAATAATTATCCTTCTTTTAATCAAGCAAATTACCCACCCTTCAACCAAATGCAATACCCACCCTTTAATCAAATGAATTTCCCACTCATGCAGCAAACAAACCCTCCCTTTGTAGATCCTGCAATGTGGACTCCTTGGCTTCTACAACAATCTTATTTTAATCAATGGAACCCAAACTGGAGAGCTCAACAAACTCCGTTCCCAAACCAATTTCCTCAGTTTCAGCAACAACTTTCTCTCCCATCAGGTACTCCACCGAATAATCAGACAATGAGACCCCAACTTCCTGTACAACCAAACCCTAACCCTAATAATAATAAATCTGTGCACGTCATCAATATTCAAAACCTGCCTACACCTCCTGTGCAATGTAATGATATTCATTTATGATCCGGGAGAGTAGTTGAGCCGATTATTGATGATATTACCTCTTCTGACTCTGACAAAGAAGAGGCCGAAAAGAATAATTTACCTAATAAGGGTGCTGAAATAGTCAAGCCATCCTCTAATAAAACTGTTGAAACAGTAGAGCCACCATTCCCTGAACGTCTAGCTCTTGCTAAGACACCTGAGCTGCCTATTTTTAATCTTCTAGGGGAATTGCAGAATCTTTACGTTAAAATTCCACTTTTACAAGCACTCAGAGATGTACCAATTTATGCCAGAACCGTCAGAGACATCTGCATCAAGAAACCTGGTAGGAAAGCTAAAGATCCCCTTACAGTTCATGTGATGGGTGATCTAGCTGCTTTAATGTCAGGAAAAGCTCCTCCTATAAAATATGGTGATCGCGGTCATCCTACGGGCACAATACAGGTTGGAAAAACTATTGTTTCACGAGTTCTGGTAGACCTAGGTGCTGCTATAAATATTATGACCCTTGAAACTACACAGCTGTTACAGTTGAAAAATGTAATCAGAGAGACACCAACTATCCTAGAATTAGTTGATCGTTCCACAATGAAACCAGAAGGGGTTATTGAAGGCCTGATCATTTCAGTTGAATCCTGGAATTACCTAGCTGACTTTGTTGTATTACAGACTAAAGCTAAGTTGGGGGGCATTCTCTGATTTTGGGGAGACCCTGGTTGGCTACAACAGATGCCTTTATCAGCTATAGATCAGGTTCAATGACAATTTCTAATGGATATGAAACTAAGAAGCTTACTCTTTACCCTCATGCTACACCTATGATTAACAATGATGATTCTGTATGGTTATACTATGAGGATAATGACACTCAACCCATTTTGACGATTGGACAAGCCTTAACTCTTAAAGACACCATGGAAGATGAAGTAATTAGTAATTTTATGTCTGAACCTTCCTCGGTCACTTCTGAAACATATAATCAGTTAACTACAATTTTGGAACCTGAAACACAGGAAAAGCTTAAATCTAAAAATTCACCTCAAACATCAACTGTTATATCCTATAAAAGCATAACATTAGAAATCAAACTTGGCAAAACATTGAATATAAACACCAATTTACCAGATGCTGAAACACAGCAGCTAATGAAGTTGCTCTGTGAAAACAAGGAAGCATTCGCATGGGACTACACAGACATGAAGGGGATCTCTCCTGAATTATGTACTCATCATATCTATATTAAGGAGGGGGCCCAACCAGTCTGTCAACCCCAGCGGCGAATGAATCCCAATTTGAGGGAAATTGTTAAGGAAGAACTTCAAAAGTTGCTTAATGCAGGGTTTATATACCCCATATCTGACAGTGAATGGGTTTCTCCATTGGTGATAGTACCTAAGAAAAACGGGAAATGGAGAGTGTGTGTAGATTATAGAGCCTTAAACAAAGCCACTCAAAAAGATCATTTCCCCTTGCCATTTATTAATCAGGTGCTAGAAAGCTTGTTAGGAAAGAAATTATTTTACTTTTTAGATGGTTTTAGCAGATATAACCAAATCAGAATTGCACCCCAAGATCAAGACAAGACCACTTTTACTAGTCCTTGGGGAACTTTTGCTTATAGATTTCTCCCATTTGGAATATGTAATGCTCCAGCAACGTTTCAAAGAGCAGTGATAGGAATATTTTCTAATATGCTTAATTATTCTATGGAAATATTTATGGATGACTTTACTCCTTATGTTGTGACTTTTGAAGATGCATTACAAAACCTTGAGAAAGTACTTAAACGATACATACAAGCTCATATTTCCTTAAGTACTGAAAAATGTCATATGATGATGAACGAAGGAATTGTATTGGGGCACTTCATTTCATTCCTTGGGATTCAAGTAGATCCATCTAAAGTACAGGTAATTCAGACCCTTCCTATTCCTAAAACACAAACTAATGTAAAACGATTTTTAGGACATGCTGGATATTACAAAAGATTTATCAAATTTTTTTCTAAAATAGCTTCTCCTTTGTTTGTGTTACTTATGAAAAATGCTAAATTTAAGTGGATTGATGCCTGTCAGAAAGCATTCGATAAACTTAAGCATCATTTGTCTACAACTCCTATTTTAAGGGGACCTAATTGGGCACTTCCCTTTCATATATCCTCTGATGCTTCAGATACTGCATTTGGAGATGTCTTGGGACAAGAAGAGAATAATCTTCCTTATGCCATCTATTTCGTTAGTAAGAATATGACCCCTGCTGAGCTTAATTACACAGTTACTGAGAAAGAATTTTTAGCAGTCATTTATGCTATTAATAAATTTCGACATTACATTACTGGTTATCCTACTTTTGTTCATACTGACCACTCGGCTATCAAGTATTTAATGAACAAACCTGTCACAAATGCTCGAGTTACCAGTTGGTTATTGTTACTACAAGAATTTGATATTACAATTGTAGATCGACCAGGTAAAGAAAATGTAGTTGCTGATTTCCTTTCTCGGATAAAAACTAATGATAATACTCCAGTAGATGATTCATTTCCTGAGGAGTACTTTTTTACAGTATTTGCGCACTCACCGTGGTATGTAGACATTGCCAATTATCTAGTTGTAGGGAAGCTACCATCACACCTATCACATCGGGAACAAAGAAAGATCATTCAACAAAGTGCTCGGTATAGCTGGATAAGTGGGTGTCTTTTCCATATAGGACTTGATCAAGAAATCCGAAGATGCATTAGAGAAGATGAGGTTTATGATATATTGAAGGCTTGTCATGATGGCCCTTGTGGAGGGAATTTTGCTGATAGGAGAACAACACATAAAATTCTCAGGATGGGTTATTATTGGCCCTCACTTTTCAAGGATACAAAGAAATATGTCAGGGCCTGTGATAATTGTCAGAGAATGGGTCAACCTAATCATAGAGATGAAATGCCACTAAACCCCCAGGTAATACTTGAACCCTTTGAAAGATGGGCTCTAGACTTTATAGGACCCATCAACCCTCCATCCAACAAAAGAGTTTACGTATTGGTTTGTATCGATTATATGACTAAATGGGTGGAACCTAAGGCACTTATTAGAGCTAATGAAGAATATGTTTTAACCTTTTATTTGAAGAAATCTTCGTTAGGTTTGGAGTGCCTCGAGAACTAGTCATAGATGGAGGACCTCCTTTCAATTTTCATGGTTTTAAAGTTGCGCTTCAAAAATATAATATTAATCATAAAATGACTACACCTTACCACCCCCAAGCTAATGGTCAGGTGTAAAGTACAAATAAAGTCATAGAAGCCATTTTAACAAAAACAGTGAAGGAGAATAGGAAGGATTGGTCTCAAAGGCTGCCTAAAGCATTATGGGATTACAGAACTACCTGGAGGAACACTACAGGCTTTTCACCCTATGAATTGGTCTATGGAAAAAGTGTTGTTTTTCCTGTGGAATTTGAAATCAAAACCTTAAGAACTACTTTAGTTGTTAACCTTGATTTGACTGATGCACAGACAGCTAGGTTGTAGCAGCTTCAGGAATTAGATGAAAAGAGGTTGGATTCCATCCACCAAACAACTATGATTCAACAACAAAGAACTAGGTGGCATGATAAAACTATTAAGCATAAGCAGTTTCAAAAAGGTAATTGGGCTCTATTGTATGATTCCTGATTTGAAATTTTTCAAGGAAAATTGCGAACAAGGTAGCTGGGACCTTACGAGATAGATATTGTTTTTCCCAATGGAACAGTGAGGCTCCTAACAATTGATGATTCTAGAACACCATTGTTAGTGAATGGGTATTGGCTCCGTCCGTACTGGCAACCAATTTCTAAAGAGGATTTTAAGGCCACTTGCATGGAATATTCGCAATATATCTTTTTGGGGGAGCCTGCTGCCCCTCATTGCATTTAATCTCTGCATTATATGTTTCTTTATTAGATTAGATTTCTTAATTAATAATCCCTGTCAAGGGTTGCCATGTTACAATTTATTATTTTGTAGGTCTCAGATTGGGAGGCTGGTTGAAAAGAACAATGGTATTGCAAGCAGGATCGAGTTTCATTTTGGGAAGCATTCTCATCTCACCTCAATTCATAGCTCATTTCCCCACATCACCTCTCAGCAACACTTTCCTATTTTGCTTTACAGCAACATCTCTCTTTATTTTTCCCGTTGCTGAAACACCAACTTTTTCCCTTTTTCCTGTTGCTGAAACACCAACTTTTCCTTTTTTTCTCGTTGCTGAAACACCAATTTTTCTCATTGCTGAAACACCGACTTTTTCCATCTCTCACAAATTTTTCCCATTTTTCCCACAATTGGAACATTAATTCCTCTCAAAAGAATGGATACATATTACCCCCTATTATGAGAATCATTTATTGATCCTTATAACTTTGATCTTTCACTACCGCCTCCTATGTTTATAAAAGCCTTTCATATAAATACCCTCATATTACAAAACCCTTTTTCATAACCATTGGTGATCTATTAGTGACAACATTATATTTTCAAAATATCAATCAAAGGTAAACATGAGGTATGTGTTTTTATGTGTAAATATTAAACTATAGTTAATGAGAAGATTGTGACATGATTACCGAAATCGTCGTACATTCAAACTTATCATTTTAGCCGCAGTTGGGGGAGAAAACTAAAATTTGGCAATCATTTCACAATATGCCAATCACCATCGTTTTTTACCATGATCATGTCCCGTCACCCCATCTTTGTCTTATTATGTCACGACCTTATTTCCAAAACTTACTCTGTTTCAGGTGCGGCAACTTGGCTTTGTACTGTGCATTTTACTAAAGCAAGTAACTATGGGAGGCAACACTATTCGAAATGAACCCGGTTCAACAGCTCTATTGGAATTGCACCCAGAGGTATATCAGATTTTTCAGCAGGCAGGCTGGGTAGATTATTTTCGAAGGCTCCAAGGATTTGATCCTCAGCAAGTCCTTGAATTCGCACGTAATCTATAGGAAGGCTACTCTACCGTTCAAGGAGTCTGAATTCTAGTAATAGAGGATAATATAGCATAGGTTTCAGGTTTACCGACCGCTGGCATTCGATGGTTCAGTCGCAAACACATCATTTTGAACGCACAGTAGGACTTCCTTCTACCAGGAGAGCGGGTCGAGCCTAAAGGCAGGGGTGTTGCACTTCATTCATTACCACTTCCATGGCCGAAGGTTGCCGAATTTGTCAAGCACTATCTCACCTGCGAAGGACGTTACCAGGTAGTTTATCAGCATGATTTTGTCCTGTTGAATCATTTAAGACATGGTCGTCTATTAAATATGCCATATTATCTACTTGGGTGTCTAAAGAATATGTCACATTATTCCATGAATGCGAAGTACCCACTCCTTTCCCTCACTCACCATCATCTTGCTCAGCTTCTAATTCAGAGGGGATTTGCTCAACAGAATCCCCCTCTCCTTAAAAACCCACCTCTAGAACCCCATGAAGACGCTGAAATTCCTCAAGCAGCAGCCGAAAATCCTCAAGAAACTACTGAAGTTCCTCGAGCAGCAGCCGAAAACCCTCAGGAAACTGATGAAAATTCTCAAAAAGTAGCTGAAACCCCCCAATTAAAGGCTAAAAATCCCAATAGACCCCTGGAATCCCTCAGCAAATTGAAAATCCTTCTGCACAACAACCAGGGAGCATCGTTGATCCCCCACCACCCATAGCAGTTAATCTAGTTGACCCCTCCATTGCATCGACCCCACCCCATAATTTCGCTGAATCATCCACCCGCACTGTCCATATCCCCAGTGATGATTCAGATGATAACATTCCCATTGCTAAGCTAAAAGGGAAAAGGCAAGAAAAGGTTGTGCCCCCACCAAAAGGATGAACAAGGGCCTCAATTAAAGAAGCTATCACTTCTGATGACCATCCTACTCCAGACAAAGCTACTCATAAAAGAAAAACCATTGTTCTTCCTACCTTTTTACCTCGAAGACGAATGAGGACGTCTTCTAAAGCACCAATTAAAACCACTACCCTAAATTCCCCGCCTATTATCCTAAAACCCCATACCCCACCACAGTCCCAAGGCCCTAAATCTTTACCTACCTCTCCCTCGAGTACGGAAATGCAAAATGCACAGGATTTACATCATTCCTTTCAGAGAACGTAGCTGTTACACAAGAACCAGCTACTAATTCAGTAGCTGCTCCATAAGAACCAGCTGCTAATCCATCAAAAGTGGATACCCAAGATGATATACAGCATGTAGCTATCCCACAAAAACAGCTACCGACTCAGCAATTTCCACACAAGAACCACCTGTAGATGTCCATGAAATAGATGACCAAGAGGTAGCTGCTCCAACTACTGACTCAACAGTTGCCACACAAGAACCACCGGCTGATGTCCATAAAATTGATGATCAAGATGTAGCTGCCCCACAAGAACTAGCTACTGACTCAACAAGTGTTACATAAGAACCACCTGCTGATGAACAAAATATAGATAATCAGGAACCAGCTACGTAGTCAGCCACTGTCACACAAGAACCATCTGCTGATATGCAAAATTTGGATGTGCAGGATGATATAGCAGTTACAGAATGAGCTGATGATTCAGTAGATGTCAAACAAAAAATACCTGTTGAGGTTGCAAACAATGAAGTTGCTACCGAAAAACAACTCTTCCATAGATTGGAATCGACTACTGAGATTGTGGCTGCTACACAAAGCCCAGTCACCTTGGCTTCCCTTTTACAAGAAAACAAGTTTCTGAAATCAGAGCTCGAGGTTTATAAGCAGGAACTAATAGTGGCAAGGGAAGCCTATGAAAGAGAGCTTAATCTGTATACTTTAGCTCATGCAGCATCTGCAGCCGAGAAAAGTGCAGAGAAAGATCAATATAATGAATACATGTGCAACCAATGTGGTAATATTTATCATCAAGCTGGTTATAAGATAGTCGAAGTCCCATTGCCTGGAGCCACTCCTGCATCGACTCCTGTTATAGTTAAAAAGGAATGCCCTACTGTTACACAAGAACCAGCAAGGCCTTCAAGGATTTTTGAAAAAGAAGAGAAACCACAAGTATCTCGGCCTACTCTGGTTGTTAAAACTGAAAGTCCTGCATCAAGGCCTACAAAGACTATGTTTACCCAGACTAAACCTCGGCATTCAAAGATTGTCTTCACTTAGACCACAAGTGCTCAAGCAGAAATGGATATATGGAAGAAGAAATATGTTATGTCACAGGAAAGGATCTTGCAGGAACATAAATTATCATGGCAAAATCATGTATATGCAAATTGGGAATTGTTGGAGTAGTCTTATGCACAGAACAAGGAAAATAAATAGTTGAAAACTAAATTGTCTTTCATGTTTGATCTGGTTCAAAGACTATTGGCCACCAGGA
Organism: Pinus tabuliformis; assembly: GCA_031772625.1. Taxonomy (NCBI): domain Eukaryota; kingdom Viridiplantae; phylum Streptophyta; class Pinopsida; order Pinales; family Pinaceae; genus Pinus; species Pinus tabuliformis. The sequence goes on along the minus strand of CM062817.1, from coordinate 570,620,536 downwards.
AACCATCCTTTAATTATTCTGTGTTCCTGGCAGAGCGCCTAGCATTCTTCCAAGCAAAGGCAATCAGAGATGGATGATCTCATGAGGTATCTACATCTCAACAGTTTATCAAAACATTCACAAAGGCATCATTCAGTGAACAAAATTTACTTTGTGAACTATACCTCCATAATGAAGCCATGCCTGAGGATAGAAGGCTTAATCTGATTCCTCTAGTTGGGGACATTCAGATTAGAGCCTTTGTCTCCTTCTTGGCCAATCGGCTTACGTGGCAAAATGCCTTCCTTTCAACAAAACACAATGAAGATAATCGCCTTCTGTGGATTTGATCCGAACCACAGAATGTTGTTGTTTTTGTCGCTGAACATCATCGGTTTTTAAGGGAACCAGGAATGACCGAGTATCTGAGAGAATTACAGGCAGCAGTCTTACAGGATTTCCAATATTATGTCAAAGCCAAGGGAGCTCTTGCCTTATAGGCAAACAATCTATTTTGGGAACACTTCCCTAAGGAGAGAAAGGAATATCATCCCTTTAACCCCCTTAATCTTCGAGTAGCAATTTCACGGCTACCTAATTATGTCAAATGCATTCAACAATGTGCTGAAAAGTGGTTAGGATATCATTTTCACTTTCCTCTTCTATGGTTGCCAGTACAACAATATAAGGCTTATTTTAGGTTGCCCAAAACGGAGGAGTTCGTAGCATGGAAGAGACTATAGAATGTCCATGGTTTCAAAGATTTGGTTGATAAGACCTTCTATACTTACTGTCTAAGTAATTTTCACTGTACAGCTCAGTACTCGGACTCAGAATCAGAGTAAAAGTTGCATGAGGACATGCAACCCTTTCAGTTGGGGGGGATGTTAGGACCTCATATTGTCTCTTTTTGACCATACATTTTGTTATAATGTCATCCTTTTTCAACTTATATTTAAAGTCCTTGTTATTGTTTTAACCCAATTATTCCAAAGGTACACAATATCTCTTCTCATCATTATATGTTTAATTATTTTACATATAATTACGCTATCTTAACCATTGAATTGATAATTTCTAAACGGTTAAAGAACAATGTGTAGTCCATGTTGTTGAAACTGCCTGGAGATTGCAAGATTACTTCCACAGTTGCTGAAACAGTAGGAACGATGCGCAAACCTTGTGGCTGAACAGTTGTGATTTGTAGTCTAGATTTGACAGCAACAAAAGAAGATCACCAAAGGAGCTACTACACTGGATGTAACGACCATGATCTGAAGATAGTATTATTGTAACAGCGTTTTGTTGATGGAAAAACTGACTTCCCTATTTTTGTATAAAGGGTTAAAATAGGACTTACAATGTAATCGATTGTAATAGATGTCTCCTCTTTAAAAAGAGGAGACATCTACATTAGAGGGGAGAGGAACAGACTGCAGGGAAAGGCTGAGTTGAAGGAACAAAACTGGAATCTTTTTTTCTGTAACATGACGTATTGATAGATGAATAAAATCTTGTTCTGAACATTTCTTTCTAGTTCTCGTCTCCTGGGGAATCTTGTGAGAAGGACAGGGCTCACCTTCATCACAAGATTCACCCATTATATTTCTACAGTGTGTTAAGTGTGCCTTTTATTCATGCTTTGTTAACAGTATTGTTTACTGAATATCATTTTTTCATTATTGCTGAAACTCTGTTTTCTTTCCAATTGATTGCTGCAGTGTTTATTTTATCCACAATTAATTCATGTGTGTTGCATTGGAAATTGAGTTTAAAGAGTGAGTTGGCACTTGATAATCAGAAACAAGTGCTAAATATTTATGCTCTGGGAATAGGGTCATGTTCTCTGTTACAACATAGCCAGCACTTTCCTTTGCGGATTGATTCTTTAGATTACTCCTTTAATGAAATTAAGCATTCTTTGGTTGCTGTCTGCAATAGATTGTTTTTGTTGTAACTCAGAGTGGAGTTTCAGTTTGTTTAAGCAAGGTGTGACTAGTCTTTACTACAACTTTTATTGCTTCTAAGATTGAGTACATATAGTATGCAGTTGCCTTTGAAATAACAGACTTCCCTGGGTTGACAATTTATGTAGCACTTTGTTGTTTGAATTGATAAGCAATTAAAGTGACTAACAATATGTCTTTTTGTGTTTTGGGGGTTGGAATCCTTAGAATTACCTCTATTTTTGTAGGGTCTACCTTCATTCCATCAGCAGAAATGCAATGTCCAAGCACCATCCCTTCAGTCATCATCATGTCACATTTCTCAGTGCTCAAGGCAACATTAGTCTGTACACATTGCTTTAGCACTTTTTTCCAGATTGACTAATGATGTTTCAAAAGCATATCCATAAGGTGTGAAATCGTCCATGAAGATTTCCAGATAGTCATTCAATAATTTAGAAAAAATTCCCAGTATCACCCTTTGAAAGGTTGTTGGCGCATTACAAAGCCCAAAAGGTAGCACTCTATAAGCGTAGGTTCCCCAAGGACAAGTAAAGGTTGTTTATCCTAGTCTTTAGGGTCATTCTGTATCTGATTGTAGCCATTAAATCCATCCAAAAATGAAAATTATTTCTTTCCGAAGAGAGTATCAAGGACTTGATCTATAAATGGTAATGGAAAATGGTCCTTCTAAGCGGCCTTGTTGATTTGTTTATAATCAACACAGACTCTCCACTTGCCATTCTTTCTAGGAACGATGACAAGCGGTGACACCCACTAACTGTCAGATATTGGATAAATAAAATTAGCACTCAAGAGTTTATGTAGTTCTTCTTTCACCACTTCCTTTAGTGAAGGGTTCATGCGGTGATGTGGCTGTCTGACTGGTTTGTAGCCATCCTTCAAATAAAGACGGTGCGTGCATAGGTTAGGGTGGATCCCTTTCATATCCATATAATCCCATGCAAATGCCTTTTTATACTTCTGTAACGGCTGTTGATTCTGTTCAACAGTCAAATTGGGATTAACATTAAAAAAAATTCCAGATTCAATCTCCATTGGGCTGCTAGTAGTATTTGGATTAGTTCTCATTCATTCAAAATATATATCTTCCACCTCTTCATCCTCATTTGCATTTTTAACAGAAGCAACAGAAAGTGAATTACTAATAAAACCATTAATAACATCATCTTTTATCTCGTATTTGAAATACTAGGCTTTCCCCAGAGTGAGAAGTGGTAGGGGAAGATCTGACTCAGGCTCAAACTCATCCCACCAAGGGTTGTACACATCCACTTTTGGTTTTGGGGGATAAAGATTAAGGTTTTGGGTTGCCTGGCCATCTAAGATCACCATAGATCTTATCCTGTAGCCTATGAATGTGTCTGCAGTGGCCAGCCAAGGTCTCCCTAAGATCAAAGGAAGCCCCCCAAATTGGATTTGGGTTGTAGAATAAGGAAATCAGTCGGATATCTCTAGGAAGCTATCGTAATCACTATATCTTCTAACATCCCCTCGCGTTTAACATGGGACTTGTCTGCCAATTCCAGCACAATAGGAGTGTGACATGTGTCTGAGTCCCTGTAGCCTGAGAGCAATAAAGAGATATTTCATCATTACATTAATGGCAGCCCCAAGATCAATCAATGCATTGGCTATGGGCTGATCATTAATGTAGACGGTGACTATGGGATTTCCTGGATCATGGTACTTAGTAAGGAGAGGCTGAGCATACATTAATTTGGATAACTTTCCCATCACATGTATGGTGGCAGGGTCTTTAGGCTTCCTCCCAGGCTTCTTAATGCACAAATATCTCACTGTCTTAGCATAGATGGGTACTTCTTTAAGGTCTTGCAGGAAGGGAATTCATACATACAAATTTTGCAACTCCCTAAGGAAATCAGATTCAGGCTATGAAGTCATCCTAGGTTCAGCCAATCTCTAAGGGTACGGGGGGTCCTACATGATAACAATTGAATCTTCTGTTACAAGCATTTCAACCTTCCCCGAATTAGTTGTTACAGATGTAAGAGTTCTTCGCGAGTCTGTTGTTACATATGTAACAGCTTCCTTTGTATCATTTGTGTAAGTGTAATAGCTACCTCAGAGCCTCCAACTTCTCCTCTGGATGGTTCATAGTCCTCCTCTGTAATGATAGGGGAGTGATTGGGTTAATTACCGTGCCCGATTGCAATTGTATTTCATTAAGTTCCACGAGGGTAATAAAGTAGGCCTGGAAGGTTGTAGGAGACTCTATGCCCTAAGCTGCTTTATTTTTTGGATTTGGGTTAGGTTGCACAGGTAGTTGGGGTCGCATAGGTGGTGGAGGAGAAGGAGCTTGGAAAGGAGGTAACTGTAGCTGTCGCTGCGTGGGTGATGTCGGAAGAGCTAAAATTTGGGCATTTCCTCTCTAGTTCTAGTTCCAAGGGTATGGTTGGGATTGAGGATATTGAACAAGAAGAGATGGAGACCATTAGTTCTAGGGTGAAGGGAACTGAGCTGAAGGAGGGGTAGAATATTGCCATGGATATGGTTGGCTATTATATGCATTGTTCCATGAATTGAAAGAGGAAAAGTCTTGAGACATACCTGGAGGTCATGGCTGCCATGGCCTCCTTGGTGCGATGAAGTAAGAGGACTGCACCTCTTCGCTTGATTCTCTAAGTGCCTTTAGTCTAGGAAGCTCTGGACACTTCTCTGTTGAATACTCTAGCTCGCAGATGTTACACAGGCTGATGTTATTCAATTCGCATTCCTTGTGAGGATGTTTCTTCTGACAAGTCGGATAGAACACAGCCAGGGGTGTATCAGCTTCTTCTTGTTTCTTTTTTATATTTGTTGTTGTTATCTGGGCCAAGAGGGTGTTGAGGATATCAGTCTTGAAATATTCAAACAAATTTCCAATATCTGCTCTAGTTAGTCCTCCGCCTACAGCTTTTTGTATGTGAACAGAGGCATCCTGAATTGTACTTCTTCCTTTAGATGATCCTCGAGAGCATCGTAGGCAGAGCTTTATATTTTCAGTGAATGGCTCTTGTGATATATCCCCTTTTCCTAATAGGTTCAGGGTGTCAAGTGAGCCAGCCCTCATTCCTCTGATGAATATAGTCTTTAAGATTTCTGGGTCTAAATCATTGTGTTTAAACCTCTACAGATTGTAGTGGAACCGTTCCACATAATCCTCCAGGATTTCTTCCTCCTTCTATGTCATTCTAAATATCTCTTCCCTTAAGTCCTTGGTCCTACAATAGTCTTAGTACTTTGACAAGAACATCTCCTTCATAGCATTTCACGTTGAAATGGAAGCGGGGCCTAATCCCATGAACCATCTCAAGGCTGCTCCTTTTAAGGTAGCAGGAAATAGATTTAGCTTTTGAGCATCTAGTGTATAATCATAAATTCTACATAGGACATCAAACTCAAACATAAATGTATGTAGATATTCCATAGTCATCCCCTGAAAGGATGGTAAGGATGATAGAGGAATTTTTTTCATAGGAGCTTCACCTCCGATATTCTCGATTGGGAACTCAAAGGTGGTGTTAGTGGTATCTATTTTAGCATTGTTATCATTGTTGTCTCCCATGATGGATTCTTCTAACCCTTCCTGTAGCAGATGTTCTTCGAGCTATGTTTGTGATGGCCCTACAGACGTGATTAATGCCTCAGATACCACTAGGGTTGGTTGTTTCACTGCACTACCTGTATCCGGATATTGATAAATCAACAGGTGCTTTTCTACCTCAGGTGTCCGATGTTCCCCCTCAGTTTCCCCTTGACCCTCGGTCCTCAAATTTTGGCTACTAACTTCCCCTTCTTTCTCAAAAATCAAATCCTTTATCTTGGGGGTATGAGTACTAGCCTTAGAACGATACGGTCTCGAGATGGAGGGATTGGAGGTTTCTTCTTTCGCTATGGGAGTAACAGCCTTCTACGGCCTTATTTTCCCTGCATTCCTTTGAGAGTTGGAATATTCTTTTTCTGCCTTGGAGATTAATTCTTGGATAAATGTCTTCCTTCCCAAATCTTTGCCCTTCGTTTCCTTTTTACGACCCGTCATTCCTATAACTTATTAGAGTGGGGGTGATTTCAATGTCTCTATAAGTCCTACAAATGCACACATGGACCCTATGTTCATTAAATCACATTCTAAGTGCCTCGGTCTTCAACAGTGGTGAGCTTGCCCAGGTCTGTTAGAGCAATGCATAGGCTCTTACCTCTCGTCTTACCACCCAATGATTGAAGAGCTGAAGACACCCTAATCATAGCATCAAAATGTCCTAAGTGTCCTAGTGATCACAATGGTGAGCCCACCCCGGTATGTTAGAGTGATGTGCAGGTTATTACCTCTCATCTTACCACCCAAAAACTATGGACTAGGAGCACCCTATATCAAACAAACAACTTGGCTGACTGTATCGTCAACTTGCCATCCCCGGAAACGACACCAAAATGTAGTGTTGTTTTAATCAACTTTAATTGACTCAGACTACAACATTAATTGTCAACCCAGGGTAGGTCTTACTATTTCAATTGAGTTTGCACTGTCTATGCCAATACACTCTAGCCAAGCATAAGAAAATGCAGAAAAACTATAAAAGATGTTGCTGATCTAAATTGTTGAATCAAACCTTGCATGTAGATACAAAAACACTCTACAAAATTAAATCACAACTTGCAACCATTGAATTAAAGGTGCGCCACACAAGAACTAACATTTATTCTAGCTGATTACTATTACTCTGTTGATTAACTTTGTGTAACAACATAAGATAAATAGAAATAGCAGCGAATGCAATCCACGTTTTGTACAGAAACAACGAGAAACCATAAATCAATGAACTAAATTGAAATTTACACTACCTAATCACTGCAATCCATGCCAAAGAGGAGGGCCCTTCCTCCTCAGTAGGGCATAGGAAGAACACAAAAAAGTGATTAACAAATCAGTTGGAAAGTAACAACATCTCTGTGCCAATTAACATCGAATAAGTTCAGGATTACAAAAATAGAGTAATGGTACTCTTCTATATGTTGTCTGCTAATACATAAAAAGTCGAGTCTTTTATAACTATTACAACCTTAAAATTAGAAAGTAGATCAGTCATGAGAATCTCTTGATTCTCATGCTGATCAAAAATAAAGAAGTTACAACTTATTACTAAATAAATATACATCGGTTGAAACTGCTTGAGTCTTATTGCTTAAAATATAAACAATCTTATTGCCAACAGCTGTTATGTGGAATAGCACCCACATTTCTAGCTTTGGTGCAACAACATTGAGCACATGGTGGTTCGAGATGACGCGACATAACTGACGACAGCACTATTGATGTGATGATGGATCCACGTGAGGTGTAACAGCATCTGATGTGTAACAGCAACCTATAATAGCATCTAATGTGTAACAAGAATCTGTAGCATCAACAACCTATAACAACAACAACCTGTAATAGCACTTAGTATATAGCAGCGGTATGTAATAGCACTCATCGTGTAACAACGAACTGTTCTACCCTTTCCTGAAGTTAATCCTTGTTGCATGTCTACCTCATACCTTCATTCGCGTGAGCCAACACCTGAAAAATATGAACTTCCCAAAATACTCCTTCAATGCTCTCCCAATTAGCCACACAAAGGAATAGAGCCTCATATTATTCGGTAAAATACAACAATGTAACATGATAATAAAATGGATTAAAAAGGTAAGAAAATAGAGAGTTTGGTCATATAAGGGCACAAGCTTGGAGGACAGAAAGGTCAAAACAGGGGAAAGAATGTGCAGAAAATAGGTAAAAAACCACACCCAATAGAGCCTACTAGGGATGAAGTGGAAGAATACAGTAGAGGCACAACAGATAAACCAAAGATGATAAATTTGTCCAAGACTTTGAGTTGATAAATGAAGAAAAAATATTTGGACTTGTTGAGTCAATTTTCTAATGTATTTTCCTGGGAATATGAGGACATGAAGGTGTATGATAAGGACATCATACAACACACGATACCAATCAAAGAGGGTCAAAATCCATTCAAATAGAATCTGTGGAGGACAAACCCGGTTCTGCTGCCCTTGATCAAGAATGAGGTAAGAAAATTATTTGATGTTGCCATTAGAGGATGTTTCATATTTTCTATTCAGCTATCTAACTTAGTACTAGTAAAAAAAAATACAAGAGAAATTAGATTGTGTGTCAATTTTAGAAATTTGAATAGGGTGTCACTCAAGGAAAACTATCCATTGCCAAAAATGGATCACATTCTTTAGAAAGTGGTGGGTCCAAGGAGAATGTCACTGCTGGATGGCTTTTCAGGGTATAACAAGATTTTGGTTCCCTCAGAAGACCAAGATAAGACTGCATTCACTACATTCTGGGGGACCTTCAAACATGCCAAGATGTCATTTGGATTGATGAACGAGGGAGCGACATTTCAACGAGCTATGGATAAACCTTTCACGGAGGAGAAGCACAAATTGATATTAATATATCTTAATGATATCACTATCTATTCACAATCAGATGAAGATCATTTTGAGCACTTGAGGGCAGTTCTCGAAAAGTGCAGAAAATATGGAATTTCATTTAATCCCAAAAAAAAATTGTTTGGGTTGGAGGAAGGAAATTTTTTAGGCCATATAATTTCGAAAGATGACATCAAGATTGATATGAACAAATTTCATCCATTCAAAAAATGGATATTCCCAAAAGTGAGAGGGAGATTCATCCTTTTATTAGGAGGACAAATTTTTTAAGGAGGTTTATTCCCAATTTGACAGAAATTTTAAGGAAAATTAGAGACATGTTAAAGAAGGACAGTGAAGTGAAATGGAATGAAGAAAGCAGAAAATATTTTGATGAAGATAAATTTGCATTGTTTTGTGCTCCTATACTTGTTATTTTGTATTATACGCATGATTTTATCATCTTTTCCTTTGCTTCAGAGCATAGTGTTGCTTCTTTTTTAATGCAGAAAAATCAGTAAGTATTAGAACAACCGATTTCATTTTTTAGCAGAACTCTCATAGATGTTGCTCTTAAATATGATATTATGGAAAAATAAGCCTTCGCTCTCATGAAATCTTTAAAGTATTTTTAATTTTATGTTCTGCATTCACATATTATTGCATATGTACCAAGTGTCACAGTCAAAGATATTCTGACTCAGAATGATCCAGATGGGAGGAGGGGTAAGTGGATTGCCTCCATACTTGAGTATGATATCGAAATCAAACCCAAAAGGCTGATTAAAGGACAAGGATTGGCTAGGATGATGGTTGAATCAAATCTACAATCACTTCAATTTAATTTCTTTGTTGCCCTGACAGAAGAAGATGACTCAAGTTCAACTCAACAAGTTTCGGAAAAATATTTTGCCTCCAAGTGGTATGTTGTATGTATTGTAGAATCTAATAGCACCTCTAGGTTTTCCCAAAACCAAAGCTCATTTTCTCAAGTTGAAAGAAGTAAAATTTTGCATCATAGATCAATTTTTGTACTAGAAGGATCCCGACAGAATGTTGTTAAATTGTTTGTTGGAAGATGAAGCTCAAAGGACAATGGAGGAGTTTCACAAAGGGGATTGTGGTGGGCACTTGTTTTGGAAGACCAAAAAAAAAAATTTCCTAAGGTCTGGATTTTATTGGTTGACCTTGTTTGCTGATGTGTATAAGAAGGTTGTTAGTTGTCAGGAATGCCAAATATTTGAAGGAAGGAAGAAATTGCTCCCGCTGCCCCTGAAACCCATAGCAGTTGAGTCACCATTTCAGCAATGGGGACTTGATTTTATTGGTGAAATTCATCCTACTTCATCTAGACAACACAAATGGATACTGAAGGTGACTGATTATTTCACCAAGTGGATCGAGGTAGTCCCAAGCAAACAAGCTACACACATAGTGATTATTCAGTTCTTGGAAGGTAATATTTTGTCCAGATTCGGTTGCCCACAGAAAATTATTACAGATAATGTTATTGCCTTTAGGTCAAAGAAAATGATAGATTTTTGTCATAAGTACAATATTGTTTGAGGCCACTCCACAACCTATTACCCCCAAGGTAATGGTTTAGCTTAATCATCCAATAAGAGCTTAGTCAACATTATTAAGAAAATGATGCAGGAGAACAAGAGAAATTGGCATAAGAAATTGGTACATGCATTGTGGGCAGACCGTGTGAGTACCAAAAATTCAATAGGCATGTCTCCATTTCAGTTAGTTTATGGAACAAATGCAGTCTTTCCTTCCTCGTTGGGAGTTCCGGTCATGAAATTATTGCAGAAGGTTGAGGTAGAGCTTAATGATATGCAATGAAGAATTAGTCAAATGATTCAACTTCAACATTCAAGAGAAGAGGTGTTTAGGAGCACACAGCTGATACAAGACCAAATCAAAATAATTTATGAAAGAAGGACTAAAGCAGCCAATTTTCGAATAGGATATTTGGTACTGAAGTGGGATATGAGAAATGAAGAGAAGGGGAAGCACCAAAAGTTTAAAAATCTATCAAAAGGGCCTTTTATGATTACTGCATTCCATGGGAAAAACGCTTATTTGCTTGAAGATTTGTTCGATGAGCTAGTTGGAGCAGGGCCTGTGAATGGTAGGCTGCTGAAACATTTTCTTGTTTAATGTCACAATTGATTCACCATTTCATTGTATATATCATTTTACTTTTGAATAATGCAAGTGTGGGTAGTCAATGTTGGGATTTGAAGCCCGAAGTGAAGGCCCTAAGATCCCAGCATTATGCTACCATATATAAGTTAGTCAGTTGAGTAGGTCCTGTCAGTCAATAGTCATTTATTTTTTATTTTGTTAATCATACTTTTAGTCATATTTTCAATTTAGATTTGACTATGTTTCCCAATGGACAGGCTACTAGTCTGTATTTTTGTTCTTGGCATCTCACTAGGAGGATGCCATTCCCATTGGAGCCAATGTTAGGGTCAATAATTTTCATTTATCGAATGTATTTTGAATTTTTTTATTTTCAGTTTGAATAAGTCGAATTTATAATCATTGTCGTTGTCATAAGTTCGAAAGTCACTGTCCAACATCGCCATGAGTTTAGTCATCAAGTGGTCCAGTCAAAGCATGAAACAATATCGAATCATTGGGAGTCATGGTTACAATTTTTTGAATAGTCAAGTCATGGGGTATGTGTCAGTTATGTGTCTGTCAGAAAGTTATCTTGAGTTCATTACAATTGAAGTTCTGCTGCTCAAGAAAAATGGTCTTTTTAAAATATCCTATTTATTTTCCCCTTTCTAATCTACCCTTGTTTCCCTAATTCCATAACCTATATCTCCCAATCTCCCATTTTTCATTCATAAATCCCTTTCCCTGTCCCATATTCATTAGTCATATGAATTTTATTTTCCCCATCCCATCCTAAACCTATTCCCTCAAAAGACCATGATTACATACTATACATGACATAACCCATATATTCCCCCCACTATCTAAGAAATGTATCTACCCAAGTGTTCTAATGATTCCCATGCACAAATCATCATATCACCCCAAATGGAGCACCTTATCACATCATGCTATATGAAAAAATAGGTGCCAATTCAAATCAAACAAAATGACCGACATATCTCTTGCACAATGTCTACATTGTTGAGTTTAAGCTAGTTAACTATCATGGTTGAAGACTAAGAATTGATTTGTAGTTAACGCGGTGATTGAGGATAGAGTTACAACCAACACAAAGTCATTTGTTGTGCACTAGTGCTACGCTATCATCATTGAACACACCACTACGCAGTTGTTGTGAAACATCCTTCCAAAGCCAGATAGCCTTGACACAACTTGGTTTTCATTTTCTAGAGGTAGGGTCTTAACACTCATATCCTAATTTTTGTAAATGAGTCGAAATAAGGGTTAAATAATTCATGATTAGCCTCTTGTTTAAGAGTCACTGTGCATGCCCTGTGCCACGTAGATTTTATTTTAAAATTGAAATTGAGGTTTTTTTAAATGAATGGTGATAGATGTCATATGTTGAGTTGGTCTTGGTAAAGGTTTGTAGGGTTGTGTAATTTGCCAACAGTCTTTGAAGGTGTTAGTACGCCCTTGTCCTCACTGCGCAACGTGTCTATGAAACACACCCTATTGTCATTGCTATCCAAAAAATAGAGTCTTCTATTGTTGTTGTAGTCCACATAGCTTTCCATGAAGGTCCAAGAGAGCTTTCCCTATGTACATAGGTAGATGGCTCCCACTGCAAGCAAAAAGGGAGGGGAAATTGTACGAGTAGAGCCAAAATTCTAGCCCTAGTCAACTCTAATCCAGCGATTAGGGTAGAATTTGAAAACGCAAGTTGTATCCCCTTCTGTGAGAAAATCCAAGCAGCAGGTCACCATGTGCAGTTGGCTAGTTTGTTTGCCTTGAACCTCAAGGAAGGCAAAGTAAAGCTAGGAGACCTGGAGATGGTTATTTCAGAGAGATTTATTGTTGATGCCACAGGTATCCCTACAGATGGAGAGAAATGGTTCAAGGGAGATGATTTAAATGTTTCATTCTTCAAAGAGTTTGTTAAGCCACAATTTAAGAATAAATTTGATACAACTTTCCCTAGCACATACCTTCAGAATCATCATAGCCAGCTACTCAAAGTTATACAGAGGTATTTCACTTGTGAGGGTAGGTTCAAAAAGTTTATCAGTATCATCTTAGACTCTTGGTACATTTCACAACTAAATATACTATGAACCTGTTAGCGCTTGAAATTTCACCTCAGGCTGAGAAAGGTAAACCTCAAGGCTACATCAAACCATTTAACCTCGTAGCTAGCCCTACGGGGCAGGAGAAGTCTCTCTCCGGTCAATCTCGGCAGATCTTCAATGGGATGAGATGACCAACAAGGCAACACTGATATTAGGCTAGTAAACTGATTAAAAAGGTTGATTTGGGGTTTTTTGGGTTTTTGGTGGCAAATTGAGGAATTGCAATTTTGGGTGCGGGGATTGGACACAGTTTCTACAGGGGGTTCTTTGGGGCGAGGTAGGAGACCGTATTGATGCCTTTGATTGAGGTGAGTGGATGGAAAAGACCTGTGAGGGGCTAAGGAGAGCAAATAATACTTTGAATTCTCTTTAAACCGTAGAAAACATAGAAATTAAACAAATTTAAAAGCAGAGCATGGCAAGCATGAATTCTTACTTTAACACTTCATTTGTTTAATATGCAGAAGGAAAGAAAGGAGATGAATCACATAACACACTTACAAGAACATTAAGAAGCACTCCATAAATACATGAAACCACAAGAATCCCAAAAAGGACTGCAAAACCCTGGTCTTCCTTAGCCAAAAATTGCAGAGATACAGTGAAATAATACAATGATAGCTTCTCCCTCAAGAGTCCAACCTTCCAACTGTGTGTTGCGCTGCTCAAGGTAGGTGATGGTCCATTGTGCACCCTCTAGTCTCCTCTGTACCTCAACCTCTGACACTGATGCTTGGTCATCACTCTGCTCATATGTTTTGGTTTCTGACATGTTTGAGGAGCAGAGTGGACAAAATGTACTGTTGTTTCTACTTGTAAAAGTGTTGAACTCTATGCTGTTTCAAGGGGACAATGACATGAGGGAAATGTTAGGGGAGGGACCTCTTGCACAAGGAATTGGGAATATATGAATAACAGGGAATTTAGGGAATACATTGCAAACAAATATTTGCATATATACAGGCATACATGTACATAACAAGGATATAGGGAATCATTTACAAAATCACTGCATATAGGAATACATGTATAAACAGTGAACATAAGGGAATACATGTATGTAACAAGGGGACATTTGGAAACTTATTTACAAAACCTTTCACATATTCGCCAAGAAATTTTTATGTTTATAGCATGCATATGGTGAAGCAAGAGTAGGGTTTGAGTTTTTGATGTTTTGGGAGGGGGAAAGGGTTTGCAATTATTTACAACATAGCATGGGGAAAATAGATATGAATGCAAATATGAGTAAAAAGGGAAGGAGGGAAACAATTTACCAAGGGGAATACCTTGAAACAACACAAACCCTAGCACATTTACACATTAACAATGCAGCCATATAGTGTCTTTTCACTTGCATGATTTGAGGTTAAAACACAAGCATGAGGGCTTACATTCATAACCAACCACCAAAATGATGTGTAGAGAGCCTACCTTGAACAAATTTAACAACTTGTGGTTCCTTGGCAGCTCACTGGCAAATTTCTGTGGAGAAATCCCCAACGGGTCGCGCGCCCCTGACGGGTCGCGCCAGTGTAATTTTTGCACTGGCAGAGGGTGCCTGACGGGTCGCGCGCCTCTGACGGGTCGCGCGCCTTTCAGGAGGCTTTTGGAGGCCTTCCCAGTGTCAAAATTAGGTTTAATATAGCTCGTTGGAAAGGGCTTTGAGTCTACTTTCCAACCCAACTGGAATTTTTCAATTTGGAGTTGATTTGTCCTGTCAAAAGTCAAATATACCAAGACTGGTCAAAAAGTGCCAAATGAGGTTGCCTGAAGGAAGAGTGCTGTTGCAGTCAACTTTTGAATGCCTTCCTCAACCCCAAATTGAGCTCATGATAGCTCATTGGAAATATATTTGTGTCTAGTTATCATTTTTCCCATCAATAAAATCATTTGGCCAACCAAGCTAGGAGAAAACTTGATTTTCCCAAGGTCACTTCAGAGGTGTCTTTGATTCTCCTAAGGCAAAGATTTTCTTGACATTTCTCTCAAACCATGACACCTGTGTAAAAATTGAAGGAGTTTTTTCTTCCCTGGCATGTTGTGAGAAAACACCTCTCTCAGTTTTTCAAAATTCATCTCTGATTGCTCTGAAATATTGTTTGAGTGAAACTTATCCCGATGTGTGGAACAAGGAATTTTGTCGAAATGGAGCAAAATGAAGGGGATAGGGGGCTTCTAAATTCTTGGGGAAATTTTTGGGAGTGGGGAAGGATGTTAGGAAGTAGGGTAAAGTGGAATATCAGAGATTGAGCGAGGGGAAGGGGTCCAAAATGGCAAAACATAGGCCAAACCTAGAAAATTGTCAGGTTGTAACTAGAAACTAGGGTTTGTGCAAAAATGAGGAATTTGGCGGATCTAAGGGATGGGAAGTGTTTGATAAGGTAATTTAAGGATAGGGAAAGGTGTATGAACATCAGGAAACAAGTTTTGCCGGTGATTTGACCGTCCAAGAGAAATTGGCTTTCAAAACCCTAGGAGAGGGAAATGAGCTTGCCTAGGCGCAACTGAAGCATGAATAAGGTGTAAAATGACTCATTTGACACTGACATGATAATGAAAACCCTATGAATGATGATAGGCTCAGCTGAATGATGACATGTACTGACATTTGGGCAAACCCTAGACCTAATGCCTAGTGATCAAATTTTGCTTGAAAACTCTTTGAAATGACAAAATTTGACCTTGACACTTCAAAATCACTTTGTAAGAGCACGTTTGATCACTGGAGGAAGTCTGGAAAGACTGACACTAACATTGGCTCCAATGGGGATGGTAGCTTCTTGGAGGTGCCAAGAACCTTAGACCTCTGGGAGAGCAGACCAGTGCCTTCATCCATTAAGGCAATGGAGTCAAAAACTCAAGCTGAAATGCATGACTGAAAAATGATGACTTGATAACACAAATTGACTCTCACTCAACTAAAAACTGACTCAACACTTAAACACAACCGACAAACTGAAAATGATGCTCAAAGGGGAGCTTATTCATCACAACCTACTCTAACAGTTTCATACATCACCTGATCAAGTGAAATGAAATAACCAATGTAACCAAGCAAGTATCCAATCTGCTGTTCGAATTCTCCACAATTTCTCGCTTATGACCAACAAGAGAGAACTAATAAAATGCAACTCCCATGACGACTTAGAAACAGATCCGTAGAATGATATGAATTCTATATCCACCTCCAAAAACACTGCATAAGGATCTTGAAATTCAAGCACACTGGAACTTAGCTCATCGAATGGATTACTTCTCTTTTCCTCATACCATGAATGCAAACTTTGATCTGAGCCTTGTGATGAGACCTCTGCTGAAAATGACAAAGAAACCGGCTGCCGGATCAAATTCATATCAGCACGTGTTTCAAGCTCATATGTAGTCAATGGAGAAAGACTTTGACTGTAAACCTCATCCAAAACATCAGCTATTGGATCATGAAAAACGTGAAAAGACTGTTGTAATGTATCCATTGAAAATGCATGACATCCTTCTAGCTGTTCATCTTGTTCTTGAGAGATTTTATGAGGATTCTGCCTTATAAACTGAAATGCTTCGAAACAAAAGGGTATAGAATCTTCCTGCATCATCAAATCATGTATTTCGGCTGCCATACCTTCATCTGTAATCTACCCTTCAAGTTCATTTGGTGGCTGCAAATCTGATGCTACAGGCTGCTCAAGAATTTTGTTATCTGTCTCATCCTCAACATTAACACTGAGAGATTGCTGATTTGTTATAGGCTGTTCATTTGAATATTTACTATGCAATCTACCCTTCAAAAACTGAAATGATTCAAAACAGAATGGTACGGAGTCACCTTGAATCATTAAATCATGTGTGTCCACTTCCAAGTCTTCAGCTGCAACTTGACAATCAATGGCTTTCGAGGGTTGCAAATCTGAACATGAGAAGTCTTGAACAAAATTTTCATTGCTCTCAAGATGATTCAAATCAAGACTTGTTGACATTTGATTTCTGATTGCATGGTAGTTATCTCTGATGAACTGAAACGAATCAAAACAAAAAGACAAAGATCCTTCACTTACTTCGATCTTTGCTGCACTTTCCTCGTCAATGTCATAGCTGATATGTGATGGCTGAACATTGTATTCAAGCTGCTGAAAATGAACTTTCTCCTCCCACAAACTAGCTGCTGATTTGTGTGTAAGATTAGCTTCTGTTTGGAGAACATAATCATCATCATACTCATCAAACTGTGGCAAATCATCATCAAACATACACATCATATCAACAGCTCTCTCTTCTTCACAATGATCTATAAAACAATCACTATGACAACTAGGATCAGAAACAAAATGTTTTGAATCAACAACTTGTTCTTCTTCAATCAGCGCGCCATGATCTTGAACATCATAAGCATTTCTTGTGGTGACCTTGTCCATCATATTTTCCACGGCACTTACCAAAATGTCAAGCTTCACCTCTAGAGATGTTGATTCTTCCGGATCTATGTTTTTCATCTTTTCTTCCTTCAACCTTGCCTGTCGGATCAACAGATGAGCTTCTACATTTACTGCATTGTTTTGCATCTCATGAAGTGTTGCAATATCCCTTTCTCTCAGCTGAAACTCCATCTCCAGATCAAAGGCACCCGGATAGTGCAAGAGAGCAGATCTAGAAGAAGGTCTTATATCAACTGGCATCGAATAATAAACTTGGTTAAATCTGGCTGAAAACTGTTGTACTGTCTCCCCTGGCAATCTTTTTAGCTGGTTATACTCTTCTACAATCAAGAAAAGGTTCTGCACGATCATCCACCTGTCGAGAAAAACTTTGACAAACTGCTGGAAATCTGAAATGCTTGCATCAGGCATGGCTTTGAACCAACTCTTCACTTTGGCTTGCAAAGAAAGAGCAAAAATCCTTATACTCACATCCTCTTCATCAACTTCAAAAAGATCTAGAAAATTCTCAAAATTCTGCACATGTTGCTCAGCGTTGACATTCTTACATTCACCGTCAAACCTCGGCAAGTATAGATCATAATTTTTGGGGAAAGCATGGAGGACAGAAGGTAAAACAAGAGGTTTATACCGATCTGGAATTTTACAAGGTGTAGGGGTATGTACAGCAGGTATAGGTCCATCACAAAAATTAGAAGAAAGGTCTTGATCAAGCTCAAAGGCAGGCAAATCTTTGGTATTCACAATCTTCAAAGGGAAAGAATCAACTGCAGGCCGAGGATCTCTTCTCAAATACATTATACTTTGCAAAGCCTTCTTGACATTCTTGGGAAAAGAGAAGAAATAATTTATGACAAAGAACAAAATGTCTTGGATGAAATTCCAACTTGAATACCTGGTCTGTCCATGTTGTCCTTTCATGTTTCTGCTGGTCGGGATCATCCTTCAGTGGAGTCTTTGGATCTGATCTCAAAAATGATTTAGAGTCGCCAGGTGAATGATTTCAGCCTTTCAAGTGTCTGATCGGTGTCCACCATCAACCATCAGATCTGAACTTGATACATGTACTGGGGTGAAATGCAAATGAAGTGCTGTATTCACAAGCTCACGAAGATTGACTGAAGCAGCGTTTATCTACTTCCGCTAATGCAAAGAAAAAGCGTTTCGAAGGCTACCTGGCATAACTTCAGGCTCCGTCTAAGACTTATGAAACAAACACATCAATCCGAAAACAAGTTTGTTCTCCCCAGTATGGTCGCCAGTATGTTAGCGCTTGAAATTTCACCTCAGGCTGAGAAAGGTAAACCTCAAGGCTACATCAAACCATTTAACCTCGTAGCTAGCCCTACGGGGCAGGAGAAGGCTCTCTCCGGTCAATCTCGGCAGATATTCAATGGGATGAGATGACCAACAAGGTAACACTGATATTAGGCTAGTAAACTGATTAAAAAGGTTTATTTGGGGTTTTTTGGGTTTTTGGTGGCAAATTGAGGAATTGCAATTTTGGGTGCGGGGATTGGACACAGTTTCTGCAGGGGGTTCTTTGGGGCGAGGTAGGAGACTGTATTGATGCCTTTGATTGAGGTGAGTGGATGGAAAAGACCAGTGAGGAGCTAAGGAGAGCAAATAATACTTTGAATTCTCCTTAAACAGTAGAAAACATAGAAATTAAACAAATTTAAAAGCAGAGCATGGCAAGCATGAATTCTTACTTTAACACTTCATTTGTTTAATATGCAGAAGGAAAGAAAGGAGATGAATCACATAACACACTTACAAGAACATTAAGAAGCACTCCATCAATACATGAAACCACAAGAATCCAAAAAAGGACTGCAAAACCCTGGTCTTCCTTAGCCAAAAATTGCAGAGATACAATGAAATAATACAATGATAGCTTCTCCCTCAAGAGTCCAACCTTCCAACTGTGTGTTGCGCTGCTCAAGGTAGGTGATGGTCCATTGTGCACCCTCTAGTCTCCTCTGTACCTCAACCTCTAACACTGATGCTTGGTCATCACTCTGCTCATATGTTTTGGTTTCTGACATGTTTGAGGAGCAGAGTGGACAAAATGTACTGCTGTTTCTGCTTGTAAAAGTGTTGAACTCTATGTTGTTTCAAGGGGACAATGACATGAGGGAAATGTTAGGGGAGGGACCTCTTGCACAAGGAATTGCGAATATATGAATAACAGGGAATTTAGGGAATACATTGCAAACAAATATTTGCATATATACAGGCATACATGTACATAACAAGGATATAGGGAATCATTTACAAAATCACTGCATATAGGAATACATGTATAAACAGTGACCATAAGGGAATACATGTATGTAACAAGGGTACATTTGGAAACTTATTTACAAAACCTTTCACATATTCGCCAAGAAATTTTTATGTTTATAGCATGCATATGGTGAAGCAAGAGTAGGGTTTGAGTTTTTGATGCTTTGGGAGGGGGAAAGGGTTTGCAATTATTTACAACATAGCATGGGGAAAATAGATATGAATGCAAATATGAGTAAAAAGGGAAGGAGGGAAACAATTTACCAAGGGGAATACCTTGAAACAACGCAAACCCTAGCACATTTAAACATTAACAATGCAGCCATATAGTGTCTTTTCACTTGCATGATTTGAGGTTAAAACACAAGCATGAGGGCTTACATTCATAACCAACCACCAAAATGATGTGTAGAGAACCTACCTTGAACAAATTTAACAACTTGTGGTTCCTTGGCAGCTCATTGGAAAAGTTCTGTTGAGAAATCCCCAACGGGTCGCGCCAGTGTAATTTTTGCACTGGCAGAGGGTGCCTGACGGGTCGCGCGCCTCTGGCGGGTTGCGTGCCTTTCAGGAGGCTTTTGGAGGCCTTCTCAATGTCAAAATCAGGTTTAGGATAGCTATTTGCAAAGGTCTTTGAGTCTACTTTCCAGCCCAACTAGAAATTTTCAATTTGGAGTTGATTTGACCTGTCAAAAATCAAATCTCCCAAGACTGGTCAAAAAGTGCCAAATGAGGCTGCCTGAAGGAAGAGTGTTGTTGCAGTCAACTTTTGGATGCCTTCCTCAACCCAAAATTGAGCTCATGATAGCTCATTAGAAAGCTCTTTGTGTCTAGTTATCATTGTATCCATCAAGAAAATCATTTGGCCAACCAAGCTAGGAGAAAACTTGATTTTCCCATGGTCACTTCAGAGGTGTCTTTGATTCTCCTGAGGCAACGATTTTCTTGACATTTCTCTCAAACCATGACACCTGTGTAAAAAGTGAAGTAGGTTTTTCTTCCTTGGCATATTTTGAGAAAACACCTCTCTCAGTTTTGCAAAATTCATCTCTGATTTCTCTGAAACATTGTTTGAGTGAAACTTATCCCGATGTGTGGAGCAAGGAATTTTGTCGAAATAGAGCGAAATGAAGGGGATAGGGGGCTTCTAAATTCTTGGGGAAATGTTTGGGAGTGGGGAGGGATGTTAGGAAGCAGGGAAAAGTGGAATCTCAGAGATTGAGTGAGGGGAAGGGGTCCAAAAGGGCAAAACACAGGCCAAACCTAGAAAATTGCCAGGTTGTAGCTAGAAACTAGGGTTTGTGCAAAAATGAGGAATTTGGCAGATCTAAGGGATGGGAAGTGTTTTATAAGGTACTTTAAGGAGAGGGGAAGGTGTATGAACATCAAGAAACAAGTTTTTCCGGTTATTTGACCGTCCAAGAGAAATTGGCTTTCAAAACCCAAGGAGAGGGAAATGAGCTTGCCTAGGCGCAACTGAAGCATGAATAAGGTGTAAAATGAATCATTCGACACTGACATGATAATGAAAACCCTATGAATGATGATAGGCTCAGCTGAATGATGACATGGACTGACATTTGGGCAAACCCTAGACCTAATGCCTAGTGATCAAATTTTGCTTGAAAACTCTTTGAAATGACAAAATTTGACCTTGACACTTCAAAATCACTTTGTAAGAGCACGTTTGATCACTGGAGGAAGGCTGGAAAGACTGACACTAACAGAACCTACCCTACTATTTTTTTAAGAGCCTAGGGAGGATGGCAGAGAAAGTGCAAGATAAGAAAGATAGTCACATGTCTAGTTTATTTCATTTCTCTTTGATAAATATTTTGGTCATGTATGAACTTGAAAAGAAGAAAGTTTCATGGAAAATTTTTTTGTCAAGTCTAGGTTTATTGCCTCAAGCAGATATTTCACCCATGGAGGTTTGTGAAGATAAAGAAGAGCCAAAAGATGAACCAGTAGCCGAGACAATAGTGAAGGAAGTAGGTCAGAGAAAGAAAGAAAGCAAAAAGCCAAGCACAAAAGAAAAGAAGAAGGTTCAAGCACCAGAGGTTCATGTGGCAGAAGTTCCAACAGCAAAGGTTCAGTTGATAGAGTTGAAAGCAGAAGAGACAGTTCAAGATGCACAGTTCTTATTGAGACCTAGAACTAGGTCAAAGGCCAAGTAGATTTTTGAGGAGCCAACTCCTCAACCAGTTGATGTTCTTCTAGAAGCTAAGCAAGAGGAAGATGCAAAAGAGATTGAAACAACCTAGATAGAGGAAGAAGACCCAAATATTGCTAAGATGAAGGATGCACTTGCAAAATCACAGCTTAAGATAGCCTTTTTAAAGAGACAAAACCAAGAGCTTAGAGAGACAACCTTACAAGCAGCTCAGCCAAAGGAGGAAGCAAAAGAATACACTAATCCTACTACACAGGATAAGGGTAAATAGGTTATAGATGTTGAGAAGTTGGAGGAACCCCAAGTGAAACCTAGAAGGCCTGTAACTAGGGCATCAAAATTTCAGCAAGGGTGGGTGCAGCAGATGAAGCAAATAGCCCAATCACCTGATAGACCAGATTTTGATCAATGGAGGGAGTATCACAGGTATCTGGAAGAGCTTGAGGATTGTCAAGACAATGAAAACTACAAGAAAGTTGTTAACCAGTTACTTGTGGATTGTAACAAAGAATTGATTGATGCCTCCAAGATAATTGTTGGGCACGGGATCCCCCAAGGGCAGTTTTGGGGCTTAGAGCCCAGATTTTGGTCCAAATTTGTAATTGTAATGTAAAGACTCTGCATTTTGTGGGTGTAGAGCATGTAGTTGTAAAAGAGTCATAGGGTTGTCCGCCCTTATTTTGATAATGTAATGTTAGTTGTAGAAGATCTACCCATGGTCCGCAGACCATGGGATTGTATCAATAGAGCAAAGCTCTAAGTACTTAAGGCATCACAGAATTTCTAAGGAATGATGATGTATGCGAGATAGAACTGAAGTGTAAAGTCTAGTTTTGGGTCATAGCATAGGAAGAGGATCTGCAGCTGAGTGTGCGAAGGCCTAGTAGTTCGCAGCTAAGTGCGCAGACCCCTACAGCTGAGAGTGCAGGATGAGTCGAGTATGTAATCATCTGGAAGTACTAATAAAGAGAATTTTCTATTAATTCTACATATTTATTTCTTGTTTTATGCGTCTATTATATTGGGTATGAATTTCACTTCTAATACTTATATGATGCACAAATTTCTATAACTGTATTGGTTAAGTGAACGCAAGTTAGAATATCTATTTACGTGAAGATAATTAAGATATGTTAATAAGATAAGTAATATACTCAGTCTAATTTGGGAAACATCACAGTTCGCTACCCTAGCGGAGTGAAAGCATCTCATCCCCTGGTTAGGGCTGCGCAAAAACCAATTGTAACACTTCACATAGGTACTGAAGAGCGAAATAGAGCGCGAAGTGACTTGCATGAAGGCAAGGTATGGTTGCAATAAACTGACATCACAACCATCTCAAGGGTGCAGAAACTTGGTTCCAGCGTCCCCCCATACTACTTCGGGTGAGACTTCAATCTGCGCTCCGCGAGCTGATGCTGAAAGGGCTAGTAGTGTAGGGATTTGTTTGGCTACTTAACTCTGAACCTAGGTCAAGCCCCTATAAGCCAACAAATGGTTCTGTTTCCAGGACCAAAATCTGCATAGAGATGTGTGGTTTCGTATCACTGGGATCCAACTAAGAAAGAAATTGAAGGTTGGTTGGATAGAAGAATTCGCGAGTTCGCAACACAAGAGAATAGAAACCCACAACTATCAAAAGAAGAGTGGTTAGACAACTACCTGTATACAGAGATTCACGAAATCTTGTTCGCGTCCTTCCCTACTGAGCTATACGAGTGGATTACGAAGCTAGCAGATAGCCAAGGAAGGTGGAATCTTGATGGTCCTATTGTGTGGACCCCAAAGCTAGTGCGGAGATTAGAAGCATCAAAGGATAAGATCATGCACACCGTCGATCATTGGCTCGATCATATTATAGTAGGATTTGTTACTGAGTTCATGGTCGACACCTTAGTTAGCTATAGCAAGGTAGAGCAACGCTTTCTCAAAGGACTGTGAGGTAAGTACGTAAAGTCTTTTAATACTTGGATTAAAATGTTGTTGTGTGAAAGAGGGTTATGCAGTTACCTTGATGTTCGGGGCTACGCGAAGTGGAAAGGTTTATAGGAGCGAAGGAAATAAGGGTCCAGAAAATAGCCCCTTGATTTCACCTCCGTGAGGGGATGAGGAAGAGCTCGTGAAGGTCTCTCCAAGGAGTGCTATTCATCTTATAAGACAAAGAATTATGTGAATCCCACCTCCACCCACACCACCACCGGATTCATCGCCATCACCTCCATCTTCACCCATACCACCTCCACCACCACCGCAATTCAGTATGGCAAACACAGTGAAGTTGCCTATGTTAAAAGGTTTGGGAAATGAAGATCTGGACCAATTCTGGTTCATTGTAAGGGCTGTATGGGAAGTGCAAGGTGTTACAGATGACCATATAAAGAAAGCGATGCTGGTTAGTGCCCTGTAGGATCGTGTGCTGACCTGGTATATTAAGTACTCCAACGATAACCCAAATGCGAGAGTCACAGATATCCAAACAGCGCTAAATAGAGAATTTAGCAGGCCTAAATATGAAGCGCAGTCGACATGGGATTTAAAGAGATCATGATGCTACCATGTGAGACTCCTTGGGAACTAGATCAGAGGCTGAAATGTATGATTCGCAAAGAAAATATGAATCTGATAGATGGAGAACATTGCAAGTGGTTTGTAGCTTTGCTACTTCCACATTTAAGGAGTGTGTTATCGTAGCAAAAGATAACAACTCAGGCAGAGTCCTTAGAGATCGCTATGAGGCTACATGAGACCCCGATGCAGGATCCTAACCTAGGAGTTCAGCAGATCCATGTGCAACTGAAGAATCTCTGCCTTGAGATGCAGATTTTGAAACAGGATAGGACGGTTCGACCAAAAGTGCGTGAAGAAGTGTGGTGCGTAAAATGCAAGAGTCAGGGTCATGATAAAGACCACTACCTGATTTTTATGAATTACCTTGTAGGAGGAGGACAGATGCCTCTAAGGCTAGAATCTCAATAGGACCTAGCGTGGCACTTGCTTTGTGGTGTGTGATCTACCAAATCGCTGGAAAACATGCCACAGACAATTGCCACTTGTTACAAAAGTATACGCAAACTTCGCAACAATTGTTCTGCAACTTTTGTAGGTCGGTGGGACATGACAAGCGTACTTGTAGAAGCTATGAATTGATGATGGATAGAAATCCAAACATAGATCCTTGACTAGAATGGAGGAATGGCACAGATAGGATTTCAAGGGCACAGACGAGGCCGAGGTGAAGGAGGACTTGGTAGAGGTCATGGAAAGTTGATTTGGTATAATTGCGGAGGGCGAGGACACTATGCCCATGATTGCACAAATTCAACGCGTCCATCATGCAAGTATTGCACGTTGTTTTATCATGAGACAGAATATTGTCCTACGCTGATAGCTAGGATGCATGACAAAGGAATGCTACCCCCTCTCCTGACTAGAACCTGTAGATGATGAGGTCTGAGCCGCGCGAGGAATATCTGAACATAAATATTGTGGTCCGAAGTGGAATCGTGATGGGAGATGACAAGGGGAACAACTGAAAGATAGTACCTGGGTTAACAAAGCCCCAGCGAAATAAGTTGAGTTTGATTTAGAGTGTGCTCAGGAAACCTTAATGGAAGCTAAGAAAAGCTTTTTTGAGGCCTCCACATCAGGGAGCAAAGATTAGCCTGAGTTGGAAATGGATCCCTCCATGCTTACAACTTTCTTGGAAACCTGTATGAAGTTACTGCACAACAATAAGGCTATGAAAGGACTATAGGAGCTCATTAACAGATGCATTGGGATTGTGCCAGGAGAACTGCACATAATCCAGAAGATCAGAAAGCATAAGACAAGGACAGGTTGTGAAATGAGACTCACCATGCAGATCAGAGAATATGAGATGGACCAAGTCATTCTAGATTTGGGATCAAATGCGAATGTTTTACTGAAACAAACATGGGAGCGAATGGGGAGACCTGCGCTGCAATGGTCTCCGATTTAGGTGAGAATGGAAAATCAATAGAAAATAATACCTATGGGACGATTATAGGGAATAACTGTGGATATTGAGGGAGTGAGTGCACTGGCAGATTTCGAAGTAATAGATATTGTTGATGACAGCAATCCCTACCCCACACTCTTGGGAATTGACTAGGCCACTGATATGAATGGGGTAATTAATCTAGAGAAGCAAAAAATGATCTTTGAAAAGAAATCACTACGCGTAATTATACCCCTAGACCCTGGTGAAGGATCGCGCTATACGAAGTTGGTTCGTGACTATGAAAGTGATGATGATCTGGACTGCATCTACAAGATAACAGCGTGAGACCAAGACTAGGTGAATCCCACCGTAGATGGATGGATTACATGGGAGCGCGAGAGTTCCTGCACTTCGGATTTTGATGAAGAAGTAGAACGATGGAAGAATCCATTACACGAAGTAACTATGTTGAATTGTAATATGATGACAAGGTCGCTGCACTGCATGTCGACAGAAGTAAGAGATCTACCTACTTATGATGGTCTAAATGAGGTAGATACCATTTTGGATGCATTCGAAAAGGAGGTGCTAGAAAATCAACGCTTCCATGCCTTGGATTGGGTATTGCACACTATGCCTGCAAGATGGTGCGGTACACATAAACGAAGCTTTGATGATTGGCGTGAATGTAGGAGAATGATGCAAGTAAGATTTGGGAAGCCTAAGGTGCAACTGACAGAAAAGTATGATGGGCAGGATGATCCGTGCATGCATCTTGCCAGCTAGACGTAGGCCTATGGAGAAAATCCCTAACCTGCGCGGAGGCATATGTACTCCATGCTAAAATACCTGGTCAATAAGCATGTGTTGGGGGGACGAACTTGCAGATGGCTCTTAATGTTGGGAGGACATTATGAAGGAAGAGAAACCACGCAGAATATTCTACGCATAGGGTTGTGGTGGCCAACCCTTCATCAGGACTCAAAATCATATTGCAAGGCATGCGATGTATGTCAAAGAACAAGTAGGCCATCGCAGAGGGACGAGATGACTTTGAATCCACAAATGGCATTGCAACCTTTCAAAAAATGGGCAATAGATTTTGTAGGACCCATCAAACCTCAAGGAAAGACAGGCGCGATGTATATTATCACTGCGATGGGGTATCAGACTCATTGGGTAGAAGCGCAACTAGTGAAGGATTGCACGGGCATGACTGCCACGAAGTTTCTATTTGAACATGTACTAACGCAATTTGGGTGTCCGAAGATCTTGATGAGTGATTGTGGTACACACTTCCTGAACAAAACGATCAGTGGGCTTATGGAAGAGTTTCGTGTGTATCATTAGAAGAGCACACCATATCACCCACAGGCTAATAGGATAGTAGAATCATTCAAAAAAGTATTGGAAATAGCGCTAACCAAGGTATGCAATGCGCAGTGCAGTGATTGAGACCTACGCATCCCTGCAGTGTTATGGGCTTATTAGATGACATGCAAGAAACTGACGGGACAAACACCTTTTAGGCTTGTCTATGGAGTGGAAGCCATAATGCCTATGGAATACATCGTTCCTAGTCTGTGCATAGCAGTTCTCACAAGTATGACAGATTGTGGAGCTCTAGAGAAGAGGCTCGCGCAGCTAGAAGAGCTCGAAGAAGAACAATTTTTAGCAAGATTTCACGAGCAGGTCCAAAAGCAACGCGAAAAGGCATGGCATGACCGACACATCAAGTTGCGCACATTCAAGGTAAACAATCTAGTTTTGTTCTATGATAGTAAGTTTGAAAAATTCCCAGGGAAATTCAGAATGCACGGGTTAGGGCCGTATGTTATTAAGGAGATTACCGATGGTGGCGCGGTACAGTTGGTAAAGTTGAAAGGAGAACCCTTCCCAAGAAAAGTGAATGGCAGTCATTTGAAGCCATACACAGGTGGCTTAGCCACTTGACTAGCTGAACGAAGCGTAGTCTTAGTGCTCCACATAGCTAAAAGGAGGTACGGGACTATAAACTACTCTGCCCAGGAACTAGGCGATGTTAGGACTGCGTATAGTAGCGAAGTGTCATAGGGTCCGCGACAGCGCAAATACAATTGTGTTGGTGCACAGATCTACCTTAAAGTGACTATTACAGTCACTATTCACAATGTGATGCTTGGTTTGAGGACAAATGGAGTGGGCGGCAGGCATTTAAGGCAAACTTTATGTGCTAGATTCTTGAAAATTTTCCGCCAATCTAGCATTAATGGATCGAATATGGGGGGAATGGTTGAATTCAAATTCGAAAGGTGCTATAAATTACAAGTGGTTGTCCAGTAAACAACACTTGGCAATTTGAGAACTGAGTTGTTGCACTATCAAGTGTTTATGGACCTATCGAGCTTTGAGGCTTTGAGAGCAAGTTCAATTTTTGAAACCCTTCCAAAGGAGACGCGGGACTGTCTAACTAGACTGATGTCGACACCCACAGAGGCCACGCAATAAATTGCGGAAGTAGAAGCCACAGAGAGTGCCAGAATAATTGTTGAGGTCCCTAAATTACCTCGCACGCCGAGACCTAAGAAGGAAAAGCAGGTCATGGTACTGGTGTGCATCTCGCCCCGAAATCCATTGAGGACCAAGCTCACATTGGAGGAAGAGGGCAAGGCCATTAATTTGGAGGCCGAGGAGGAGGAAGAGTTTGAAGAAATCTTGGTGGAGGAGGAGGATGCAGAGATGGAAGTCGAAACCTAGGACACAGACACTATCACTGGGCTGCCTACATATGTTCCTCCGTGAAAGGGTAAAGCCAAGGTACCCAAGGATATAGATGAGAGCAAGAGCTCTCTAAAAACTCTGTTGCTCCCAGATGATATTGTGTTTGAAGAAGCACACTTGGGATGGGTTCTCATGTTGAAATTTGAATATTGGGATCTTGCGGACCATGAGAAGTTCCCACATATAGTGACCACATAGCTAATGCGCCAAAAGACAGATGCACTGGCTGGAATGATAGAGTTGGAACCATGAAAGTGGCTCAGAGATGTTGAGAAAGTAGGGTTTCTAAACCAGATCTAGGTGCCGCATTACCACCATGCCCTAGTGACATTTTTTGTCATCAGGCAACTGCTCTGCTTGGTGCATGAGGGGTGTTTATGGCTGGAGGAGCCCATCCCCATCATGGACCATCTGATTCACCGAATCACACGGCTACCTTGCATAGGGGAGGACCAAAAAAACAATTTAGAGGGAAAAAGTGATGACTTGGCCATTGCAGAGGCCATGAAAAAGAAATTTAAGTTGGAGAAGCAGAAGAGAGGGTATGCCATCTCTAGAATCAAAAACCCTACAGTTAAGGTCACAATACAAATATTGGCAAGAAAAGTGATGCGAAAATGTCGTGCGGATGAGGTGCCCGTGCCAGTAGTTACACTAGTGGCGCAGTGCATAGAAGGGGTCCAATTCAACTGGGAAAACTATATATGTGGTGAGTTCCTTGCGAACTATTGCGAGGCACAGGAGCAAGGTAAAACATTTCATTATGCATGGCTCCTATTGTCGATAGTACTGGTGGCATGGGAGTTGCCTGAATATAGCCAGTTCCCATCGATCGCATAGGACATTTCAGAGGCAACGAAGTATGCTTTGCTATGGGAAACCAGGGATGCACAAAGAATAATGGAGAGCAATATATTTGGTTGCTCATGGAGATGAAGATTAGGATGGGCATCAATCGCAAGCCATGGTTATTGCCCACAGTCTACAATAGTTTGTAGAGCTTTACAAAATTCAAAGAAGACTTCCACCATGTCTTCATCAGGGCACGGAAGGACCCTATGAAGACGTGGCATGAGTTACCATACTTAGCAACCGATGATGTAATTTTCACGGTCCTTGAGTCTTGGCTGCCAAAGTGGCACACTCCAACTGACTCTGTGGTGGAATCAAAGAAGTCCACCATGCAGTGGAAGAGGGAAGAGACAAAACTGTGGATGGTGCAGCTGACAGAAAAGCGCAGGAAAGAAGAAGCAGCGGCTAAGGTCCAAGCGGTGCGCAATGTTGTGCTATTAGCGGAGCAGTAGAAAATAGTAGAAGGAGAGCAAGAAGGACATAAGTCACCTTTGCCAAAACTAGAGATCGATATAAAACATGGTGGCGCAGACCCACAGACGATGTCCACCCAGCTAAAACATCTACGACCACGAGAGTAGGTAGGGCCGCGAAAGAAAACAAAGGCCTCGAAGACATCTTTCGACCCTATCACCCTTACCAAAGGGGATCTACATGATATCGGTGAAACGGTGAGGGATGTCACTGTGGAGGCCATCCAGGAGTTTGAGGAGCAACACCAGTTGGTATTGAGGGCTCTCTGGACACAGATACAGGAGTTGCAGGTGTGCACTCCACAGGCTGTCACAGTGTTAACCAACCTCGCAGTCGGCACTTTCGTGACCAAGGAAATGTTGCACGCCAGGATGACCAACACAATAGTGCTGCCAGATGGAGCACTCATTACAGAGAAGGAGGTCGACATGCCTATGGTCAGTAGATTGAAAGGGGTCAGGTTAAACATGGCTACGCTCCCTCGAGAGATGCTCTATCTTTTGTAGGATGGAGTCACCGCAGAACTTTAGGCCAGGGAGAGTTGCGCTATATAGGTAATGAGTGAGAAGTGCATCAACATTGAGTATTTGATCCTGTACTGCAACGAGGCCATGGAGCAGAACAAACAGATAGTGCAAGTTGTGGAGGAAGCCTGCCAGATGGTCACAGAGTTGGCCATCCCAACAAAGGAACTGGTGTAGGCACGTGTCCGAAAGTTAGCAACAGGGGTGTGCGATGCCAGAGCTAAAATGGCCAGGGTTCAGCTGGAGCTGAACCTTCGGATAGAAAAATTACAGTTGAAGGCACAACCTTCAACTCCACCAAAGGTTAAGGAACAACGTGCCACCACGATCACAACAGCAATGGCGGCGGTTGACAGTGCAGTGGCAAACTCCATGAAGCTGTTAGAACAATTATTCGAGGTCCACACCACCTTGCAGGAGGACACAAACATAGAGTGCCTAGAGACAGAGGCACGCAAGCTACATCAGAGATACAATGAGGTACAAGGGACTATGCAAACGGTTGCCCTTACATAGAGGCTTGCAAGGATGCCGCAGGCAAAGGTACTCAAGGAGCAGGTGGATTTCGCTTGGCATAAAGAGGCAATTTTGAAAGCACGCCTACAACCATGGATCGATGAGACGTATACCATTATAGCATCCATTGAAGCAAAGCTCATGTAGCTGCAAGAAACTTACGAAAGGATTCAAGGCAGAAGTTCAATGACAATAGTCACCGAACCACGCGTAGAGGAATTTCAGCAGGTAGTCGCTTAGTGTGCTACCAAACTTGCAGTGATCCAATCAAAGTTGGGAGGTCTTCGCACAAAGATATCCGCACCTACAAAGTGACTCGAGAGCAAGTCACGATTTTTGTGTTGGGGTCCTATTGGGTGCGGGATCCCCCAAGGCAGTTTTGGGGCTTAGAGCCCAAATTTTGGTCTAAGTTTGTAATTCCAATGTAAAGACTCCGCATTTTGTGAGAGCGGAGTGCGTAGTTGTAAAAGAGTCATAGGTTTGTCTGCCCTTATTTTGATAATGTAATGTTGTCTTCTAAAGATCTACCCATGGTTCTCGGACCATGGGATTGTATAAATAAAGCGAAGCTGTAAGTAGTTAAGGCATCACAGTATGTCTAAGGAATGATGATGTATGCGAGATAGATCTAAAGTGTAAAGTCTAGTTTTGGGTCATAACGTAGGAAGAGGCTCTGCAGCTGTGTGCACAGAGGCCTAGTAGTCTACTGCTGAGTGCGTGGACCCCTACAGTTGAGTGTGCAAGGCGAGTCGATTCTATAATCATCTGGAAGTATTAATAAAGAGAAGTTTCTATCAATTCTACATCTTTATTTCTTGTTTTATGAATTTGTTATATTGGGTATGAATTTCACTTCTAATACTTATATGATGCACGAATGTGTATAACTGTATTGGTTAACTGAATGTAAGTTATAATATTTGTTCACGTGAAGATAATTAAGATCTGTTAATAAGATAATTATGACACTCAGTCTAATTTGGGAAACATCACAGTTCACTGCCCTAGCGGCGCGAAAGCATCTCAGCCCCTGGTTAGGGCTGCGCGAAAACCAATTGTAACACTTCGCGAAGGTACTAAACGGCGGAACAGAGCACGAAGTGACCTACATGAAGGCAAGGTATAGTTGGAATAAACCGACCTCACAACCATCTCAAGGGTGTGGAAACATGGTTCCAGCATCCCCACATTGTGCTTCGGGTGAGACTTCAGTCTGCGTTTCGCAGGCTGATGCCGAAAGGGCCAGTAGTGTAAGGATTTGTTTGGCTACTTAACTCTAAACCTCGTTTAGGCCCCCATAAGCCAACAATAATGGACAGATGCAAGACATTTGTCAAATGGTCTTTCTCTATAAGGAGACAAGCAAAGAATTTGTATGGAAGGAACTTGGTGTTGAAGAGAAGGTTGAGGCTTATGAAACAAAAGTTGGCAAAAGCTTGGAGGTTGGTGAGGAAATATAGACAAGCTGCTGAAGTGCCTCCACCTGGTAATGTGCCTAGGCCAAGGCCTAAACCATAGCTAGAGTCAAATCCATCTCAGCCAGCATTGATCAGATAAGATGATACTCCATCCAAAGGCATTGAGATCAAGTCATCCCCCAACAAGCCTTCAGCCAGTAAAATAAAGAGGAGGTAATTGTTTGTTTGTTGAATGTACAAATTTTGATGATTGATGGAGACTGTCAGTGTTGTGTAGTAGAATCCTTTTAGTTTTTGCAAAGGCTGCATGTGTCATTTTTTGTCATTTTGAATGTTGGATTGGGTAGTCTAAGAGTGTTGATTATATAACTGGACCATTTTGTGAATTTTGGGGTGGGAAAGGAGGTATAAGCACAATTTGAAATCTTTCTACACAACATTGCGCAACTGCTACACATAGTTTTGTGTGGAGTATTGAGGATGCCACGTGTGAGGGGAAGAATGGTAGAATGTGTTGTTGTGCCAGAAGCTTGTTCATTGCCTAGTCACCAGCCAGATGTCTGCTAGTACATGGAAAATCATGCCAACATGTCATGCTACACAGTTACTGTGCAACACAGATTTGGTAGCTGAGTGATGTTTCCTTTTTTCTTTTGTTTCTAAAATCATGGTTATGATGATTAGGATAATATTTTCATGGATTAGAATGGTGTCTAGATAGGATAGCATGATAAGAGCTAAGTTAGTTTTTGTATTTTTCTACTAAAAAAAATCTGAAGATATTTTTAAGAACTTGCTACTTTTGTGATCATTTCGACCCATCTCATGGATAACACATTCATTGTATCTAGTCATGGGAGTTTTGAGGAATTAAGGTTATTTAATTCCAAATGATACAAGATAGAATGGGTTGGATGGTGTGGTGAACTGATTTTGAATATGCTTGTGTGCACTATGATTTATATTTTCAGTAACAAAATGCTTCATCCATAGGTTTGTCAATGATTACTTAGAGATTGTTTTGGTATATCCTTTCGAATTTATTCCTCTCTAGGGTATTTGTTAGCTTAAATTTTTCCTCAGTTCTTCTTAAAGGTATAATTGAAACAACTTTGCTAGAATTCACCATGCATTTTCTAGTTTAGATGTGACTTAATGTTTCAAAAGCAAATAAAATGTGTTATTCCTTTATCTTCTATATTTCTTCTTAATACTCGGTCGTTTGAGATGCAGTAACATAATTTTAATATGTGCTGTCATATGTGGATGAGTGTTGTTATATGTTTATTTCCCACTGTACTATAATTTTTTCCTATTCGGAAAATGTGCTAGATAGGCCTTTATCTTTTTTATTGGTTTGTTATGATGAGCTATTAACTCTCATGATCACATGCATTAGTATGTCTAGATCCTTCACTAATTTCCAAAAAAACAAATTCTAAATTTTTTTTCTCATATCTGGTCTCTATCAAATTGTGTGTTTTAAAGTCTATAATCTTTAGGTTTTTCTAGTGAGGGAGCCCCATTCGGCTAGAAAAGACCAATTTCAAGTCCAAAGTGGTCTGGTGGTTACCTCTAAATTTCCTTCCTACGACCAAAAGAAATTATAGAGTGCTAGTAGGAACCTAAAATTTCATAGCTTGGAAGGATAGGATGGAATTTTTTCTCGATGATAATGGTGTGCTAGAGTACACCAAAAATGACATTCCATACCAGCAGTATCGGATGCACGACAGTTAGCCCAGTGGAAGAAGGATACCATAAAAGCCAAGAGGATCATCATGGAGGGTGTGGGAGACCATATAGTCTTGAATTTACATGGAAAAGAGACTCCCTTTGCTATGTAGAATACCCTCACTTAGTTATTCAAAAATGGTAGTGGTTCCATGAAATTGGAATTGAGGGACAATATGAGAAACATCGACATGCATAAACATGAAACTATTCCACATTACCTCTCCAGATTCACTTAGTGTCAAGATGAGCTTAGAGAAGTTGGATAAAATATACCCTCTTCAAAGCTAGTGAGCCTATCTCTCTTAGGCCTTCCAAAATCCTGGCACAACTACTAGGACTTTGTGAATGGAAGGGACAAATTCCCAAACTAGGAGAGACTTTGGTCTCATTTAGTGCAGGAAGAAATTCATAGGAACACTAGAGATGGAGTAAAATCCAAATCTGAGTGTTGGACACCTAATCCACTAAGGGTTGGTGTGATGGAATGTGAATAGTCGAAGGGAGTCCTAGATACCTTGGAATATGAAACCAAGGGTCATATGCATGTAATATAAATGTATATATTTGTCAATATAAATGTACTTCACAGTTTTGTCATTCATATTTTGTTCACATTCCATGTGTGTTTAACATGGTATCATATTTGTAGGATATTTCCTACCCTCATCCAATTTAAGCCACTGGTTTTGTGGCCTCTTTGTGCATGATAATTCTATTATTAGTGTTGAATTTAATGAATGTTTCATTAGTTAAATTCTAGCTACATTCTCTTCCATTTCTGTCATAGTAACTCCTCTGTTCTTTGTCTACGCTTTAGGATTTCAGGCACCAGCATGGGATCTTCCATCACCTATCACTTAGGCTCTCCTTTTCACCTGAGTTTTGTGCAATTCTCTATGCATTGAACGATGCACCACTCTACCAATTGAATGTTGCACCACTCCTCCATACCACTGTCCAGTTCACACCACTGCAATACCACTCTGATTTTCTCCATGCGATGTTGGCTCCAGATCACCCTCCATATAATGCTCCCATGCCATATATTACATACCACTCATATGAACATTGTATTATTATTGTGGTATTATTTCAACTCCACACTACCTCCATAATCCTCCTCCTAGTCCAAATGCTTAAGCTCCAAACTTATTCCATTTTCAGAAGTTTGCTAGACTCATTAGTTTACACCTTTTCAACTAGAATGTCTATCCATGCACATACATTTTCTAAATATCTACCTCAGTTATTAATGGACCAACATCTACTGCTTCACTCTCAGCCGTTGATTTCTCTTTTCCTTTCTCCGTTAAAGCTAAAATTTGTTCCCTAAGTTCCATCTCATGATCACGTAGCTCTCTAGTTTTTTCAAAGTCCTCACTTCAAACAACTTCATTATTTTATTTTGTAATATATTTGAGTTCTTTGTTAAGTTCTTTATCCTCTTCAAGAAGTTGTGCATGGTGTAAGGCATACTTGAGAACCAGCCTCATCAATAAGATCAATTGCTTTGTCAGGAAGGAAACGATCACTGATATATTAATATGATGACTTTGCAGCAGCCACCAAAGTCTCATCAGTATAAATAATCTTGTAATGAATCTCATATCGCTCATATAAACCTTTCAGTATTTGTATCATATCATCAACAGTTGGCTCTGACACTTGTACTAGCTGGAATTTCCTCTCTAGCATTGGGTCCTTCTCAATGTGTTTCTTGTATTCATCCAAGGTGGTGGCTCCAATACATTGAAGTTCACCTCGTGCAAGAGATGGTTTTAGAATATTGGTTGCATCAATTGCACCTTATGTTACACATCCTCCAATCAAAGTATGAACTTCGTCTATGAAGAATATAATCTCATACACTCTGTTTGATTTCCTCCATCAATTTCTTCAATATTTCTTCAAAATTTCCATGATACTTGGTACCAGCAACAAGTAACCCCATATCTAAGGTGATGACCTTTTTACCCTCGATTGTCTCTGGAACATCTCCTAAAGCTATTCATTGCATAATTCCCTCAACAATAGTAGTTTTTCCTACACCAGGCTCACCAATAAGACAAGGATTATTTTTTGTACAACATCCCAGTATTTGAGTAACACGTTCTTTTTGTGGCTACCTTCCAACCACTTGATCAAGCTTTCCCTCATCTACCAGTTTTGTCAATTTCATTCCATATTCCTCAAGAGTCGGCATCTTGTTGTTGTTGCTACCGCCTCCAACTCCAACACCAACAGTTTATGTACTTTCTCCAACCATCTGAATTACCTATGTACGAATATTGTCAAGCTCAGCTCCAATATTCTCAAGCACACAAGCTGCAACACCTTCACCTTCGCGCAACAATCCTAAAAGAAAATGCTCAGATCCTATGTTGTTATGTCCAAGTTGTCGAGCTTCCTCAAGTGAAAGAAGTGTTTTAAATGATCAAATGAGCACATGTATACGTTGAGTTTTGGTGGGCCATAAGGTATATAGTGGTATATGTTGAAATTTGGCCTTAATGGTTGCTCCAAAGCCTACCATCAAGGCTTCATATTATTTGTAGAAGAAGATATTGCATAATTGCTAGTGATAGAATTAAAGCTCACACTCTTTATTTTCCAGCTGTTAAGAAAAATGGCTAAGCTTGAAAGAATATTAGAGTTATTGAGAACTCTAATCGTATCCACTACTGACAGCACAATCAAAATTAGTAAATACATTATTGCTGACATTCAAAAATGTATACAAAATGCACAAGAGAAGATAGAATTTTTGCATCTTGAATCTTAGCTTTAGCAAGAAGAATTACAGCGGTGGAGTCATCATTCTAAACCTGTTTCTGTTCAAAACATTGAAACAGACTCCCATCAACAACAAGAATATAAAGTTGAGGTTCATCCACATTTAGTGCCTAGTTCAAGAGCAGATTTGCATGCAGATACAATAGTTCGATATGCACTTCCCAAGCCCATCATCAGACCTTGGGAAGAGCTTGTCCATAACAAATATAGAACCGGTCTTGGATATGACAAGGATGTGTCCTTTCATATTCTGTACTATTCCAAGCCAATGTGATTTCAAAGTGTTGTATTTATTCACGACGGTTCATCTTCACCTATTCCTCCTTCTCTACAATAGTATATTGTGAAATTCCAACATTGTGACAAAGTTGGCCATGTAAATGATCGTTGTTTTGATCTTCATCCATGTGAGCATTATGGTCAGAATAATTATCATTCAAACAAATGCTTCAGAAACAAGCTTCCTACAAGAACAAATATTCATCTTGGATGGATCGCTTCTTGGCAATAGGCTTTAATAGCCAAGAAGATATTTTAGCAATATGTTAGAATCCATTCTAGAATATTAAAAATTCTTGCAGTTGAGTTTTCTCCATATTCTCACCTTGTATCTGACATGGGGACAAGTGATGGTAATATACAAGCTTCAAATCCACATCAAGCGAGCCTAAGCCACAACCTTCCATACCATATTTAGAGTTGTAGCCAGAGAAAGAGATGCCCTTGAGCATGCCTTTGGTTAGTGGTTAGCCTTAAACCATCTATGTGGGGTTTAGGCCTCCCTTTTTAGGTTGTGATTCTCCCTCTTCAATGAATTGGGGACACTTCCTCTAGTGAAATACTTCAACTTCTTGCCAGTTTTGGAAGAGTTGCGAGAACTGCACTAAGCGTTCCAATGTTAGTGGTTATCCTCAAACCACCCTTATACCAACATTTTAGAGAGCACATTTATCCTAGTGCTTCCATGCATATTTTTGCACATTTTTTAGTACATCTCTCTTCTCGGACTCATACATACCCCTTCGGATTAAGGGGGGAATTTTGAACACCTAATCCACTAAGGTTGGTGTGATGGAAGGTGAGTAGTCTAAGGGAGTCTAAGAGACCTTCGAATATGAAACTAAGGGTCATATGAATGTAATACAAATTTCATATGAATACAATTTTTCCTTGGTTGCAAAGGGAAAGAAGAACCAAAGAAAGACATAGTCTAGCCAAAACAATGGAAAAAGGACCTAAGCAAGGTAAAATGTTTTCACTACCATGAATTTAGGCACTATGCATGTGTCTGCATAGGAAGTCTAACAAGAAGCCTTCATGAGGAGCAGGTGATGAGGCTCATTAATAGGTATATCATAAGGGTCACAGTTCCATCCTCCAGATTTAAAATCATCTCTTTCTTACATTTATTTACAAATTTTTTTATATTATGCTTAGTGTGAGGAGCAAAAGATGTGTTTTTATGTCATGTCACCTAATATTTATTAAATGTAGGAATTGGAGAAATTTTGAGATAATTTGAGTGCAAGAGCTCGAAGTAGACAACAAGGAGAGATTCTAGGATTTTTCCCACCTCCTTAACTCCTCCAATCATTCAACAATCACCACTCTATCTCTCATCAATTCAAGGTCATTAGTAGCCAAGTAGGTCGAGGTCATTGGCAGCCAATCCAGTGCAGTTCAAGGAAGATCTAGACCCACCTTTCTTAAGTTTGGGAGACAAACATCTATATTTTATAGGAATTTGTTGGTAGCTACCCTTTTGTATAAATAAACATGCTAAGGAACTCATTGCGATTCAGATTTTTTTTGGAGCTAAGAGGCTATTGACCTCAAGCACTTGTGATTGATATTTTTGTGATGTATTTTCCATTTTTGAAATGATAATGAAATGTTTCATTTTGATCCATCACTGAGTTAGTCCAAAGGGCTGAAGCTCTCGGGTTTGGGCCCAACCCAGTAGATTAGGTCCCTCTTATGTGTTTATACTTCTTTTAGCTTAGAATGTTTGATTAATTGTTTCATTTTAGTAGAGTATAGTTCCTCTAAAAGTATGTGATTGTGGCCTCTATCTCATCTCTCTTATGGGTGCATGATTAGAGGAGTCCACCATCACAGCCCAAAAACAATGTGTGATTTCTTGTTTATGATTTCTTGGAAAATTATAAATTTGTTATATTTCTTTACATGTCATTGATGTAGCTTAGAAGTTAATTCATTGCATAGATCAAGTTCTTAGCATCAGTTAGATAGTTTCCAAATTCAACTCATCTTTTCCACCATTGATTGTAATATTTTGCAAATGAAAATAAGAACAGGTGCATGTGATGTTGCAGGACTGTTGGATCTGTAGGCAAGGGATCTTTTCACCACCTCCATCCAGGACTTATCCACTCTCTTTTGATGAATTCCAACCAATGTTCTTGATCTCTGTTTTTAGGTCACTATGAGCAACCCTCTCAATCTAGAGTTGGCCTTCCTGAAGTGTTGGGCTTGGCTAGGGGTGTTGGTCACCTTCCATACATTTCCCACAACTTTCATCCATCTTTCCATCACTTTATCCCATCATACTTACACTCCAAACCCTCTCAGAATACTTCCTGTAGCATTTCAGGACTCCTTGTAGTAGTACAGGAATCCTATTGCAACTTCCTGTATCACACCTGTAGCAACTTGTTTTGCCACTGTTTTGACATGAAATGCCAGTGTATCTTAGTATAGGAATAGGTTAACGCCCCGAATTTGGACTCCATGATCAGAGGTACCACCTAGGTCATTCCCTCCATTCCTTTTCCTTTATTGCAAGAGAAAATAACATTAGTTTCTTCATTACAGATTTGGAAATTAGGACATTACTTAATCTGCAAGTGTGAAATAGATAAATGATGCATGAATTCTTGAATTGTGAATTGGTAGAATAATATTTTGTTTTCAAGTGAATTTGATAGCTAGATGGTTGATTGCAATTAGTGTAGATTTCCTTTCCATAGTTAGCATAATTCTTGTGTCCTCTCATGGATTGATTTAGTAGCATTTACAAGTTATATTTGAACAACATTTACTTTTTATGCACTAGGACTAGCTTTTGAATCATGCTTTCAGTAGTTAATCTTCTCTAGTTCAGTAGAAGAATATTTTGGAGCCCTAATGATCAAGTGACCTCGCTGAGGGTGGCATGCGTAGAATTCCATCTACTATGTATATAACACTGTCACCTCAAAGTTTGTATGAACCTCAGGTTGAAAAACAAAGTTGAGGAGCCTCTGGGATTTGCAACACTCTTGGTGCAATACCAGGGCTCACCACTTTTTTTCACCCTTATCAAGGAGGTGCCTAAGTAGATGTTATTTTTTATTTTCTTTTTGTTTTGCATTTGGTTTTGAAAATATTATATAAAAGAATAAAAAAAATTCTTTCATGCCTCATAGGAGTAGAGACACTCTAGGAAAATTCTTTCCAAACACCCCTACACCATCAAAAAGTAACCTTCACTCTTCTTCAGTGATTGTCAACTTCCCTCTCTGACTACAGGGGAGTTAGAAGACCCCTTAGGTGAAAAACGTGAGATCTTTGAAGAACCTATTGGGGAAGAAGAACAACCTATTCCACATACCCACACCATGGATAAAAACATGAATGAGGAGGTTTTCCCTATGAGAGAAACTAATGGAGATGCTAGAATGAAAAATATAAGCCCTACTTCCATTCCTCACTTCCATGGCTTAACCTCTGAGGACCCTGACACTTTTATGTTTGAGTTTACTATTTTCTGTAAGACTTATGACTATACCTGTAATGGCCAGAAGATGAAGTTGTTACCATCTACCGTTAAGGACGCAACCTTGCGCTAGTTCATGGGTCTACTTGGGGATATCATCACTGCCTGGGCTCAAATGCAGAAATCCTTTAAAAACAAGTACAATGACTATTGTAGGTCCAAAGAAACCAAAGAGGAAATATTTAAAATGACTCTTGGACCTAATGAATCCCTAGAAGACTATGAGGAAATATTCCAGCTCAGTTATAGGAGGGCTAGATGCACCCTTGATCCTGAATCACTCAAATTTGTCCTTCTCCGAGGAATCAGGGAGGACATGCTGGAAGCTATCAACATGTTGTCTGGAGAAGAAATATATTAGCTACCCTATGCAGATGTCAAAACAATGCTCAAAAACCATTCTAGGGTTGCTAGGAAGGAGGGTAGGCCTAATCAATCTTTGGTCAGTTCCTCTCCATCCACATCATCCATCAAGAATGAAATTGGAAACATGTTGGAGGACTTTAAAAGTGAAATTTTGCATACCTTTTCTCTACAAATAGATGCCATGCAAATCAAGAGGAGACAAGAGGAAGCAAAGAGGGCCTTAGATATATTTTTCCCTAAATGAACTAGAAGGCACCCCAGAAATTAATGTCCATTAAATGTTATAGAGGTATGTTCAGTCTGTGAGGAAAACTGTGGGATAGATAAGTGCCCTTATTTTCCTGATTGAAAGTTGTATACCAAGGGGCAGAAGGTGGCATTGAGGAACTCTATTTCCTCAATCAAAGGAGGCCTCAAGGACCTCAGCCATACCAGAAGGGCATGCAAGGTGCATCCTACTCTTATTACCATCCCAACCATAATGCATCCTTGCCACCTTGGTACTTTTCCATTCATCCATGATGGTCCACACCTCCTTCTTGGCCTTATGCACTCGAGTATCCTCCCCAACCTATCAATCAACCATTTCATCTATATGATTCTCCACATCCTCAATGGAATAACCCATCACAAGGGTGGAGGCCTCAACTCAACCAACCTACTCCTTTACTACCTCCACCTCCATCTCAAACTCATCTCACTCATCATGCTACACCTAAGCAACCTCATATGCCTGCTCAACCCAATATGAACCTATTGTGTTGTTCAACAACCCCCCCCCCCATTTATTGATTTAATATTTAATATTCTATTAATAAATGGCGACCCTTTAATAAAAGCCTTCCAAGAAAAATTTATCACTTAGGCTCTTTATTTTTAAATTTTTATAAATAAATTAAGATATCAAGTCGAATCCCTTTAACACTAGCAAATCTCACTTTTATCGCATATAGCAGGACCAAGTGTGTCAAAGGTTAACTAACAACCAAAATCCATGAATTGTGATGGAAGGGATCACCACATTTAACTTAGGATATCCTTAGACTCTTCATTCAAAGCTAAGGCTTAAGGTATTCGTTGAAAAATGAAGCACTTATCGCAATCGCATATCAACTTTCACAAAAGACGCAACTCACAAATCCTGTCATAATATGAGAAATGTGATATTGTGGTAGGGTGAGGCAATACTTATCACATTGCGGCACTTTACTTAAAAGACAATCTTGTGAACTATAAAATTTTGTGAAGTGCGATAGAACCCTGACCCAATAAAAACAAATGTTATAAACTACAAGTTAAGTCTGGCGCTTAGTAAAAAGGCACTTTATGAAATAATTATTCATTTAGGAAAAATACGCTCTAAACAATGAAAAGTATGCTTCTCACCTCGCATACCGCAAAAATCTAAACAACTCTGGAAAAAAACATAACCGAAAATGCGATAGTATGATTTATGATATTGTGATAATATTATCACAATCTCATAATTGGCATTTTCGCACTTTAAACTTGCCAACTTAAAGTTTTCTCTTTCCTGTTTGCGATGTGGTAGTTTAAATGGGTAGTAAAGGCAATGATAAAAGAGCTTAGTGGGTAGTTAATAAGTCTAATGGCATTTATGTTAAGAGAAGCTCGACGTGATATGATATATTTTCATCTGCATTTTAAATAAAAGCTCCTTTCTTGTCACCTTTTGAGGTTAACTGTATCATTTAATTCTCACCGTCATTCTCACTTGTGTTTATTTTATAACTTCCATTTGCTCCATTTCAGGAAACCACAGCAAAAAAAATCATTAGAAAGAACGGAGAAGATGGGAAAGGTGACTGCATCTAAGAAATCAGACATGGTACCACTTTTCTCGGATACCACATGTAGCAAGGACAGCGGAAACATGACATGGGAAGCCATGTATAACCTATTAGAAGAAGAGCAGCCCAGGCCACTGGTAGCAAAGGCTATGGCTGATGCCTAGGAATCATCTAGTGCCTCCTATTTTGAGACAGCATGTTCATTCTTACACTAAATAGCTATGAGAACAAAGAGAATACCATACACGGATATGGTGAAATGGGTAATTGATGAGGTAGACATCTTAGACAGAACCTTCAGGAACAAAAGGCAATAAGTCATGGGGTCTTTCTCACCAGACAAGCTATGACTAATATACCAGTTACTAGAGCCTCAAAAGCTCTACAACAAAGCTTTCCTTGAGAAATTTTCCAAAGAGAATGAGGACTCATCACATGTTACCAGACCTGGAGATCAAGCATAGGCAAACTCAAATGGGATAAAACTAGTATGTACTCAATGGCATCCATTTCTCCCCCTCATAGTTTCACAGGAACAATGATATGTAGGTTATTTGGTAGACCCGATAACACCAAATTTTCCATGGAATGGCTCCTGTTAATATATGTAGTAGTTAATGTAACGATTATGAACTGGGCTCCAATTTTATTAGACAATTTGGCAAAGGCCATTATGAAATATAGAAGGAAAAGAAGTACTTCTTTAAGGATGTTTCCCCCTTTCTTTATGAGTGCTCTTGTTATGGATGCAACTTTTTTTAGTTCTCAGTTTCCAAATATGGGATCGAAGTGGATTGTACCATAAAATTGTATCCATATATACCATAAAATTTTGTGGAAATCCCAGTTCCACCCCCATTTTTATAGAAAATTTCAAGGTGTTATGCTGCCTATTGATAAAGTAGTTTTGATAGAACAACCCCTAGGTTTTCTAAAGAGGTCGAAGTAGATATCTTGCTAGTAGCCAGATGGTTTGAGGAAGAGACATTCACCTACATTAGAGTTTTTGGGAGAATTTCTTCTCTGCATGTCCTCCCATATTATGTCCCCGACAAACTTTTGGCCAGAGAAATATCCTACCAAACAGCAGGGGAAGGCAGATTAACCAGAGGACTGAAAGAGAAAAAGAAATCCATTTGGTCTACCTTCCCATTACAATGTGGTTCTTTCACACTACATGATTATGGACATGCAGTAAAGGAAGCATAGATTATTATGTATCTAAAATTGGCTACAATTCTAGGAAGGAAATATGACCCAAATCACATTGTTAAGGAATTTACTACTATGGTAAAAGTCAAACAATTCACCCATGAAGAGGATGCCTTTGATGACCTCTTCCTACAAGAAGAAACATTTTCACAAGTTCTACATATGGCATCACTACTATTGACCTGAGAAGATATTAATGCTTTCCATGTGTACAGAAATAAGAGACTGTCAAAGGTCCCATTGGACCTATTGCATATTGAACCAATAAGAGAGCCAACTCCTAGCATAAGCTTGGAGGGAAGTTCCAAAGAAAATTTTGAAGAAGAAACCCAAGAGAAGTCAACTCATGAGTTAGAGCACTTAGAGCGACAATCTCAAAATGGAGGAGGAAACACAAATAAAGAGTTTGAGAAAGACACAGATGGAAGTATAGAGGAGACGGTCAAGCAGGCCTTGGCAAAGATACAAGTAGAGGTTTCTTCTACTTCAACTCAGTCAGTAAAAGCTCCAATCATTGACCTGGAACAAGAATGGGAGCAGCTCAATAAAAAAATCCATACAGACACAAATCTTGAGAAAATATCTGAACTGCAAAGTCCCAAGAAAACCCAAC
This sequence comes from Pinus tabuliformis, assembly GCA_031772625.1. Taxonomy (NCBI): domain Eukaryota; kingdom Viridiplantae; phylum Streptophyta; class Pinopsida; order Pinales; family Pinaceae; genus Pinus; species Pinus tabuliformis. Next base: position 570,576,168 of record CM062817.1, on the reverse strand, counting down.
ATAAAGAAAATTCAGAAATAACAATGGAAGGAGTTACAGGTACCCAAGACGTTAAAATTATTCATGTTGTTCCTACTTCTGGAATTGTCTTAAGAATTGAGGAAATGCCTCCATTAGATATATTCTATAGTCCTACCCACAAGGCTATAGTGAAAAGACAAAGGAAGAAAAGGAAACTGGATACCACTGCTGTTATGACTCCAGAAAATGAACCAATGGATATTGCGTGGAAGGACATGCTTATCAACTCATCAGAGAATCTCAAAAAGTTGTCACAATTCGCAAGAGCTTATGCCACAACCGCCATCGATAAGGCACGGAAGTCCGAATGTTGTTAAAGGAAAAGGAACATAAAATTTTGCTGCTAGAACAACAATTAGCCCAAGAAAAAACTAATCAGCAAGCAGAATTACAGGCAGCCCAACTTCAAAGAGAATTTGAGCAGATGAGGGTACAACACCAAGCCAGTTTATCAGAAAAAGAATCACAAATTCATCAAATGCAAGCCATGATATATAAATTCAAAGACAACCTGCAAATTGATGAATTCATTAAAGAAGCAGTCAGCCTCAATTCCCTATTAATGCAACAAGAGGAAATATTCTGCCAAAAAATTTCGCAAATAAATCCTTACTGCAAAACCAATGATAAATTGAAAAACCAAATAATTGATATGAGGTTTAAGTACAAAGAAATCCACAAAAGGGTTTCCGACTTTATCACCTGGCAAGAATCTGAGGATGGAAGAAATCCTGACCTACCAAAAGTGGAAGAGTCCCACAAAGATATTATGTTTACAAATTGGGATTCTCGGTTGAAACAAGTAGAAATGGAAAAAACGATAGCAGCAGGAGCAGCAAGCAGTATAATAGAGATCGCAAATGAAAAAATTTATGGTGTCAACCTTGTCAAAGAGTGTGTACTAGGGTTTCTACCAAATTTCAAGAAACTAGAGCAGCAATGGAAACAAACAGCGTAGGAAAAGGAAGAGGCTATTAAACAACTAACCAGCCTGAATTAGGAGACATACTGGAAGTTTCTAGTAAAACCACACATCTAGTGGATGACTCTGAGGTGTTTAACAACCTCTACACAAAATATGGTGCCAGCATTGACAGATGCCATATTTTTTGGGCAATTAAAATCTACAATCAGCCAGCTACCTCAGCTCGAGCCAATGATTGATATTTGAAACCTCAGAGATCAAGTTCAAAGGAGCTAGTCATTATTTATTTTAGTTTTAGTTTTATTTTTTACCCATTCTAAGGAAGGTTGTTTGAAACCTCCTCAGCTATTTTTGTAATAATATGTTTTGAGGTGAATATTTTAGTATTTAAACCCCTCTCATGCATTTAGAGAGGGGTCCAAAATTTTTATCAAAAAATTTTTCAAGACATTACACTTCTGTACTTTTGAGGAGGTTTTGATGAAATGAATGGAACAAGATCTATTTTTCTTTAAATATCTAGCATACTCTATTGAAATGCACTTTTGTACTCTTAAAATGTGTTGGATTGAATGAAATCAGGTCAATATTGTTGAAGCACATGAGCAGGACTTATCATATATGGTACTTTATCGTATGATTATGTTTTATTTATGTATTAAGCAATACTTCTTTCAATTGTTTTATGTATGAAAGTCAGAATTATAGTTTTGCATTATTACACTTTTATATGATGTTAGCTCTGATTCTGTTTTGAATACATGAATGATTTTTCATATGCGATATATTTCTCTCAATTGTTTTGTCTAACTATTTATCCAAAACAATTATCGTTAAATGATTTCATTTCTTTTGGCAGTTGAATGACCGTTATTACCAATTGCTGTAAAACACCATTTTAGATCACATGTCGTATTTTATTCCCGGGTATATTTATAGTTAGATAATGTTATATTAAGATATATGCATGTGTTTAGTAGTTAGATTAGATTACAATTAGCTGAATCATTTCCCGTTACATATTATATCATCCCATAAACATTATCAAATCAACCCTTTCTGGGAAACTAATCCCATTATCCCCAGTCAGAGCCATTATACCAAACGGAAAAGGAGTTGCTTTCAAGGTCTGGACCAAGTGGTTTTCCTCCATGTTGTCGTAACGATTTTCAAGGCATCAACATTTTGGTGCTAGAAGGAGGGCTTGACTATGAATGGCAAGAAAATATAAATTAGAAAGCCATTCTAAGAGTAAAAATCCCTCACCATCACCTCCAACTTCTCGGTCACATTACAAATCCCCAAATCCTAGGTGTGAAGTTGTAAAGAAATCCTTAGAATCCAATACTATTTTTCCAAAGATATCAGATCGATCTTCTTCTACAGAAACTCTCGAAGTCCAGTCTTTAATCCATAAACTATAGGGTATTTCCCTATCTCAAGAAGAATTTGAATTATCCCAAGCTAGTGTTTCTTCTTAGTTTCCTTCCTCTCAAAGGTTAACCAGATCGTAGAGAGAAAAATTTGGGATTCCCCCATTTGAATTTCCTCTACCTCACCCTAGAAGGAAAACTAAGAAAACATAATCTGAATCTCATAGTGAGATTCTCTCATCATCACCTGAAACACCCTCATTTATTCCATTGTCTTCATCACAAAATCAATCATCCACCTCACAACTCCAGATCGTGATTTACATTGGTACTGGAAAACAAGCCTCCTCTACCCAATCACCTTCAACTACTGGAATATCTTCCTCTACACAGATACCCATGATGGCTCAAATACCATGGACAAATCCAGGAGCTATTCAAATGGCAAGACCATTACAACCACTACCTGTGCATCCAGAAAAGTGGTTGCAAAATTTCAACCCTAATGATGGTCTACCTACTAAAGAACACATAAATAACTTCTTGTTGTCCATAAATCTAAATGAAGTCGTAGAAGAAGATGCAGTTGTAATATTATTCCCTTATACCTTACAAGGATCAACAGGATCATGGTATTTTTCATTACCATTTGGTTCCATTAATATTTGGGATTCTTTTCAAGGGCAGTTCCTAACCAAGTTTGGAGATGACTGGTTGACAATTACTCTTCTCAATGATCTCTCCAACTTGAAAGTTGAACCTAGAGAACCAATTAAGGACTTCAATTCACGTTTTAATAAGTTATTGAATAAAATCCCAACTGCATCCAAACCCAGTGATGAAGTTCAAAATGAATGGTACATTTCTTCTCTTCTTTGAAACACAACTATTTTTGTCGATAGGGCTGCCAAACCAACTTTAGCAGAAAACATGAAATAAGCCATAGCTGTAGAAAAACACATTTTAGTTTTACATAAGAAGAATGCATTATAGGAAATAAAATCCAAGAATGTCATATTCAGGGATGAATCCAAGAAGAAATCACTTAAGGATCCTTTTGATCTTGAAGGTTTACAAAAAGTCCTTAAAACCATGTCCAATGAAATGGTTGACATTAAAAAGCAAGTAGCTGAGACTTCTTCAAGGAAAGCTTACATACCTTACAAAAGAAATCCTTCCTCTGATCCTAAACCTCCAAATACAATATCAAATGTTGAATCCAATGTGGAGGAAGAGAAAATCTCAATAGCTGAAGAACAAACTGATGATGAAGAAGTGGTTGAATTACAAGGAATGTGGGATTTCATTCTTCCTAATGAAGAATCACAAGAAGCATTACTTGTCGCAACCAGGAGTAGGAGCACTGTTGATTTTCCACAAACAAGTCAAAAATAGAAATCATCAACTCCAGCTCCCAAAGATAAAGAAATAGGTAAGAAATCTTCCCCCAAATCCACTCAAACGACTCCTCCTCAATCAAATTCTTCACCTTCAGCCAAAACTCTGCTAGTATCTGATGAAATGGAATATAACATCATCGAAGATAGGAAAAAGAATAGGTCTAATATTACGTTCCACAAGCTTAGAAAGTTAAAACATCAACATAAGCTATTACTCAAAGAACTAAAAGCAGACCCTATTTCTCCTCTTCCTGCTGTTGTACTCTCTCAGGCTGCTCAAGAAATGGGAAGGCCTCCTTCTACCTCATCAAACAAAATTTGTTCAACTAATATTTCTCTAATAGGTGGAAGATCCAAATCCCATACTCCCCCATTTATTTTGACTTTTGAAGTTTTCAATAAGAATTTTCACAATGGTTTAGTAGATTTTGAAGCTTCACCCAACATTCTACCAAAAACAGTTTGTGCAAAACTAAATGTGGAACCCCAAAAATCTGTTGTTCGTGTTGTGCACTTAGATCGATCACAATTTGAAGTCACAGGATAACTCAATCAAGTCACTATTAAACTCTCGTCAAACCCGAAATCATGTCAAGTGATTGACATTCTTGTGGCTGATATCCCGAAATTCTACGGTTTGATCCTTAGTAGAGACTGGTCAGAAAAGCTTCATGTCTATTTCGCAACCGACTAGTTATTCCTTATAACGGTAAGCCGAATCAAACAAGGGTTGACCGTGAGAAACATAAAAAGTATATCATTACATAACTGGAGGGAGAAAATAAGCCCATCGCATACAGTAGCAATATCATTGGAAATTACTCAGTTGAATCGTTTCCAGGCAATTTTAATGCAAATACTTCACCCTTTTTGGAAAATTCTATTATATCACAAGTTGAAAATTATTCTCAAACAGATTCTTCTAAGTGCATAAATTTTGTGGATAGACCTATAGTTCAGTATTTTTTTTGGAAATTATTTTTTGATGGATCTAAATCTAACAATGGAGTTGCAGCTGGTTGCATATTGGTTAGTCCCGAAGGGGAGAAAAATATGTTAGCATGCAGACTTGAATTTGAATGCACAAATAACATTGTCGAATATGAAGCATAGTTCAAGGGTTGTACAAATCCATCGACCTTGATATCAAATATCTTCAAGTGTTTGAAGATTCAGAAATTGTAATTGAACAGGCAAGGAATACTATACATTGTCTCTTTGGACATTCGAAACATTATCAATCATTAGTCCAGGATCTCACCTCCCATTTTACAACATTTAACATTTTTCCGATTCCAAGACTTCAAAATGCAAGTTGATCTGAAATTGGTTGCTAGTTAATGCTGTGCTAGTATCATTTCCAGATATAAAATTTTCTTTGCTTTGGTTTGCTTATCCGTAAAGAGTTTATCCATGAGCATGTGATTGTCAATTCAGCTAACTTGGAGAAATTTAGTGTTTTTCATGAACTTAAAAGCATGAATTTAAATGGTTGAACATCAGCATATAAAAAGACATCAAACACAAATAACAGAGCTCAATACACAATTTTTTGTTAAAGGATTTCACCCCTCCTAGGCTACATCTCCTTGGTCCAACTTCATAGTGTGGGCCTTTGTATTAGCTTCAATAGTGATCAAATTATTGTTACATGAATCCAATGCTCTTGTAACCTATTTGAATGAGTTTAAAACACCTAGTGGCCCTATGCTTCAAAAATATTCAAGTGACCAAAAACACCTATACATGACCTCTTCTACCTCTGAAACCTGCTCCAATGAGTTCCTAGAAATCCAATTAGTGAAAAATAGCTGTTATTTTTCGAAATTTCGCTGAGAATTGAGTAAGTTATGGCTCAAACAATTTTTCCTAGAAAACCTCCGCTAAATCTGGAGAGACTCTAGTTAAGTCCACCAAGTTTGGTGGTGGTTCCGGATTTGGTGGCTCTGCCATAATTGCTGCCAACTTAATCAATATATTAATTAAGGCTAATCTTGTTTATGACGCTAATCCCGCTTATGTAGGCTCTTGGTTTCACGTTGGTGGTCGTATGGAGAGGGGGCTGGCCCCGTGGGGTTCACTCCCTCCTCTCTCTGTCAACTAACATTTATGGCTTTAAATATATGTTTGTGGCATTTTTTTAAACAAGAGTTTTCTTGGTCTATTGAAAAGGCTTGTGAATTAGGAGGGGGAGGTCATGGGTTCCCTTCCCCCTCCCTCAGTCATATATTTTTGCCGCCCCAAAATAAATAGTGCACCATTCAAAATAGTTTACGTTGACCATATGGAATTTAATGGAACCTTAATATAATTCGGACACCTTAATATAATTTCGATTTTACATATGAAATTTGATTTAATATTTAATTAATATATTTAAAATATATAATATATATATTAATTATATTATAATATATAATTTAAAAATTATATAATATAACATAATAATTATATATAAAATATATAATAATATTTAAATTAAATAAACAAATAAAATCAAATTCCACCTTAGAGGTCAATTAGGAAATTTCACCTTCCCTGAGCCAAACTGGCGAATCTGGAGGTGAGACTTGTCAAAGTGTCATTGGCTGAAACTGGAGAATATTCTCTGCATGCTCACTGGGCATCCAGTCAACCATAGTCAAACTTAGACTTTGACCTTTTTGACCAAATTTTCAGAAGGTCTAACTTTTGCATATGATGTTGGTTTTTTGAACCATTCGTGGAGTTGGAATCCTAGTGACAAACTCTATCTGGTCATTTAGGTCTGAAGCAATTCTAAGCAATTTTATTTTTTAGCTAAAATATTGATCCTTGATCATTGCTCCCCACTAGAAGCCTTTTGGACCCCAAAATTGCTCTTGATAACTGATTATGTTGATGAGGGGATTGTTCCCTCATCCTTCTAGTCTTTATCCATTGAAATTTTCCTAATTTCATCATTTGGAGATTTTCATAAAAAGTCAAATTTTTCCTTGATTCCGACGACCATCTATTGTTGTCTTTGACACCGTCATGCTGCAATATTTCTGAATTTGCAGAACAAAAATCTAATTTTGTATAAAACATCTTATTCCTACCTTGGTAAACAATCAAAGGAAACTTGGAATGTTTCTCACCTTGCACTTTGTCTCTATGGCGATTTTTAGCTACTTTTTCCTTGTACTTGAGTCGACTCTTGCCCAAGTTTCTTCGCCATTCTAATGTGCCTTTTGGAAACTAACAATGAAAATTTTTGAAACCCATGCCTTCTTTGCCAAGCTTCTTTGTCATATTCTCTTTGACCTTTGCAATTTCTTGCATCGACACCTTGTTTTCAACACCGCTCAACACCAATGTTGGTTGCTGCAAATGTTTTTCACCTTCTTTCAAAGGAAACTTGTTATCACTCTGAAACAACTCATTACAAATATAAGCATCTTTATGAAAAGTATGATTCAAAACATCTCCTTGTTTGGTCATAAACAAGGTCAAGTTCTAACTTGCATTCACTAGCCTCTTCATTTGCCCTGCATTAACTAAAGAAATGTTCAGTTTCTTGCGATGAGCTCTCACAATATACTTCACCCCATCTTTAAGCAAATGATATTTGTGCTCGTAGCGATGAAACACCACTTTCCTGTCATACAAATATGGAATTCCCAAGATAATTCCATAAACGTTAAGTGGAACCACGTCTAACTCGACTTCATCAACAAATTTTGCAGTAATAACAAATCTAAAAATGCATTTCCTTGAAACGTGTAAATTGGAATCCTTAACAATCCAACCCAAAGGGTATGGTTTATGATGTGGTAGGGTTTCAAGTTTAAGCTCTTTAACTAAGTCTTCTGAAATCAGGTTTGCTTGTGATCCACTATCAAAGAGTGCATCAATCTTGGTATGATTTGAGATTACTCTGATAGTGAACAACTCTTCCCTTTTGTCTTCATTTGGAGTGTTGTTGTGACTATTTGAGGAACTAGTACTTTCAACATGTTGACCTTTCAAACCCATAGCTGTAATTTTTGTCTCACTCCTAAATCTGACCCTAAGTCTTTTTCATCTGTAGCAACAGTTTTGCCCTTCTCTTTGGCTTTCAATCTATCTGGTTTTAATTCTAGATGAAGTTGCCAACAATGGTCTTCATCATGGCCAGTCTTTGAAAAAAATTTGCATGTGAGTTTTTCCTTCTCTTTTTTGATACTTGCATTCTTCTTTCCCTTCCATTTCCCCCCCTTCTCTTTTCCCTTACCCTCACTTTCACCTTTCTCATCTATGTTTTGTTTTCCCCTTGCCTCAAGATGTGTGGCTTGAACACATACTTCATATAATTTGCTTGGGTTAAACATAAGGATAGTATGCTACAAATAGGAATGTAAACCTCCAATATATTTCAAGAGTGTATCTTGTGAATTCAAGTTTACTCCCAACAATAAAGCCCCCTTCCTAAACTCCTGAGTGTAGTCTTGGACAGTTTGGCCTCGTAGTCACCTAATTTTTTTCCAACTCATGATTGCTTTTTACATAAAAGCTAAAGGATAAAACTGTCTTTTAATTACATAAACAAATTCAACCCAAGAGATGGATATCTTACCATGGATTCTCATTTCCTCTTGAGTCTTTGCTTCCCACCAAACTAGTGCAGCTCCTTCTAGCCTCAGTGAAGCCAACTGGATCTTTATGTTGTTTTCTTGAAGGTTATGAATTCTACAGTATAACTCCAACTTTCAAATCCAATTGTCCAACTTTTATGCATTCACTTCTCCATTGTACATGGGAAGTTTGAATTTTATGTCCAATTTCAGTAGTGGAGTTTTTCCTTTTGGGGTTTTGGAATTAGTATGGGTAGTGGTGCTAGTGGAAGATGATGATGTGTGAGATGATGGAGATTATGAGGAAGATGATGAGGATGGTGCAGATAGAGGTGGATTTCCACCATTCCCTTTGGAATCCTTTTTTCTCATCTTTTTTATCCTCTAAGCCTCCTTCTCCATGTGGAGGTTTAGAACTCTCTCCAACCATTTTGGTGTTCCTCTCTTCATAAATGAATTTAACCATCTCAGTCAAAGTATAGAAAGCTTTCTTGAATTCTTCCTCTTCTGAAGAGGGACCTCCATGCTCTCTTTCTCCAGACATAATTTCTATGGATTCAGGCTCAAGAATTTGTACTGATTGTACCTCTTCAATCACTTCAACCTCTTGTGCAAACTGTGCCTCTTCTATCTCAACTATTGGAGATGGAAGTTGAGGTGATTAAGGTGCTACCTTGAGTGGTCATTTGGGTGAGGATGGTTCTTTCTCAGCCTTCTTCCTTCTTTTCCTAATTTCAGGACTAGCTATCCATAGCTTCCCTTCTCCTCTATGCAACTTCAACCTTATAATCATAACAACAATTGAAACTATTAAACCCTTCAAGCAAATCAAGCAAGAAATTCAACCTTGTTCTCTCATACCACCTTGATTTGAAATTGAGTGCTAGTTAATGTTGTGCTAGTATCATTTCCAGATATAAAATTTTCTTTGCTTTGGTTTGCTTATCCATAAAGAGTTTATCCATGAGCATGTGATTGCCAATTCATCTAACTTGGAGAAATTTAGTGTTTTGCATGAACTTAAAGGCATGAATTTAAATGGTTTAACAATAGCGTATAAAAACACAGCAAGCACAAATAATACATCCCAATACACAATTTTTTTTGAAGGAGTTCACCCCTCCTAGGCTACATCTCCTTGGTCCAGCTTCATAGTGTGGACCTTTGTATTAGCTTCAATAGTCATAAAATTTCTGTTACATGCATCCAATAATATTGGAACTTATTCAAATGAGTTTAAAACATTCAAATCTATCAGAAATGACTATTTGTTTACTCAATTTGGTTACCAGCTGCTCTGGGAATGGCCTCCAACACCTGGTGGCCCTGTGCTTCAAAAATATTCAAGTGACAAAAAACACCTATAGATGACCTCTTCTGCCTCTGCAAACTTCTCCAATGAGTTTCTAGCATGCCAATTAGCCAAAAATGACTATTCATTTTCGAAATTTTTCTGAGATTTGAGTAAGTTATGGCTCAAACAATTTTTCCTAGAAAACCTCTGCTAAATCTGAAGAGACTCCAGTTAAGTTTGCCAAGTTTGGTGGCGGTTCCAGATTTGTTGGCTCTGCCATAATTTCTGCCAACTTAATCAATAGATTAATTAAGGCTAATCCTGTTTATGGTGCCAATCATGCTTCCATTGGCTCTTGGTTTCACGTTGGTGGTTGTATGGAGAGGGGGATGGCCCCATAGGGCTCGCTCCCTCCTCTGTCCATTGGCTAACATATATGGCTTTAAATATATGTCTGTGGCATTGTTTTCAATAAGAGCGCGCTTGGTCTATTGGCAACACCTGTGAATTAGGAGGGGGAGGTCATGGGTTCCACCATTCCCCCTCCCTCCATCATATATTCTTACCACCCCAAAATAAATAATGCACCATTCAAAATAGTTTATGTTGACCATATGGCATTTAATGGAACCTTAATATAATTCAGACACCTTAATATAATTCGGATTTGTCATATGAAATTTGATTTAATATTTAATTAATATATTTAATATATATATATATATATATATATATATATATATATATATATATATATATAATTTAAAAATTATATAATATAACATAATAATTATATATAATAATATTTAAATTAAATAAATAATTCAAATTCCACCTTAGAGGCTAATTCGGCAATTTCACCTTCCCTAAGCCAAACTAGTGAATCCAGAGGTGACACTTATCATAGTGTCACTGGCTGAAACAAGAGAATATTCTCTGCATGCTAACTGGGTATCTAGTCAACCCTAGTCAAACTTTGACTTTGACTTTTTGGACCAAATTTTCAGAAGCTCTAACTTTTGCATATGATGTCTATTTTTTGAACCATTCATGGCGTTGGAATCCTGGCGATGAAATCTATCTGGTCATTCAGGTCTGAAGCAATTCTGAGCACTTTCATTTTTTAGCTAAAGTACTAATCCTTGATCACAAGTGCCGATCTTTTGGCTAACATTGCATCCAAGCTCATTCCACGAGGAGATTATAGCCCTGATCACTTTTCTATTGAGTTAATTTTCAGGCCTTCTATTCTTGACAATATCACCAATTGGCGAGTTTTTAATAATGATTCGGATATCATACATTTTCTAACATCTGAAGGCTCTTATAATGACCAAAGAATAGATGAAGATCAACATGATCACCAGCTTAAGCAAGAAACAACTTCAAATTTCATACCTAAATTTGTGGTTAAGCTGGAAGATTTATATGATCTTAAGGACAGATTCAAGAAACCTACTAACTCAAAAATTTAGAGTTCAACTTTATCGTTTGAATTAATTAATCTTGGAACTGACCTTAAACCTCAAAACATTAATCTGGGACTTGATCTTACACTTGATGAAAGACTAGCCTTTATTCATTTGTTAAAGAAATACAAAAATGTTTTTGCTTGGAACTATGAAGATCTAAAGACATATGACACTTCGATCATTCAACATACCATTCCCATTATATCTGATGAAAAGTATGTACAACATAAGTTGAGAAAGATACATACGAATTTAGAAAATCAGATCAAATCTGAATTGAATAAGCTTCTCGAAGTCAAAATAATTTTTCCCGTCAGGAACTCAAGGTGGGTTTCTAACCTTGTTCCAATCAAAAAAAAGATTTTCGACATTCGAATATGTATAGACTTTCACAATCTCAACAAAGCTTGTCAGAAGGAAAACTTTCCATTACCTCCTATGGAACATATACTAAAATCAATTGTAGGCTCAGAACTGATGTCTTTTCTGGATGGATTTTCAAGTTATAATTAAATTCTCATACGTCCAGATGATCAACTAAAGACCACATTTCAAACCAAATGGGGAACCTATGCTTACCAAAAGATGCCATTTGGGTTAATCAATGTTGGTGCAACATTTCAGAGAGCCATGGATATAGCTTTCAAAGGTTTGGTAAATAAATCAGTGGTAATTTATTTAGATGACATAACTGTGTATTAAGCACAATAATCATTTAAAGGATTTAAAACAAAACTTTTAGCATTGTCAGAGATATGGCATTTCTCTAAATCCCAAGAAAAATTTATTTGCTTTGAGTGAAGGAAAACTTCTTGGATTTATCATATATAAAGAAGGAATTCACATTGATCCTGATAGAATAAGAGAAATTTATGAAATCTCTTTGCCTCATAATAAAAAATCCATGCAATATTTCCTAGGTCAGATAAATTTTGTTAAGAGATTTGTCCCTGAATTTTCACGAATTGTTTTACCCCTCCAATCTATGATTAAGAAAAATTATGTTTTTAAATGGGGACATACCGAGCATGAAGCTTTTAATCTGATCAAACAAGCAATCATAAATGCTCCCTCTTCAACAAATCCTAATTTTTCTAATCATTTCATTTTATATACCTTTTCTTATGAGACATCATATGAAGTTATATTGACATAGGTCAATGATGACAAAATCGAAGCATCAATTTCTTTCTTTAGTTCCAATTTGTAGGGGGCTGAATTAAATTATTCAGATGTTGAAAAACAAGCTTTTGTTTTTTTCAAATCAATAAAACATTTCAGATCCTTTCTTCTCAAAACTCACACTAAGGTAGTAGTCTCATTCTTAGTGGTGAGAAATTTACTAATACAAAGAGAAGTAGGTGAGAAAAGAGAAAATTGGGTAATAGCACTGCAAGAATGACATTTAGATCAGACTAGCTAAAATTGTTAAAGGTAAAGGTTTTTGTAGAATGCTAGCAAGAGCATCCAACTTACCATCACTACAAGATTCAGGTGATGATATACAAATATGTGAGGTAAGCCTCAACGATACTGAATCTAAATATGTTGATATCATCTTTTACTTGAAAAATGGATATGCCCCTATGCAACTCAGTTACAAAAGAAAAAGGGTTTTGAGTATAAAATCTAAGCAATATGAAATCATAAATGACATTTTGTTTAGGAAGAATTATGATTTTTTTTTACTTAGATGCCTTAAAAAATATGAGGTTGAAAATTTTTTGCAGGAACTCCATGATGGACCAGCTAGTGGACATTTTGGAGGAGACACAACAACACATAAAATCATGCATGCTGGCTATTATTGACCAACCTTATTCAAAGATGCACATGAATATGTAAGGAAATGTAAAATTTGTCAAACAATTGTTGGAAGACAGAGGAAACCTGCATTACCATTGCAGCCGGTCAACATTGAACAACCATTTGAACAATGGGGACTGGACATAATAGGTGAGATCGTTCCTCACTCTTCAAAGCAACATAGATATATCCTTACAACAACTAATTACTTCACGAAATGGGTGGAAGCAATTCCACTTAAGGTAGCCAATTCTGAAAACATCATTGAATTTATTGACCAATTTATTATTACCATATTTGGTCTACCAACTACCCTCATGTTTGACAATGCATCTTATTTCACAAGTAATGCTATGATAGAAGTTGCTCTTAAAAGAGGTTTTAAACTTAAATATTCTTCTAACTATTTTCATCAGGGAAATGGTTTAGCCAAATCTACAAACATAAATCTGATAAGGATCATCAAACAAACTGTTGATCAAATTCAGGAAAAAAAAAAACAAAACAAAAACAAAAAACAAAAACAAAAAACAAAAAAAAAAAACAAAAACAAAAAACAAACTAGCATAAATCTTTAACATTTTCTCTATGGGAAGATTGAATTACACAGAAGGCCTCAATAGGAACTTCTCCTTTTAATTTGGTCTATGGGAAAGAGGTTGTTCTCACTACAAATGTAGTTATTTCTTCACTATCCCTCGTTCAATTTATTCAAGAAACTCCTTCCTCTTCTATGCAATTAAGGCAATCACAAATTCTCAAGCTCGAAGAAGGAGGAGACAAAGCCAAAATCATACATGCACATCATCAACAGTTAGTTAAATCTTCATTTGACGCAAATTATGTAAGTCCTAAATCCTTTCAGCTTGGAGACCTTGTATTGAAGTGGGATAAAGCACATGAGGAAAAAGGTAAGCATACCAAATTCCAAAGAATGTGTCTTGGATTATTTCAGATTGCGAGAAAAATCGGCCCATCAACCTTTTTATTGCAAGATTTATCAGGCAAGAGAGATTCTCTACCTGTTAATGGGAATATTTTGAAGAAATATTTTTCATAGAAGATAACCTCTTCTATCCCTTGTACACTATTGCCTTTACTTTTTCTAGAAAAATAAAAGTTAAATAGAATTTACTCTTGGCCTTTCAATAAAAATCTCTTTTATATTTTGATTTTTCGCTTGTATAAGTAGATATTGTTGAGAAGATAATTTTCACATTTGAGACATAAGCTAAGTTCTATTTCTCTGAAACTTTCTTGTTTTCCACCAAAATCATTTTTCCTTTGCAAAACCTCAACTTTATAAAGAAACCTTTGTTCTACCATCAATCAAGAAAAGTATCTTTAACAAAGCAAAGACTCTCTGCAGATAAGCATATTTAACTCTATAATTGTCATCTAGAAACTCTTAAGGAGTCAATGATTCTCCCCATCTAGTAAAATTTTCTCTTTTTAGAGTGTAATTCTAAAATATACTTAAACTTAAAGGATAAGAGGTCTCATCAAGAGCCAACTTACCATGTTCATAGGGAAATAATAAACTGACATTACCAATACTACATATCAAAACAGGGTAATGGCTTGAGATTATTTTAATCAAAAGACAAGGGGTCTCATCACGAGCCAGCTTGTTTAGTTGAGTTACAACCAATGAATGGCATTGTTAATTTTGGCCACCAAACCAAAACAATGACCTTTAAGTAGAAAAAATGAAATTTTTTCAAAGAAAAAATAAACCATTTAGAAAATAAAAAAGAAAAAAAAGAGTAAGTATATGAATCTAAATTTATCTCTAAAAATTACACTCTTATCTGGATGGGATACTGAATCATTGATTGTTAATAGGTAACCTTGTCGAGGCTATGGACGCTTACTAGCAGCAAAGGCTCTACATGTGACAAATGAGTACATCTAAAGTCTAACCTCTAAGAGCCCCCTACTTTATCTTTAAAACCAAGTAAAGATTGATGTAGATAAAGGAATTTTCATTTTGAAGAGGATATCAAATGGATGATAATTAGGTAGATTTTGTTTTCTTATTCAGAGAAATGTTACTTATCTTATATTTCATGTAATTCCTATCTTTTGAATCATCTTTATTTTGGAAGTTTTAGAAATTTCAGAAAGCTATCAAAGATAACTAGTTCATCTAGTGAATCATCAATTGTTGTGTTGTTCAACAAACCCCCCCCCCCCCCCATTTATTGATTTAATAGTTAATATTATATTAATAAACGGGGACCCTTTAACAAAAGCCCTCCAAGAAAAATTTAGCACTTAGGTGCTTTCTTTTAAAAAATTTAGAAATAAATTGAGATATCAAGTCAGATCCCTTTAACACTAGGAGATCTCACTTTTATCGCATATCGTAGGACCAAGTGTGTCAAAGGTTAATTAAAAACCAAAATCTGCAAATTACGATGGAAGCGATCACTGCATTTAACTTAGGATATCCTTAGACTTTTCATTCAAAGATAAGACTTAAGGTATTTGTTGTAAAATGAAGTGCTTATCGCAATCACATATCGACTTTCACAAAAGACACAGCTCACAAAGCCTGTCGTAATATGCGAAATGTGATATTGCGGTAGAGCTAGCCAAAACTTATCGCATCGTGGCACTTTACTTAAAAGACAATCTTGTGAACTGTAAAAGTTTTCAAAGTGCTATATAACCTGAACCTGCTAAAAGCAAATGTTATAAACTACAAGTTAAGTTTGGCACTTAGTAAAAAGGAACTTTATGAAATAATTATTCAATTTGGCAAAATACGCTCTAAATAATGAAAGGTATGTCACTCTCCTAGCATCTCATAGAATTCTAAACAACTCTAGAAAAACACAACCGAAAATGCGATTGTACGATTTGCAATATTGCGATAATTTTATCGCAATTGCATAATCAACAATTTCGCACTTTAAACTTGCCACCTTAAAGTTTTCCCTTTCCCATCTGCGATGCAGTAGTTTAAATGGGTAATAAAGGAAATGATAAGAGACCTTAGTGGGTAGTTAATAATTTTAATGCCATTTATGTTTAGAGTAGTTCGACGTGATATGATATCTTTTCATTTGTGTTTTGAATAAAAGCTCATTTCTTGTCACCTTTTGAGGTTAACTGTATCATTTACTTCTCACTGTCATTCTCACTTGTTTTTATCCAATAACTTCCATTTGCTCCATTTCAGGAAGCCTCCATAGAAAAATCGTTAGAAAGAACAACGATGAAGGGAAAGGCAACTACATCTGAGAAATTAGACATGGTACCGCTTTTCTCCGATACCACACATAGCAAGGATGGAGGAACCACAACATGGGAAGCCATGTATAGCCTGTTAGAAGAAGAGCAGCCCAGACCACTAGTAATAAAGGCTATGAATGATGCCAAGGAGTTATCTAATGCTTCCTATTTCAAGACAGCATGTTCATTCTTACACCGAATAGATGTGAGACCAAAGATAATACCATACACAGATATGGTGAAATGAGTAACTGATGAGGTAGACATCTTAGACAGAACCTTCAGGAATAAAAGGAAACAGGTCATGGGGTCTTTCTCACCAGACAACCTACGACTAATGTACCAGTTGCCAGAGCCTCAAAATCTCTACAACAAAGAGTTCCTTGACCAATTTTCCAAAGAGAATGAGGACCCATCATATGTTATGTAGACTTGGAGATCAAGTGGAGGCAAACTCAAATGGGATAAAACTGGTATGTACTCAATGGCATCCATTTCTCCCCCTCATAGTTTCACAACAGAAATCATGTGTAAGTTATTCGCTAGACCCGATAGCACCAAATTTTCCATGGAATGGCTCTTGTTAATAGATGCAGCAGTTAATGCAATGATTATGAACTAGGCTCAAATTTTATCAGACAATTTGGCAAAGGCCATTATAGAATATAGAAGGAAAAGAAGTACTTCTTTAAGGATTTTCCCCCCTTTCTTTATGAGTGCTTTTGTTATGGATGGAATTTGTTTTAGTTCTTAGTTTCTGAATATGGGATGGAAGTGGATTGTACAAAACCTACTTCCCATCCATATATACCATAAAAATTTGTGGGAATCCAAATTCCACCCTCATTTTTTTAAAATTTGTCAGTGTGTTATGCTATCTATTCATAAGAAATTTTTTATAAAACAACCCCTAGGTTTTCTAAAGAGGTTGAAGTAGATATATTTCTAGTAGTGAGATGGTTTGGGGAAGAGACATTCACCTAAATTAGATTTTTTGGGAGCATTTATTCTCCACATGTCCTCCCATATTATGTCTCCAACAAACTTTTGGCCAGAGAAGTAGCCTACCAGACAACGAGGGAAGGCAGTTTAACCAAAGGACTGAAAGAGACAAAGAAATCCATTTGGCCTACCTTCCCATTACAATGTGGGTGCTTCCACACTACACGATTATGGACATGCAATAATGGAAACAGAGATTATTATGTCTCTAAAATTGGCTACAGTTCTAGGAAGGCAACGCGACCCAAATCACCTTGTTAAGGAATTTACTACTATGGCAAAAGTCAAACAATTTAGCCATGAAGAGGATGCCTTTAATGACCTCTTCCTACAAACAAAAAAAAATTCACAAGTTCTACATATGGAATCACTATTGTTGACCTCGGAAGATATTAATCCTTTCCATGTGTACGGAAATAAGAGACTTTCAAAGGTCCCATTGGACCTATTGCAGATTGAACCAATAAGAGAGCCAACTCCTAAGATAAGCTTGAAGGGAAGTTCCGAACAAAATTTTGAAGAAGAAACCCAAGAGAAGTCAACTCATGAGTTAGAGCACTTAGAGCGACAATCTCAAAATGGAGGAGGAAACATAAATAAAGAGTCTGAGAAAGACACAACTAGAAGTAGAGAGGAGACGGCCAAGCAGGCCTTGGCAAAGAAGTAGGCAGAGGTTGCTTCTACTTCAACTCAGTTAGGAAAATCTCTAATCATTGACCTGGAAAAAAAATGGGAGAAATTCAATAAAAATCTCCGGACACAAATCTTGAGCAAACATTTGAACTGCAAACTCCCAAGAAAACCCATCATAAAGAAAATCCAGAAACAAGAAGGGAAGGAGCTACAGGTACCCAGGACATTGAGATTATTCCTGTTGTTCCTACTTCTGAAATTTTCTTAATAAATGAGGGAATACCCTCATTAGACATATTCTACAGTCGTACCCACAAGGCTATAGTGAAAATATGAAGGAAGGAAAGGAAACTGGACGACACTGCTATTACGACTCCGGAAAATGAACCAATGGATACTATGTGGAAGGACACACATATCGACCCATCATATAATCTCACAAATTTGTCACAATTCGTAGGAGCTTATGCCAAAGCGACCATCGACAAGGCAATGGAAGTCCGAATGCTTATGAAGGAAAAGGAATAGAAAATTATGCTGCTAGAATAGTAACTAGCCCAAGAAAAAACTAATCCGCTATCATAATTACAAGCAGCCCAACTTCAAAGAGAATTTGAGCAAATGAGGGTACAACACCAAGCTAGTTTATCAGAAAAAGACTTACAAATTCATCAAATGAAAGCCATGATAGATAAATTCAAAGAAAACCCACAAATTGATGAATTCAATAAAGAACAATTCAACCTCAATTCCCTATTAATGTAACAAGAGGAAATATTCTGCCAAACAATTTCACAAATAAATCCTTTACTAGGAAACCAGTGATAAATTGACAAACCAAATAATTTATATGAGGTTTGAGTATGAAAAAATCCATAGAAGCGTTTTTGACTTTATCACCTGGAAAGAATTTGAGGATGGAAGAAAGGCTGACCTACCAAAAGTGGAAGAGTCCCACAAAGATATTATGCTTAAAGATTGGGATTCTCAATTGAAACAGGTAGGAAGGGCAACAACGATAGCAGTAGGAGCAAAAAGCAGCATACTAGAGACCGTTAATGAAAACCTTCATGTTGAAAACCTTGTCAAAGAGTGTGTACCAAGGTTTCTACAATTGTCAAGCAACTAGAGCAGCAATGGAAATAGACAGCGTAGGAAAAGGAAGAGGCTATTAAATAGCTAACCAACCTGAATTGGGATACATACTGGTAATTTCTAGTAAAACCACACAGCTAGTGGATGACTCTTTGGTGTTTAAAAACCTCTACAAAAAATATGGTGCCAGCATTGACAGATGCCATATTTTCTTGGCAGTTAAAATCTACAATCAGCCAGTCGCCTTAGCTCAAGCCAATGATTGATATTTGTGACCTCAGAGATCAAGTTCAAAGGAGCTAGTCATTAATTTATTTTACTTTTAGTTTTATTTTTTCCCATTCTGAGGAAGGTTGTTTGAAACCTCCTCAACTATTTTTGTAATAATCTATTTTGAGGCATATATTTTAGTATTTAAACCCCTCTCATGCATTTAGAGAGGGGTCCAGAAATTTTATCAAAAACACTTTTCAAGACATTACACTTCTGTACTTTTGAGGAGGTTTTGATGAAATGAATGGAACATGATCTATTTTTCTTTAAATATGTAGCATGCTCTATTGAAATGCACTTTTGTACTCTTAGAATGTGTTCAATTGAATAAAATTGGGTCAATATTGTTGAATCACATGAACACGACTTATCATATATGGTACTTTTATCATATGATTATGTTTTATTTATGTATTAAGCAATACTTCTTCTTTCAATTGTTTTATGTATGAAAGTCAGTATTATAGTTTTTCATTATTTCACTTCTGTATGATGTTAGCTCTAATTCCATTTTGAATACATGAATGATTTTTCATATGCAATATATTTCTCTCAATTGTTTTGTCTAACTATTTATCCAAAATAATTATCGTTTTTGTAAGACACCATTGTAGATCGCATATCGTATTTTATTCATGGGTATATTTATATTTAGATAATGTTATATTAAGATATATGCATGTGTTTAGTAGTTATATTTGATTACACATAGCTGAATCATTTCTAGTTGCATCCTATATCATCCCATCAACATTATCAAATCAACCCTTTCTGGGAAACTAGTCCCATTATCCCCAATTGGATCCACTATACCAAACGGAAAAGGAGCTGCTTTCAAGGTCTGGACTGGGTGGTTTTCCCCCATGTTGTCACATGATTTTCGAGGCATTAACAGAACCCGAATAACAAGCAGGCACAATAGATCTATAGTGGAGAGACATATTACCCTGCATATGTTGCAGAGATTCAAGAAATCAACCTCAAGTATGGAAGAGTGCTCCCAGATAACCAGATCCATTTCGGAAGCTTGAAGAGGAAAAGGAAGAGAGTAACCCTCAAGAAAATCCACCTCATTTTCCTGAGAGATTGATCCATTCTAACTAGCACACCCCAAAAGACACTGAACTTTTGGGAGAATTGAGGAACCTGTGTCTTAAAATTCCCCTCCTCCAAGCTATCAAGAATGTTCCCACCTACAATAAGCTTATCAAAGATAAATGTTTCAAACATCCCAGGAGGAGAAAGAAAGACACCCCCACCGTTAATGTTATTATTCAATTATCTGATCTGATATTAGGGAGAGTGATTTTTCCAAAATATCTAGATCCTGGAAGTCATGTGGTAGATGTGCACATTGATGGCATCATTGGCCGTCACACCTTAATTGATTTTGGGGATGCCATAAATGTGATTACTAAAGAAACCCTGTTAAAACTAAACCTCCAAGGATCCTTGAGAAATACTACTACAGTGTTGCAACTTGCAGAAAGGTTGAAAGTGGCTCCTAAGGGATTTTTTGAGGATGTAATGGTCTCTATTGACTCTTGGGAGTATCCTACTGACTTCCTAGTTCTCCAGTCCAAAACCAAATTCAATGGTTATCCTTTCATCCTTGGAAGACCATGGCTAGCTACTGTTTATGTTTACATAAGTTGCAGGACTGGGAACATGACCATTAAGAATGGGAATTTGTCCAAAAAATTGGTATTGTACCCTCCTTCCCAGTCATCCATTGAGCATGACTTACACCTATGGTTGGACGAGGAGGAGGAATATGAAGTGTATCATACAACATCCCATCCAATTTGTACCCTAGATGGTGTTATATGATGGGGGCAACCTAATGAAGGTGACAACATTGACCAAATCCTCCACAACCAACCCCCCAATACCTTGCCTCTTGATGATCTTGTGAAGAAATCTGAGGGTAATCCTTGGACTAAGTTATGCCTAGTTGACCCAAGTCCTTCACATGTCAAACTTTTAGAATTTGGTCCATCTAGAATCATGAATATTAATCCCTCTCTCTCAACCACCCAAGAAGAAAAGTTGTGCAAAACGCTGAGAGAGAACTTAGATGCTTTTTCTTGGAGCTACAAAGAAATGAAAGGGGTGCATCCTTTAGTTTGTACTCATCACATATTCATCAAGGAAGGATACAAACTTGTGTTCCAACCTCAAAGGAGAATGAACCCAAACCTCAAAGACATAATACAAGAACAATTGCAAAAGTTGTTGGATGCAGGGTTCATATACCCCATCTCAGATAGGGAGTGGGTGTCCCCTCTAGTTTTGGTCCCAAAGAAGAATGGGAAGTGGAGGATCTGTGTGGATTACAGAGTGTCAAAAAAATCCACGAAGATAGACCATTTCCCTTTACCTTTCATTGATCAAGTTTTAGATGCTCTTACAGGGAAGAAGTTCTTCTCTTTTCTAGATGGATTTAGTGGTTACAATCAGATCATCCTTGAGGACCAAGAAAAAACTACATTCACCTATCTTGGGGGTGCATTTTCTTATAGGTTCCTTCCTTTCCGATTATTAATGCCACTTCCACTTTTCAAAGGGAAGTTCTCAGCATATTTGTTAAGTTGGTTAATGACTCTCTAGAAATATACATGGATTATTTCACTCTCTATGGGTGTGACTTCCTAGAGGCTCTCTCTAACCTAGGTAAAGTCCTAAGGAAGTAGATTGAAATGAACCTCTCTCTTAGTCCTAAGAAGTGTGAATTCTTAATGAATGCAGGGATTGTCCTCTGCCATTAAATAGTATGGAATACAAGTGGACCCAAAACAAATTGCCATCATAAAAGGGGTCCCTACTCCTTAAAAGTAGAGAGATGTTAGAATTTTATTGGGCTTAGCTAGATATTATAGGAGGTTTATCAAGGACTTCAGCAAAGTAGCCTCACCATTATTTGGATTACTGGTCAGGGACTCAGAATTCTGTTGGACAGGTAGCTGCCAATAGGCCCTAGAGATCTTGAAAGACAAATAAACCACTGCACCCATACTTAGAGGCCCAAACTGGACTCTTCCTTTCCATATCCATGCTGATGTATCTCAAAAATATGTAGGTGCATATTTAGGCCAAATATATGATAAGTTACCTTATGCCATTTACTTCATTAGTAAAAATTTATCTAAGTCTAAATTGAACTACAATATAACTGAGAAATAACTCCTAGTTGTTCTACACTCTTTGAACAAGTTCATACACTACATTAATGGATACCAAACTTTTTTTCATATGGACCATGTAGCTATGAAATACTTGATGAAAAACCCTGGTCTAAATTCTAGAATTATTAGATGGTTGTTATTGTTACAGTAGTTTGATTTAACTATCATTAACAAGTCAAGAAAAGAAAATTTAGTTGCAGATTGTCTAGACTTTCTTTTCCTACAGGTGATGAAGGGATGGTTGATGATCAGGTTCCATATAAGAACTTATTTTCTATCTCAGTGCTCTCTCCATGGTTTTCTGAAATAGCTAGCTACCTAGTTGCTGCAAAATTTCCTCCAAAACTATCATCCACGGAGGAGCCTAATTAAAAGGAATAGCACCCCTTTCACTTGGATTGGGGCAATCTCTTCAAGCTGGGACCAAATCCGATCTTGAGGAGATGTGTCAAGGAAGAGGAATTCTTTGAAATCCTCTCATCCTATCCTGATGGGCCTTGTGAAGGTCACTTTTCTTCCAAAAGAACAACTTTCAAAGCTCTACAAGCTAGCTACTACTGGCCCACTCTCCACCAAGGTGCAAGAAGATATACTAGTAGATGTGAACAATGCTAGAGGATGAGGAAACCCACACCCAAGGATGAAATGCCCCTACAACCTCAGGTGACTTTGGAGCCATTTGAAAAGTGGGGAATGGATTTCATTGGGCCAATTGATCCACCATCGGGGTAGAAAAATACATCATTGTGTGCACTAATTATTTGACAAAGGTTTTCAAGGCAACGATATAGGAGAAGGTGATTGAGTTCTTAAGGGAGAATTTTTTCTACAAATTTGGGTAACCCAGAGAGATAGGCACTAATCAGGGAGCTCAATTCACATCACATCTAATCGAGAATCTGTTAAGGCGACATTATATCAAGCACAGAAAATATATTGCCTATCATCTTATGACCAATGGAAAAGTAGAGGTCACAAATAGGGAATTATAGGGAATCCTCAGTAGTAGGAATTATTGGGAACATAGATTAGTGGAGGCCACTTGGGCCTATAACACAACTTGGAAAACAACTATTCGTTTTACCCCATATGATTTGGTCTATGGAAAGAAAGCTCTTCTCTCTATTGAGTTTGAGTACAATACTTTGAGAATGGAAATCCAATTGGATTTAGATGTCACCAAAGCATAGCACGAGAGGCTACTCCAATTAAATGGCTTGGATGAATTTTGAATGCAGACCCTCCTACGCATCGAGGTTATTCAATTGCAGAGGAAGGTTTGGCATGATAGGTGCATCAAGGACAAAGTTTTTCAAGAATGGGATTGGGCCTTACTATATGACTCTAGGTTCAATGATTTCAAAGGAAAATTGATGACAAGATGGTTAGGCCCTTACCTAATAGAGAAATTCCATGAAAATGGAGTTGTTCAAATCAGGACCATTGATGAGGAAGGGATTCCCTTTCTTGTCAATGGATACAGATTGAAGGTATACAGAAAGCCTATGTCCAAGGAAGAGTTCATCAACACGATCAACAGAGAGGTAAATGTGATTGGAAGTGTCATAGCTTCCAAGTCATAATATTCTTAGATATTGTTTTTTTGTGAAAAAATAAAAGAAAAAAAAAGAAAAAAACAATAAAAGGCCTGGATGACCAACTCCTAGGTTGAAAACCTCCCTGGGGAAGCCCAGGCGTAAATAAAAAGAGAAAAAATAAAGATCTCGAGGTGTAAACTTCTCTTGAGGCGATCAGGGAAGGCATACAAGTTGAAAACCTCTCCTAAGGAATCTTGTGTGTCTAAAAAAAAGGAAAAAATAAAGAAGAAAAAACAAAAGAAAAACAAAGGAGAATCTCATGACATGGATCCACAACATGTCTATTATGATTTTTGTCATTTTGCAGGTTTGAGGACAGTGGAAAATTCTAGAGCTACAGGGCCAGAATCCTCAATATTCCATCCACTCCATATCCCCCATCCAAACCCATGTCCTCACCACTCTCCATCATTCCACTAGCTCAAAAATCAAATTTCAACCCATCTATGGATTTCTACAGGAAGATCCTGTAGTACTACAGGAAGGTGCCAAAAATCTCCATGAAGGGTGATCTGAATGAGAAGACCACCAAGCATGAACTTTCCAAAGGTAAATGAGGTTCTCCCTCCTTGA